>CM066317.1:70035500-70635500 GCA_033807775.1 Saussurea involucrata
GGGCTTTAAGCCTATTTGGATATGGCACTCTCGGGACTACCGGCTTTACCGGTGTTTGCTTTAGGACCTTTGATTGCTCCTTCTTCTTCTCTTCATCCTACGGGTTTTCTTCGATCACCACCTCTTCATCAGCCTCCAACTCATCCACATCTACAATTTCCACATCTTGCCTTTCGGGCTCGACTTCCTTTGATGACGGCTCTCTTGTAAAATCTCCATTCAGCTCCTTGCCACTTCTCAGATAAATGGCATTACATTCTTCCCGGTTTTTCCTTTTGGTTTGACTCGGAAAGGTTCCGGGAGGTCGGTTTTGTAGGGATTCCGAAATTTTCCCCACTTGTCTCTCGAGAATCTTGATGGATTCGGTGTTCTGATCCGTTGCAGCTTTCACTGTACTCACCGTGCTTGCCAAACCTTCAACTGTTTTGTCCATCTTGGTCATGAACTTATCATCATGTCTTCCAACCCCGGCTTCTTCTCCATAGATGGTCCTTCATTGAAATTCCTTTGATTGAAACCTGGAGGACGGTAAACATTGTTAGCATTAGAAGAATTACCTTGCTGTTGTTGACCGGGTTGACTCCATGAGAAGTTCGGGTGCTTCTTCCACCCCTCATTATAAGTGTTCGATAATGGATCATTCCTCGGTTGGTTGTTCCGGTTTTGTAAGAATTGGACTTGCTCGGGTTCTTCTGGTCTACCTCCCTTCAAATGGTTCGAGATCGCAGCTAATTGAGCTTTTATTTCTTTCAGCTCATCCGATTCTTGAATACTAGCCACCCATTAGATGGAAGATCGTGGAGTGGCATAGCTATGCTCGGCTAGGTTCTCGATCAAGTCGACGACTTCTTCATACGTTTTGTTCATGAGAGCTCCACCCGCTGCAGCAGTGATTTCAATATTGAACTGCGGGAAGTCCTCCAAAGAACGTTTGGATGATGACCCAACCTTGCAATCCATGATGAGGGCACTTCTTGATCATATCTTTGTAACGCTCCCAAGCTTCATATAACGTCTCTTGGTCCCATTGAGCAAAGTGAGTAATCTCGGCCATAAGTTGAGCAGTTCTTCCCGGTGGGAAGAATTTCTGGAGAAACGCGACTTTCAGGCCTACCCAAGTGGTGATCTGATCCGACGATAAGCCTTCTATCCAAATTTCATCTCTACCCTTTAGGGAAAAACTGAATAACCTCAGTTTGATCGCATTCTCCTCCATCCCATTGATCTTGAACGTATTGCAAATTCGTTCAAATGCACGAAGGTGGGCATGGGGATCTTCAGTAGGCGCTCCCCCGAACTGATTCTGATGTACCATCACAATGGTACTCGACTTGATCTCAAAAGAGTTTGCTGCAGTAGTGGGCGGTTGGACGCGTATGCGTGTGGCTGCCACATTTGGGTCGGCAAACGACCGCATAGGACGTCTCTCGGGATGTGCTTCGTCACCCATCTCGATCTTGATATCTTTTTTTGCTTTTGTTTCTTTTCGTAAACGGCGGGCGGTTCTTTCAATCTCTGGATCGATTGGTTCGATTCCTTCCCCTCGGGTTTTCCTTGGCATAAACCAATTAGTACCTGAAACGGAAAGAAAACAAATTTAGCAATCCAAAAACTGAAGTGATGAAATAAAATAACAGAAAAAAATTGTTCAATGTAATAGCGCTTATAGCTGGTAGTGCTATCAGTTGCAACTAGTTCCCCGGCAACGGCGCCAAAAACTTGATAGGCGGGTATCACCCCCCCTAAATCTAACCGCAAGTGTACGGTGTCGAAATCAAGTAATACGTACGGAAGTACGAGTATCGAATCCACAGGAACTAGGAACTAAGTATCACAATTACTATAAACTCTATTAACTGAACTATCGAAATTGGAGTGGTTGGTTTATAAACTAATTAATGGCAAACTAAATATATAAAACACGGAACAATAAACAACTTAAGAACTTCTGATAGAGAAAACAGTTGAGGGTTGGAAATCCTAAGACCTTCGTATACAAACACTTGACTCGCAACAATTACCAGTTATTCCGTATATTGAATACCCAATCTTGTAAAAATCACCATTGTTCTCTTTCAAGCAACAACGGGTTTTATCTTGAAAAGCACAAGTTTTATCTCTCGATCTCCCCTGTGGAATTCAAAACACATTGAGCTCAAGATTTTAACGGGACTAAGGCTTACTCGGAATATCTCTATCCCCTTTCTCACCTTAGGCGTGCAATTTCTTAGTTCTAGATTAACAATTAATTCTCTCGAACTTAATTGTTCATAACAAATCAAATGTAAATTGGCCAAATTCACAAAAGCATTAAAAACGAAATCACATGCTTCATTAAAATAGGAAAAACTGATAAGAGTCGCTAATCACATGTTTGTAAACTTAAATCAAATTCATTCCAACCCCCCAACATATAGAAATTAGTTCATGTTGGTGGTGGATTCAAACACAAGAAAAAGAGATGAAAACGTGTATGTAAACATAATGAAAGTGAAAGCGATGAATGTAATGGCGGACTCCCTTCTCTCGTGCTCGTATCTACTTCACGTGATGAATCTGAATCCAATCGATCCTCTATCGTGGCTCCAAAAGCTCCGAAAAACCTTGGAAAATCGCCCCGAAGCTGCTCCCGTTCGTCGTCTGAAGGCTGTGCGAAGAATGACCTAAAAATTGGAAAAACGCCAAACTTATTGGCTGGAACAAAGGGTTAGGCGACTTGATGCGCGACTTGCAAGTCGCGTGGCAAGTCGCGCGCTTTTTTGAGCTGGTGGGTTAGCTTCTGGTTCGCGGATCTGGGTCCTGGTACGGGCGCGGGTCTTGGGCTTGGAACTCGGGCTTCCGTTGGGCTTCGTTTTGGCTCTTTTTAGGCACTTTTCAGCTTCTTTTCTCGATGATTACTGCCTTTTAAATAACCTGCACATTTCACTAAATAAAGCGTAAAATCTCGCCTTTTTGCTAGAACACAAGCCAATCTCATTGGATTGAGGACCGAAAATAACGCCAAAAAGTGGCGTTATCACTTAATAATAGATCTGAAAACTGTTGGTAAGGAATATTCTAACTTTGAAGTTCTGACAAAGTTCTTAGAATGTTTACCTGAACGCTGGGATAGTTATTCAATGTGTCTCAAACTGTCAAAAGATCTTAGATCTATGACTCTTTCTACCTTATATGGCACGATGTTGAATCATGAGCAATCGAGTCATCTTAAGAAGAATCTTGTAAAAGATTCCAAAAGCACCCCTGTTGCTTTACTCTCAGAGTTACCTTCTACTCAGCGATCTACTATCACTGTCACTGAGTTGGAAACTAACTCTAAACGTTCATCAGATTCTGACGCTTCAGATGATGATGAAACTCTGGCATTCCTGGCTAATAAGTTCAGGAGATTTGCTAGAAAGAGTAATTTCAAGAAGAACAAACCTCTTGCTATTACTGACAAGCCAAGATCATCAACCCCTATTGATAAGGCTACTGCTACTTGCTATAACTGTGAAAAGATAGGACATTTTTCTAGCGAGTGCATGTCAAAGAAAGTCTCTACACCCTCAGCTTTTCCCAAGAAAAAGTTTACTCCCAGGACTAGAGATGAAAAATACAAAAAGCTGAAAGAAAGGTATTCAAAGCTGAAAACCTTTAAGAAGAAAGGCAAAGGCCTGATGGCTGACTATGATTGGGCTGCCTCTGACGAAGAAGAATCATCTGACTCTGAAGATGATGATGAAGCCAATCTATGTCTCATGGCCAAACTTGAAGATGAGGAAGAAAATTCTGACATTCCATCTACTTCAACCTCTGCTACTAAGGTATCACCTTCCTTCTTTACCAATATTTTAAATATTGATGAAGCTGATAGTCTTTGAAAGATCGATCTCTTGACTAGAAGTTTATATGAAGCCATGAATGGCAAAACTGTTGTTGAAAATCAAAACCTTGATCTCACTGAACAGCTTAAAAACTGTCACCTTCAAATAGAAAATCTTTCAAAAATTGAAGAAGATTTTAAAGATCAAGTTCACTTAAATCAGCTAGTCAAAATCGAACGCGAAGAGGCTATCAATGCATTAAAAGCTGAAAAAGCTACTGTTGATGGATGGTATAATTCCTCAACAAAGATCACTGAGATAATAAAGTCTCAGATTCCCCTGAGTGATAAGCGTGGTCTTGGTTACAAAGCTGACACTCTAGAACCAACCACTGACCGTTCCATGCTTAAGTTTGGAATGTTCGTATCCTCTATCCCTGACACTTTCTCTTCTCAGTGTTCCTCTTCAAAACCTCCTATCCCTGAGGAAATCTCTCTACCTTAACTTCTAAAGGTAAAGAGAAAATTGTTTATCCAAAACCTACCTCAGTCTTTAAAAATAAAGGTAAAGGAATTCCTTTTAACCAAAATCCTCATAAGGGTACCTTTGTACATAAGTTGAATGCTTCTAAAGCTTCAGTGACTTATCCCTCTGGTTCAAAGAATAAGATTCCTGGATTTATTCAGCGTGGATCTATTCAGTGATCTACTCCTAGAATCAAAGTGGATACTATTGGTAAGAAATCCGAAGAACTGAATGTTCCTCCTATTTCAAATACCAAAAGTTTACTTGGTACTGGTCCTTCTAATTCAAAATCAAAAGCTCAACATGCAAATGGCCCTAGAACTACTTTTAGTTATAGGAAATGTTATCATTGTGGACTTACCAATCATGTTGCTAGTAAGTGCCCCACAGCCACCCAAGCTGAAAAGATAGCTAAGGTGAAGATCAATGCCCCCAAGGCAAAGAAGACCACTGAGGTTAAGAAATTAACCAAAGTGAAGACTGACAAAGCTGAATCTTCAAATGCTACGAAGACTGCTGAACCTTCCACTTCCTCTTCTAAACCCACTGACAAGGGTGTACACATGGTTAAGTGGGTACCCAAGACAAACTAATCTTCCTTTGTAATGCAGGTTAAGAAGGGTATATGGTATCTCGATAGCGGATGCTCTAGACACATGACTTGTAAGAAGAACCTGCTCCCTGAGTACAAAGAAGAGAAGGGTCCCTCTGTAACTTTTGGTGGAAATGGAAAAGGACATACCCGAGGGTTTGGTGTACTCTCTAATGGTACAACAACCTTCAGAAGAGTTGCATATGTTGAAGGGCTGAAGCATAATCTTCTAAGCATCAGTCAGCTTTGCGACATGGATAACAAAGTAATCTTTACTAAGGAATCCTGCTTTGTCGCTGACAAAAAGGAGAAGATAGCTCTCAGCGGTTATCGTTTCGAAAATGTTTATGTAATAAACATGGACTCAACAACCACTGAGAACTCCTGTTTTTTCTCAAAAAGCCTCATCTGATGTCAACTGGTTATGGCATAAGAGGCTCTCTCATCTAAACTTCAAGACACTGAATACTCTTTCTTCAAAAGATTTAGTCACTGGTCTACCTCAACACTCATACGCCAAAGAGTCCTTATGTTCAGCGTGTGAGAAAGGGAAGCAGACCAAAGCAAGCTTTAAGTCAAAGCAAGTTTCCTCAGTGTTATCTCCTCTACAACTTCTCCATATGGATTTGTTTGGCCCTGTTAACAAACAATCCATTGCTGGAAAGAAATATACGCTGGTCATAGTTGATGAATTCTCTCGCTATACATGGGTATTGTTTCTCCGTTCTAAGAGTGACACACCTGAAGAACTCATCACCTTTGTCAGGAAAATGGAAGTCCTGAACAACTTGACTGTTCGCTCAATAAGGAGTGATCATGGGACTGAATTCAAAAACAGTTCTCTTGATTCCTTCTTTGAGAGTAAGGGTATTTCTCACAACTTTTCTTCAGTGAGAACACCACAACAAAATGGAGTCGCTGAAAGAAGAAATAGAACTATTATTGAAGTTGCACGTTCAATGCTCAGCGATTCTCACCTGCTTGTTTTACGCAAAAACAGGTCGCTTGTTTTGGGCAGAAGCTGTCAACACTGCTTGTTTTACGCAAAACATGTCGCTGATAGTTAAAAGATTCAACAAGACAGCCTATGAAATTTGTCATGGGAGAAAGCCTTCAATTAGCTTTCTTCACATCTTTGGATGTCAGTGTTTCATACTGAACAACAGAGATGCCCTTGGAAAGTTTGATCCTAAGGCTAATGATGGAATCTTTCTTGGATACTCCTCAGTCTCCAAAGCCTTCAGAGTCTTCAATCGAAGAAGACAAACTGTTGAAGAAACTATTCACGTCACCTTTGACGAATCCCATTCAGCGAATTCTCGACCTTCTGCTGATACTGAAGAACTGAATCAATGGATGTTTTTACATCTTGGTGATTCAGAAGATATTCCCATTCCTCACAATCATACCGTTGAAGATGATGGTCCTACTATCATCCCAAACATGCAGACTAGTGAAGCTGAAACATCATGGGTCTCAGCTATTCCTTTAAACACTATGTCTGCTTCTGCACCAAATGTCTGAAACATTCCATCTACTTCTCAGCAATCAGTGAATGAGATGACATCTGCACCTACTCCTCTGTTGGCTGATATTCCAGAAGTTGTTGAAGCCTCATCTTCAGCTCCTCCAGTTCAATTTGAGTCAGCGACTTATGCTCCGGCTCAGCGATGGACTGTCAATCACCTTATTGATCAAATTCTTGGTGATCCAAACGCTGGTGTTCAGACTCGACGAAGTACAGGTAATATTTGTTTATTTGTTAACTTTATTTCTCTGATTGAACCAAAGAAAATAGATAATGCCCTCAGAGATCCAAACTGGGTCAGCGCTATGCAAGAAGAGCTGACAGAATTTGAAAGAAACAAAGTTTGGAATCTTGTTCGAAGACCAACTGACAAGACAGTAATAGGCACTAAATGGGTCTATCGAAACAAGCTGGACGAACATGGAAATGTAACCCGCAACAAGGCTCGACTTGTTGCTCAGGGATACAGATAAGAGGAAGGTATAGACTACGACGAAACATGTGATTCAGTAGCAAGACTAGAATCTATTCGTCTATTCTTAGCCTACGTTGTACACAAAGACTTCAAAGTGTATCAAATGGATGTTAAGTCAGCATTTCTCAATGGAAAGCTGAATGAAGAAGTCTATGTGGAACAACCTCCAGGATTCTCAGATCCTAAGCGTCCAGGTTATGTTTATAAACTGGATAAGGAACTTTATGGCTTAAAACAAGCTCCACATGCATGGTATGACACTCTATCCTCTTATCTCCTAATTGAAAATTTTGAGCGAGGTAAAATCGACAAAACTCTATTTTTTAGAATAGTGAAAGGTCATATCATTCTTGTTCAGATATATGTTGATGACATTATATTTGGTTCTACTAACCCTGACCTTTGTACTCGTTTCGCTGAGAGAATGAAAGAAGAGTATAAAATGAGTATGATGGGTGAGCTAACATATTTCCTTGGTCTTCAGATAAAACAGAATGAAAAAGGAACTTTCATTAATAAGGGAAAGTATGTTAAAGATATGCTGAAGAAATTCGATTTAACTCAGAGTTCAGCTATGAAAACCCCTATGGCACCACCGCTGACACTAAACAAGGATTCAAATGGAATACCTATTAACGTCACGCTGTACCGTAGGATGATCCGCTCTCTCCTATATCTTACAGCTAGCCGACCTGATATTATGTATGCAACTTGTTTGTGTCCACGATATCAAGCTGAACCTAAGCAATCTCATATGATCGCTGTAAAATGAATCTTTCGTTACCTTAAGGGTACTACAAACCTAGGTCTGTGGTATCCCAAAGATTCAGGGTTTGATCTAATCGCCTATTCAGATAGTGATTTTGCAAGTTGCAAATTTGACAGGAAAAGCACCACAGGAGGCTGTCAGCTCCTGGGTGGAAAGCTGGTGAGTTGGACAAGCAAAAAGAAAAACTCAGTGTCCACCTCAACTGCTGAAGCTGAGTATCTAGCCGCTGGAAGCTGTTGTTCTCAGGTCTTGTGGATGAGAAATCAACTATTGGACTATGACCTTCAGCTCTCGAAAATTCCAATCTATTGCGACAGCACAAGTGCCATCGTTTTAGCCAACAATCCAGTGCTACACTCAAAGACCAAACATATCGAAATCAGGTATCATTTTATCAGAGATCATGTGATGAATGGTGATATAGAACTTCATTTTATCCCAACTGGCTTTCAGTTAGCTGATCTGTTCACCAAACCTCTTGATGAGACAAGATTCAACTTTCTCATCAGCGAGCTTGGAATGCTGAACTTTGAAGAGTAAAATCTTCAGTGGTTCACATTTGATCAGCGACCGGAAAAAACCAACTTATATAACCCATTCTATCATCTTCTCTCTGACAAAGTTGATTCGCTGATATCAAGGTATGTCTCTCTTTACTCGCTGACGTTCGCAAATAAATGCAAGATTTCAAAACAAATCACATCGCTGAATATCTCTTCCTTAACAGCGATACTTTGAAATTTCTTAAACTAACACTGATATTTCTATTCAGTGCTTCATGTTTTTCAAAATAGTCCCTGAGCTTTCAAAACCTCAGAGACATCCTAAAATATGAAAGGACGTTTGTGACATCATCACAACGGAATTTTCTACAAACCTGCTGCTTATTCAAAGCCCTAACCATAGTACCCCCTGCTCATAAATTCCTTCTATCTCAGTTCTGGTACACTACCAGAAGAGCTCAGCTTGAGTCTACCAAAGATCCAAAGAAACTCATTGACACCATTCTATGTGACACCAAATATGGCACCATTAAAATCACCCCTGCCATTATAAGGAAAGCACTCAGCCTACCCACTGCCAACAAAGATATTCGCTTTGTTCCTTTCCCAAACCACAAAAACCATGCTGATAGGGAAGCCATCACTGCGTTCTTTGATGCGATGGGTTACGCATGGGACACAGGGAGGGACAAGGAGATTGAGAAGAAACTGACCCTCATCAAGAAGTCCAAAATGCCAAGCGAGATGAACTTCATCTTCGCCCACTTGATAAGCTGCATGACAGCGAAGTCCGGCTCCTCTGAAAGGTCTATGCTCTGCTGAAAGCTCAACCTCAGCAAGCAATGGGCTATGCACTGCTGAAAGGTCTCCATGTTGACTGGGCCTCAGTCATCTATGACGACCTCGCTTTCAGAGTAGATATGGCTGATAGACCTTCATGGGTTCCTTATCCCAGATTCATCAGCGCCATCTTTCAACTTGGACTTGGGGACAAATACCCAAAAGAGGGTGATCTGAGACTCTCTCAGGTTGGCCCAAAGTTACTCGACTTCAAGCCGCTGGCAAATGAGGTACGTCTTCCTACTCTCTTATCTCTTCTAAATCCTCCTTCTTCTACTTCTGCGGCTCATTCAGTGGAAATCCCCACCGCTGATACCCACGTCGCACCCTCCACTCCTTCTCGAAAAAGGAAACAATCTACTTCCCAACTTGGTTTCAAAAGGATAAAGAAAACCAAGGAGCAACCCCCCCAGCATTCACATGCTGAAGACTCCACAACTCATCTTGAAGAGCTGATGGATAGTTCAGTGGTACGCTCTGCCACAGCTGAACAAGCCACCCCTTCCATCCCAACTTCAGCGTCTCTAAACGCTGAAGTTATAAACTTGGAACACAACCCATCTCCTTCAGTCCCTCTAGTGACTGAAGTGATTGACAGCGGATCCAACGTTGCACCCCGCACCCAACCCACTTTCTCAACCATCATTCCTCCAACCTCTCCTTTGGTCACTCAATCTCTTCCCCTATTCTCCTCAACAAACATCTTCCTCAGCGACACTACTGCTGAACATCTTCAGAGGATGATAGAACAAAACACAGGACCTGCAGGTACATCCAGTCGTCAGGGAACTATTGAAGACGACTATGAAACTTTCTCAGGGTTACGAGGCTTCGACAACTTCGCCAACCCACCTGCAGGTATACACACTATCCCAAACACTTCTGTCTCTCAATCCCAAACTTCGGAGCTTTCCTTTGTTCATAAGTTCTCAACTTTTTCAGGTCCTAATTTGGGGGATATCAACACCTCCTTGAAGGCCATGGAAACAAAGACGGAATCATACAACACCATTCTCTCCACCAACTCTTCAGCGGTTACAGATGCTGGAGAGAACCTCAAGAAGCTGAACGAGGTTGTTGACACTAAAGCCTCCAAAGCTGATATGGAGAAGGTGGATGGTAGCATTGCAACTTTTGCTACCACCCTCGCTGAAATTTCCTCAAACGTCAAGAATCTCAACCTCACCAACACCACCCTTGCAACAAACTTCACCACTCTGTCCAATGAAGTCACATCATTGAAGATAGAGGTTGGTACTCTTAAGGGTGAGGTTACGACGGTCAAAGATCTACTTCAGCAGATACTCAATCGCATGGATGCTCCAAAGTCTCACTTTACTCAGGCCGATAGAGAGGATCTTCGAAAACTCGCCCTTGCTATATCTGGCCTCGACGACAGATTAGCAGTGGTTGAACTTTGTATGGGACTCACTGGCCAAGAAGACAGTGATTCTCATACTACTGATGCTGCTGATGTTGTTGATATTCCTTTTGCCTCCCCCACTCATCATGTGGAAGAGGGGAAGAAGAAAGCTGAAGATCTTCCCCATAATGCTGAGGGGGAGATAAATGAAAATGCTGCTGCTGCTGCTTCTACTTCACAACCTTAGGGAGTTGAAAACCCTGAGGGAACCAAGAAACTTCCCTCTGATTCTGAGGGGGAGCAACTCGAAGAGGATAAGGGAACTGAAGTTGCTGCTGACGTAACCGAACCCTACGATGATGAATCTGAAGCTGAAAAAGCTGAAGATGACGAAGACCTCTACCTTGAGGATGAAGAACCATCATCATTCCCTAAAGATGATGATGATGACGATGATGATTATGACTTATTCTTCATTGAGCCCAAGAAGGTCCCTGAGAAAGGGATTTCGATAAACGAACCATCAGGGGAGAAGACAAAGCCTGCAGCATCTGAAGCTGATCAAGGCAAGAACAAAGGCCTCGCTGCAGAAGGCAATCTGGAAATCCTTCAGACAAAGACAGTTTGTCAGGTACAATATCTCTTATTCCCTTATTCTACATCACTCCTCTATCCCTTCTCAATCTCTGTCCTCCTCTCCATAAAACCTCTATACACTTAACCACATTCTTTTCTCTATCTCTTTCTTCCCATGTTCTTACTTAAACAATCGTTGTGTTTCAGCTAGTCCTCTCCCCTGTTTGAGGATCTCGCTGAAGCTCCTACAACAACACCAACAATAATTCCAGCTCCTATCGCTGAAGAAATAATCCCAGTCTTGGATTTGACCTCTGAGACTGATGAACCTGAACAACAACCTCTCTCTCACAAAACCAGACCTTCCTTAGCTCCTCAAAAGCTAAGTGAAGAGGATCAGAAAAGGAGAGAAGAAATAATAAAGAAATTTGAAGATCAGAGAATCATCCTCCCTCGCTCCAAAATCCCTGTTCCCACAAAGTTCAGGATATCAAGGAAAGAATACGAGGATCATTTAAGAACTGAAAGATTACTCGCTGAAAAGAAGGAAGCTGAAGAAAAAGATAAGGCTCTCGCCATCCAGCTTGTCCAACAATCGGTGAAAGACCCCGCGCTGAAAAGAACTCCCATTGATGTCCAACGTCAGCTATGGTATGATGCCCAAAGGATCGTTGAAGAAAAGACTAAGGTATCTGACTCGACTTTGGAATGGTGTAAAGAAATGCTGAACTATCGATCTCGACCATCCAAAATCATCAAGGTAAATATCAGAGGAAAACTGTTCGTAGACGTTCCTGTTGTTGAAGTTGACGTATTCAGAGAAGACAAAACCAAGCAAACCTTCTATGCTGCTACTTTAGAGAAGTTTGGTTTCTCTGAATGGTTGGAAGTGAAATTAGCCATTCAGCGATCTTGCTCAAAGTTCAAGAGCCAGGTCAAGAAAATTTTAAATTCTCAGATCGACTTGGTTTCTTCTGCTGTGGATATTCCTCCTTCCACTCTTCTTCCATCTCAACAAAGAAGGGCCTCTGCAAAGAAAAAGAAAACCTCAGACTCATGTCCTCCTATACGGAATGAAACAGGTATAGGTTTCTCACGCGAAGAAGTACTTGGTCGTGACCCTGACCTCTCAGTACTTGACACCTCCCTGCCTCCTGGTGAAACTTTCATCCCTGGAAAAGTCTTAAGTGAACACAATGGCATCTTTTTTCTAGACTGTTATGGACGACAACACTTTCAACGCATATCTGAGCTTCCAATCACTCCCATCGAACAGCTCAGAGACCTAATATACTGGTGTGAAGTCAGACGCGATGTTAAGGCACGTCACCTCAAGCCCCTGATCTTTGAAGAAGCAAAGAACAAAAAGGATCAAGGTGTAACGGTCCCTGACTGGATGATTCCCACATCAAAGATCCTCGATGAACTTCTCATCAAGGAAGAACCTTTTGACGGATAGGATCGCCTTGTAATTCTTTCTATCTTTATCTGTCTACAACTTTTGTACTTGTAATTTTATTTGTTGTACTTGTAATTTTTCCACTTCCCTTTGTAATCTTTACGAAGTTTAAAGAAAAATTTCAGCGAATGTACTTTACTCCATCAATGCTGAAAAGATCCCAGAAAACAGTAAAAGGGACAAATATTTTATGAGTTCTTTTTATCCTTATGTTTTCATACTTAGCAATTTTCTTTGTTGCTATGTCATAATCAAATAGGGGGAGATTGTTGATCCAAACCCTCAGTGATTTGATAATGACCCTCTCTTAAACACTTAGTGAAAATTGTAAGTAAACAATATGTATTAGAGTTTCACTATCGCTGATAAGTACTAAGACTGTTTCAGTACCGCTGATAGTAACTCTCGCTCTTTAAAGTTAAATAGTCAGCGAACTTTGTTCATCGAGTAGCTCTGAGCCTGTTCAGTCTATGAGATGATCGCTGATAACTTAGTTGTTTACTTATGATCCCTGAAGACAAGTTTAACGTCAACATATGTTCTACGCTAAAGTCAAAGATCAAGCTCAAGAACCAGCGACAAGTCTACTCATGAACTGATGCGGATATCAGCGAAGCAAGACCTGTCCACTCAACGTGAAGTATCAAGTAGAAGACTTCAGCAATCGCTGAACTTTCTCATTCGCTGATAAAGAACTGTTTCAACGAAAGCTGATCATGAAGTCTCCTTGCAAAGTACTATTGTCTTACCTCCCTTGCACGTCTCCGTATGAACTGTCAGAACGGACATCCCTTTTGTCTATGATCGTACAACAAACTCTGATTCTACACTGTGCACCATGCAACTACTAAGGTTGTCTACAAAGGTCAATGACATGCAACCACTCAGCTGCTGCCACGTGTAAAGCAATACTGCCATGCTTTAAATGCATGCAGTATATAAGAAGAACCCTACTTCAGAAATGAAGTGTGCTCGGACCATCTTCTTCTTTCTATCTGTGTGTTAGAATATTATACTTAATATTCTTATCTTCTTTCTATCTTATTCTAGTGCAAGAAACTTAGTGTTCTTAACTTGTTTAGATTAGGTTAATCCTTAATCTTGTTCCGCAACAAGTTGTAAATTGTCTTGATTTATCAATAAACAATTTAGAAAAGTAAAAATCGTGTGTTTGTATTCAACCCCCCCTTCTACAAACTTGTATAACCCTTCGGGACCAACAAAACACTTAATCCCTTATCCCGAATAAGGGACTTGACTTCCCGCTGTTTTGTCGTGGTATTAAGCCCACGAATGTTCCACATTGCAACACTAAACATTAGAAAATGAAGTGTTCGAACCCAACTCCATATGGTCACTAGCACGTGCCCCTCCCATATCACATTCTTTTAAAGCATTATCACTTCTTTCGGTTTCACCCCTACCCGCAAGCACAGTAAATTTATTAGATGTTTTAAGAATACCTCTTAGCGGTTTTTGCATGGTACGCATGGTTTTCACCACCGTCGCCGCCGTTGGAGCCTGTTCACGAACATGAGTACTTAGATGTACTTGAGCAGCCCCACTCGACGTCGACACTTTCTCCTTCCCCACAAAATTTATGCCTTCAACCATACCATTAGAATTGGTATTGGTATCCCCCCCCCTCCACACTGACATCCCGTGATTCCCCCTCTGCGTTAGTTGGATTCTCCTGCTCCATGGGACCTACAGTTGGCATCACCGCAGTGGCCTGCACCCCATGAGTCGAACCCTTAGTTTGCATGTCTTGCATGGCTCCATTAGTAGAGTGCATGGAGCTCTCGTCATTTGTAGCAAGGGATGTAGCATCCCCTTCATCTTGTTTCCCGCGACTATTGCTTACCCCTTTAGGCCTCCATTGCTTTCGTGTAACCTTTGTAAAACCATCCTCATCAACCTTCGGCTTCATACCCTTAACCTGTTTGTTGGCAGCCGCCTTTAGACACGACGAAAACTTATGCCCGAAAACGAGGCAATGGGAGCATTGGCTAGGTTCCCACAAATATTCAACAAAAAATTTCACCTTTACATCCTCACCTCCCTTTAGATTTGGCACCACAACTTCTAATTCTCGCTTTAGATCTCCAACAGACCATGCTTCCACCAAAACCTTAGCAAACCCCGGTCTTCCCCATGCCTTATCGCACATCGATGAGGTACACGAATCCATTTGTTTTGGGACACCAATGGCGCTTGCAATACGGCCAATGCCCTCCCGATTAAATGCCACCAACGGAATGTTATGTAGCTTAACTCACAATGGGCACGTGGAATGAACCGGCTTGGAAATCCCCTTCGTTGGGTCCCAAGGGAACACAAAAAGAGGGACTCCTCGTATCATTAACGGTCCCGCCTCAACCGCTTGGATACTTCCACCCTCATCATTAAAACGGAAAAAATAGAACCCATTTTCATTCACCATAGCATCCCGAAATCCAAACTTACCCCATGCCGCATTGACAAAACGTTGAACCACCGGGAAATGCAATCTAGGTCCGAGGAAATACCCATACAACGTAGTATGATAAGCTTTAACCGCTTCTTGAGCAAGCGTAATCGGAATTTGGATTGTAGATTGGACCTTATCTTCCAATGGAAAGAATTGAAGAGCATTTGGATCCTTTGTTCCCACCACCGCCGCAAATTCTAGCTGGCTTTTAATACCCGTACCAAACTTGAGGCGATCGTCATTGACATCCCCACGTTTGATCGACAGCCGATTCCACACAGAGTTACAGGCCAAACCACCATTACCATCCTTTGTCGCGTCTGAAGGATGACTACCACGATTAGCATTCTGTAGGATGGAGACCTCCCCATAAACCAAACCATTCGTCCCCACAGCCGCATCTTGCTTTCCATGCAAGCCATCATTAGGGTTATTACCATGCACGATAAAATTAGGGTTTCCGCCGCCCTCACTAACACCGGCCGCCCTCACTAACACCGGCCGCTCCCATCCGCTGCTCCTCACTATCATCATCAGTCTCCCCACCATTTGCACCTAAATCTTCCACGATCATCCCATCTGCCGTCACCGAGCCCATCCCCCAAGAACGAAGCTCACACGCTGAAAATTGAAAACCTAGATCAAGCAACGAAGTTCCCTCAAGAGAAAAGCTGAACCTTGACCTAGATAACAACCAACGAAGGTGTGAGATACGCCGTCCCTAGAAGGAAGAACCAGCACGAAACAAAGTTACGATGGTAAAGGAGCAAAACAAACAGGTCACATAAAATAACACCAAAACCCTAACCGTCGTAAATGAAATTGCAATCGTATAAACAACAAAAGCAGCCGCCAAATGCACCGACCCACGATTGGAATAAGCCACAAACTAGTCTTGAATCAATGGCAATCAGCACCGACCCATTATAGGAAGCACCGACCAAACAATTAAATACTTCGACTTGTTGCAAACCGACCCACTATGGGGAGAAACACCAATCAGAAATTTTAAATCGATGGGCACAACACTAATATTCCAGTTGAACAAACGTAAAATCAAATGAAAAATCAAGAATCAAAGCAAGATATCTCAAAATTCTTGTGCGCCGTGAGAAACCCTAGTCGCCCCATCGAGAGAGAAGTTTAATTAATAATTTGTTTTTCCCGTATAAACATGACATTTATGTAAGACAAATTTTGTATTAAGATAAGGTCCTACAGACTGCTTACAACTGTGCCCTCTGTCGTATATTTCGACGATGGTCGTAAGATACTTATGACCGACAACCGTGACTCCGAGACGGTCGTACAACCGTACTAACCATTAACAGTCAAAAACCGTTTTCTTTGTTTCATTAATGCAGGTCCAGAAATAATCATTGCCCAACGGTCGTAACGGATGAGTCATTAATGACAGTTAAGGACCAAACAGCGGTTACAACAATCATCAAGACACATTAAAAGTTGCCAAAAGCTATATAAACGAAGGCTTGCACTACACTCGAGGAGGGCTCTGAGACGAACACTTTTTTCACAACAATTCTCCACAACATAAATCATCAGATCAATACCACTCACGCAAGCTACGCACGACAACAGTTTCTTACACATGATACAGCATTATTTCGCACGACGCACGACATTAGTTTACGATTAAGTTTACTTTTATTCTTATTGTAATCTTTTGTACTCACGACACTTGTTACTATAGGATATCGCCCCTGTTTGGCGATCATAGTGCACCGTCGACTTCTACAGTCGGCCGTGGTTTTTACCCTCTACGGGGTTTTCCGCATCACCAAATTCCTTTGTCTTATTTACTTTCCGTCGACGATTGTATTGCTTATCCTGAGATCCTTTTCTTTAGTTTTTAAAGCTCCACACCGACCTTAAGTTATCCTTTGGGTGATTTTTGGCTTTAACAGTTTGGCGCCCACCATGGGGCCCCATCTAGAGAAAATCTCAGGCCAAACATACGTCGTTCTAACAATCTTGTGAAGTTTGTTGTTTCCAGGAAAATGGCAGCTCAACAAGATCCAATTGCCCAGTTACATATAGAATTGAATGTTGCACGAAGCCAGATCCATGCCTTAGGTGAACAGAACCGAAAGGCAGCCGAAGAAATTGATTCCCTAAGGAATCCAGCGATAGGTAACCCCTTCGGACCTCAGAACGGTCCACGGCCTCCTTTTGGTGCAACATTCGCAAGACCACCTCTCCCGACAGGTCCAAGGCCATTTGTCAGCGTTCCCTTCTCAGAGCAGTTTCCCCCGCAGCATTTAAGGCCGCCCCCATTGTACAACGGATCCATGCCTTTCCACGTCCCGACAATCCCTCAGTCGACAATGACAGTTCCCATGAACTTTCCCTTCAACGGAGAAACTGACGATTCGTCGTACAGAAATGGTTTCCATGCGATGGTCGGCATGACATCTCAGGATTCAGGAGTTATCCCTCCGACTCCCATGTTGCCTAATTCAGACGACCCAGTCGCCCGACGATTGAGGCTTCTGGAAGAACAAAATGAAAAGATGTTATCTCTGCTCTCAAAACTACCTGGTGTTGTTGTCCCCGTCGACGTCGAGCCCCGCTCAGGATTCTAAGCATCACCTTTCATCGACGAGATTGCGACTGTCGACGTCCCGAAGAAATACAGTATTCCTGCCTTTACGCCCAAGTATTCAGGAATAACTGACCTGACAGAGCACAACGCCTAGTACAAGCAATTGATGTAGACCGCGTCGATCCCACATCAATACCAGGAAGTATGCATGTGCAAAGGTTTTGGTGCGACCCTTTACACGTGCTGCACTCCAATGGTTGATCAATCTCAAACCCAAGTCCATCAGCAACTTTGCGGAGTTGGTCAACCTGTTTTCACAACAATTCGCCAGCAGTCGCAAGATGGAGAAGCAGATCAGCGACCTGTATTACGTCACCCAAAAGGCTGGAGAATCCATTCGCAGTTACTTCAATCATTTCAGTGCAGAAATGATCAACATCCGAAACAGCGATGTCAAAATCGTGATCGAAGTCTACAAGCGTGGTCTCGACGACGACAGCTCAGGATTGTACATGAGAGTATCCACCAGAGAACTTTAAAGACGTCCGAGCTAGGACACTGGCGTACATGAGAGTAGAAGACGGCGTGTCTTTTCGTCGTAAACATTCGAGTGACAAGAAATCATTAGGGGTAAAGAAACCTGATTTCAAACCCAAGGCAAATGTCAAGTCAGAGCTCGTGCGCCAGATATCAAACGTTCGATTCGAAAATAAAAAGAGCGATCCTACCACAAAAGTTTCCTCAGTATCCTAAGATCTCTTCTTATGAGTTCAAAGTAACATCGAAAGACCTGGTCGAAGCTCTCAAGAATGTGCAGTCGACCATCCGATGGCCTAAAAAGAGCGACAAAGATGATGCTAAGAAGGACAAGACCAAATGGTGCGACTTCCATAATGACCATGGTCATACGACAGACGACTGCGTAGCATTGCAGAAAGAGATGGCTTGGCTCATTCCCAAGGGCCACCTCCAAGGGTTGATCAACAAAGAATCAACGCATGTCGATAACACGCGACCAGCATCCCCTGTCCATACGAAAGTCATCAACTATGTGACAGGAGGATCAGACGTCTGTGGCTTAACCTATTCGGCAGCCAAAAGGCACGCCAGTCAAGTATCAGACGAATATCCCATCCCTCGGTCGTCCCGACCGAATCATGAACTGGAACTAGAGGCGATGCCCATCAAGTTCGACCAAGACGACCTCCAAGACAGCTGGCAGAAACATCACGACGGATTGATTATCCAGCTTACTGTTGGCAATTGCTCGACCAAAAGAGTTTTGGTCGACGGAGGAAGCTCAGCTAATATCATTTTTCTGAGCACTATCAAAGCAATGGGCATCGATAAGTCAGAGATAATTCGTCGTTTAACAACTCTGGTAAGATTCAATAGAGATTTGACCAACACTTTGGGAGAAATCATCCTTCCAGTATACGCTAAATGGATCAACAAGCAGACAAAGTTTAATGTCATCGACTGTGGATCCACGACATGAAAGCGGTCCCCTCAACCTATCACCAGACGATCGAATTCCCAACACCATGGGGGGTACAGGAGGTCAAAAGTGAGTAGAAGACTTCCCATGATTGCTACAAGGCGACGTTGAAGCCTCAGAAGAAAGACATCTAGCAATTACAGGTCCAGGACGTCCCTGAGTCTCTCGATGACTGTCGACTAGAAGAAGTTTTCCTAGACCAGGACAAGCCTGATCAAGTCGTCCTAGTGGGGGCATCGCTAGATCCCGTCATAAGAGAAAAACTAATCTCTATTTTACAGGAGCATGCTGACTGTTTCGCTTATACGCACGAAGACATGGTCGGCATAAATCCTGATGTCATTTCTCACAAGTTGAACATCGATCCATCGTTGAAACCTATAAAACAAAAGCGCTGCAAGTTCTCCCCTGAGCGAAACAAAGTAATCAACGATGAGGTTGACAACTTGCTCAAGACCGGGAAAATCAGAGAAGTAAAATACCCCGACTGGTTAGCCAACGTCGTGGTCGTACGAAAGAAGAACGGGAAGTGCGAGTGTGCATCGATTTCATAGACCTCAACAAGGCCT
This sequence comes from Saussurea involucrata, assembly GCA_033807775.1. Classification (NCBI taxonomy): domain Eukaryota; kingdom Viridiplantae; phylum Streptophyta; class Magnoliopsida; order Asterales; family Asteraceae; genus Saussurea; species Saussurea involucrata. The sequence continues at coordinate 70,055,037 of CM066317.1, forward strand.
GTCCTAAGGATCCATTCCCACTACCCCATATCGACGCTATGGTCGACGCAACTGCAGGACATGAACTTTTGACATTCATGGATGCTTACTCAGGATATAACCAAATCTTGATGCATGCCAACGACCAGGAGAAAACTGCTTTTATGACCGACAAAGGCATCTACTGTTATAAGGACATGCCTTTTGGTCTTAAAAACGCAGGGTCTACGTATCAAAGATTGGTCAACAAGATGTTCAAGGAACACCTTGGCGACACGATGGAAGTCTACATTGACGACATGCTCGTTAAGTCCAAACAGGCGATCGATCACGTTGATCATTTGAAGAAGTCTTTCGACATCCTTCGGGAATATCAAATGAAGCTGAATCCTACGAAATGTTCCTTCGGAGTCAGTGCCAGAAAATTTCTAGGATATATGGTCACACAACGAGGGATAGAGGCTAATCCTGATCAAATCAAAGCTTTGGTCGATATAAAATAGCCTAGAAACTTCAAGGAAGTGCAACGACTCACAGGTCGTGTGGCAGTGCTGAACCGGTTTATATCCCGATCGTCCGACAAATGCCATTTGTTCTACAACGTCTTAAGAAAAAACAGGGGTTTCGATTGGACAGACGACCATGAACGGGCGTTACAAAAAATCATTAGGGGGTACATGAGAGTAGAAAACACGTGGATTTCGTCGTAAGCATTTGAATGACAAAAAATCATTAGGGGTAAAGAAACCTAATTTCAAGTCCAAGACAAACGTCAAGTCAGAGCCCACGCACTAGATATCAAACGTTCGATTCGAAAAGAAAAAGAGCGATCCTACAACAAAGTTTCCTCAGTATCCTAAGATCTCTTCTTATGGGTTCAAGGGAATGTCGAAAGACTTGGTCGAGGCTCTCAAAAGCGTGCAATCGACCATCTGTTGGACCAAAAAGAGAGACAAAGATGACGCCAAGAAAGACAAGACCAAATGGTGCGACTTCCATAGCGACCATGGTCATACGACAGATGACTACTTAGCATTGCAGAAAGAGATGGCTTGGCTCGTTCCAGAGGGCCACCTCCAAGGTTTGATTGACACAGAATCAGCGCCTGCCGACAATGCGCGACCATTGTCCCATGTCCATGCAAAAGTTGTTAACTGTGTGACAGGTGAATCAGACGTCTGTGGCCTAACGCATTCGGCAGCCAAAAGGCACGCCAGCCAAGTATCAGACGAATATCCAATCCCTCGGTCGTCCCGACCGAAGCATGAATTAGAACTAGAGGCAATGCCCATCACGTTCGACCAAGACGGCCTCCAGGACAGCTGGCAGAAACATCACGACGGATTGATTATCCAGCTTACTGTTGGCAATTGCTCGACCAAAAGAGTTTTGGTCGACGGAGGAAGCTCAGCTAATATCATTTTTCTGAGCACTATCAAAGCAATGGGCATCGATAAGTCAGAGATTCAACGGAGATTCAACCAATACTCTGGGAGAAATTGTCCTCCCATTATACGCTAAAGGGATCAACAAGCAGACAAAGTTTAATGCCATCGACTGTTCGTCAGCTTATAACATCATCCTTGGTCGACCATGGATCCACGACATGAAAGCGGTCCCCTTGACCTATCACCAGACTATCAAGTTCCCAACACCATGGGGGTACAGGAGATCAAAAGTGAGTAGAAGACCGCCCGTGATTGCTACAAGGCGACGTTGAAGCCTCAGAAGAAAGACATCTAGCAATTATAGGTCCAGGACGTCCCTGAGTCTCTCGATGATTGTCGACTAGAAGAAGTTTTCCTAGACCAGGACAAGCCTGATCAAGTCGTCCTTGTGGGGGCATCGCTAGATCTCATTACAAGAGAAAAACTAATCTCCGTTTTACAGGAACATGCAGACTGTTTCGCTTGGACGCACGAAGACATGGTCGGCATAGATCCCGACGTCATTCCTCACAAGTTGAACATCGATCCATCGTTCAAGCCTATAAAACAAAAATGTCATAACTTCGCTCCTGAGCGAAACAAGGTAATCAACGATGAGGTCGACAACTTTCTCATAATCAGAGAAGTAAAATACCCCGACTGGTTAGCTAACGTCGTGGTCGTACAAAAGAAGAACGGGAAGTGGCGAGTGTGCATCGATTTCACATACCTTAACAAGGCCTGTCCTAAAGATCCATTCCCACTACCCCATATCGACGCTATGGTCGACGCAACTGCAGGACATGAACTTTAGATGTTCATGGATGCTTACTCAGGATATAATCATATCTTGATGCATGTTGACGACCAGGAGAAAACAGCTTTTATGACCGATAAAGTCATCTACTGTTATAAGGTCATGCCTTTTGGTCTTAAAAATGCAGGGTCTACGTATCAAAGGCTGGTCAACAAGATGTTCAAGGAACACCTTGGCGACACGATGGAAGTTTATATCGACGACATGCTCATCAAATCCAAACAGGCGACCGATCACGTTGATCATTTGAAGAAGTCTTTCGACATCCTCCGGGAGTATCAAATGAAGCTGAATCATACGAAATGTTCCTTCGAAGTCAGTGTCGGGAAGTTTCTAGGATACATGGTCACAGGACGAGGGATAGATGCTAATCCTGATCAAATCAAAGCTCTGGTCAATATCAAATCACCAAGAAACTTCAAGGAAGTCCAACGACTCACAGGTCGTGTGGCAGCGTTGAACCGGTTTATATCTCGGTATTTCAACAAATGTCATCTGTTCTACAACGTCTTATGGAAAAACAGGGGTTTTAATTGGACAGACGACTATTAATGCCAAAAATCGCACCAAATGGGCAACTTAAGGTTGATGTGGACTTAAACAACTAAAGAAAGAATCTTTCGATGAGGCGTGCGACGATAAATAAAATAAAGAAACAAGGGATTTGATGACGCAGGAAAAACCTCAAACGAGGAAAAAACCTGCGGACGACAGTGGGTGTCGTCGCTATACTATGGTCGCCAATCAGGGGCGATGTCCTTGGATACTGGTGTCGATCGTACATGGATTACAATACAAATGAAGAAAATGCTTTGAAACGTAAAGTACAAGTGTTTGAATGTAAAAATAGGTGTTTGTCGTGTACGAAACAAAGTGTGAACTGTTGGTCGAGGGCTGTTGTCGTGCGTCGAGAGCGATACTCAGAATAATGGTTCTTCACTTCAGGTGTTCTTGAATATTGCTTCGGTTGTTAATCGTCGGATATTCGATGTCTTGAAATGTTGATTGAGCTTGATATTTATAGTCTTCATGTCCTTAGCTTCATCCATGAATGCTCCTTTAATGGCCTTAACGGTTGGAAACGGTCGCCGGAGTAATGATCTTCGTCTGTTACGGTCGCCGGCTGTTTAATGATTGCGTCGGTTATAGTCGTTGCTCCTTAATGACTTTGACTCCTGCATTAAACACTTAACAAACAGTCATGGTGAACGTTAGCTTTGGTCGAGGTCGCACGTCCTTATATAATAGTCGTACGAATCGGGCGACGCTATGGTCGAGCATCGTAAGGAACTCTCGACTTACCTTTTATGAGGGACGACGATGGTGTTTTGGGTCTTTGTCGAGACCTTACAAGATATAGTCCTTAATCATACGTCTTACCTGTTCTGGTCGTGGTCGAGCGACGTGATTTTTTGCCCAAACAGTTTGCCCCCAAAATTTGAAAATTGAATGTCAAATTTAAGTTTTAAATTTTACTTGTCGAACGCTTAGGCTCGTGACCTGGGTTGAGGGACTTACCTGGTTGTCGTGGAACTAGACCGATTCGCCTTTAACTGAACGAGAAGTTGAAAAGTTGTGACGTCATACTGACGCGCGATGATGCTTACCAGCTGTCGAAGACAAGTGTCGAAGATCCGGGCGGATATAGACGTGTGTCGATCATCAAAGAAGGTGACGCAAGTTGTGCATGCCCTTTGAGGATGGGAAAGGATAAAGAATGCCTCGACAGCTGGGTCGGGAATCTTTGAAGAAGACGAAGTTCTGAAGAAACAGTCTTCGAGGGCTGACATTTTGTCGAGAATTGTCATGCCTAAAGAGGCGAAGGCGTCATCCAGCCGTCCAGGCGCGATGGACGCGACACCAGCAAGTTTGGTGCTTCCGGCGACAGTGACGAAGCTAGTGTCCAAGGTGTTGTCCCCAGCGTCTGCCGACAAGGGGGACGGGTCATCGGCCGATGGTGTCCTAGACGGGACGACGTTGTTTCCTCATCTGGAAAAATATTTGTTCCCGTCTTTCAGGGAACGTTTTCCTATCGAGGAGACAGGGACCCATGTCGCCGGGTTGATGTTCTCGGTCGACGTGGTCCTGTGATTTGGCGTTCACAGCCGATACGGTCGTTAGAGACATATGTTCTGGCGTTTCGAGCCGATATGGTCATTTTAAAGACCTATGGTCTGGCGATCCGAGCCGATATGGTCGTTAGAGACCTATGTTACGTTGTGTAGGTTTTGCTTTAGTGATGAAAGGTAAAAAAGTTTACCTTTCTATTGAACCTGGGTATTATTTTGACTCATACATGTCATGGACATATGTAATATCGACTGTAAAGATTCATTAGGTACAAAGAGTCGTGCGACTTGGGCATCCATTGTAATACAACGATTAGAACGTAAGTCATAAGACTTTCATATTTCTATATCGTATAAGCAAACATAAGCACATGCGATCAAAGCATTCATTCAGAACATGAAATTTTTCTAAGTTGAAGAACTTAGATTGTGGGGTCGTTAGACCTTACGATCGTATGATTTGATCATACGATGAACTTGAATCATGTGTTCCTGTAGAAGAATGATCAAGTCATGGACTTGATTATTTACGTCGTGCATGATTTGATCATACGATGAACTTGAATCATGTGTTCCTGCAGGAGAATGATCAAGTCATGGACTTGATTATTTACGTCGTGCGACCATGCGAAATTAAAATCATATAGTAGACTTGGTGACTACTGTCGTGCGATTCTGCAATAAAACAATGTCATGGGTTGGTCGTTGGCTAACCAATGACCCATCGATGTTTAAGTCAGTAGTCGTTTGTGATAAAAAATCGTATGAAAGGAATGAAAAAGAGATAGGGAACATACCTTTTCAGATTCTGTTTTTAGTGGGGTATTTGCCCCCTGTCATTTAATATCCCATTCTTCTCGGGAGAAAGTGGGTTTTAAATGACAGATCGACACAGAGATCTTGAAGAATATCATCCATGTCTGTTTCGACCGTGCTTTCGTGCGACAGGGCAAGATAGTCGACTTGCGGAAAAGATATCAATTTATCTAAGAAGTCAGGGATAGAGGGATGAACCTGTCGAGATTTTGCAGTTATGTCTCTTGCAACTGCTTGACAGTCTATTTTCGCGGCTTCAAGGTGGACTTATGGCATTCATGAGCGACTTTCGGCTCACTCTTGATTTCTTGGATTCCCCATGGCGTAGGGAATTTCAACATTTTATGATATGTCGAAGGAACGGCTTTCATTTCATGAATCCATGATCGACCTAAAATGAGGTTATAGGCTGACGCACAGTCGATAACACTGAACTTAGTCTGTTTATTGACTCCTCCGGCATAGACGGGCAAAATTATCTCTCCAAAGGGGCTCGTCGCTTCTCCATTGAAACCGACCAAACTTGTCGAACGTCGGGTGATTTCTGAGCGATCAATTCCCATGGCTTTGATAGTGTTGAGAAAAATGATGTTTGCTGAACTGCCCCCGTCTACCAATACTCGACGCGTCAAATAGTTACCGACCGTGAGTTGAATGATCAACCCGTCATGATGCTTTTTGTACGAGTCGTCGAGGTCGACTTGGTCGAACACGATCTTCATGGATTCTAATTCCAAATCTCCTTTGGGTCTGGATGAACGAGGAATAGGCCGGTCATCGGGCGCTTGACTGGCATGACGCTTAGCTGCGGAGTATGTCAGACCACATACGTCTGAACCACTAGTGATGTAATTGATGATCTTTGCAAGCTTGGGCACTGACGATCGATGGCAATTAGCTGGAAGAACGACATCATCAATAATATCTTTGAGATTACCTTGTGGAACATGATATGCCAATTCCTTCTTGAGTGCGATACAATCATCTGTCGCATGACCATGATCGACGTGGAAGTCGCACCACTTTGATTTATCCTTCTTAGCATCGTCCAAGTCATACTTCTTCGGCCACCGGATGGTTACTTGGGTGGTCTTCAGAGCTTCGACTAAGTCTTTAGCTGACCCTTTGAACCCATAAGAGGAGATCTTGGGGTACATGGGGAATTTAGTCGCGGTTTTAGCTTCTGACTTCGTCTTGAAATGAACGTTTGAAATCTGACGCGCTGGCTCTATTCTGGACATGGCTTTCGGCTTGAATTCTGGCTTCTTGACACCTAACGGCTTCTTGTCGTCAATGTGTTTGCGATGAAAGGCTGCATCATCTTCGACCCTCATATATGCTAAGGTTCGAGCTCGGACGTCTTCGAAAGTCTCTGGGGGATACTTGGTCAGATCGATATATAGACCTGAACTATCGTCTAGACCACGCTTATAGGCTTTGATCGCAGTTTTGATGTCACAATTGCGGATACTGATCATTTCGGCATTGAATCTATTGAAATAACTTCGAATAGACTCATTGGTCTTCTACACGACATAGTACAGATCACTAGTATGCTTTTCCATCTTACGACTGCTGGCGAATTGCCGGGAGAATTGGTTGACCAATTCGGCGAACGACCCGATAGATTTGGGTTTGAGATTGATCAACCACTGGAGAGCTGGGCCAGTGAGAGTCGCCCCGAAACTCTTGCACATGCATACTTCCTGGTACATGTGTGGAATCGAGATTGTCCACATGAGTTGCTTATATTGCGCGACATGCTCGGTTGGATCGGTCACACCCGAATACTTGGGAGTGAAGGCAGGAATGTTATACTTCTTTGGGACCTCAACGGTGGCGATCTCGTCGATGAAGAGCGACGCCTGATACCCCGAGCGAGGCTTGACGTCGACAGGCACGGCTGCCCCAGGCAACTTGGCGAGCAAGGACAGGACACGCTCATTTTGGTCTTCTAACATCTTCAAACGTTGGGCGACGGGATCGTTAAGATCAGGATTTGCCCCTATCGAGGGATTGGTCCCTGGACTAGTGCCATTACCATGCGACGAACCATTGGTGTCCCCGTTGAACGGAACAAAATATGGCTGCGACCCATAGTGGAATTGCTGCGGTCCATTCTGAAACGATTGTGGTCCATGCTGGAATGGCTGCGATCTCTGCTGGAAAGATTGCGATCCTTGCTGGAAAGGTTGCGATCCTTGCTGGAAAGGTTGCGGACCACTTTGTAATGGCTGGGAAAACGGCTGGGATTCATTCTGAAACGGCTGGGCGCCACCTTTCAATGGTTGGGATTCATTGTTCAAGGGTGGTGGTCGGATGTGCTGAGGGGGAATCTGCCCAGACTGGGGATTTGGAATGAATGGACCCGGCTGCTGATTCTGCATGAATGGACCTGGTCCCGGACCTGGATTCTGGATGAATGGTGTAGGACCATTCTGGGGTCCAAAAGGATTCCTTAGCCACGCGATCTCTTCAGCTGCTCTGTGATTCCGCTCTGCCGTTGCATTGAGTTGATTCGTGGCAACCTCGAGCTCCTGATACATCTGAGCGACGGGTTGCTGCGGATTTCCAGGGGCTGCCATTTTCCTGCAACATAAAATAGAAGAAACTCCAAGAAACTATTAGTAGAATGCACGTTCATCGAGGATTTTCTCTAGATGTAGTCCCACGGATGGCGCCAAACTGTTAATGCCAAAAATCGCACCAAAGGGGCAACTTAAGGTCGATGTGGACTTAAACAACTAAAGAAAGAATCTTTCGACGAGGCGTGCGACGATAAATAAAATAAAGAAACAAGGGATTTGATGACGCAGGAAAAACCTCAAACAAGGAAAAAACCTGCGGACGACAGTGGGTGTCGTCGCTATACTATGGTCGCCAATCAGGGGCGATGTCCTTGGATATTGGTGTCGATCGTATAGAGATTGACAAATGAAGAAAATGCTTCGAAACGTAAAGTACAAGTGTTTGAATGTAAAAATAGGTGTTTGTCGTGTACGAAACAAAGTGTGAACTGCTGGTCGAGGGCTGTTGTCGTGCGTCGAGAGCGATACTCAGAATAATGGTTCTTCACTTCAGGTGTTCTTGAATATTGCTTCGGTTGTTAATCGCCGGATATTCAATGTCTTGAAATGTTGATTGAACTTGATATTTATAGTCTTCATGTCCTTAGCTTCATCCATGAATGCTCCTTTAATGGCCTTAACGGTTGGAAACGGTCGCCGGAGTAATGATCTTCGTCCGTTATGGTCGCCGGCTGTTTAATGATTGCGTCGGTTATAGTCGTTGCTTCTTAATGACTTTGACTCCTGCATTAAACACTTAACAAACGGTCATGGTGAACGTTAGCTTTGGTCGAGGTCGCACGTCCTTATATAATAGTCGTGCGGATCGGGCGACGCTATGGTCGATCGTCGTAAGGAACTCTCGACTTACCTTTTATGAGGGACGACGATGGTGTTCTGGGTCTTTTTCGAGACCTTGCAAGATATAGTCCTTAATCATACGTCTTACCTGTTCTGGTCGCGGTCGAGCGACGTGATTTTTTGCCCAAACAACGACCATGAACGGGCGTTAGAAAAGTTAAAAGAATACATGGCAATCTCACCACTGCTATCGAAACCGAAAGACAATGAGGTCTTACAATTGTATCTCGCCGTGAGTCCTCACTCCGTAAGTGCCGTCTTAACCACGGAAGACGACAAGCAACAACTCCCGCTTTACTATGTTAGTAAATCTTTACTAGATGCCAAGACGCGGTATACGTCTATGGAAAAGTTACTGTTGTCGTTAGTCACAGCTGCCAAGAAGTTATGACACTACTTCGAGTCTCAGCCTATCATCGTCGTAACTAACTTCCCTCTCAAGTCTGTCTTAAGAAAATCTGAATTGACAGGATGACTGGCAAAATGAAGCATCTACCTCAGCAGTTATGACGTCAATTTTAAGCCTCGAACGACAATCAAATCACAAGTCCTAGCCGACTTTGTTGTTGATTTCATTCCTGAACTAGAAAAAGAAGCACAAGGCAAAGCCTATATTATGGCGACTACAGACGACACGACCTGGACACTCCACGTCGATGGTTCTTCGAACGCCAGAGGAGCAGGGCTTGGTGTCGTCTTAATGTCGCCACAGGGGGGCAAAATGGTGTATTCCATATGATGCGATTTCAAAGCCACCAACAACGAAGCAGAATACGAAGCCCTGATCGTACGCATGAGCATGGCCCGCGACCTGGGGGCAACCAGACTTCATGTCAAAAGCGATTCTCTGTTGGTCGTAAACCAAATGAACGGGGAATTCGCGGCAAAAGACTCTAAGATGACAGCTTATCTTAAGATAGCTAAAGAAAAATCGTAAATGTTTGTGTTAATGCCAAAAACCGCACAAAAGTACAACTTAAGGTCGATGTGGACATTTAACAACTAAAGAAACGTATCTCGAGACAAATAACACAATCGCGAGGAAAAAGTAAAAGAGACAAGAGATTTGGTGACGTGGAAAACCCCAAAACGAGGGAAAAAACCGCGGTCGACTCTGTGAGAGTCGACAGTGCACTATAGTCGCCAAACAGGGGCGAAAGTCCTTGTGTTACAGGTGATTTGTATACAACAGATTACAAATAAATGTAAATATAAACTTAGTCGTGTGCAAACGACGTGGGTCGTGCGTAAATCGTGCGAAATAACTTGTCATCGTGTGGTCTGAACTGTCGTCGTGCGATACTTGCGTGTTCGAATGCCTCGTTGTATTGAGAGAAAAATATAGAAGTGAGTATAAGTAGCTATGTCTGTTCTCCCTTTGCTCGAAGGTGGAGCAGTCTTTATATAGCTTCGGTCGGCACTAAATGTGCTTTAATTGTTGGTCTTGTAACCGCTGTCGACATTAAATGCGCTTTGAGGATTGTCTTTGTAACTGTTGTCGGGCTCTAAATGGCATTGATGATTCGTCCGTTACTGGTCGTTGTGCCATAAATGCCTGTAGACCTTCATTAATGAACAAAAGAAACGGTTGTTGACCATGAATGGTTAGTGTAATCGTAAGACCATCTTAAGTTCAGGACGTCGGTCTTATGGAGCATACGACCGTTGTCGAAATACAAGACCATGTATATGATTGTAAATGTCTTGTAAGACCTTATCTTAGTATAGGAATGGTCTTATAAAAATGTCGTGAGACTAGGATAAAAATGTCGTAGGACCAGAGCGATATAAGACCGACGACAGGAGACTGTCGACGTAAGACCAACGAGTCGTAACTGGCGACACGTAACTGGCGACATAAGACTAGTGACGTAAGACTAATAACGTAAGACTAGTGACGTGTGACTGGCGACGGGTGACTGGCGACATGTCGCTAACGATGTATGTCATACGATGTGTGACGTGTAACATGCGACACGTGACGTGCGATCATGAGATGTAAAGACACTATCTTGAATGACTATTGACATAAGATGTTTTTTAATAATCAACTATCGTATGTCGGGGATAAGGCAATAATGGGTATTACCTTCATCGATCGGGGGTATGACTCTTGTAGGCATTAGGGTAATCAAGGTTCGTGGGTCATGTCGAGGGAATTTCCCAAGTCGGTCGAGGGTGTGATTTTTTACCCAAACAGTTAGCCCCCCGAGATTTGAATTTCAAAGCTATTTGAATTTCAGATCTCGTACCAAAGTAAAATGTGTTTCTACGGAGACGTGTCACTTTTGCTAAGAAAATCGACTTGGTTAGCTAAAATCGTAAGACCAGTCGATGGTGTTTAAGTAAGTTGCGACGATCGAATGATGACTTTTAATGCGCAAGATACTTGTGGTGTTCATCTGATGGTCGTAGGACGACCTTAAAACGTAAGGAACCGAAGGTGATCGTAAGACGATTTTTATCAAAATGAGACATATGGGTCAGGAGTCAATCGTAAGACAATTGGTCCGAAATAAAGCTTGGCGGCGATCATAAGATGATTGAACCAAGATAAAATTTAAGGATCTTGTGATACAGTCGTTAAAGACTTATGTTCTGGCGTTCCGAGCCGATACGGTCGTTATAGACTTTTGATCTGGCGTTTAGAGCCGATATGGTCGTTATAGACCAATGATCTGGCGTTCCGAGCCGATAATGTAGTTATAGACTTATGATCTGGCGTTTAGAGCCGATATGGTCGTTAAAGACCTATGATCTGGCGTTCGAGCCGATACGGTCGTTAGAGACCTAAGATCTGGCGCTTACAGCCGATACGGTCGCTAGAGACCTATGATCTGGCATTTACAGCTGATACGGTCATTAGGGACCTATGTTACGTTGAGTAAGTTTTGCTTTAGCGATAATCGGTAAAAAAAATTTACCTTTCTATTGAACCTGAGTATTATTTCGACTCATACATGTCATGGACAGATGTAACGTCAAAAAGTTCATTAAGTACAAAAATGAACAAGAAGTCGTGCGACTTGGGCATCCATTGTAATACAACGATTAGAACATAAGCCATAAGACTTTTTGAATCGTATAAGGAAACATAAGAGCATGCGATCAAAGCATTCATTCAGAACATGAAATTTTTCTAAGTTAAAGAACTTAGCTTGTGGGGTCGCTAGACCTCACGATCGTGTAATTTGATCATACGATGAACTAGAATCGTGTGTTCCTGTAGTTATACAATCGAGTCGTCTAATAAAACTGATTGTAAATATCGTGCGATTTTACTGAAGTCGTATGATAGACTTAGTAACTTATGTCGTGCGATCCTGCGATAAAGCAATGTCAGAGGTTGGTCGTTGGCTAGCCAACGACCCTCCGATGCTTAAGTCAGTAATCGTCGTGATGAATAAGAAATCGTATGAAAGAAGGAAAAGGACTTAGAAGAAATACCTTTTCAGATGCGTTGCATTCCAGCTGCGTGGGATATCTCGACCGTCGAGGGTTTGGAGCCGATAGGCACCTTTACCCACTACTTCTGAGGTACGATAAGGACCTTCCCACTTGGTGAAAAGTTTACCTGCATTATGCTCTTGAGTGCTTTGGAACACTCGTGATTATACGGTTAATCTTGCGACTTGCCTTTATTGGCAATCCTGAGATAAAAAATGTGCGAGTCGCACTTATTGGCAACTTTTGTGTTTTGACACGCGTCTTACCATGACTGGCGATTATGAGATTCAATGTACAAGTCGTCTTTATTGACGACATATGTCATGACTAGCGATCGTGCGAATCGCTTTTATTGGCGACCAACAATTTTTAACTTGCGTTTGTCGTGACTGACGATCATAAGAAAATATGGGTCGTCTTTTATTGATGACTATAAGTCGCAATCTGCGTTTGCCATCACTGGCGATCATGAGAAAAAAATACGAGTCGTCTTTTATTGACGACTATTGTTTGGGCAAAATTTCACAGGTCTCGACCACGACCAGAGAAGGTTAGACACATGTTATGAGCTATACCTTGTATTAAGATATGGTCTCGACGAAGACCCAAAGAACCTCCATCGTCCCTCCTAAAAGGTAAGTCGAGAGTTCCTCACGGCACTCGACCTCGACGTCGCCCGTTCCGCACGACCGTCGCATAAAACCGTGCGACCTCGACCAACTAACGCGTTATACAACTGTTATATTTGTTTAAGTGTTTAATGCAGGAGTCAAAGTCATTTATGGACAACGGCTATAACCGACGAAATCAGTTATGAGCATCTAAACTCACATTGAAGACGACGACCGTTACAACAATCATCAAAGATCTTAATGATTCAATTAAAGTCATCCGAAGACTATAAAATCCCAGCTCAATCATCAGTTCAAGACACCTGATCAACATCGAATAACACAGAGAGAGAGATAGAACAAGAGCATCGAACAACAGAAGCAAACGCAAACACCCGAATAATATTCATTCGAAGCAAAGAGATCATTCATAGAAGATCACTCTCGACGCAAGACTCTCACTCTCGACCAACAGTTTATACATAGTTTTCACACACGACGCGCACTGTTTTTACATTCCAAACACTTGTACTTTACATTTCGAAGTCTTTCCTTAATTTGTATTGTAATCTCTGTACGATCGACACCCGGAACACCAAGGACATCGCCCCTGATTGGCGACCATAGTGCAGCGACGACATCCACTGTCGTCCTCAGGTTTTTTCCTCGTTGAGGTTTTTCCTGCGTCATCAAATCCTTTGTCTCATTTACATTTTTGTCTTTGTCGCACGCCTTTGTCGAACGATTCCTTTCTTTAGTTGTTAAAGTTCACATCGACCTTAAGTTGTCCCTTTGGTGCGATTTTTGGCATTAACAGTTTGGCGCCATCCGTGGGACCCCATCTAGAGAAAATCTTCGACAAACGTGCGTCTTGCTAACGGTTTCTTGGGGTTTTCTTTGTTCTCTGCAGAAGGAAAATGGCAGCCCCTGGAGATCAGCAGCATGTCATTGCCCAGATATACCAAGAGCTTGAAGTCGCTCGAAATCAAATCAACGTCATGGCAGAGCAAAGTCGCAGAGCAGCTGAGGAGATTGCATGGTTAAGGAATCCCTTTGGACCTCAAAGTGGTCCTAGGCCATTCGTTCAGAATCCAGGCCAAGGATCGTTCGGTCAGAATGGTCCTCGACCATTCGCGCATAATCCAGGTCCAGGATCAGGTCCGTTCGCTCATAATCAGCATCCAGGTCCGTCCATGCAGAACCAGCAGCCAGGACCGTTCAATCTAAATCCCTAGTTCGGGACGGTTCCTCCTCAGCATATAAGGCCACCACCCATGCAAAATGGATCGCAACCATTTCAGAATGGGTCGTAGCTATTTCAGAATGGGTCGCAGCTATTTCAAAACGGGTCGCAACCATATTTTATTCCTTTCAACGGATATGCCAATGGCTCATCGCATGTCAATGGCACCAGCTCAGGAATCAATCTGCAAGCAGGGGCAAATCTCGACCCCAATGACCCCGTCGCCCAGCGATTGAAAATGCTAGAAGATCAGAACGAGCGCGTCCTATCTTTGCTCGCCAAGCTGCCTGGGGCAGCTGTGCCCATCGACGTCGAGCCCCGATCAGGATTTCAAGCATCACCATTTATCGATGAGATCGCGACTGTCGAGGTCCCGAAGAAGTACAATGTCCCCGCCTTCACGCCCAAGTACTCGGGAGTGACCGATCCGACAGAGCACGTCGCGCAGTATAAGCAGCTCGTGTGGACGATCTCAATCCCACACATGTATCAGGAAGTCTGTATGTGCAAAAGCTTCGGTGCAACTCTCACTGGTCCTGCTCTCCAATGGTTGATCAATCTCAAACCCAAGTCCATCGGGTCGTTCGCTGAATTGGTCAATCAATTCTCCCAGCAATTCGCTAGCAGTCGCAAGATGGAGAAGCAGACCAGTGACCTGTATTACGTCGTGCAAAAGACCAGTGAGTCTATCCGCAGTTATTTCAATCGATTCAATGCAGAGATGATCAGCATTCGCAATTTTGACATCAAGACCGCGATCGAAGCCTATAAGCGTGGTCTGGACGACAGTTCAGGTTTATACACTGACCTGACTAAGTATCCTTCGAAGAATTTCGAAGACGTCCGAGCTCGAACCCTAGCGTATATTAGAGTAGAGGATGACGCTGCCTTTCGTCGCAAGCATACCGACGACAAGAGTTCGTTAGGCGTAAATAAGCCAGAGTTCAAGACGAAAGCGATTTCCAAAATAGAGCCCGCCCGCCAGATCTCGAACGTCCGGTTCAAGACAAAAGCAGAGGCTAAGACCGCGACCAAATTTCCTCAATACCCCAAGATATCCTCTTACGGATTCAAAGGGTCCACTAAAGATTTGGTCGAAGCTCTGAAGACCGCCCAGGCGACTATTCGATGGCCAACGAAGTCCGGTCAGGACGACGCTAAGAAAGATAAATCTAAGTGGTGTGACTTTCACGTCGACCATGGTCACGCGACAGATGATTGCATAGCTCTCAAAAAGGAGCTGGCGTATCACGTCCCAAAGGGCAATCTCAAAGACATCATTGATGACGTCGTTACCCCAGCTAACGACGTTCGACCGTCAACCCCCGAGCATGCGAAAGTCGTCAATTGTATCACTGGTGGTTCCGACGTATGCGGTCTAACGTATTCCGCAGCCAAACGTCATGCCAGTCAAGCGCCTGACGATCGGCCTATTCCACGTTCATCAAGGCCTAAAGGAGATTTGGAATTGGAAGCCATGAAAATCATATTCGACCAAGACGACCTCGGAAACTCGTACCAGAAACACCACGACGGGTTGATCATTCAACTCACGGTTGGTAATTGTTTAACTTGACGAGTCTTGGTCGATGGGGGCAGCTCAGCGAATGACATCTTCCTTTACACCATCAAGGCCATGGGAATCGATCGCTCGGAAATCACCCGACGTTCGACAACTTTGGTCGGTTTCAATGGAGAAGCGACGAGCACATATGGAGATATCATCTTGCCAGTCTACGCCGGAGGAATCAACAAGCAGACCAAGTTCAGCGTCATCGACCATGCGTCGACCTATAACATCATTTTAGGTCGACCATGGATCCATGAGATGAAGATCGTTCCCTTGACGTATCATCAGACTCTGAAGTTCCCTACGCCGTGGGGAATCCAGGAAATCAAGAGTGAGCCGAAAGTCGCTCGTGACTGCTGTAAATCCACTCTGAAGCCGCAAAAGTAAATCGTCTAGCAGACACAACACGACCAAAAGGTCTCGACAGGTTCGTCCTCCTATCCTTAAAGACAAACTCATGCCTTTTCTACAGGAGTATGCCGACTATCTTGCCTTGTCGCACGAAAACACAGTCGACGTAGACATAGATGGTATTTTCCAAGATCCCTGTGTCGATTTGTCATTTAAAACCTATTTTCCTCCTGAAAGGAATAGGATAATAAATGACAGGGGGCAAATACCCCGTCAAATAAAAGAAATAAATCTGAGAAGGTACGTATCCTAATCTCTTCTCTCTTCCTTCATACGATTTCTCATCACGAACGATTACTGACTTAAGTATCGGATGGTTGTAGGTTAGTCAACGACCAACCTCTAATATTATTTTATCGCAGAAACGCACGACAATAATCACTAAGTCTACTATGTGACTTTAAATTCGCAAGGTCGCTCGACATAGACGATCACATCTACGACTTGATCATTCTTCTGCAGGGACACACGATTCAAGCTCGTCACACAACTTAGTCATATGATCGCAAAGTCTACACGACTTTTTTCTAAGTTTCCTAAACTTAGAAAAATTTATTACTCTGAATGTATGCTTTGGTCGCACATTCCTATGTTTGTTTACACGATTTACAAGCGCTATGTCTTACATTCTAAGCTATTGTGTTGCAATAGATGCCTAAGTCGCATGATTTCTATTATATTATACTCAGTAAATTTCATAATTGACATGTTATTTACTTACTGAATATACAAAACACGAGTACGACAGAAATTTAAATAAGGTATGATCACCTTTAAGCCTTGAAAGTAAACTATAACGACGATATTGATCGCTCGTGACTTTATACGCCACTCCCAGTGCGAAGTAAGTCGCTCGGTGACTAGAGTGACTCGCCAAAACTGGGGCATCAGTTGCCCTGGCGACAGGTCAAACTCACACAGAAATGCCTTGGCCAGAGGCAAATACGGCCAGTGGAAGCCCATCTTAAACAGGTACTCGTATATCGCGACATACCCCTCGGGACACATCTCTGGTCGAACCCCGCCAGCCTTACTTACAGTAATCCCCATGGGAATTTTTGATAGACTTCTGAAGTCATCTAGATCGTCTTAATTTCTAATAGTACCTCTGGGCTCCGTCGACATTTCTAAATAACAGCTGGTAAGCACAATCGTGCGTCAGTATGACGTCACGACCTCGTTTTCTCTTCGACTTCTCGTTCAGTTAGAATTGAACCAATCCGGTTCCAAAACAACCAAGGTATCTTCCAACACAAGACCCTGAACACCCGACGAGCAAAATTTAAAATTCGAATTTGCCATCCTACTTTCAAATTTTGGGGGCAAACTGTTTGGGCAAATTTTCACAGGTCTCGACCACGACTAGAGAAGGTAAGACGCATGTTATGAGCTATACCTTGTATTAAGATAAGGTCTCGACGAAGACCCAAAGAACCTCCGTCATCCCTCCTAAAAGGTAAGTCGAGAGTTCCTCACGGCACTCGACCTCGACGTCGCCCGTTCCGCACGACCGTCGCATAAAACCGTGCGACCTCGACCAACTAACGCGTTATACAACTGTTATATTTGTTTAAGTGTTTAATGCAGGAGTCAAAGTCATTTATGGACAACGGCTATAACCGACGAAAACAGTTATGAGCATCTAAACTCACATTGAAGACGACGACCGTTACAACAATCATCAAAGATCTTAATGATTCAATTAAAGTCATCCGAAGACAATAAAATCCCAGCTCAATCATCACTTCAAGACACCTGATCAACATCGAATAACACAGAGAGAGAGAGAGATAGAACAAGAGCATCGAACAATAGAAGCAAACGCAAACACCTGAAGAATATTCATTCGAAGCAAAGAGATCATTCATAGAAGATCACTCTCGACGCAAGACGCTCACTCTCGACCAACAGTTTATACATAGTTTTCACACACGACGCACACTGTTTTTACATTCCAAACACTTGTACTTTACATTTCGAAGTCTTTCCTTCATTTGTATTGTAATCTCTATACGATCGACACCCGGAACACCAAGGACATCGCCCCTGATTGGCGACCATAGTGCAGCGACGACATCCACTATCGTCCGCAGCTTTTTTCCTCGTTGAGGTTTTTCCTGCGTCATCAAATCCTTTGTCTCATTTACATTTTTGTCTTTGTCGTACGCCTTTGTCGAACGATTCCTTTCTTTAGTTGTTAAAGTCCACATCGACCTTAAGTTGTCCCTTTGGTGCGATTTTTGACATTAACAACTATAATTTGCAACTTGCGTTTGTCGTCACTGGCGATCATAAGAAAAAACGTGAGTCGACTTTTATTGACGACTATAATTTGCAACCTGCGCTTTTTTAAGTCGTAGAGACTTTGGTTTCTCACGATGTAAATCGTAAGACCTGTGTTCATATGATCTTGCGAGCCTGTAATGTAAAATCGGGGGTGGTCGTTGGTTTTGACCAATGATCTTTTGATGGTTAAATCAACGATCATATATTAGATCAAAATAATTAACAAGGAGAATATACTTTAGAGTATATATATAGAGTTGTTCTAAATGGGACGTCACAGTTACCGTAACATGGAGTCGATAAGCGCCTTTTTTCCGAGGACTTTTGAAATCGAATGTGGTATTTTTTTTCCAGTTTGTGAAGGGTGTTTCGAGCCCCTGAGTCCTTTGGATGATGCGATCCATGCGATACTTTGATGGAGCATTTTTTATCATGGCTTGAATCTGGCTTCGAGCCGCATTCAATTCCGATTGAAGTTGAATCAGGGGATCTTGATAATTTTCCATGTACCTGAAAGACTTTACAAGATCGTTAGAGCGATATATGTGTTGGCTTGAGATTTTCTCTAGATGACGTCCCACGGATGGCGCCAAACTGTTAATGCCAAAAATCGCACAAAAGTACAACTTAAGGTCAATGTGGACATTTAACAACTAAAGAAACGTATCTCGAGCCAAATAACACAATCACGAGGAAAAAGTAAAAGAGACAAGAGATTTGGTGACGCGGAAAACCCCTAAACGAGGGAAAAAACCGAGGTCGACTCTGTGAGAGTCGACAGTGCACTATAGTCGCCAAACAGGGGCGAAAGTCATTGTGTTACTGGTGATTTGTATACAACAGATTATAAATAAATGTAAATATAAACTTAGTCGTGTGCAAACGACGTGGGTCGTGCGTAAATCGTGCGAAATAACTTGTCATCGTGTGGTCTGAACTGTCGTTGTCAGGTGGTTCGAACTGTCGTCGTGCGATACTTGCGTGTTTGAATGCCTCGTTGTATTGAGAGAAAAATATAGAAGTGAGTATAAGTAGCTTTGTCTGTTCTCCCTTTGCTAGAAGGTGGAGCAGTCTTTATATAGCTTCGGTCGGCACTAAATGTGCTTTAATTGTTGGTCTTGTAACCGCTGTCGACATTAAATGCGCTTTGATGATTGTCTTTGTAACTGCTGTCGGGCTCTAAATGGCATTGATGATTCGTCCGTTACTGGTCGTTGTGCCATAAATGCCTGTAGACCTGCATTAATGAACAAAAGAAATGGCTGTTGACCATGAATGGTTAGTGTAATCGTAAGACCATCTTAAGTTCAGGACGTCGGTCTTATGGAGCATACGACCGTTGTCGAAATACAAGACCATGTATATGACTGTAAATGTCTTGTAAGACCTTATCTTAGTATAGGAATGGTCTTATAAAAATGTCGTGAGACTAGGATAAAAATGTCGTAGGACCAGAGCGATATAAGACCGACGACAGGAGACTGTCGACGTAAGACCAACGAGTCGTAACTGGCGACACGTAACGGGCGACATAAGACTAGTGACGTAAGACTAATAACGTAAGACTAGTGACGTGTGACTGGCGACGGGTGACTGGCGACATGTCGCTAACGATGTATGTCATACGACGTGCGACGTGTAACATGCGGCATGTGACGTGCGATCATGAGATGTAAAGACACTATCTTGAATGACTATTGACATAAGATGTCTTTTAATAATCAACTATCGTATGTCGGGGATAAGGCAATAATGGGTATTACCTTCATCGATCGGGGGTATGACTCTTCTAGGCATTAGGGTAATCAAGGTCCGTGGGTCATGTCGAGGGAATTTCCCAAGTCGGTCGAGGGTGTGATTTTTTACCCAAACAGTTTGATCCATTCTTGATTGAACAAATCCCCAGAGATCAAAACACTCAAGCCGATGCGCTAGCAAATCTCGGGTCAGCACTCAATAAGCCGTCGTTCGACGCCATCCCTATGATCCATTTAACGGCCTCGTACATCGAGGACTCCGAGAAAATTCGTGTCCTTGACGAAGAAAATGGTTGGTCATACGACATCAAGAATTACCTTATGCACGACCAACTGCCCGAAGACAGAATGGAAGCTCGAAAGATTCGATTCAAATCTTTGAGATATCTTGTAATCGGCAATAGACTCTATCGACGATCATCAACAGGACTGAACCTAAGATGTATCGATAATCAAGAACAGGTGCAAGAAATTCTGAAAGATATGCACGATGGCGAATGTGGTAACCACTCCGGTGGTCGTAGTCTTGCAAATCGGATATCCCGACAAGGCTACTATTGGCCGACCCTAAGGCAAGATGCCACAAGGTATGTCCAAAGCTGCGCCTCATGTCAACGACATTCAGGTATGAACCTCTACATACGACATTAATCCCATGGCCCTTCATGAGATGGGGAATGGATATCGTCGGTTTGGAATTCCATCCGAATTGTATGTGACAATGGGTCACAATTCATAAGTGATCGTACACAACAGTTCTGCGAGGATCGTAATATCAAACATATGACCTCGACCCCACGTTATCCCCAGTCTAATGGTCTTGCAGAATCTAGCAATAAAGTGATCATCAACGCGATAAGGAAAAGGCTCAAAGCTGCGAAAGGGAGGTGGGTCAAAGAACTCCCATCAGTCCTATGGGTCAATCGTACGACACCGCTAACATCGACAGGACAAACGCCATTTTCATTAGTCTACGGCTATGAAGCAGTCCTACCTATTGAAATGCAACTACCGACGTCGAGGCATACTTCCGTCGACCATAATCTGGTGGACCTAAGTTACAATCTTGACGCTCTCGAAGAGCTAAGAGAAGTTGCCTTAATTAAAATGGCATCACAAAGACAAATCATCGAGCGACATTTTAACAAAAATGTTAAAACCAAAGTCTTTTAGGAAGGTGACTTCGTCTTACAACGAGTATTCCAAAACACCAAGGAGCTGAACGCAGGTAAGTTGTCCACTAAGTGGGAAGGACCATATCGAATATCTGAAGTCTTAGGAAAAGGTGCTTACAAGCTGCAAACCCTCGACGATCAAGACATCCCACGTAGCTGGAACGCACTTCATCTAAAGAAATACTTCTTTTGAAATTTTTTGATACTTTATTTTTCTCAATGATTACTGACTTAAGCATCGGAGGGTCGTTGGTCGAACCAATAACCACCTCTAACTCTATGCATTGCAGGGCCGCAGGATCGCACGAACGTCAGTATTACGATATGTATCGTATAAAGAAAAGTCTTAACGACTGATATGTCACGACTGAGATGTCACGATTGATACCTTACGATCTACATCGTAAGTCCTACGATTATTACTATGTTACAACAGGTATCCCACGATCTAAGTATCGGTGGATAAGTCTCATGACTATGATTCCATACTTAGAAAAAAAAATTCCCTAGTTGCATGACAAAACACAGGAAAACAAGAGTACCGTTGTCGTACTGCATTTTCTTATTTAAACTATGGATTTCTATATGTCTTAGTCGCTTGGTTCATAAGACATGAGTCGTACGATTCGTGCTTTTATCGTTTATTTTGTTTATCTACGACAAAGTAAACATATGACAACGATTCTCATTTGACAAAAATATACTTGTATTAACGTAGATCCAAAAAATTACAAGTATAAGGGCACGACCCCTAATGGTCGCCCCGGCAAAAGAAATAAACAAAGAAAAATAAAACTAAGGCTCAGGAGGCTCCTGCTCCTGAGCGACCTCCTCATCGCCACCTCCGACGACCTCAGCGTCCGCAGAATCCCCGTCTTCGAGCTGGTCTTCCTGGTCGAGGTCTTCCTCGTCCTCGACCTGCTCTAAGTACGTGGCGACCTCCGCCTCGGCTCCGGCCATAGGGCCTAACCCCCGTAGATGGCGATGCATGATCGCCGCTCTGACCTTCAAACGGGTCAGAGCCTCAAAAGACAGGAGTCGCTCCTCAAAGGAGGCTGTTTGGGCAAAATTTCACAGGTCTCGACCACGACCATAGAAGGTAAGACACATGTTATGAGCTATACCTTGTATTAAGATAAGGTCCCGACGAAGACCCAAAGAACCTCCGTCGTCCCTCCTAAAAGGTAAGTCGAGAGTTTCTCACGGCACTCGACCTCGACGTCGCCCGTTCCGCACGACCAACGCATAAAACCGTGCGACCTCGACCGACTAACGCGTTATACAACTGTTATATTTGTTTAAGTGTTTAATACAGAAGTCAAAGTCATTTATGGACAACGGCTATAACCGACGAAATCAGTTATGAGCATCTAAACTCACATTGAAGACGACGACCGTTACAACAATCATCAAAGATCTTAATGATTCAATTAAAGTCATCCGAAGACTATAAAATCCTAGCTCAATCATCAGTTCAAGACACCTGATCAACATCGAATAACACAGAGAGAGAGATAGAACAAGAGCATCGAACAACAGAAGCAAACGCAAACACTCGAAGAATATTCATTCGAAGCAAAGAGATCATTCATAGAAGATCACTCTCGACGCAAGACTCTCACTCTCGACCAACAGTTTATACATAGTTTTCACACACGACACACACTGTTTTTACATTCCAAACACTTGTACTTTACATTTCGAAGTCTTTCCTTCATTTGTATTGTAATCTCTGTACGATCGACACCCGAAACACCAAGGACATCGCCCCTGATTGGCGACCATAGTGCAGCGATGACATCCACTGTCGTCCGCAGGTTTTTTCCTCGTTGAGGTTTTTCCAGCGTCATCAAATCCTTTGTCTCATTTACATTTTTGTCTTTGTCGCACGCCTTTGTCGAACGATTCCTTTCTTTAGTTGTTAAAGTCCACATCGACCTTAAGTTGTCCCTTTGGTGCGATTTTTGGCATTAACAGTTTGACGCCATCCGTGGGACCCCATCTAGAGAAAATCTTCGACAAATGTGCGTCCTACTTACGTTTTCTTGGAGTTTCTTTATTCTCTGTTGCAGGAAAATGGCGAATAACGAACAAGTCGTTGTCCCAGCACATGAGGGGCTCGAAAATGCACAAGATGCACTTGAAACAGTCAACGATTATCGCCTGGAGGAAGTCGTTCTAGATTCAAGCAAGCCTGACCAAAAAGTCTTAATCGGGTCGTCTCTCAATCCTTGTCTCAGGGGAAAGTTAATATCTTTTTTGCAGGAACATGCTGATTGTTTCGCCTGGTCACATGAAGATATGGTTGGCATAGATCCTGACGTCATCTCTCACAAGCTCAACGTCGACCCATCGTTCAAACCTATCAAGCAGAAGCGACGGAAATTCGCTCCTGAAAGGAATAAGGTGATAAATGACGAAGTCGACAATCTTCTCAAGACAGGGAAGATTCGAGAGGTAAAATACCCCGACTGGCTTGCTAACGTCGTGGTGGTAGCGAAGAAGAATGGAAAGTGGAGGGTCTGTATCGACTTCACAGATCTCAATAAAGCCTGTCCAAAAGATCCTTTTCCATTACCTCATATCGACGCCATGGTCGATGCGACAGCTGGGCACGAACTACTGACGTTCATGGATGCCTATTCCGGATACAATCAAATCTTAATGCACGTCGAGGACCAAGAAAAAACCGCATTTATGACGGACCGAGGTATTTACTGTTATAAAGTTATGCCTTTCGGACTATAAAATGCAGGTTCTACCTACCAGCGTCTAGTGAATAAAATATTTAAAGACCATCTCGGCGACACGATGGGAGTGTATATCGACGACATGCTGGTCAAGTCAAAACAAACGATCGACCATGTCGAGCATCTGAGGCAATCGTTTGATATCCTTAGAAAGTATAGCATGAAGCTTAACCCGACGAAATGTTCTTTCGGTGTCAGCGTTGGGAAATTCCTGGGCTATATGGTCACTCGCCGAGGCATCGAAGCCAATCCCGACCAGATCAAAGCCATTGTCGAGATCAAATCTCCTCGGAATTTCAAAGAAGCCCACAGGCTCACTGGTCGGGTAGCAGCTCTAAACAGGTTCATCTCCCGATCTTCAGATAAATGTCATCTATTTTACAACGTCCTCAGGAAGAACAGAGGCTTCGACTGGACCGACGATCATGAACAGGCATTGCAAAAGCTCAAAAAATACATGACGTCGCCTCTATGGAAAAATTGCTCTTATCGCTGGTCACAGCTGCTAAAAAACTGCGACATTATTTTGAGTCGCATCCCATTACTGTCGTAACTAACTTCCCTCTTAAGTTTGTCTTAAGAAAACCTAAGTTGACAGGTCGCTTAGCAAAATGGAGCATATATCTCAGCAGCTACGACATTAACTTCAAGCCCAGGACCGCGATCAAGTCGCAAGCCTTGGCCGACTTCATTGCTGACTTCAGCCCTGAATTGGAGAAAGAAGCAGAGCTCGAGGTATCGACTGTGGCGACTCACGACGACGTGCCCTGGATCTTACACGTCGATGGGTCATCCAACATTAGAGGCTCAGGACTAGGCGTTGTCTTAAAGTCGCCACAGGGGGGCAAGATGGTATACTCAGTTCGATGCGATTTCAAGACTACCAACAACGAAGCTGAATACGAAGCCCTGATCATAGGAATGAATATGGCCTACGACTCGGGGGCAACTGCGTTACATGTCAAAGGAGACTCTCTCCTGGTGGTGAACCAGATCAATGGCGAATTCGCGGCCAAAGATTCAAAAATGACAGCATACCTGAAGGTAGCAAAAGAGAAATCCGAAAAATTTAAATCTTTCTCTATCGAGCAAATCCCGATAGACCAGAATACTCAAGCCGACGCTTTAGCAAATCTCGGGTCTGCTTTAGTCGAACCTATATTCGACGTTATTCCCATGATCCATCTGGCGACATCGTCTATCGAAAGCATCGATGTCGTCCAGATCGAGGACGAAAAAGATGATTGGTCGTGCGACATCCGAAATTTCCTTATGCACAACCAACTCCCAGAAGACAAGATGGAAGCTCGGAAGATCAGATTCAAAGCATCTAAATACACCATAATTGGAGATAAGCTCTATCGACGATCATCGACAGGATTAAACCTAAGATGCGTCATTAGCAAGAGTCATGTCCAAAAAATCCTTCATGAGATGCATGACGGCGAATGTGGCAATCATTCCGGTGGTCACAGTCTGGCTAATTGTATCTCTCGACAAGGGTATTTTTGGCCAACATTGCGAAAATACGTTGTCAAGTACGTCCAGAACTGTGACCCTTGTCAGCGACATGCAGGTATGTCACATAAACCCTCTGAACCCTTGCACTCGACACTCATCCCATGGCCCTTCAAGAGGTGGGGAATGGATATTTTTGGCAAACTACCCCCGGCCCCGGGACAAAAGGTATTCCTCGTGGTACTCACCGATTATTTTTCCAAGTGGGTTGAGGTGGCTGCTTTTTCCCAAATCAGGGACAAAGAAGTCATCTCTTTTATCCAGACTAACATCATATGCAGATTTGGGATTCCATCCGAAATCGTCTGTGACAACGGATCCCAATTCATAAGGGACAGGACCCAACAATTTTGCGAAGACAGGAGCATCAAGTTGACAACCTCGACTCCCAGATACCCTCAGGCGAACGGACTTGCTGAATCAAGTAATAAGGCCATTAAAGCTTCGATCAAGAAAAGGTTAAAAGCTGCAAAAGGAAGATGGGTCGAAGAACTTTCTTCAGTCCTATGGGCAAATCGCACGACACCGCGCACGTCCACAGGACAAACCCCTTTCTCTCTCGTCTACGGTTGCGAAGCAGTCCTGCCAATCGAAGTCCAGCTCCCAACTTCGAGGCATACTTCCGTCGACCACAACATGATTGATTTAAATTATGATATCGACGCCCTCGAAGGGCTTAGAGAGTCAGCCTTGATCAGAATGGCATCTCAGAAGCAAGCAGTCGAGCGACATTTCAACAAACACGTCAAAGTCTTTCAAGAAGGCGATTACGTCCTCCGTCGAGTGTTCCAAAACACTCAAGAGCTCAATGCCGGTAAACTTTCTATTAAATGGGAAGGTCCTTACCGCATCTCCGAAGTCGTTGGTAAAGGAGCCTATCGACTCCAGACTCTCGACAATCATAAAATCCCACGCAGTTGGAACGTGACGCACTTGAAAAATTATTTTTTCTAGAATCATCTTCCTCTCATGCAACTTAATTGTTTTACCACAGGGGCACATGATTCAAATTTCATCATGAAATTTGGTTACACGATCATAAGGTTTGAGCGACCTCTCGATCTGAGTTTCTGGATTCAGAAAAATTTTGTACGTTCTAACACGTCAATAATTGAGCCTATCAATACAAGTCAAACGTATGATATTTCAATCGTTATATTGCTATAAATACCTAAGTCGCACGGTTCTTCGCTCGTTCTATACTTAACAAAGTTACACGGTTGATATTACATCTATTTACGACATATATAAATCGAAATAAAAATTCGACAGAAGGATGAAATTCATTTACGAAACGAACGATTACATAGGAGCGACCGACGGTCGAGTATACAAAGTTAAAATGGCTCGACCATCAATGGTCGAGACATGAAAAGACATAGCATTTCCTAAATCTAGAGAGGAGCGTCGATCGTATGCTTAGTCTCGACCTTCGAATCCTCGAAAACGCGCTAAGAAGCTAATGCAAGGATCAAACGAGCATGTTAGGCGACACCCTACGTCGCGACGTTTTCAGAATGCGGCTCTTAAGATTAATGTTAAGGTTAGAGGAAGGAATATGATCTTCTCGACGGTCGACTTCCAGTCCAACATCTCCTCTAACTTCGTGTATCTAATAAAAGAAGATTGAAACATCTGTAAAATACAAAAGGGGTATGTTAAACAAACATTCGGTGGAAATATTGGGAACACGAGTTTTGAAAGAAAAACTAACAAAGAACGCTAGTCCAGCTAAACACGATCCCGTCTCTTCGATGGAGATCTTTTGAAAACGCTCCTTGAAAGATAAGAGCTGATATTTCCCCAGATGCGGAAATGACTTCGTCCCGTCAAGGACACAGTCAGTCAAGAGGATC
Organism: Saussurea involucrata; assembly: GCA_033807775.1. Taxonomy (NCBI): domain Eukaryota; kingdom Viridiplantae; phylum Streptophyta; class Magnoliopsida; order Asterales; family Asteraceae; genus Saussurea; species Saussurea involucrata. The sequence goes on from CM066317.1 coordinate 70,082,197, forward strand.
GACGACAACGTAAAGTTGATCGTCATGACTTCCTCCTCACATTCTCCTGTCCTTATACCCTTGCCCCCGACGGCTGACGACAGGGTCGACGTGGATACAGAGGACATCGTCGCCAGATGCGCAAGATCCACGAACGTCGCGTCTATCGCAATCAAAGCCTTCATCGACTCGGACATAATCATTCTCAAAGAGCCTCCAATCTTGGAAGGCTATACCTCGTATGGACACTCAAAAACTTCGAAAAGTATAGAGCAAAGAACAACAAGGGATCAAAGAAGAATTCTGCACTAAGAAATTTTTCAAAGAGTACATAAAAGGAAATGATCCATTATGATCCCTATTTATGCAATCGATCGTGTCAGGTCAAGCCCTTTGATGATCGCCACGCGTCCCCGTCTTTTCGTATGACCACACGGATCGTCGACACCTGTCAAAGACAGCTGGTAAGCACAATCCTGCGTCAGTATGACGTCACGACCTTGTTTTCTCTTCGACTTCTCGTTCAGTCAGAATTAAACCAATTCGGTTCCGAAACAAACAAGGTATTTTTTAACACAAAACCCTGAACACCCGACGAGCAAAATTTAAAATTCGAATTTGCCATCCTACTTTCAAATTTTGGGGGCAAACTGTTTGGGCAAAATTTCACAGGTCTCGACCACGACCAGAGAAGGTAAGACACATGTTATGAGCTATACCTTGTATTAAGATAAGGTCTCGACGAAGACCCAAAGAACCTCCGTCGTCCCTCCTAAAAGGTAAGTTGAGAGTTCCTCACGGCACTCGACCTCGACGTCGCCCGTTCCGCACGACCGTCGCATAAAACCGTGCGACCTCGACCGACTAACGCGTTATACAACTGTTATATTTGTTTAAGTGTTTAATACAGGAGTCAAAGTCATTTACGGACAACGACTATAACTACGAAATCAGTTATGAGCATCTAAACTCACATTGAAGACGAAGACCGTTACAACAATCATCAAAGATATTAATGATACAATTAAAGTCATCCGAAGACTATAAAATCCTAGCTCAATCATCAGTTCAAGACACCTGATCAACATCGAATAACACACAGAGAGTGAGATAGAACAAGAGCATCGAACAACAGAAGCAAACGCAAACACTCGAATAATATTCATTCGAAGCAAAGAGATCATTCATAGAAGATCACTCTCGACGCAAGACTCTTACTCTCGACCAATAGTTTATACATAGTTTTCACACACGACGCACACTGTTTTTACATTCCAAACACTTGTACTTTACATTTCGAAGTCTTTCCTTCATTTGTATTGTAATCTCTGTACGATCGACACCCGGAACACCAAGGACATCGCCCCTGATTGGCGACCATAGTGCAGTGACGACATCCACTGTCGTCCGCAGGTTTTTTCCTCGTTGAGGTTTTTCCTGCATCATCAAATCCTTTGTCTCATTTACATTTTTGTCTTTTTCGCACGCCTTTGTCGAACGATTCCTTTCTTTAGTTGTTAAAGTCCACATCGACCTTAAGTTGTCCCTTTGGTGCGATTTTTGGCATTAACAGATGCGACCTGTTTCTTCTTTGCCTGGACGAGCGACTTAAGGTCCTCGACCCTTTTTTCGCTCTCGGCCAAGGAATCCTTAGTCTCTCCCACCTCCGCCTCAGACGCCAAGGTCTTCTCTAGGGCCTCCTTCAGAAGGCTCTGAAGGTCTTCCTTCTCTCTCGACGATGCCTTTAGAAAGTCTTGAGCTTCGTCAAGATTCGCCGAGAGGACCTCAGCTCTGTCCTTAGCCAGTTGCTCTCGTTCCCGTGCCATATGTGCCTCGTCCTGCGCCTCGCGTATTTTCTCCAGCTCACGAGGTGCAACCCTTCGGATCTTTTCCATCTGGGTGTACAGGCAGAGCGATGTCTGGAACGCCTGCAGGCGCACGATTAAAAAACATAAGTCATAAAACAAACGACAAAAGATATGTAAATAGATCGGTCGCACGTACCTTAAAAGAAAGCCCTGAGACCCGCGACCCCATCTGGTCGACCGTGATCTCCTGGAAACGCTCCTGGAAGGAAGGCAGGAGAAATTTCCCCGGATCAGGGAAAATCTTGGCGCTGTCCATGTCCTCACCGGCCATGAAGTCCAACGGCAACGTAAAGTTGATCGTCATGATGTCGGCGGACCCTTCCGTCACCTGACCCTTCCCCTTGTCGACCGACGTAGGAGACGGGGCAACCGTCTGAGGCCCAGCCTCCCCAAACCTCTGGTATCATCGGAGGAGCCACGCTCACCGGTGTAGCATCAACAACACCCGGTGGCGTCTTTGCCTTCTCGGCAGTGGTGGCCCCAGCTGAGCCACCACTCTTCGACGACGGTTCCCTCCGGAGAATCGTCATGGATTTCTTCATCCCCAACGATGGGGGTGGGGGAGCCTTCCTTTTCAATTCCTTGGCCTTTCGATCCAAGAGGAGTTGATACTCCTTCTTCGCAAGGCCATGTGTGGGCGTCACCCCAGACGCACCTGCAAAAAATACAAAAAGAAAAGTGTTAATGCCAAAAATCGCACCAAAGTACAACTTAAGGTCGATGTGGACTTTAACAACTAAAGAAAGGAATCGTTCGACAAAAGCGTGTGTTTAAGACAGAAATATAAATGAGACAGAGATTTTGGTGACGCGGGAAAAATCTCAACGAGGAAAAAACCCGCGGACGACAGTGGAAGTCGTCGCTGCACTATGGTCACCAATCAGGGGCGATGTCCTTGTGTTTCTGGTGTCGATCGTACAGAGATTACAATACAAATGAAGGAAAGACTTCGAAAATGTAAAGTAACAAGTGTTTTCTAATGTAAAACAGTGTGCCTCATGTGTGATTGTCGTGTGTCGAGAGCGATTCTTCTGCGAGCGATTTCTGTGCTTCAAATGTTCTTCGGAGTTCGAGTGCTTGTGTCTGTATTCTCTGTTGTATCTGTGTTCCGTCCTTTGAAATGATGATTCCCTTTGATATTTATAGTCTTCAGGCACTTTAATTGGATCATTAAGGACTTTGATAACTGTCGTAACGGTCACCGTCTTTAATGCGGGATTAGATGTTCTTAACTGACTTCGTCGGTTATAGCCGTTGTCCATTAATGGTGTTGACTCCTGCATTAAACACTAAACAAACATAACAGTCGTATAGCGCGTTAGTCGGTCAAGGTCGCATGGTTTTATGCGACGTTCGTGTGAACTAGGTGACGTCGAGGTCGAGTGTCGTGAGGTAAAAGATTTTCGATTTTATCTTTAATCATGAGAGAAAGTACTATGATTTTACCTTCGTTACGGAAAAAGGGAATAAGTGTTTTCCTTACCTTGGTCGTGGTCGAGACTGGTGAAATTTTGCCCAAACAGTTTGCCCCCAAAATTTGAAAGTAGGATGGCAAATTAGAATTTTAAATTTTGCTTGTCGGGTGCTCGGGATCGTGACACGTGTAAGAACTATTCAGTTGCTTTGGAATTGAATCTGTTTGATTCTAACTGAAATGGGAAGTCGAAAAACGGGATCGTGACGTCATACTGACGCACGATGGTGCTTGCCAGTTGTTCGTGCCAGGTGTCGTCGATCTGCCGAGTATTTTGATCTGTTGGGGACACGTGGCGATCATCGTTGGACTCGACCTGACACGATCTTATGCATGAATAGAAGACTTAGATGGATATTTCATTTTTAAGTTTTCGGAATGTTTTTTTTCGAGAGAGATTTCGTGATTCACTTGTCGTTCTTCTTCGAATTCCTTCCAAATTTACGAGAGATTATAGCGATTCGAGGCTTAGAGTGCCTATATAAGGCGTTATCTTCCCACTTTCGTCTTCATTGCTCTTCTCTTTTCTCTGATAAACAATGTCGATCGAACCGGAGAGTTCTATCATGAGTCAGGAAGACTTAATTACCTTTAGGTGTTTAGCAAAAATCCCTGCGGGGATAGAGCTGATATGTCCAGGGAGTACACGTCCTGGGAGTTGTCCTGAAGGATACTTTGTAATATACGAGTATCCCTTCAAAATAGGGTTTGAATGGCCGTATTCGGCCTTATCCAAGGCTTTCATGCGAGATTTCGATCTGTCACCAGGGTAGTTAATGCCCCAACTCTGGCAAGTTTTCCTAGTTATTGAGCGATTGTCCGCAAAGTGGGAGTCGCCTATGATCATGAATGATTTCTTGTTGGCTTATCAAGTCAAGAGAGACAAGAACTGGCGTTATAGCCCTTATTCCAAGTACAAGGGCGACCGCACCCTGGTTTTGAAAACCGGGGTCAACGATCGTGGGTGGAAGTCAGGTACGTATTCGTACGTATTGATTTGCTTGATTTCAACAGCGACTGGATTCGTCCTGATTGGAATATGACGGGTATGTTCTTTAATATACGCCATTGTTTAGTTTATTTTTTATGCTTTTTATTTATTCTTCTTCTTTTGTCGTCTTCAGAGATCCAGTTCGATGCCGTGAAGCCGAACGAAGATTCCCAAGCCAAGATCGACAGATTCCTGAGTCATAGCATTGATGATCGATCTTTCGTCGTGTGGCAACCGGCGGCCGTAGACGAGGACGTGGCGTTGTATACGGGAGACTCTGAAGAAGAAGATGAAGAAGGGGAGGATGAGCAGGAAGAGGCGACTAGTAAGCGTACCGTAGTTTTTATTTTCGCCGTTTATTTTGTCTGTCTGACGCTTTGTGCGTTTCTTCAGTAGTGCCGACTGTGAAGAAGTCGGTATCCAGAAAAAAGGCGACGCAAGTTGCGCTTACCCTCCGAGGCAGGGAAAGAAGAAAGGATGCCCCGACAGCTGGGTCGGGAATCTCAAAGAAGACAAGGGCGGTAGTCCTGAGGAAACCGTCTTCGAGGGCTGACGATTCGTCGAAAGTTGTCACGCCTAACGAGGCGAGGGCGTCATCCACCCATTATGGCGCGATGAACGCGACACCGACAAGTTCGGCGCCTCCGGCGACAGTGATGAAACCGGTGTCCAAAGTGTTGACCCCAACGTCTGCCGACAAGGGCGGGGGGTCATCGGCCGAAATCACGACGGTTAACTTTACGTTGCCGTCTGACTTTATGGCGGATGGTGTCCTAGACGGGACGACGTTGTTTCCTCATTTGGGGAAATATTTGCTCCCGTCTTTCAGGGAGCGTTTTCACAGAGTTCCAGCCAGAGAGACGGGATCTCAGGTTGCCGGTCTGGCGTTCACAGTGAGTGTCAATCTTTCATGACTTGTTTATTTTGCAAATTTTGTCGAATATTTTCTAATGAACTTCATACATTTTATAGACATTCCAGTCTTCCCTGGCGTTATACGCCGAGATGTCGAGAATCGAAGATCTGGTGGCGTCAGCTCTTGAAAGAGAAGATACGGCGCTAGAAAGGGAGAGGGCGGCTTTGGATAGGGAGAAGTTGGCCTTGGCGTGTGCCGACGAGTTGGCCATTCAGCTTTATGACGCTTTGCACGAGCTAAAGGCCGCTAGTCGTGCGAAGGAGGCGGGCGATTCTCCTAAGCCTTAGGAAACTTTTAATCTTTCCTTGTTTTTGTTGACTATTAGTGGTCGAACCACTTTCCTTTTGATTGTAAATCGACAGTTTATTCGCTTAATGAAATGTGGGCTTCTTTTGAATTCATACTTCGTATATTTCATGAATAAATACAACGTTAATTGTAAGATTCACTAAGTAAAGAATAACCAAGAAATCACGCGACTTAAGCATTATTGCAACACAATAACTGGAACGTAAGCCATAAGACTTTTAAATCGTGTATATAAACATAAGCACACGCGACTAGAGCATACGTTCAGAGTATGACATTTTTCTAAGTCAAGAAACTTAGATCACGAGATCGCTAGACTTTGCGATCGTACGACTAAGTCATGCGATGAACATGAATCGTGTGTCCCTGTAGAAGGATGATCAAGTCATGGACCTGATCGTTTTTGTCGTGTGACCTTACGAAACTAGAGCTGTAAGATTAATGTCGTGCGATTCTGTGGAAAAACGATGTTAGAGGTTGGTCGTTGGCTAACCAACGACCCTCCGATGCTTAAGTCAGTAACCGTTCGCGATGAGAAATCGTATGAAAGGAGAGAAAAGAAATTAGGGAACGTACCTTCTCAGATTTTCCCTTTTTTTGAATTTGAATGGGGTATTTGCCCCCCGTCATTTATTATCCTATTCCTTTCAGGAGAAAATAGGTTTTAAATGACGAATCGACACATAGATCTTGGGAAATACCATCTATGTCTGCGTCGACCGTATTTTCGTGCGACAGGGCAAGATAGTCGTTTTATTCATGTAAGAAAGGCATGAGTTTATCTTTAAGGTTAGAAATAAAAGGACGAACCTGTCGAGACCTTACGGTCGGGTCGTGGCTGCTAGACGGCTTACTTTCGCGGCTTCAGAGTGGTCTTATAGCAGTCACGGGCGACTTTCAGCTCACTTTTGATTTCTTGAACTCCCCACGGCGTAGGGAACTTCAGAGTCTGATGATACGTCGAGGGAACGGCTTTCATTTCATGGATCCATGGTCGACCAAGAATGATGTTATAGGCTGACGCGCAATCGATGACGCTGAACTTGGTCTGCTTGTTGATCCCTCTGGCGTAGACTGGCAAGATGATATCTCTATAGGTGCTCGTCGCTTCTCCATTGAAACCGACCAAAGTTGTCATACGTCGGGTGATTTCCGAGCGATCGATCCCCATGGCCTTGATGGTGTCAAGGAAAATGACGTTCGCTGAGCTTCCCCCATCGATCAAGACTCGTCGGGTTAAACAATTACCAATCGTAAGTTGAATGATCAACCCGTCATGGTGCTTCTGATATGAGCCACCGAGGTCGTCTAGATCGAACACAATCTTCCTAGCTTCCAACTCCAGATCTCCTTTTGGCCTCGATGAACGTGGAATAGGCCAATCGTTGGGTGCTTGACTGGCGTGACGCTTGGTTGCGGAATATGTCAGACCACATACGTCCAAACCACCGGTGATGCAATTGACGACCTTTGCATGCTCGGGGGTTGACGGTCGATGGTCGCTAGTTGAAGTAACGATGTCATCGATGATATTTTTGAGATTGCCCTTCGGGACATGATATGCTAGCTCCTTTTTGAGGGCTATACAATCATTTGTCGCATGACCATGGTCGACATGAAAGTCGCACCATTTAGATTTATCTTTCTTAGCGTCGTCCTGATCGGACTTCTTGGGCCACCGGATGGTCGCCTGGGCGGTCTTCAGAGCTTCGACTAAATCCTTAGTGGACCCTTTGAACCCGTAAGAGGATATCTTAGGGTACTGAGAAAATTTGGTCGCGGTCTTGGCCTCTGCTTTTGTCTTGAATCGGACGTTCGAGATCTGGCGCGCGGGCTCTATTTTGGAAATTGCTTTCGTCTTGAAAGCAAGTTTAGGGTTTGTTTGGTATTTTACCCAAACCTTGTTAGCCAAAACCGACTCGGTAGTTTAAACTATAGGAAATATCCCAATTTGAGATATTAAAGCAAAAACCCAAATAGTGTGTGTGTGTGTGTGTGAATTTGTTCACGGCAGAGAGAGAGAGAAGAAGAACCATCGAAGAAGAAGAAGAAGATTAAAGTTACTCAGCTGGGATTTTGTGTTTGGTGCAGTAACATCAAAGAGGTAATTTTCTGATTTAAACTCTCTTTTATGAGAATTAGGTTTCTTTTGGAATTTGAAGTGGGTTTAAGTAATTTTAGAAGAATTTGTGAATTTTAGTTACAATTAGGGTGTTAAAAAGAGTTTAGAACACTTCTGTGCAAAATCTGGGTAAAAGATGGATTCCTGCAAATGAACTGAACTTTTCTGAAAAAGACGATGAACAGTGTTTTTGCGAAAAGTAGGAATTCGCAAGCCTTGGTTGCGAAAAGTCCACTTCGCGCAAGTAGCTAAAACGCAAAGTTAGGATCTCGCAACAGTTGGTTGCGAAAAGTAAGGAACTCGCAACTATGTATTGCGAGAAGTGAGGTTTTGTAATAGTGGATTGCGAGAAGTGAGGTTTTCGTAATAGTGGGTTGCGAAAAGTGAGGTTTTCGTAATAGTGGGTTGCGAAAAGTGTGAATTACCTGTTTACGTGTTAAAGAGTATGTACATTTTGATTTGTTTCAGATACTAAGGATCGGGGTTAAAAGTTAATTTGTTTTGAGGAAAGTTTGAAGGACCTTTGCTAAAAAGATCAGGTGAGTTTTACTTTAAAAAGTATTTTACTGGAATGCATTATGTGAATAACGAATATTTGATAAAGTGTATGAATATGTCATACGTGGGTGATTATAATATATTGAGATATTATAATTACGTGAGTATTATATGAAATTATAATACGTGGCCGGGCTTTGGACCGGTGTGATAAATTGGCTCGCAACCAATTGATATTGGCTATTGGTGGAGGGATAAGGTGGAATGAGACAGGTATGATACATAAATGCTAGTTGGTATTAACTTACGTGTGATGTATGTGTATTTATATAAAGAGTGTTTTTATATAAATGAATTTTTAATGAATTACAAATGTCAGGGATTTACTCACTAGACCCTTAGGTCTAACCCTCATTTTCTGTTTTAAAAATCATGTATTCCAGGTGGCGGATCCGTTAAGAGCAAATAAGTAGGACTATTGGAGGATAACTTTTGTGAAGAAGTCAGTTTAGAAGTCATGGATGTATTTTTGTACTTGAGACTTCGTTGTTATTAAACATGTAATTCAATTGTAAAAGTTTGTACTGAATTATCTACTATGTTTTGCTAGACTATGGGACCGAATGTGAAATATGATGTACCTTTTTAATGATATCATGATATGGAATGTATGTTATTTGTATATATTTTGTTAGCGGGTTGTTACAGATGGTATCAGAGCCCTAGTTTAAGGGATTTAGGTATTAGTATCTGTACCTAGACTTAAACTGCATGTGAAGTAGGATGTCCCTATTATCTTAGAACCTGGGGATGCTAAGTATAAAAGGTAGAAGGAACATTATGTAAGGTAAGTTCAGATTACACCTGGCCAGTGTAATTATGATCTTACAGGTGCATGTTTGAACTGGAATACCTTGTTATATAGGGTATGTGCTTATGTGTATATTAACTTTGTTTGAATCAACAGAATGGCAAGTGGCACTAGACAAAGGAACCAAAGAGGAGGAAGGAATTCGGGTGGAGGGAATCCACCAATAGGAACAGGGGGAAGAGGAGGAGATTGTGGTAGAGGCAGAACCGGAAGGGGAACCGGGGGCCGAACTGGAGGTAGAACGCAACCGCAAGGTACAGAGTTTGTTACACGGGATGATCTGACCGCTGAAATGGGGAGATTACAGGATAGCATTCAAGCCATGTTCGAACGTACTCGACATAATGAAACTGAAAGACCAGATCCGGAACATGAAGTGGAGATGCCACTTACCTCTACTGTTTTACCGGTAATGAAAAGGTGTGACTATAAAATGTTTCTCAGTTGTAAGCCCCCTACATACTCAGGAGATCGGGATCTGGTAAAAGCTATGAGATGGCTGAAAGAAATCGAGGCTATCTTCAAAACGTGTAAATGTGCTGAACAAGATAAAGTACTTTATGGAACTGCAATGCTAAAAGGTGATGCTCTGTATTGGTGGGAGGCTCATATAGAGTCGAGAAGAGCGGATGTATATTCTACTATTTCATGGGAGGAATTCGTGTTAGCTTTCACAACACACTTCTGTCCACAAGCTGCTGTCAGACAATTGGAAGAAGAATTTATGAATCTACAGCAAGGGAACTTGTCAGTCAGAGACTATACTGCACGATTTTTAGAAAAATCTCGTTTTGCAGGATATTATGTGGCTACGGAAAAGATGAAAATGGAGAGATTTATTTATGGATTAAATGCAGAGGTCCGAAGGTTGGTGACTGCCACGGGGCCAAATACTTTTACAGCTGCGGTGGATGCTGCAGAAAATGTGGAAAGAGATAATAAAAGAGATGCTGGTGACAAGAGCTTGGGGAAAAGAAAATGGGAAGGACCATCACAGGATTCAAGGAAGCCTAGATTTCAAAGGTTCGATAATCGTCCGTCGTTTCGACCAGTAGATAGACCATGTCCAAGATGTAATCGCTACCATCAGGGAAATTGTCAAGTGGAGTCGCGGGTTTGTTTTAAGTGTGGGAAAACCGGTCATGTTGTTAAAGATTGTCGAGTAACACGGTTTTGCTTTTTGTGCAACTCTCCGGATCACCTCCAATCTGATTGTCCGCGAGGTAGAATACAACAAGGGGGTACATCCGGGAAGCCCGCCATTACTAGACCAGTGGCTCCAAGAATAGAACCGCCCAGAACGAGGGGTCGTACATTTCAAATGACAGCTAAAGAGGCGGAGGAAACTCCGGATGTGGTCACAGGTACATTTTTCATAAATTCCACGCGTGCTAAAGTGTTATTTGATTCTGGTGCAAACCGATCTTTTGTGTCTCCCTCCTTTGCTGCTCACATGCATTTAGAGCCTAAAATGTTAAAACATGCCTTATTAGTAGATACTGCAAATGATAAACAAGTGTCAGTTAAAGAAGTTTTTGATTGTTGTATGATAAACATAGAGGGGTGTGGAGTACCGATACAACTATTCCCAATAGAGTTGATCGAATTTGATGTGGTAGTAGGAATGGATTGGTTAGCTGAGAATCGGGCTAACATAGTTTGTGATAAGAAAATAATCAACGTTGTTTTACCTGATAAGAGGGCAGTAGTGATCTATGGTGATCGTAAGAATCATCAGTCCAATCTTATATCTATGATAAAAGCCCGAAAATGTGTTAGTAAGGGTTGCTCGAGTTATTTAGCCTATGTGATAGATAGTAGGCCTGAAAAGAGTAAGCTTGAAGATATTTCCATTGTTAATGAATATCCTGAGGTTTTTCCTGAAGACTTGAATAGTCTTCCTCATGTTAGACAAGTAGAATTTGGTATTGACTTAATCCCTGGAGCCGCTCCTATTGCTCGCGCGCCGTATCGATTAGCACCACCAGAAATGAAAGAAATGATGGCACAGCTTCAAGATTTATCTGATAAGGGCTTCATCAGACCTAGCTCTTCGCCGTGGGGTGCACCAGTTTTATTTGTGAAGAAGAAAGACGGTTCAATGAGAATGTGTATCGATTACCGGGAGCTGAACAAGCGCACGATCAAGAACAAGTATCCACTTCCAAGAATTGATGACCTGTTTGATCAATTAGTTGGAGCTTGTTACTTCTCCAAGATTGATCTCAGATCTGGCTACCATCAGTTGAAGGTTAAGGAAGAGGATGTTTTAAAGACTGCATTTCGCACAAGATACGGCCACTACAAATTTTTAGTAATGCCTTTCGGATTGACGAACGCTCCAGCCGCTTTTATGGATCTAATGAATCGGGTATGTAAGCCTTATCTTGATAAATTTGTCATTGTGTTTATCGATGATATACTTATTTATTCCCGATCCAAAGAGGATCATGCGCAACATCTTCGTTTGATTTTGGAGTTATTGAAGAAAGAAAAGTTGTACGCTAAGTTCTCTAAATGTGAATTCTGGTTGCGGGAAGTTCAGTTTTTGGGTCATGTAGTTTCAGAGAAGGGTATACAAGTCGATCCAGCGAAAGTGGAAGCAATTGAAAGATGGGAACCGCCGAAGACGGCAACCGAAGTACGTAGTTTTTTGGGTCTAGCTGGATACTATCGGAAATTTATAAAAGACTTTTCTCGAATCGCGACGCCATTGACTAAGCTAACTCGGAAGAATTTAAAGTTCGAATGGAAAGCAGAGCAAGATGAGGCATTCAGAATATTGAAGGAGAAACTCTGCAGCGCGCCGATATTAGCATTGCCAGAAGGTTCCGATGATTTTGTGGTCTACAGTGACGCTTCTAAGCTGGGTTTGGGATGTGTACTTATGCAACGTGGAAAGGTGATTGCCTATGCTTCTCGTCAGCTAAAGGATCATGAAAGACAATATCCTACTCACGATATGGAACTTGCAGCGGTTGTCTTTGCATTGAAGATTTGGAGACATTATCTTTATGGTTCTAAATGCCAAATTTTCACTGACCATAAGAGTCTCCAACATCTTTTCGATCAGAAGGAACTGAATATGAGGCAAAGAAGATGGTTGGAATTGGTAAATGATTACGATTGTGAAATCCTTTATCACCTCGGAAAGGCGAACGTAGTAGCAGATGCCTTAAGTCGTCAAGAAAGAAGTGGAACAATAAAGGCGATATCGCTACGAGCTGAACTCCTCCCAAATATCTTTGACGAATTACTGAAGTGCCAGATAGATGCTTATCAGGAAGAAAGTTTGAAATCAGAACGGTTAGTGGGAATATCAGTATTGCTTGGGAAAGATGACCGTGTGTTATGGTGTATGGGAAACAGAATTTGGGTGCCTCGTTTGGGTGGATTACGTGATCGTGTACTACAAGAAGCACATCAATCTCGATTTTCTATTCATCCAGGTACAAATAAAATGTATAGAGATTTGAAACAATTCTATTGGTGGCCGGGAATGAAGAGAAGTGTTGCTAAGTATGTGGAAGATTGTACTACCTGCAAGAAAGTAAAGATTGAGCATCAGAAACCGTTTGGTCAGTTACAACGACTAGATATACCAATGTGGAAATGGGATCAGATCACTACTGATTTTATTACCAAGTTGCCTAGAACTTCAAAGGGATTCGATTCTATTTGGGTGATTGTGGATAGATTGACGAAGTCTGCTCATTTCTTGCCGATAAAAGAAACCGATTCCTTGGAACGTTTGGCCAAATTGTACATTAATGAAATAGTAACTCGACATGGAATACCAATCTCGATTATTTCTGATCGAGATAGTCGTTTTACTTCTAGATTTTGGAGAAGCTTTCAAAAAGAGATGGGAACACAAGTAAGGTTAAGTACAGCATATCATCCTCAGACTGACGGGCAGAGTGAAAGAACAATTCAGACTTTAGAAGATATGCTTCGGGCTTGTATAGTTGATTTTGGGGGATCGTGGGATAAACATCTGCCTTTGATAGAGTTTGCCTACAACAACAGTTATCATTCTAGCATTCAAGCGGCACCGTTTGAAGTATTGTATGGTAGAAAATGCCGAACGCCTCTGTGTTGGAATGAAGTGGGGGAGAAACAATTAGCGGGGCCAGAAATAGTACAGTTAACAGCGGATAAGATTACTCAGATTCGGGATAGATTGAAAACAGCTCAAGACAGACAGAAAAGCTATGCTGATCGACGTCGGAAACCGTTAGAGTTTCAGGTTGGGGATTTTGTAATGTTGAAAGTATCGCCCTGGAAAGGAGTCATACGTTTTGGGAAGCAAGGTAAACTCAGTCCGAGGTATATTGGTCCGTTTGCAATTACCGAAAGAATTGGGGAAGTGGCTTACCGACTAGATTTACCTCCAGAATTAAGCAGGATTCACAACGCGTTCCATGTATCGAATTTTAGGAAATGTTTGGTGACTTCAGACCAGGCAGTCTCTCTACCAGATATCCAGGTTGATGAAAAGCTGAACTATGTGGAGGAACCGGAAGCTATAGTTGATCACAAAGTCAAAGTATTGAGGAACAAAGAAATCAGACAGGTAAAGGTTCAGTGGAAACATCATAAAGGTCAGGATGCGACGTGGGAATCGGAGTCGGAAATGAGAGCCAAATACCCTCATCTGTTCTTTTAACTGAATTCCGGGACGGAATTCTTTTAAGGGGGAGATATTGTAATAACCAGGTATTTTATCTAAAATAAAAATTGGAATTTTATAAGTCTTGATTTTTGTATTTTATGGAGTTAAGAAATTAAGGGATAAGTTTTTATTGTATAATAGAAGCTTAAAGGTGTGTTTTGTCAAGTGAAGCAAGTTTAGGGTTTGTTTGGTATTTTACCCAAACCTTGTTAGCCAAAACCGACTCAGTAGTTTAAAGTATAGGAAATATCCCAATTTGAGATATTAAAGCAAAAACCCAAATAGTGTGTGTGTGTGTGTGTGTGTGTGAATTTGTTCACGGCAGAGAGAGAGAGAAGAAGAACCATCGAAGAAGAAGAAGAAGATTAAAGTTACTCAGCTGGGATTTTGTGTTTGGTGCAGTAACATCAAAGAGGTAATTTTCTGATTTAAACTCTCTTTTATGAGAATTAGGTTTCTTTTGGAATTTGAAGTGGGTTTAAGTAATTTTAGAAGAATTTGTGAATTTTAGTTACAATTAGGGTGTTAAAAGAGTTTAGAACACTTCTGTGCAAAATCTGGGTAAAAGATGGATTCCTGCAAATGAACTGAACTTTTCTGAAAAAGACGATGAACAGTGTTTTTGCGAAAAGTAGGAATTCACAAGCCTTGGTTGCGAAAAGTCCACTTTGCGCAAGTAGCTAAAACGCAAAGTTAGGATCTCGCAACAGTTGGTTGCGAAAAGTAAGGAACTCGCAACTATGGATTGCGAGAAGTGAGGTTTTCGTAATAGTGGATTGCGAGAAGTGAGGTTTTCGTAATAGTGGGTTGCGAAAAGTGAGGTTTTCGTAATAGTGGGTTGCGAAAAGTGTGAATTACCTGTTTACGTGTTAAAGAGTATGTACATTTTGATTTGTTTCAGATACTAAGGATCGGGGTTAAAAGTTAATCTGTTTTGAGGAAAGTTTGAAGGACATTTGCTAAAAAGATCAGGTGAGTTTTACTTTAAAAAGTATTTTACTGGAATGCATTATGTGAATAACGAATATTTGATAAAGTGTATGAATATGTCATACGTGGGTGATTATAATATATTGAGATATTATAATTACGTGAGTATTATATGAAATTATAATACGTGGCCGGGCTTTGGACCGGTGTGATAAATTGGCTCGCAACCAATTGATATTGGCCATTGGTGGAGGGATAAGGTGGAATGAGACAGGTATGATACATAAATGCTAGTTGGTATTAACTTACGTGTGATGTATGTGTATTTATATAAAGAGTGTTTTTATATAAATGAATTTTTAATGAATTACAAATGTCAGGGATTTACTCACTAGACCCTTAGGTCTAACCCTCATTTTCTGTTTTAAAAATCATGTATTCCAGGTGGCGGATCCGTTAAGAGCAAATAAGTAGGACTATTGAAGGATAACTTTTGTGAAGAAGTCAGTTTAGAAGTCATGGATGTATTTTTGTACTTGAGACTTCGTTGTTATTAAACATGTAATTCAATTGTAAAAGTTTGTACTGAATTATCTACTATGTTTTGCTAGACTATGGGACCGAATGTGAAATATGATGTACCTTTTTAATGATATCATGATATGGAATGTATGTTATTTGTATATATTTTGTTAGCGGGTTGTTACACGTCCAGACCACGCTTATAAGCTTCGATTGCGGTCTTGACGTCGCAATTGCGAATACTGATCATCTCTGCATTGAATCTATTGAAATAACTCCGAATAGACTCGTTGGTCTTCTGCACGACAAAATACAGGTCACTGGTCTGCTTCTCCATCTTGCGACTGCTGTGCGAACTGCTGAGAGAATTGGTTGACCAACTCAGCGAACGACCCGATGGACTTGGGTTTTAGATTGATCAACCATTGGAGAGCAGGACCAGTGAGAGTCGCATCGAAGCTCTTGCACATACAAACCTCCTGATACATGTGTGGGATTGAGATCGTCCACATGAGCTGCTTGTATTGCGCGACGTGTTCTGTCAGATCAGTCACTCCCGAATACTTGGGCGTGAAGGCAGGGACGTTGTACTTCTTCGAGACCTCGACGATCGCGATCTCATCGAGACTTCGAAACCCTGATCGAGGCTCGACATCGACGGGCACGGCTGCCCCAGGTTGCTTGGCGAGCAAAGATAGGACGCGCTTGTTCTGATCTTCTAGCATTTTCAATCGTTGGGCGACGGGGTCATTAGGATCGAGATTTGCCCCTATTTGCGGATTGACTCCTGAACTGGTGCCATTGTCATGCGACGATCCATTGGCGTCCCCGTTGAAAGGAACAAAATATGGTTGTGGCCCATTCTGAAACGGCTGCGATCCATTCTGAAACGGCTGCGATCCATTCTGAAACGGCTGTGATCCATTCTGAAATGGATGCGATCCATTCTGCATGGGTGGTGGCCTTATATGCTGAGGAGGAACCGTCCCGAACTGGGGATTTGGGTTGAACGGTCCCGGCTGCTGGTTCTGCATGGACGGACCTGGATGCTGATTCTGAGCGAACGGACCTGATCCTGGAACTGGATTATGCGTGAATGGCCTAGGACCAGTCTGACCGAACGATCCTTGGCCTGGATTCTGAACGAATGGCCTAGGACCATTCTGTGGTCCAAAGGAATTCCTTAACCGTGCGATCTCCTCAGTTGCTCTGCGACTCTGCTCTGCCATGGCGTTGATTTGATTTCGAGCGACTTCAAGCTCCTGGTACAACTGGGCAATGATATGCTGCTGATTTCCAGGGGCTGCCATTTTTCTGAAACAGAGAACAAAGGAAACTCCAAGAAACCGTTAGTAAGACGCACGTTCGTCGAAGATTTTCTCTAGATGAGGTCCCACGGATGACGCCAAACTGTTAATGCCAAAAATCGCACCAAAGTACAACTTAAGGTCGATGTGGACTTTAACAACTAAAGAAAGGAATCGTTCGACAAAAGCGTGCGTTTAAGACAAAAATATAAATGAGACAGAGATTTTGGTGATGCGGGAAAAACCTCAACGAGGAAAAAACCCGCGGATGACAGTGGAAGTCGTCGCTGCACTATGGTCGCCAATCAGGGGCGATGTCCTTGTGTTTCTGGTGTCGATCGTACAGAGATTACAATACAAATGAAGGAAAGACTTCGAAAATGTAAAGTAACAAGTGTTTTCTAATGTAAAACAATGTGCGTCGTGTGTGATTGTCGTGCGTCGAGAGCGATTCTTCTGCGAGCGATTTCTGTGCTTCAAGTGTTCTTCGGAGTTCGAGTGCTTGTGTCTGTATTCTCTGTTGTATCTGTGTTTCGTCCTTTGAAATGATGATTCCCCTTGATATTTATAGTCTTCGGGCACTTTAATTGGATCATTAAGGACTTTGATAACTGCCGTAACGGTCGCCGTCTTTAATGCGGGATTAGATGTTCTTAACTGACTTCGTCGGTTATAGCCGTTGTCCATTAATGGTGTTGACTCCTGCATTAAACACTAAACAAACATAACAGTCGTATAGCGCGTTAGTCGGTCAAGGTCGCATGGTTTTATGCGACGGTCGTGTGAACTAGGCGACGTCGAGGTCGAGTGTCGTGAGGTAAAAGATTTTCGATTTTATCTTTAATCATGAGAGAAAGTACTATGATTTTACCTTCGTTACGGAAAAAGGGAATAAGTGTTTTCCTTACCTTGGTCGTGGTCGAGACTGGTGAAATTTTGCCCAAACAAAAAGTAAGAGGGAGAACTTACGACATAACAAAATACGACCAAGTCGTACGACTACCATGGGATGCGCAGGATAAGGCATGAACTATTACCTGTTGCCTCCTCTCCTTCCTCTTCTCTCTCTGCTCCCTCCTCTGCGAGGATTTCTAGGCCCTCGACTTCGACGACCTCGTCGCCAGAATCCTCGTCCATCAGAGCACGTTGGACGAAGAATGACCTCTCTTCCAGACTGTAGGTCCGGAACTTCTCGATCTTCGCCGAGGACTCAAGAAGACCAGCATCGGAAAACTTGAAGGCTAAAAACAAAGTCAAAACACGTATTAGCTAAACGCACGATCAAAAGTAAAAAGTACGACAGGCAAACGTTAACTTACAATCGGTGTTCCATCCAGCGACGACCCAGGTCGTATCTTCCTCAAGAAGATCGAGGGATTGAACTTTACCAAATACGTACCTGGCCTTCTACCCACGGTCATTGACCTGAGTATTATGGACCAGTACTTGAGGGCCCCGGTGCTTGGAGAAAAGGCTGTAGCGATGGTAGTTGTCTACCTTAACCAAGTAAGCGGCGAGCAGGTCATCCACGGTGAACGGCGTTGCCCACTCGGTAGTGACCTTGTCGATCACATGCATGGTCCGCCAGAACTACGGCATCGTTTGAGCAGGTGATAGACTATACCTACTCAAGAACTCCCGGGCCAAGGGAGAGAAGGGCCATTTGAAACCTATCTTGAACGGGTACTCGTACAAGACAAAGTGCCCGTTCGGGCATTCGGAGGGCCGAAACTGATTCGGCAGATACAGTTGCAATGCATCAGGGATGCGTGCTAACGTCCTAAAGGAACTAAGGGCATCCTTGCTAACAATCGAACTTGCGGGCTCGATAGACATTATTGATCTGGTTTCAGGACTAAAACCTTCGCTCGTCTTATAAACACTCGAAACTCACTCCTAAAATTTGGCAACAAGATCACTCGAAAATCTCTCTCAAAGAAGTTGTACCAGAAAGCGTAAAAAGGAAATGATCGCCAGAATCGAGCCATTTATACGGTTGAGGCATGTCAGGTCGACTTAGCGGATGGAGGACACCTGTCCACCACCTCTTCGCATACCATTCCCAGATGAGTGACATCGGTCAAACAACGGCTACCATGTCTCGCCCACGTCCCCGTGACGTCACAAACCTTTCGCATCCTCGGTTCAAATCGAACCAAACCGGTTGGAATTCCACTGGTTTCTCTCCCCGCGTGACACGTGTCCACCCCAGTTGTTCAAAATTTAAAATTTGAATTTCACGCCAAAATTTAAATTTTGGGGGCAAACTGTTTGGGTAAAAATCCGCACCTCGCGACCGACGAAAGAAAATGAACATGACATTTACGTAAGACAAATCTTGTATTACAATAAGGTCCTGCAGATTACACACGACTGCCTCCTCCATCATACATTCCGACGATGGTCGTAAGATACTTACGACTGACAACCGTGACTTCGAGACGGTCGTACGACCATACTAACCGTTAACAGTCAACAACCGTTTTCTTTGTTTCATTAATGCAGGTCCAAGAGCAATCATTGCCCAACCGTCATAACGGACAAGCCATTAATGATAATTAAGGACCAAGAAGCGGTTACAACAATCATCAAGACACATTAATTGTTGCCAATAACTACATAAACGAAGGCAGGCACTACATTCAAAGACAATTCTTTCGCATACAACAATTCTTTGGCCATACAACAATTCTCCACAACCGAAATCATCAGAGCAATACCACTCACGCAAGCTACGCACGACAACAGTTTCTTACGCACGATACAACATTATTTCGCACGACGCACGTCATTAGTTTACGATCAAGTTTACTTTTATTCTTATTGCAATACCACTCACGAAATCATCAGAGCAATACCACTCACGTAAGCTACGCACCGTCAACTTCTATAGTCGGTCACGGTTTTTACCCTCTTCGAGGTTTTCCGCGTCACCAAATTCCTTTGTCTTATTTACTTTCCGTTGACGATCGTACTGTTTGTCTTTAGATCCTTTTCTTTAGTTGTTAAAGCTCTACACCGACCTTAAGTTATCCTTTGGGTGATTTTTTGCATTAACAGTCGTCAAACAGGGACGACGTTCTTTAGTAACAGGTGTTGTGAGTACAATAGATTACAATGATAAAAGAAATAGACTTAATTGTAAAAGTCTATCGTGTGTCGTGTGTGGAAAAATTTCGTCTTGACTTCAAAGGAAAAGGCGAATGATTGCTTGAGTGCTTCGAGAATGTTTCTGGAAAATCTTGTGTCTAAGTTCTTGTGTGTCGAGTGCTTCTGGAATTACTTTTGTCCCTTCTTCTGCGTGTCCAACTTGATTTATATAGGCTTCGATGTCTTTAATGCTCTCTATAAATGCAGATAACGGTTTTGGGTAGTAAATGTGCTTGATTGTGGGCTTCAGTTATGATCGTTGCTCTTTAATGCGCTTTGACCTGCATTAATGGGACATAAAGAAAACAGTTGTCGAACGTTAACAAGTTATGGTCGAGGATAATCTTACGATAGTCGTACGTTCTGACAGAGGTCTTGGTCGTATATCGTGGATATCTTACGACCGATATATTAGGTGATGATTATGGTCACGGTCGTACATGGATTAAAGGACCTTATCTTAATACAAGACTTGTCAAATAAAATGAGTCGCTTAGTTCCTATGTGGGTCGTGAGGTGTGGTTTTCTACCCAAACATAAACCAAATCTAGTCGTTTTTGCATGGCACAATGGTCAACTTGTAATTTTAAAACTACATGGACAAAAAGTGTTATAACTATAAAAAACCAAAGGGACCAAATTTGTAGTTTACTCTATAAATAAACTATACTTTTTTTAGTAAAGTTCACTTTTGGTCCCTAACGCTTGCAAATCGTAAAACATTTCGTCCCTCAACATCAAAAATTCAGATATGGTCCTCATGTATGTATTTTCGCGTGGATTTCGTCCCTCCCACTAATGGTCCTTAACTTTTTCCGTCAAATATGACCTTTCTGCAAACATTCTTTATTTTTACCATTTTTCAAACAACATGGACCAAATCTGTAATTTACTATAAACTATATTTATACTTACATGAGTAAACTCTAATTTTGGTCCCCGTGGTTTACTGATTTCTTTGAAAGTGGGACCTAAACTTTGATAAGTTTAGAAATCGTCCCCGTGGTTTTCGTTATGCTCTGAAAGTGGTCCCTCATCATTAACACCGTTAATTTTTTCTGTTAGTGGCAGGGGCATTTTTGTCCTTTCTTTTATTTCTGTAATTCTATTTAAGAATTATATATAAAATAATATATATATATATATATGTATGTATATGTATATGTATGTGTGCGTATATAAAACATCTCAGAGAAGTCATCGGCCGAACATCGTATTGTCGGCCCCTCTCCATCCCCTTAGGTTTCTCTTCCTATCCATCACCCTCTCCATAATTTATCATCCTCTACATAATCTTTTCAGTAACCAAGAGTTGACGCCGGAAACACGTATTATCCGGCAGCGATTGAAGCCTTGTGAGTTCCATGACCATCTGAATCTCTCGGCGATCGATGCTCCACTATTTCGTTCATTTTACCATTTGTCTCTTCGTATCCAGCAGAAAAGAATTTGGCTCCGATTAACTTCCGGTTACAAGAACTCGTCGGGAAGCCACTGGATGCAACACAACCTCCTCGCCACTTACCCGACACCGGACCTAACCCATTGTCGTTGAAACTCTGTCGTTTAGGACAAATCCCAGTATCCATAACTCTAATAACCATATCCGACCCGAAATATGACTCCTTCAACAACCCAACGTGTCGGATGTTTTCAGCCCCAGGAATTCCGATGAACTTGTGATGTGCAGGTGACAAACTTGTTCGGAATAACAGAGAGGACACCATCAAGTTTTAAACACAAAAACAGCATTTGGTCAAAGCATATTCAAATTGGGATCAGTAAAGGAAGAAAGTAATCAAATGAGAAGAATCTCAGTCAATATATTACGTCAAAATATGAAGTAAGGGCGTCTCCTTAATCTGACAATGGGAACAATATCAGTCATAAGACCCCAAAGAGGCTTAATGATCCAAGGAATTTGAATAATTCTGGCGTAAAATTGTTCTTCAAAGGGTTTTAACTTCTGCACGTCCTTCATATAGTCCTTCATATGACCGAAAAGATTTTTTTTATTGTTTTGTAAGGCACTGCAGATGAAGTGGTCGATTTCTGCCATGGGAAGCAACTCTGGGAGCTTTCGAAAGAGAAATACGAACCACTTTGAATCAAAGGCGGAAACCACTGTGATTTAGAATTGTATCCCGAATACATCCGCCATTTAAAGAAGTTCATATCGATTATCGAGAAATCACCGTCACACCGCCACGGCAGTTCGCGGCAAAGCACCGACCACCACTTTGAGCCGCCACGAAGGAGCACCGATGTATTTGAGGCATCAAGAAAGAGCACCGATCGAAGAGAGAAACCCCGGAAAAGCACAGAGAAAGTGAAGGCACAATCGATCGAGAAAATAAGGATGTCGTTTGATCAATTGGATAGGTCGAGAAGAAGCGTGGACGTGATTGAAAAATCGAGAAAAAGCGTGGATCAAATGGATAGAGTACGCGGACTCGGGAGCTCACGGTTTGATGTTATTTAAATTATGAAGAGGATGATGGAGAGGAAGAGAAACCTAAAGGGATGGTGAGGAGCCGACAATGGGATGTTTGGCCGGTGACTTCTCTGCGATGTTTTATATACACACACATACATATACATCTATATATATTATTATATATTTAAGAGTAAATTACGGATTTGGTCCCTGTGGTTTGTTAAAATTTTGGATTGGATCCCTCTAAAGAATTAATTACAATCTTGGTCATCATGGTTTATGTTTTGTTGCGAATTAGGTCCCTCACTAACTCCATTTATATAACATAGTTAACCTCCCCTCACATGCCCTTCACGTGTGGGGGCATTTTGTCCTTTTAATTAAATTAATTCACCCTTATTTCTAATACTCTTTCTGAACTCTTATCCATTGCGTACTCGTAATGATCAGACTCGCACCGCTCCTTGCAATTCCCACATACCAATTCTATCAATTCCTGGTAAACATCCGAAAAGAGAAGAAAGTGGTGGCATTTTAAAATCACTGTCAGCGAAGTTTTAAAACCATCTCTTCCCGACGACGATCATGGCTTCGAATTCGAACTCTACACCATCCCTGGCAGCTCCGGTAAGTCCGCTCTTCCTTCTTTGTTTCTTCTTCATAAAAAAACCCCTAACCCTAGTTCAATTTTGTTTTCTGTATCTGTTCAGGTTAGTTTTCCTGGGATAACATTCACGAAATCGAGAAAGCTTCACTTAAAGAGTTTTTCACCGGAGCTTCTTTTACTAAAAACCCTAGGGTGTATAAAGAGTATCAAAATTTCATTATTTCCATGTATCGAGAAGATCCTTCTAGAAAGGCTAACCTTCTCGGAAGTCCGGAAATCGTTGGTAGGCGACGTTAATTATCTTCTTAAGGTGTTTCTGTTTCTCGAAAAGTGGGGCTTGATTACTTTTAGTGCGCCGTCGCCGGTGATTGGTGGTGAAGATGGTGATTTGGTTAGGGAGGATGAGGATGAGGAGGAGGTGGAAGGTAAAGGTGGAGGAAGGGCCTTCTCATGGGGTGATTGTTCCTTCCAAATTCGTTGAAGCCGGTTTCATTGCCACCGTCTTTGACATCCCCTTGACTATTGTTGTTGTCTCCGGTATACATTGTTGAAGTCTTTCCAATGTTGGCCCAACTTGCACCGCCGGAAAATTAAGTTTTACACATGCAAATCAACAAAGAGATATATAAATGTAAATATATATGTGCCCCATAAACTAAGCAAATAATTGTATTATTTCGAAATTACATCATCAGCTATTTATTACAACAAACTAACAAAAAGATCGTCTTTTTCTCAACAACTTTCGCTCTTTTTTCGACATTAGAACTGAAATACTAGTGCTTGGCATCTTCAAATTTTCAAAAGAATGAAGTAACAGATTCGAGATGGGTTTTTGATTCGTGACACTAGATACGATCGATTCATAATAGAGCATCGACACCACACATTTGCAGTTGGGTTTTTGTGTAATAACAGATCGATGAATAACATTCAACGAAAAGATACCATCTGCGTAAAAATTATCGTTGAAGTAATACTGGTGAGGCTGAGAGGTTGAAGAAGTAAACATCTCCATTCGTGATAGTGAAATCGATAGCCAGAGTTATTCTCCGGAGCCATTTGTGGTGGTGTTTATCGACGGAACTCAAAGGAAAAAATATTATCCATTTGGAAGAAAATAATGTTTAAATGGAAAAAAGAAGTGATTGGTGTTGAAGGAAGCACATGCAGAAGCTAGGTTTCCGGCACCGGCAAAGGGAAGGGGTAGTTGTATTGACTGATCTTGAATATGAGACGTAATGGATAAGAGTTCAAAAAAAGTATTAAAAATAAGGGTTAATTAATTTAATTAAAAGGACAAAAATGCCCCCACACGTGAAGGACATGTGAGGGGAGGTTAACTGTGTTATTTAAATGGAGTTAGTGAGGGACTCAATTGGCAACAAAACATAAACCATGATGACTAAGATTGTAATTAATTCTTTAGAGGGACCGAATCCAAAATTTTAAAAAACCACAGGGACCAAATCCGTAATTTACTCTATATTTAATTTTTAAATAGAATTATATGAATAAAAGAAAAGACAAAAATGCCCCTGTCACTAACAGAAAAAGTTGTTAATGATGAGGGACTACTTTCAGAGCAAAACGAAAACCACGAGGACGATTTCTAGACTTACCAAAGTTTAGGTCCCACTTTCAAAGAAATCAGTCCATGAGACCAAAATTAGAGTTTACTCTATTTACATTTTATGTATTATATACTTATATTTTTTGTATATACATTTTATAAATTATATTATGTTTATAATTTATAAACTATATTATATATATTTGCATTTCATATATTTGTATTTATAATTAACATATACATTTATATTTTAATTTTTTATATATTATATATTTTTATATATCATAATTAACATATACATATACATTTATATTTATTGTATTTTTTATATTTTTTATATTTATAAATTATACTATATTTATCTTTTATAAAATTTATTTTGTATTTAAATTTATATTTTTTGTATTTGGGACCTTCCATCTTTTCAATTTGTATGTTGATTTGATTTAGCGTTTATATATTAATGTGTATATATTTGAACTTCCACCTGCGCTATTTGTGCAAATGATTTAATTCAGTATTTGTGGCATACATTTTAAATTATTTATAAACTAAAGATCAAAACTTTAAGATGTAAGTCATAAATTGTGCAGTTTCGTCACAAAATTTATATATTAATTATAAATACAAATATATGAAATACAAATATATAAAATATAAATGTAATATAATTTATAAAATACAAATACAAAAAATATAAGTATATAATACATAAAATGTAAATATAAATATAGTTTAGAGTAAATTACAGATTTGGTCCATGTGGTTTGAAAAATGGTAAAATAAAGAAAGTTTGCAAAAATGTCATATTAAACGGAAACAATTAACAGTCGTTAGTAAGAGGGACGAAAACCAAGCAAAAATAGAGGGATCATGTCCGAGTTTTTAAAGTTGAAGGACGAAAAATATTACCATTTATAAATGTCAGGGACCAGAAGTGAATTTTACTCATTTTTTGGTTAATACTCTTTTGTGACACGTAACATGCCCGTATTGACTCCAACCCGTTACCCCACACGACCAACCCGCTTGTTTTGCCGTCGCAGGTCACTCGTCGTTAAATGGAACAAAAAACTATTACTACGTGAAAACAAATTAAGCCGATGTTGTCCGATTGCATCTGCAAGATACCAACACCAACTACAACAACACATCTGTCATCGATTGGATGACAATATAATACCCAATTGTCACTCTTTAGGAATTCCAATTTCTCTCAGGGATACCAGATCTCCGAAGATTTTTCAGATGAAACTTTCATCTCTAACTGGTGGTCGTCGTCAAATTCGAGATTTATTGCTGTCGTCATCATCATCATCGTCGTCATGTATACTGCTAATCTTCTAGGATTTGGTCTGGCCGTCTCTTCTAGTGCATTCATCGGATCAAGTTTCATCATAAAAAAGAAAGGTCTCCAAAGGGCTGGTGCTTCTGGTACTCGTGCGAGTAAGTTTTCGATCATTTTCCTTAAATTGGTTATTAGTTCGATTTGAATGCATCGCTAGGATGGTTCTTTGATGACATTATGACAAAATAATTTTTGTTTACTTGTAGTGTGTCTATTATTACTTGTACATGGCCACAATTGAGTTCTATCTGTGTCTTTTTTGATATAATTTGAGGGATTAATCAGCATTTTGTTTGTAATTGGAAAAAGGCTCAGGAGGATACGGTTATCTGCTAGAGCCACTGTGGTGGATTGGCATGTTGACTAGTAAGTTAAATGAATTCATTTCTTTTATGTTGGATTGATGTATTTATGGTGCTGCTCAGTATTAATTAACTATGAAAAACATGGGGAATTCTTGAAATCCACAGTGGTGGTTGGAGAATTTGCGAATTTTGTAGCTTACATCTTTGCTCCAGCTGTCCTTGTGACTCCACTGGGAGCCTTGAGTATTATCGTCAGGTGAATTTTGTATAATCAATTAGGTATCGAAGAATTGAAGTGAGTGCTCTTTTGTTTCTGTAACTTTACTGCATTTTCAAATTCTTGTGCAGCGCAATTCTAGCACATTTCTTACTCAATGAGAAATTGAGGAAAATGGGAATATTAGGTTGTGTGCTTTGTATAATGGGGTCCACCGTTATTGTGCTTCATGCCCCTGGTGAACATGGCATAAGCTCTGTGGAAGAAATATGGGACTTAGCAACACAACCAGGTGAGCTGATTACTCATCTCTTGATTTTAGTCATGCTTATCTATCTCTCTATGACAATAATAATAAGACATCATATTTGTTGGTTCAGCTTTTCTTTTGTATACAGCTTCAGCAATAGCTGTGGTCCTGGTATTGGTGTTGTACTGTGAACCACGTTATGGGCAGACTAATATGATGGTGTATATTGGTGTATGTTCGATAAATGGTTCATTGACGGTTAGTGTATTGTCAACTTTCTGTTAATCATCAATATCCCCATAAATGTTCGATAAATGTTCAACTTCAAAAACGAGTTAATTCATTTGTATACATATCTGAATTTGTCAATATCTTAATTAGAGACGACATTTGTATACCAGTCTTTGTTTTTTCTTTATTAGGTATCTAAGAAGGATTCATGAAGTGCAATAAAAGCATTGTAACTAATGACTAACCTTATTTTAAATATCGACACTTTTAGACGTATAAGAACTAAACGGCGTTTTGGTGAACATTTGAGCATATGATGAAAGCACGGACAGTTGTGTTTTTGGCTAGCCTTATTAAGTCCCACAAAATCATTGTGGCAATGGATGCGGTAACTGTTGTTGTTTTCCTTGACTCCTTTTCCATCCTCGTCACTTGCTAAAATCCTCATAGTAGTCATGATGCTAGTGTCAACTGGAAAGTGAGTCTTGGCTAGTAGCACATGATCTGGCATGCACCATTTTTCGAAACAAACAAAAGAAATTGAAAGCAGATGATAATGAATCTATTTTGAAGCGACAATTAAATTACAAAATCTTTAGATATCACTTAAAACCAGAACCGTAAGACAACCACTTACTTAACAGACAGAATGCATAGTCCTTACAATTGACCAACAACAATCAAATGAACAATAGTTAATGGGAAAGATGACCATCACGCATTAGGGAAACGTTTTAGATTATTAGTTCAGTCTAAAAGCAAACCAAAAAGAAAAATAAGGTTTAGATAAGTAACCAAGTAAAAGAATCACTCATAATCAGAGAAAACTTGTTATAAAATGGATTGAAGAGATGCACAAAGGAAATTTACTATGTAGTACCTTGGTCCTGTTTGTTTTAATGTCATTTGTTTTTTGTTCTATTCTAGGAAAAAGGATTTACGGGGTAACTGTATGGTACACTAAAAAGCCTTAGGCCTTGGCAGGGTGCCACCTTCGAATAGAGACAATGCCGGTACATGGTCTGAACACTTGTTAGAAATATAACCGTATGCACTATATTTTGACTATATTCATAGTGAAGTTTCACAAGCAAGAATTTTGCGTTAAAGTTTGTTAAAAACTAGTGGGTGGGGATCTAAGGCTTGGTACATCACCTTACATGATGGGTGGAACCATTTTTTTGTATGCTCAAAATAGTCCTATGTTGTTTCTACAAGTCATGGACTGTTAAACACCATTTAATGATCGAGTACTATTACCAGATATGTGAAATAAATCTTATTTTATTTGTTAAGTTTTGCAACAGAGTCTAAGTCATCATGAGTACTTATCTTGATGTTGCCTGTAAATGAATAGGAAAAACGGCATGAGGTTTTCAATATGTGTACTCTAGTATTTAAGATACACATTCAAATGCTTCTTATTTGCAGAGCTACATTTCAAAATATTTCTTTTCTTTGTAGTTCATTTTATTTCATTGGTAACAGTCAATAGCTTTGTAACTCATCATATCATTGTTATCTTCTATAAAGTGGGAAGATTGAAAAAAATGTCTTAACCAGTCAACCACAAGGTGTCAAAAGCCTTATGAAGGATAATATTACTCCAAGTAAATGGCCATACAAAACAAATACCATAAATCATTTTGAGAAAAAAAAGAGATGTGTTGAACACAGAAAACTTGGCTAACCAATGCATACTAATAAATAATTACAGAAATCAGCAACAAACATTTTTGACCATTTTAATGATCGTTTGTTTAGATCAATGTTAAATCTAAACTAGAATCCTAATGATCTGGGTCTTCTATTTCATAAATGACTTGCATATTGATTGTTGATGAGAATGTTTTTCTAATAGGCATGTGAATGGCTTACTCCAAAGAGTCTATAGGTGTTGGTTGGCACATTCTCTAACTTGTTCTTTGCCTTTGTTCTATTTTGCAGGTTATGAGCGTCAAAGCAATAGGTATCGCCATAAAACTTACATTAGGGGGTTCAAGCCAGGTGGCACGCTACCAAACATGGATTTTTGTAATGGTAGCTGTTACATGTATAGTCACTCAATTGAATTACTTAAACAAGGTTGGCCATCCTTGCTCCTTCATTTCCATGTTAACATTTCATTTGTCCATAACTGAATCAAGGAGTTGCTCAATCTATTACATCTTAACTAGGAAATACATATTGCAAGCCGAAGAAACTGAAGGACAAACCTAGGATAAATAAGCAAATTTTCACGTGTACACAGATACATAGAAAGTAGTGTGGTTTTAAGAGCTTCTGGAACAAACCTCCATACAATTTCCATATAGGTCCACCTTGTAGGTAATTTGTTGTTTGGGGCGAGAATACTTCCATGAATTACGTGGGATACCTGAAAAACCACAACCCATCTACGTTGAACATTTGGGCTGTGGAGAACTTTTTTTTTACTTTGACTCTTTAGCATTAGCTAATGAACTTAAGGGCATGGAAATCAACATCCAAGAGTTATTTACTCACACAATCCTTTGTTCATCTTTAAATTTATATGTAGGAGTACCTTTCACCTTTGAGAAGGAGATTTGTTAGTTCATTCTCAGATTTTTGCACTCATTTTAAGCTAGAAGCAACTTTGGAGATATTTCAAATATAAATATAGCATGATTATGGTTTGCTTTTATACCATAAAGGTATGGAGTTGTTGGGTTTTCGGATTGTATCTCTTACGAAGAAGTAATGTACACAGATATGTGTATGTGTGTGTAATACACACACACACACACACACATATATATATATATATCGTGGACCAAACGTCATGAATGGTGCTTAAGGTCTAAGGAAGAGGTCTCCCTACACACAAGTTCCTCGTAGCTTTTCTTACGTGCTATTTGTGGGGAATCTTTGCACTAACAACGATATCCATTGTGATTACAGACATTGGATAGTGCTTGGTAGAGCATTACCTTTTCAAGTTATTAAGGTGGTGCTATAATTAACAAAGCCCCAAATATGAAGTTTAGATGTAGGGTAGAAATTCACGTGCCAGATTGACCAAAATAAGAATAAAAGATGGAAAAGTAGTTTTGCGCATACAAAATGAACATCTCTAGATAGCACTATAACCTTTGGTTGGAATATATTCTTCTTTACACCACTTAAATTACACTTCATGTAGACTGTTTTTGCCCCCCACCACACACACTCTAAAATTTGGTTCAAGAGTCTGCTCTACAACTCTGGTTTATGTATCTAAGCCTGATATAGTCTCATTATATTGGTACATCATGAACAGAGAGCATATGCTGTATGTTCTTAGAGAGCTAGTTAATAACCAAAGTGAAGTGACACTGCTTAACACTAACCATTGTTTAAACCCTATGCTAACAGAAAAGACACTAGTTTTACCATCTTGACATCTTACTAGATCTTACATATCCATAATCACATGAACATAGTTTGTAGTGGTCTTCTTCTCTATGGGCCATACAAACTCTTATTATATGTCCTCCATAATCCTATCCGAGGATTGTAATGCTTCCTTAAAATGTCAATTTACCAACAAGTATCTAAGAGAAGTCAGATACGCCTTTTCTAAATTAAAATTGCCTGAATTTCTATCTGTAGATATTATCTCACAGTTGATTTAAACTCTGTTGCTTATTGTCTTATGAATTTGTTTCATTATGAATTTTTATCAGGCCTTGGACACCTTTAACACTGCAGTTGTTTCACCAATCTATTATGCCATGTTCACATCTTTCACAATTCTTGCTAGTGCCATCATGTTCAAGGTATATTTGCTTGCTATTATAGCATGAGATGAAGGCTTTTCCACATCCCTTCTGAAATGCAACTTTTTTTTCTCATCATAGGATTGGTCTGGTCAAAGTACTAGCACCATTATTTCTGTGCTCTGCGGCTTCATGACTGTGCTTTCTGGTACCATGATTTTGCATAGCACAAGAGAACCCGATCCACCACCTCTTTCAGGTAAACTTATACTGCTGAATATTTTTAGTTATATATGTTATTGGTTTTTCTCATCATAAAAGAGGGCAATACATCTTCTAAGCTTTGATGCGTTAATTAATTCACTTAATATGCAGTTTAGAGAATTGTATAGAAATCCTATATATTTCCTACATGACTAGTGTCAAAGACTTGCAAAAAAAAATTTCAAAGAACTGCGCAACCTTAGCATAAAAAAGTTCCTAGTTGAGCCAAGTATGCCTTAAAGAGAATGTTAAATATGGCTACAAAATAATGTCATTGATGCACACTACGAAAATAATGTGAATGGCTTGCCAATGCTGTAGAAACTAGAATAGTTATTGTTGATTTGAGTAAATCCAAAACCATGGAATAACTTGACAGAATTAGCCAAAACAGAATGAACCAAAGTGTGCGTGCAACGTCAAGTAAATATTGGATTTTACTTTCAAGAATACCATTCTTTTCAGGAATACTGGTAGATGTGCAAAATGACTAGGATGAAATTCCTTTTTGAGACAGAAAAGTATTAAAAATCAATTATAATTTTTTTTTGCCATCATGCAAGCTACCAGTAGATACATAAAATTTTGTACGTAAGCATGAACATAACAGAATATAATTTCATATCTAGATTTTACTAAATAACCAAGTAGCACAAAAATAATTGTCGGAAAACATAAAATAGTGAATCATAAGTTGAAGCAATGGTGGCTAGGAATGGCTTCAGTCAGGTCATCGATTCACCTTACGGTCGAAGTATCAGGACAAGGTTCCAAACGTAGGTATAAACTAAAGAAAATGATAAACTGATATTATTAGCCACTCTAAGGGAATGTGGCCGTGGCTGTGTTTTCCTGACTGAGACGACTAACAAAATAATACCGTTAAACTCTTGTTTTTACAGCATGGAGAAGGATGCCCTAATTGTACATCGTTAATATGTCTTAGACAAATTTGCCACAAGATAACATGAATCATGCACCAAAACATGTGGCAACCAACTAATTCATCCCCGCTTCCCTATAAAATAATATGAGTGGGGAAGAAAGTTATTGAACGATTGAGAGTTTTTGTTACTTGTGTAACACCCTCAAATTTGAAAAGAGCAACTAATTAAAATAATTCAATATTACATCAATAAAGGATAGAACCTCTTCCTACAAATCTATACTTGAAATACCTCGAATTAAGTTCTATAATTGACCTCAACAATTATTAATTCAAGTCTTATACAAAGACTAAATCAAGGTCGGGTGTTACTAAAACCCCGGATTAGTTTCTATCTTCGAATGCGGAAACATCACTCAATATGGTTACATCCTTCTCGTGCATCTAACTAGCACTCCACTCTTCACGGTGTCGCTAGTACCATTTCCCCAACAAGGCCCGATGCACATGTCGAAAAATAAAAAGGTTATGCTTAACGCCTAGTGAGTTCAAGAGTTTTCATCACTATACAATCAATAAAACGGAAGGAATATTATTTAAATCACAATTTCCATTATGCAAAATGTTTAGAATGAATAGTGATGTCTTTTCCAAAGATCCCATTTTTCGTGATAAAACGCTTAAATAGAAATACTCCGAAAACATGGAAGTAAACCCAATACTCACGCAAAGCATATATAGGATAAAAATCCAAATACCAAAACATGGGAATAACTACTTCATTCAACCTTAATATATGTGGAGGGGATCCAATATTAAGGTCAACAATTGTAATTACTAATACGAGACCCAAACGATATTAAAGCATGAATATTACAATAACCGAAAATAATGTTTGACAACAACGGGGGAGACCTATATCCGTTGAGAGTGGTAGAAACACATAAGTATGCCACTCATACAACGTTAATCGCATGACATGACCCGACATGAAGTCCAAATGTCCCTACAACTCCTCATCAAGTTTCACCCAGAGAGTCGGTTGACCTTAGTGTCTATTTCCAATTTTCCATGAATTATCACCAAAAGGCCCGACACATTCGAGGGTTACAACCATGGCATTGCTCCGAAATGGCGGAGGTCCTAGTGCCTACCACACGGTAGCACCACCACAGACTCAACCCTCCTAGTGTCTACTTGAAAGGTTAAGGTCATAAAACATGGGTCCCGGAGTCGATGCACGCAATACCCAATTGACCATCAACAAAAGACCGACTTACGTGCCTATGGATTCAATGCAACACAGTCTAGATTACATGATTCCAAATGAATGATTAACGCACTTAAACATG
Organism: Saussurea involucrata; assembly: GCA_033807775.1. NCBI lineage: Eukaryota > Viridiplantae > Streptophyta > Magnoliopsida > Asterales > Asteraceae > Saussurea > Saussurea involucrata. The sequence goes on from CM066317.1 coordinate 70,114,998, forward strand.
TAATTCTCAAATAAGTTGCAATAAATGCAAATCATAAACGGAGTTCTACATTGAGCTATTAAAACCGGACAAATGTTCACAAGATTCTTTTAAGTCAAAACCGAGCCAAATTGCTCAAAACTCAATTGAACATTGAATAAAGGTCCTCAAATAATAAAACGAATTTAACCGACATTTATGCAAACATATACCTCAAAGATATGATTAACACCAAAATTTCATCATAGGTCGAGCCAAATCATTTTCCAAATAAACTCATACCCTTATTTCCAAAATGCCTTATAACACGATAACATGTATTTTTCCAAATAGTTTATAAAACCAAATACTCCAACAATGCATAAATCATAAAATAGACTCCATTTGTACAATAAATCACCAAAAGAACACCTATATGGGATTTACTCGTCAAAATATCCAAAAACCCAAATATGAGCATTTCATAAGATTTATCAACCCAAAGTTACCAAATATAAAAACTTTGACAAATACTTAACACATTGATAAATACCAAATAAACACATTATTACTTTAAAATTACACATTTTGGCATGTACATAGTTTTCACAAAGCAACTTGAACTCACCTTGCTAGATTTAGGCTAAATCTAGATTTTACCCTAATCTTGAGTTTCCTTTAAGAACCTTGAATTTTCAAACAATTCTTCTAAACCATAGATTCACAAGTTTCCAAACATAAACATACATATCCAAGTACTTAGAATCATTCCTCAAACATCTTATATCAAAATCTCCATTTTGGCCAAAACCCTAATTTTGACCTAACTTTCCCCAAAATCATCTAAACCGAAAACTTGAGAAATAAATTACTAGGAAGTCATATATGGAGCATTTATAACTTGAATAAATATTTGGAAAAGGAGAGGATGAACTTACCCCATAGATCTTGAGTAAAACCTCAAAACCCTAACCACATAGCTTGTGGCATACTGGTTAAGGCTTGTGGGGGATGTGGCTAGTAACCCATCTACCCCAAGTTCGAATCCAGGCGCTTCCAACTTGTGGCCACTGGGGATTAACTCAGGGCTGCACGCTTTAGCAGCTGGGGCAATTGCCTCACCTTGTCGGGATTAGTCGGGGCAATGTCCTCGGATACCCTTCCAAAAAAAAACCTCAAAACCCTAGAATCTCAAGAAAATGGAGATGAAGCTTGAATCTTGCACCAATAGATGAAACCACTAGTAATCTCTCAAATAAAGTAATGCATTTCTCATTGAACTATTAATAAACACTAAATATATATATACAACCAAACAACCTACTTAAGGAAAGGATAATAAGAAAGCAAAACCCTAATTTACACTATATCTAACGCTCCTCAAGTTGGAGCAAAGATGTTAATCATGCCCAACTTGCTACAAATAAAATTTATTTCTGATTTTCGCAACGGCTTCGTGAGGATGTCCGCAAGTTGGTATTCGGTCCTGATATGTATCAGTTGGATCGATAGAGGGTCTGTCAGAGTTCCCACAACACGGTCTCTGATTAGATGACAATCAACCTTAATATGTTTGGTCCTCTCAAGGAATACTTGATTCTTGGCGATATGACTGGTTATCACAATACAACCTCATCAAGTCTGTGATTACTCCAAGCTCTTTTAGAAGTCTTCTTACCCATGTCATTTCGCATGACACATATGCTATGGCTCTGTACTCTGACTTAGCACTTGATCGGTAGACGGTATGTTGTTTTTTGCCTTTCTAAGAAACTAGATTTCCTCCGACAAATACACAATACCCTATAGTCGATCTCGTGGAAACTGGACAACCAACCCAATCTGCATCGGATAAGCTAGATATTCGGCCGTTTCCTTCTTCAGTGAACGCACCCACTCGGCAGCAGTGACCCTGATCATAATAGAGTATCCCTAAGCCTAAGCCTGGTGTAGCCTTAAGATACCTCAAAACGCGAAGTGTTGCATCCCAATGACCTGTATAAGGAACGAACATAAATTGACTCAAGGCACTAACCGAGAATGATATATCTAGTCGAGTAAGTGTCAAACAGTTTAACTTTCCAACTAGTCTCCGATCCTTCATAGGATTTCCATCATCTGGAAGAAGTTTTCCTATAGCGAGCATCGGGCTGTCCATTGGTTTACACCCCAATAGACCACACTCGGTTAACATATCAAGAACATATTTTTGTTCAGATAGAAGAATCCCCTGTGGAGATCGGGATACTAATATTCCAAGGAAGTAACGAAGCCTTCCAAGATCAGTGACTTGAAATTGAGTCTGTAGAAATTGTTTCAAGTCTGAAATTCCGGTGCTATCATCTAATAATGTCATCTACATAAACCACTAGTATGATTCATCGACCGTCATTGTGTCTAAAAAACACAGAATAACCCTGGAACTGCAAGTCATACCAAACAAACTTTTGGAGAACATCTGTAAAACGTCCAAACCAAACTCTAGGGGACTGTTTGAGACAATACAATGATCGTCTCAATCAACATACATTTGTGGCCTCCTCCTCAACAAACCCGGGTGGTTGTTCCATGTACACCTCCTCCTCAAGAATGCCATTAAGAAAGGCGTTCTTGACATCCGACTGATGAAGCGGCCAATGATTAATGGCAGCCTAAACTTTTGAAATGCGTACAGACGGCATTTTAGCCACCGGGGAAAATGTCTTGTCATAGTCAACTCCATGGGCTTGACTATAACCCTTTGCAAGTAATCGGGCTTTCAACCGATGCAGTGAACCATCAAATGAAGTTTGACCGTAAATACCCGCTTACAACCCACTTTGCGCTTGCCACGAGGAAGTTGTTTCAAATCCCATGTATGATTCTTCTGAAGGACATTCATTTTTTCCTGCATTGCTTTAAATCATCCTGGGTGATTAAGAGCCTCAACCACATTCTTGGGAACAATATGGCAATCAATGGCTGTAGTGTAGGCACGTGACTCGCAAGAGAGGTGAGAGTAAGCAAGATAATCCTGAATGGGATATCGGGTAGGAGTCCCTGTGCCTTTTCGGAAGGCAATTGGAATATCGGGGAGTGGTGCACCGGGTGGGTCATAAGGCTCGGTATGTGGTGGTAGAGGTGTATCAGGTATATCAGTAGACATGCTATGTGTGTATCAGGTGGTGGAACGGGAGACTCAACAGAATCATGATGTACACGTAAGGACTCTTGGGGTCTGATGCACTTGTCTTTGGTGCTGTCGGACATACAAATTGCTGAATTGAGTATCAGACAGAGGTGTTCGACTAGAGGGATTTGATGCTAGTACAGGGAAGCGTAAGCGTAAGATTCAAAAGGGTCAGGAACAGGATTTGTTGATTCTGGAGCATTTTTTTTTGGAAGGCATAGCGGCATCGACCCTTTCGATCAACTACCACGAACACAACGCACACACGCACGCCCGCCTCCCCGGCGGTATCGGACATCCGATTCTGGAGCATTGCTAGTAGGTTTGACAAAGAAGGGACTTGACTCGTTGACGGTGACATCAACACACGTGAAACATCTATGAAGGGTTGGACTATAACAACGATAGCACGTGAAACTTATTGCGTTCTATACGATAATCATGAGCATAAGACATACATCCAAATATTTTAGGAATCAAGGGAAAAGGAGTGCCTTTGGGAAATAGAATGGAGAAAGTCTTCCGTTTTAAAGACAGAAGACGACATACGGTTAATCAGATAACTACCCATAAGAACGGCATCAACCCAAAAACTTTGTGGTACATTATAGTGAATCATCATAGTGCGAGCCACATCTAGTAGATGGTAGTTCTTTCGTTCAGCAATGCCATTTTGTTGGGGTGTATATGCACATGATGATTCATGTATAATACCATGCTCAGAAAGGTAACTTGTAAATCACGAGAGATATTCTTTTGCATTATCATATTGTAATGTTTTAGTGGAAACATCAAACTGGGTTCTGACATAGGCATAGAATTCGCGAAAGATAGAAAATATTTCATCACGAGATTTAAGTAAACCCATGTTGGACGAGAAAATTCATCCACAAATGTAATAAAATATTTAAAACCATTAATAGGACACGATCCATAGACATCAGAGTGAATGAGTTCAAAAAATGAGTTGACTCGACTAGAATTGCTAGGGGATAGGAACAACGAGTGTGTTTACCTAACTGACACGACTCACATGTTAACTCACAAACAGATGAAAGACCAGGTCTTGAAACATGTCTTAATTGTTTCAGAACAGACAAAGAAGGGTGACCTAATGATGTGTAGTGGTTTGTTCTCAAATCCTGAGATTCAAAACCTCAAAGCCTGTTTGTTCTCAAATCCTGAAAAACACTATGTAGGAAAAAAGGTGACAGAACAGTTAAGTTTTCGGGTAATCTGGCTGACAGACATTAGATTATCTGGGAAGGTAGAAACATAAAGAACAGATGAAAGGTTTAGGTTTGAAAGATTGCTAGTGGATCCTGTGCCCATGATTTGACATGAAGATCCATTAGCAAGTCGAACGTGGTTATGGGATATGTTAGTTTCAAGATTGGACAAAAGGTCTTTGTTCTCGGTCATGTGATTTGTGGCTCCCGAATCAATAATCCAAGATGGTGAGCATGCAGAGAGACAAGTAACTAGCACAAAACGTCGATTGTTACATCGGAAATTCGTCTCTCATTATGAAATTATAAATTCACAAGGTTGGGTCTCGGGCAAACGACCGAGTTTCAGGCAGATTCAATGTGTTCGGAAGATTTCGAGCAGTTCCAATAGATTCCGACAGTTCCGACGCGCTCCAACAGGGTTTGACGTGTGCCGGCAGGTTGCAACAGGTTGGGGTCTTTCCGGCAGATTCTGGAGGTTTCCGGCTCATTCCAGGATGTTTTCGGCAGATTTCAGATTTCTGGCAGGTTTCGGGGTGTTTCCGGCAGGTTCCTGGGTGTTGTTTCTGGCAGGTTCTTCTAAAGGATTCCGGCAGTTTCCGGCGACGGTGGCTGGTGGTTTTGGCGACAGCGGCAGGTTCTGGTAGGGTTCCGGCGACGGACGGCGACTGGTGGCTCCGGCAACGGTGGATGGTGGCTCTGGCAGCGGCAGCTGGAGTTCTGGTAGGGTTCTGGCGATGACATCTAGGTTCCGGCGAGATTCCGGAGGTGAAGGTGGGGTTTTCAGGCACGACTCTAATACCATGTAATCTCTCAAATAAAGTAATGTATTTCTCATTGAACTATTAAGGAACATCGAACACGACATAATATATATACAACCAAACAACCTACTTAAGGAACGGATAATAAGAAAGCAAAACCCTAATTTACTATATAGAACACATACGATGGAGAAGGAACACTCTAATCTCTTTGAAAAGGCCCCAAAATCAGTTAGGGTTCGTGAGGGAAGAAGGGGAAATGATTCGGGTGAGGAAGTGAAGAGGTTGGAAGTGAGAAATGGCTGAAAATTTGCATTGTTAAGGCCCTGGTATGCTATTGTGACACTGTGTCACAATCGCGCAGATTGTACCGAGGGTTTTTGGCCTTCAGCGATTGTGACATGCTATAGTGACAGTGTCACTATCGTTGTCACTATAGCCAAGAATGTACTGGACACTTTTTTGTCCCAAACTTCTTCGTTTAAGCTCCAATTTATCTCCGAAAAGAACCATTGGACTCGTATTTGACTTCTCCATCCAACAAGACTATAAATTATAGGATTCAAACCTAAAATCATATTTCATCTATTTCCCATAAAAGGTCGATTTCTACACTAACTTAAAATTGTATTTACCCAAAAATTACGGGTGTTACATCTTGGGTAATTGATGTAAGGAGATACAAGACACATGGTGAAGGCAAGCTTTGTGTGATATGATTAAAGTTGATACCAATACTAGGGCATGTGGAAGCATTAAGCTAATCTAACAGGGAATAAGAAGATGAGGTATATACATAAGATAATAATTTCGTATAGTCATGCGGTTTAGTGGTGTCTACATCAATGACCCAAGATATAAAGAACATGCCAAGAGAAAAGTGCATGAAGTACTACGTGAGGATAGGTGCACAAGGTGGTGACTTATACAGGGGCATACGGTGTTCTGTGCCACCTTTTAATGGTTTCGTCTTAATGGAACACGTTCCCGAAGGGTGCCATCATAACGTTTTGTTTTGTGCCCTTATATTTCTTGAAACTAAACTAATGGCGCAAGTTCGTGGTGGCAGAGTTGGTGTATGTCATTGTGTGAAAGTTACCGCTTTGCAAAGTTTCTTATTTTTCGTTGTTTGAATCCCTTGTGTGGTGGCAGAGTTGTTTAAATCCCTTGATGCCGGTTCGGATCTCTTGTTTGGCAAATTTCTTATTTTTCAACCTTTAATTTTGTGTTTTTTCTATAAGTATTGGTTTTTTAAAAATAATCGGAAGGAAAGGGTGTGAAGAGGTTCGAACACCGACCAACAAATCTATGATGATTTTGTGAAAATTTTATAGTCAAATGGTGCCACGACTTGAAACATTTCTGGGTCCGCTTTGCTAGATGGGGATTCTCAAGTAATATTCTTCGTTGTTTGTCCTCATTGAATTGTCCTAACAGTTAGGACGAGGAATCCTAAATTTAGATTGCAAGTTCGATCTGAGCACCATCTACCCGCGGAGTACCCTGATTTTCCTCCCCAGGATGGTCGTGGGCCCGGTGTAGTGGGGGTGCTCAAGAGGATGGAAAATGTTGATACTAGAACGAAGTTGCCTAAATCTTCATTGATTGCTCCACAGGATGAGAAAATGATAATGTCGTGGCACTGTAATTTTTTCCTCCCCATGATTTAGCTTTGTTAGTTTTTCCACCCATTATGCAAAAATAACTAACAAGCACATAAAGAACACTAAGGAAGATGAGAAAATGATAATACTAGAACAAATTCCTAGCAATAGAACAATAGGCAATAGTTATCTTAGTGAGGAAATAATTGCAGCCCTTTAGGAGATTCCAACCATAAAGGATCATTGCATATCCACATGAACTTCTATGTTCCTCCATATTAGCCTAAGGGACGTTTGGTTTGTTGGAATGGTCTTAAGGGATATGGATTTCATGGAAGGATTTTTCGAAGTAGACGGATATGGATTTGGAAGGATTTAGAATATTTGGTGTGTTTGGTTTGTAGGATTTGGAATTGAATTGAATTTCATTTTTATAAATAATCTATAAAAACAAATTATAAAAATAATTAAATTAAAATTTTATTATTTGATTACTGCAAACAAGTGCTATTAACATATTTTAAAATTCTATTACAAACAAATCCTATAAAATCCCGCGAAATACCAACCATCCCCGTGGGATTTCAAAATTCTATGTTTGTGGGATTTCAATGAAATCCCGGGATTTCAAATCCTAGAAATCCTTCAAACCAAACATGGGATTGGAATGGAATTTGATTCCAAATCCCATCTAATCCCACAAACCAAACTGGACCTAATAAGAGTATGCCATGCATTAGTCTTAAAACTACAGGATATGGGAATTTGTCCTACATCCTAGAAAACGGGTAGGATGTTTTAGATCCTTCCTCGGAGAATGATATATTAACAATCCACTAGGATCTAATAACTTTCTAGGTTGTTCTGTTAAATGCATCAAGAGAGAGTTGTACACGATGCAAGAATGTCCTTTAATACCAATGACATTATTATCGTATAGCACCATGGAGCTATATTTCTAGGAGATAGTGAATATGTAGTGCCTTTTAATCTGATTCAACCTCACTCCAGGATAAGCTATCCAAGAAGGAGATGCAAGTATACATTTTCGTGAAAAATACCAATATTTTACGAAACAGAAACTATTTGAATTCAAACTTACCAGGAACAAAGTTGGCTCTCTTGTTTTAGCATCTTCATATTTTGCTTTCACTTTCCTTCTTCGTATCTATTGACATCAGGAAAAAAGACAAAGCCAGGGCAGAATCACTTTAGATTATATGAATCAAAATATAGTTTTGAGCTTGTTTTATATGCAAGCTTGATATAGGACAACAACATACTCACTTTCCCTACACACACACACACACACACACACACACACACATATATATATATATATATATATATATATATATATATGTGGTTTTGTTCAGGGAAAACCCCAAAAAATTAAAAACTAAGGAACACCCTAGTAACCATTCATATGTACGGTATTGCACATGTCAAACAAGTAATTTGTCTGATATGCACAAGTGCATAGAAACTAGGAAACATTTTCAATTTCTTGTATGCACATGTTCATACCAGAGATATATATATATATATATATATATATAGTAGGGCTTTCTTTACTTTTCATTTTTTGGGGGGTTTTCTTCTGAATCTCACTCTCTCTCTCTCTCTCTCTCTCTATATATATATATATATATATATATATATATATATATGTATATAGGCTGAATCTTACAAATAACAATTGTTGATATACAAGCTGCCATTATCATTCAGTTTACTCGTGAACAAAACAAATTTTCACCAAACACCACTTAACTACTTCTGAACACATTTACCAAGCCATATCATGCTGCTTCTGAACACATTTACCAAGCCATGTCATGCTGCTTTTCTAAGGAGGGCCTTGATGCTTCCAGTATCCTCAAGGCTTTTTTAGTTCATTACTAAATCTTAGATATTTTGTTTTCCAGTATATTTAAACATGTACTTGATAACTTTGCAGACATGTATTCATCACTTTCTCCTCAAATATCATGGATTGTGCATGCAAACGGGGAAATATGGAAGCAGAAAGATGACGAAGAATCATGCCCTGAAGTTGTTGCCATAATTCAACCCGACCATTTCAAATGATGGATGTGTCCGCACGCCATTCATTAAGAATGCAGAATTCCGATGGAATGCCTCAAAAATGATTTTGATGGCAATCGCCCAGTTTATAGTGCCTGCCTTTCTGCATTCTCTGCGCGCCACGTGAGGAAACATTAGACATTTAACATGCCCATCTTAATTCGTCCCATGAAAATACGACTGATATTTATTCGTTCGCTATTTTTTGGGGATAATACGCCCCAATAGTGGTATGATTGATGGCTAATTCATTGTTATTATTATTTCTTCTATATTACATTTTATCATAGGTGGTGTTATGCTTTGTAAATGTTTAACACAATGTATACCTTTCAAAATGAGTAAGATTTCAGTTTATTTATCTTGCAAGCTTTGATGCTCTTTACGGAATATACGAGAACGTCCTCTATATCTCCTTAGCATTTCTTAATAGTTCGGACCAGATTGAGGGGTGTGATGTGACGGATGGAGAACAAATTGAATGGGTTAAGTTGTCCATCTTGATAAATTTGTCTGTCTGAGAGACGAGAGACCGATAGGTTTGAGGGAGGCAAAGAGAGAGGTTGGATTATTTCTTGGGCATTTCTAGCATTAATTTGTTTGAGATTGCTTATTGGGGACAAGTGAGGGGCTCACTTGTTCCATATAGCCATTTTAGTTTAATGGCTTAATGATCAAGTCATAAAGGAACACTTCAATGTAGCCATGGGCGGACCTACACACAGAGGATGGGGTGCACTAGCACCTGCTCGATCGTCGTGTCGTAGTGGGATTTTTTTGCCGGTTGCATTTGTCCACCCGCTTTATTTCTAAGTGTGCTTTCATATATTTTTGAAACAGAACTTAAAACAAAATTGAGGTTGGTGGAATGGTTGGGGTGCTACTTCTTTTCCTGTAGGTCATGGGTTCTATCCTTGTTAGCAACAAATTCAAGTCTTTTATATTTTGGAGTAAACTCTACTTCTGGTCCTTGAGGTATGTTGATTTCTTTGAAACAATGACGTTTCATAATTAGACTTTCCATCTTCAGGGTTTTGATTTTGCTTTGAAACAGGAACTTGACCACTAACTTCATTAAAAACCTCCGTTAGAGTCGGGGGTATTTTCGTCCTTTCATCATTTTGTCTCATTTTTGCACTTTTTGTTTTTTGCTTTTGTTTTTGTTTTTGTTTAAAATGGTTGAAGTATAGGGACCTGTTGTGTAATTAGCTATAAAAGAACCATAGACCAACCATCTTCTCTGGTGGCCCTCCGGTCATCTTCTCTGGTAACTCTTCGAAAACAATAAAACGACCATTAACAACCCCCATCTTCCTCCCGAATCATACCCTCACGGAAAATCTCACCAAAAATTGTCTAAATCAAACCAAGGTTTATACAAATCTAAATAAAAAGACAATCAACCCAAAATTCATAAAAATTAGTGTAGAAGAACATGGAACATGGTTTCGTCATGTGGTTTCATTTAAGTTGCACATCTAAAAGAATACATATATGTTTCGATGTTTTAATCGGAAAAAAGACTATCCAACCGAGTTCATTTATACCATATTTCATTAAATTATGTTGAAGGGGATAGAGGTTTGGTGTTGGTTGAGTTGAACCCAATAAACAGGGACGCAAAACTCTGCCCAAACCCAAGAAAAAAAACACAGTTTAACCAACAAGATCATGAAGAACTGATACGTTTTAATCCATGTGGTGAGCTTTCGGGCTACCAACAAACTCATCCTTTATAGTTCAAATATTATGTTTCTCGATCCCAACATATTTGATTATACAAGTGCCATTAGTCCAACTAATCCACTTGTTCATGCATGTAAATCAAACTATGTCATCGAGAGGCCTATAAATATCTCTCTCATCTTGAGAAGAGCAAATCTCATGTTGCATGTACACAACTAACTACACAGTTCGTGTTATACCCAACATAGCCCTTATGGCTACCCGGTTAAAGGTAATGTTAAACTATATCAAAGCATAACACTCGTTGTGCATTAGGTCCCAATGCACATCTCAGGTCTGAGGATAAAAGAGTGTTTTACTATCTCAGGACTCACCTTATGACGCCGATCTATGAGGTGATCCTGACCGTGGGTTTTGTCCAACGTTTTGTCCACCGACAAACGCATGTGACTGGTTGCACCCAGTCCACTTCCAACTTGGACTATGACCAGACTTCACAATGATCTTGATTTATTACCAGTCCCCTGGTAATAATCGATCAAGGACGGTTCTAAACAATATGAACATCATATTGTTTATGGATACTTAAACATGCTAATATATAACACAACAATGTTTAATGTATATACTCATACCTAGTATGTCATATCACATTGTAAAACATAATTTTTTAATGTTCCAAAATTTAAAGTTTACTAAAACTCTTAATTAGAAAGATTTAAACCTATGGAACTACCGTGAACATCATGATTGTTCTAACAAATAGGATTTTTAAGTAAATGTGCATTTAAGCTCTCACAACTTATATTATCTCCATTCTATATATATATATATATATCTCTTACTACAATTTTAGTCACCATGGTTAGTTTGAAACTAGCATCCGTGTATCCTAAGACACACAGACCTTTTTTCTAACCATTGTACAGTAAGAACATATCTTTTGTTATTCTCAGATACTTCAGATTGTTCTTCACTGTTATACAATGAGCATCAATTGAGTCTGACTAAAATCTACTCATCATGCTTAAGGCATACGAGATGTCCGGTCTCTTAGTACTTAAATATGGTGTACATGTTTGAACCAATGTCCGAAGCATGGAACACCCTTTATTCGGTTCATGTACTATTGACAAACCTCCTTTCTTATAACCCCTTCATCTTGAAGTGTTTTAAGATTTTGTCAATGTATGTACTTTTGGCTTAATCTAATTAAGCACTTTGATCTATAACAATAGATCCTTACACCAAGGAATTGTCTCCTAGATCCTTTATCATGAAATACTTCCTTAGTCAAGCTTTTACACCTTCAAGCACTAGAATGTATTTCTGATGATCTAGAGTACTAATTATGCTCCCACTGACCTTCTTGTGTATACAAGACTTTAATTACGAGACGATTGTCCTAATCCATAACTGGACTTTTGCATCTTGCAATTTTAGGTTTGATGTTTTAGAGGCTTGTATACGTCCTCGCTCAAAATTCCCTTTTGAGGAATGTGGCTTTAACATCAATCTTCATGGTATCTTGCCATTCATAAGTAATCCGATCTTCGGATTGTTTTTGCATCTCGTTCATTATTTTCAACAACTTGTTGAAGCTCAACATCTTGTTGTTTGTCAGTGTCAACCATTGTACCATCTTTGTAGTTCTTGAATTTCTTCAAGATCTGTTGTGTCTCCCCATTTTGATTCTTGTTAGAAAATCATTTTCTAAGAACTCATTATGGTACGCAACAAAACTTTTGGTATCGCTTGGATCTTGTATAAATGATATACGATTGGATATTTTATAAAGATGTACATTTCAGACCTTTTACTCAAGTTTCCCAGAAGCTTCATGCTTATCTTAAGCATTACTACCCCATATTCTCATATATGACAACTTTCGGATCTTCCCAATTCATATTTTGAGAATAGGTTTTATTGGTCCTTGTTGGTTGATGCATAATTTAGTATTGGGTGGTTGTTTCTGGGAAACATCCTCATAAAACTCTTTTAGGCAGATTCGTGAGACCCATCATAGAGTGAATCATGTTCAACAGGATTCTATTTCTCCTTTTGACTAGGCATGGCAACGGGGCGGGTATGGGGTGGGGTTCACCATCTTCGGCCCCGGTTTTTGGTACCTTCCCCCGTCCCCGTCCCCGGGCGGGTACGGGGATTGAAATCCCATCCCGAGTCAACTTTCTGGTCAACCCCGGTCAAGACCCGATTTTCTACTTTTTTTGCTATTTTAATAGCTAATTTTCTCCATAATTTAATAACAACAAAAATTCCATATCAAAAAATAATTTAATAACAACTACAAAATACATCAAAAATTATAATTTAAAACAATTCAAAAATTATAATTTATTGAATATATTTAATAAACATATTAAATAAATAAATTTTTTATTATATAATATATACCAGGGTCGGGGCGGGTCGGGGGATAGTCATCCCGACCTCGGTACCCGGTTTGGCGGGGAATCCCCAGCCCCGGTCGGATCAGGTGGACCGGGTCGGGCCAAATTGCCATGCCTACTTTTGACACACCATTAAGATGCGATGTTCCGGGAGAAGTCATTTGGGATACAATCCCAATCTCTAGGATGATCTCTTGGCTTAGATATTTATAACTTCAATCTGACTGAAGCATCTTTAGCTTTGCCAAGTACATTCACTACTTCTTTTGAAACTCTTTGAAGGATCAAAGCTTTCACACTTTCTTTCTTTTGGTAAACATACCTATATCTACTAGACTTAGTAGAGTGTTACGATGTAGTGATGACCGTGTCTTGTGACTGAACTTTAAGGCTCACATACATCAGTATGGATAACTCCTACTAGTTCTTGTGACCCCTAAGGGTTTTCCTTCAAAACATTCTTTGTCATCTTAACTAACAAAACACACATTTATCATGTGAATCATCACATGATTCCAACTCTCCCGTCTGGAGTTTGGTTATGTGTTTCTTAAGTGTCACAAATAGGTCTGATTTAAGCCCCGCTTAATTCAATATGTTGATTTATAATTACAACTATTAATTTCAGAAAAAACATTTATTGAGATAAAATCTATTTCTTGAAAACATAAATACAAATCCGGTTTGTTGTAATTTGAGAAAATGAAACTAAAATCCTAGTAATACTAGGTACATCAATATAGGGATGAGCGTTGAGCACCGTTTTCCCGAACCGAAGCGGGACCGAACTGGTACCGTACCGAACCCGAACCGATACCATGTATTCGGTTCGGTATTCGGTTCCAAACATTTCTCAAAATCGGTATTCGGTATTTCGGTATTCGGTACCGGGATTTTCCAGGAAAAAACCGAAACCGAACCGAAATTTTTAAAAGCAAAGTTTTTAAAAAAATAATAATTATGCTTATCATCTCCTAAATAAAGTTTATCTTGATTGTTGTTAACATTAATTATTATTGTTTCTTGATGTATATATAGAGATTGAAGAGTTGATAAACGAACAAAATGGAAAAACGAAAATCGTAAAAGAATATTGAAGATTGTTCAACTTTTGATTTTTTTTTTTAACTTCTTGATTGTTTGTGATTGGTTTTGAAACACATTTGAATCACTATGAAGGTATTTAGGCTTGCGATTGGTTTTGAGACGCATTTGATATATTTTAAAATTTTCGGTCCTAAGTGGTCCTAGTACCGATTTTCCCGTCCCGAAACTGAAACCGAACCGGTACCGTACCGATACATACGGTTCGGTTTTCGGTACCACTTTTTAGTCCCAAAAATTTTCGATACCAACCGGTTCGGTACCGGTCTGGTCCTGATCTCATCCCTACATCAATATACTTGCTAAGTGTTAATGTAAGACCATTAAAAGTTCATATCATATGTCTTGTTGAGCAACCTTAGCTAACTTAGCTCCATCCGGTCTGGTTTCATCTTCTCTTCACTTCTTACTTTCTGAAAAGTAGTATTAATATGAGTATCATACTCAATACTTATTACCTAGTCAGAAGTGAACAAATCAATGGTAAACATACCTAAAGTTCCGGCTTCATTAGCCTTCTTCTTTCTCATTTCTGCCAATACGGCAGGGCAGTTTCTCTTCCAGTGCCCCTTCTGGTTGCAATTGAAGCAAACTGCATCTTCAGGAATCTTTCCTTTGCCCATTATCTTGTTGGAGCTTCCAACATTTGTTTTACCCTTGGTAACTCCCCTATTCCTCTTTATTATCCCACTTTTAGGCTTGATCATCAAGACCTGTTCTGGTTTGGATGAATCCAACTTAGATTTCATATTTCTCTCAGCAGTTTTAAGCATGCTGTGAAGCTCTGCAAGAGTTTTCTCCAAACCATTCATATTATAGTTCAGAACGAACTGTTCATATGATTTTGATAAAGAATTAAGAACCATATCGATTCCTAATTCTTGATCTAGTGGGTATCCAAGACGGGTTAATCGGTCAATGTACCCTTTCATTTTCAAAACGTGGGTACTGATAGATGAACCCTCAGTCATCACACAGGCATGCAATGCCCTAACTGTATCAAACCTCTATTGCCTTGCCAGTAAGTGAAACATAGATTTCAAAGAGGATCTCATATCACATGCAGGCATGTCTTTATGTTCCCTTAGAAGCTCGGGAGTCATGGATGCAAGCATCAAACAGCTAACATCCAGTGAGTCATTGAGATGATTATCATAAGCAGCTCTATCCTCAGCTGAAGCATTTATGGCAAGAGCATTTGGAAGGGGGTTTTCTAGAACGTACAACTTCTTTTCGTGTTTAAGGACAATCCTCAAGAAACGAAACCAATCGACCAAGTTCATACCGTTCAGTTTATCCTTATAAAGGATTGACCGTAACGTAAATTGAGATAAATCATTTGTGTTTGTAATTTGGTTGGAGGTGTTAGCAGACATCTACAAAATAATTTTAATTTTAGTAACTTTAATATCTCAAATAAATGAATTAACCTTTCAAAATCATTTGATTTGAGCTAAGATCCATATTTCACCTACTTCCATAAATGGTCAATGCACTGTCTATGGAATTAGGCTATTTAGATAGGCGTCATCCAATTATGTTCAACATAACTCTTAGATGTCGTGGGATTCTATTCAATATATCATATATTGAATTTGGCACGTTTAATCTCACTTCAACGCCTTGAAAATACTCATAGATGGCTAGGCACTTTCTATGATATTTCCAAGTAAACTAACCATACTAAGGTATCATGATCCCACCTAAAATCTCAACTTAGGGTTTATTGGGATCAATCGTCCAAAATACGACTATTTAAGTGAATGGCTAGGCGATTGCCCACTTAAATCTCGTTATCTTGGCACCTTGTCTCACACTACAATCATCCGATATGATTGGCTAGGCACTTACCACACTGAAATCATGTACGCTCGATAAGTACCTTAAATGGGTGGCGTTTAGTTTACATTTTGTAAAAGGTTCTATTTTAGAAAACATTCCAAGTCTTTTAAAATGTTTTGATTTAAAACCTTGTTTTAAAATCTTGTTTTAAAAGTTTATTCAATTAAATCGGTTTGACTTTGATAAACATGTCAATTTTAAAATATCATATTTTATTTACCGATTTAATACTTATTTCGCGTTTGATTTTATTTTAAAACCGCTTGCAACTATTATAACAATAATAAAGCAATAAAATAAATAAAATGAAAACACAAAATAAACAACCACAACAAACAGATAATATACGGTTTTGCTCCTAATGTGGTGTTGTGAGCCAACACAACAACCACGGTCTGCCTAATGACGTCTTCAAGCTCCCACTGGCCTCGCCATCTTTGTGAACTCCGGAGACTCCGTCTTCGGATGATTACAATTTGAAAATAGAAAATACAACATGTCTATTTTATTTACACTTAAACCTATCTAGGAAATTTTAAAATTAAAATTACATCCCATGCAATTAATACATTTTAATTTTCCCAAACAAAACAATAAATCAACCACGGGTCTTTCGGGGCAAACCATATATTATCTAATAATATTTTAAACATGAAATAAACATATTGGCCATAATTTTAATTAACATAATTATAATAGCCAATTAAAGTGAACAAATTATTATATGACAAATTAAAACTTAAAATCGACCATATCCCTTTTAAATGTGGGTTACTAACCCGTACGATAATTTTAAACATAAAATTAACGTTAGTGGCTAATGATATAAACATATATAAAGCCAATTTAAATTAAAAAATCCAAAAAAAAATTCATAACGAGAATTTGAAGACGATAAAATTCTAGGCCAAAAATGAATTTGGGCCTACTAGCCAGGCTAAACTCCCACAGTTAGGCATCGACCCAAAATAGGTTTTTAAACCAAATGCCCAAAAACCAAATATAAGGGTAACAACCCAATACGTGGCTTCAAGCCAACATTGACCGGACCGGAGATTGAAAAACGACCGGTACATGATCCAAACCCAGATGCCCGAATTCCCTTTAAAAAAATAACAAAGCTTACTTTCCCAACACCTCAATCATTGGGTGATGGGAATGACCAACATCTTGGGGGGAAAAATTGATAGCAATAAGAAGGTTTCAATCAGTAACTAACCATAGTCGGCCCATTGTGGTGCCAAAAACATCCCCACAATCTTAGCCATGGTCCGACCAGGTCTAAATGGCGGTAGCCGCCGCAAAGGTAGGACAACAACGAAACAACCGGAGATGAAGATCGCCGGCAACAGCCGGACCAACCATCCAAAAAAAATAGTTCTCAAAGCCTTAATATCAAATCGATTACATGGATCAGTCCAACTGTGTGAGACAGATCAAAACAACGAAGACGACATCAGTCATCATGCGGTGGGAGACCGAAACCAACACCATCATCCATAGACGATGGCTTGGTGGTGTGAACATGATGACTTTGTATCGGTCGCTCACAACGACGACACCTTCTGCAATTTACCCTACGACGGAACCAACAAAACAACATCAAAGGATAACGGCATGGAATTCTGACCCAATCGCATAGACACGGCAGTCCAGCGATGGCGACAACCCAAAATACGGCAGCAGCCGTAGAAGAATTGACGAAGGTCGGCGACGACGGAAACTCAAGGCCGACCAGAATACTCACCAACTTGGTGCGGTGGCCGGCGACTGAAACTAACAGCGGCAACTGCCGCAGATCACTAACAATCGACGAACAACGACGACTTGCGGCGACGACAACAACTAAAACCGGCGACAGGCCGCATCGTCGGCAGCTGCTTTTTGGGTAGAAGTGACGGACAAAAGGGTTTCAAAAGGGTGAAACTTTCAAGTTTTTTTAAAGAAAAGAGAAAGACGGTCGTGGGTTTATCAAAACCCTAAATTTTTGATATTTTCCCTTTTTTATTATAAGTATTTAAAAATACATATATTAAAAAAAACAATTGGTCATAATACATATATATCATATATATGTATATAATTTATTTGCCATACAAATTATTGTTCTTTGTTTAACTAAATGCAATCAAAGCGGCTCTGATGCCAATGTTGGGTTTTGATGCGATTTGTAACTGTTAAACGCAGCGGAAATTAAATCATATTGGTTACAAAAACATGGAAAACATTTTAATTCAAACCCCAATCGGAAATCGGATCCATAGACGCATTTAATTAAAATAAACCACACCATAAGGTGTTTAGAATTGTACCTTTTGGATCTGTTGTGGTTGAACGATCGGGGGCACTAAGAAACCAATGCAGGTTTCCTCTAACGGTATCCACACACGAACACGCGAATTCCACCGGGTGCTAGCCCAAAAGATCCCTAATTCTAATATGTGTAAGTGTATAATTCAGATCCAGATAATCGAATCAGTCCACTGAAAACAACTGACCTGACATCCTATTTATATAGTCAGTAAATAGGATTTGTGTTTATCTGTAATTATTTGAATTCAAATCATTTGAATTCGAATAATTATCTGAATAATTATATTTATCTTAAATAATAATTATTCATATTTACAGATAAAACCCTGTAATTATCATAATTATTTTTTACACATATTATTTATTTATTCTATTAAGAATAACTATTTAACTGTCAAACATGACTTTAACGAGTTTCTTTCTAATGGAAGCAAACGTGTTATTTGTGTGCGGCCCTTTAGGTTTACATACTCATTGGTAGCATTTATGTGTGACACGTGTCGTGGGCATATAGTAACCTACAACGACTAACTATACAATTCGTGTTATACCCAACATAGCCCTTATGGCTACCCGGTTAAAAGTAACGTTAGACTATATCAAAGCATAACACTCGTTGTGCATTAGGTCCCAATGTGTCACATCTCAGGTATGAGGATAAAAGAGTGTTTTACTATATCGGGACTCACCTTATGACGCCGATCTATGAGGTAGTCCTGACCGTGGGTCTTGTCTAACGCTTTGTGCACCGAAAAACGCATGTGACTCTAGTTGCACCTAGTGCACTTCCAACTTGGACTATTACCAGACTTCACAATCATCTTGATTTATTACGAGCCCCCTGGTAATAATCGATCAAGGATGGTTCTAAACAATATGAACATCATATTTGTTTATGGATAGTTAAACATGCTAATAAAGAACACAATAACGTTTAATGTATATACTCATACCCAGTATGCTATATCACATGGTAAAACATAACTGTTTAATGTTCCAAAATTTAAAGTTTACTAAAATTCTTAATTAGAAAGAATTTAAACCTATGGAACTACCATGAACATCATGATTGTTCTAACACATAGGATTTATAAGTAAATATGCATTTAGCTCTCACAGCTTATATTACCTCCATTCTATATATATATATATATATATATATATATCTTACTACAATTTTAGTCATCATGGTTAGTTTGGAAACTAGCATCTGTGTATCCTAAGACACACCAATCTCTTTCCTAACCATTGTGCAGTAAGAACATATCTTTAGTTCTTCTCAGATACTTCATATTGTTCTTTACTGCTCTAAAGTGAGTATCACTTGAGTCTGACTAATATCTACTCGTCATGCTTAAGGCATACGAGATGTCCGGTCTCTTAGTACATAAACACGGTGTACATGTTTGAACCAATGGCCGAAGCATGGGAACACCCTTTATTCGGTTCATGTACTATTGACAAACATCCCTTCTTATAACCCCTTCATCTATAAGTGTTTTAAGATTTTGTCAATGTTTGTACTTTTGGCTTAACCTAATTAAGCACGTTGATCTATAACAATAGATATTTATACCAAGGAATTGTCTCTTAGATTCTTTATCATGAAATACTTCCTTAGTCAGGTTTTTACACCTTCAAGCACTAGGATGTCATTTCTGATGATCTAGAATACAATCATGCTCCCACTGGCCTTCTTGTATATACAAGATTACAAGATGATTGTCTTAATCCATAACTGGATTTTTGCAACTTGCAATTTCAGGTTTGATGTTTCAAGCCTTGTATACATCCTCGCTGAAAAATTCCCTTTTGAGGGATGTGGCCTTAACATCAATCTTCATGGCATCTTGCCATTCATAAGTAATCCGATCTTCGGATTGTTTTTGCATCTCGCCCATTATTTTCAACAACTTGTTGAAGCTTAACACCTTGTTGTTTGTCAGTGTCAACCATTGTACCATCTTTGTGGCTCTTGAATTTCTTCAAGATCTACTGTGTCTCCCCATTTTGAATTTTGTGAGAAAATCATTTTCTAAGAACTCATTATGGTGCACAACAAAACTTCTATTCTTGCTGGATCTTGTATAAATGATATCCGATTGGATATTTTATAAAGATGTACATTTCATACCTTTTACTCAAGCTTCCCAGAAGCTGCATGCTTATCTTAAGCATTACTACCCCATATTCTCATATATGACAACTTTGGGATCTTCCCAATTCATATTTTGAGGATAGGTTTTATTGGTCCTTGTTGGTTGATGCATAATTTAGTATTGGGTAGTTGTTTCTAGGAAACATCCTCAGAAAACTCTATTGGCAAATTCGTGAGACTCGTCTTAGAGTGAATCATGTTCAACAGAATTCTATTTCGCCTTTTGACATACCATTAAGATGCGGTGTTCCGGGAGAAGTCATTTGGGATACAATCCCAATCTGTAGGATGATCTCTTGGCTTAGATATTTATAACCTCAATCTGACTGAAGCATCTTTATCTTTGCCAAATATATTCACTACTTCTTTTGAAACTCTTTGAAGAATCAAAGCTTTCACATTTTCTTTCTTTTGGTAAACATACCCATATCTACTAGACTTAGTAGAGTGTTACGAAGTAGTGATGACCGTGTCTTGTGACTGAACTTTAAGGCTCACATACATCAGTATGGATAACTCCTATTAGTTCTTGTGACCCCTAAGGGTTTTCCTTTAAAACATTCTTTGTCATCTTAACTAACAAAACACACATTTATCATAAGCAGCTCTATCCTCAGCTGAAGCATTTATGGAAGGAGCGTTTGGAAGGTATTTTTCTAGAACGTACAACTTATTTTCGTGTTTAAGGACAACCCTCAAGAAACGAAACCAATCGACGAAGTTCGTACCGTTCAGTTTATCCTTATAAAGGATTGACCGTAACATAAATTGAGATAAATCGTTTGTGTTTGTAATTTGGTTGGAGGTGTTAGCAGACATCTACAAAATAATTTTGATTTTAGTAACTTTAATATCTCAAATAAATGTATTAACCTTTCAAAATCGTTTGATTTGAGCTAAGATCCATATTTCACCTACTTCCATAAATGGCCAATGCACTGTCTATGGAATTAGGCTATTTAGGTAGGCATCATCCAATTATGTTCAACATAATTCTTAGATGTCCTGGGATTCTATTCAATATATCATATATTGAATTTGGCATGTTTAATCCCACTTCAAAGCCTTGAAAATACTCATAGATGGCTAGGCATTGTCTATGATATTTCCAAGTAAACTAACCATAATAATGGTCGGAGAAAAAGGTTCAAACAAGTTTGGGTGGTGAAGAAGTCTAATGAAAGCAAAACGAATACAAAGTCATTTAAGCCAGTTTCGCATGCTAGGACATACAATAATAATCATGATGCTTTTAATTCTCGAACTTCTATTGAACAAAGTGTGAAGTTTGTTAGGATCCAAGCGCTTACCACTACGCCAAAAGCAATTGCTGGTGGAGAAGGCGCAACTTATTTTCATATAGCGTAGCAGGCAGCGCCACGTTTCGATTTAGGGAGATGCTGGTCAATGACCCAACAATCCCCCCCCCCAGCATCTGCCAACACTCTTGGCTGCACAGCATGCCTTTGGCATTATAATGCACTCCATGGGATTCGAACCCGTGACCTGCTCTGATACCAAATGTTAGGATCCAAGCGCTTACCACTACGCCAAAAGCAATTGCTGGTGGAGAAGGCGCAACTTATTTTCATATAGCGTAGCAGCCAGCGCCACGTTTCGATTTAGGGAGATGCTGGTCAATGACCCAACAAAGTTTCCTTTAAGACTTTATTCAATTCAACAGTTGCTTCAACTTTCTCATGATTGTATTTGTTGTTCTGCATGTGGTTTGAATGATTTTGTTGACCGTAAATATTCATATCATTGGTACGGTACGTATAGTATCCCCGGTACTCACTATAGTAGGGCATCTAACCGTCAAGGATCCATCAACGGATGGATACCAAAATCCTTCTAATTTATTTTGCAGGAATGTCATGTGCGCTTAGTTCAGAACATTCTTTTCACATGACTGCATTCAAAGGTTATGCCAATTTTGAGGGGGAGTACTATTTTATGAAAGGTAAGTGAACTTTAACTGAATTTAAAGACCGTGGTAACTCGTTCTGAATAACTTACTTGCGTTTGTTATTCTCCAACTTTAATTTCCATGATTGCCACGTGTTATGTTTCCTTGACTTAGTTATTTCCATGTCTCACATATTCGTTGATTTTTCGATGGAAATACACTCGTTTGAATTCCTAGTTGTTTTCCAAGTTCGCTATTTCTTGTAAATGATTCAATTCTTATCTGACACATTAATTGTGACTTGTTCTTCACAATTAAACTTTCTGATCATTGTTTCATTTTTGAACATAATGTGCTCAATGAGTCACTCTGTTTAGCGCTTGATTTTGTTTATTGAAATTCTATATTTCAAATGTTTTTTTAATGACTTCTGGTCATCTCAGATCAGGACTCGTTCTTAAATGTTTGTCTTCTAAACATTCCAGTTTAGAACTCGTACTTCACTGTTTACTAAATTGTTCTATTCGATGCATGAAATGAGTGTTAGGAATTATATTGCTTCTATGGTCTATCCAAAACCGGAAGGACTTACCCAAGAAACACATCCAATTATAGACAACAGTGAGGCGTCTAGATGCGTAGATGAATTTGGAGTGAAAAAAATATATATATGACAGGACTTAAAAGAATTATTGGTCCTTACCAAACCGAGTCAGTTATCCGGGTAACCACACAATCTATTCATTCTCGTTCTTTGCAGATGAGTATTGAAACAGATATGGACCCAGTGTCGATAACTCGTGTCACCCCACGTAGCCACTCAAGTATCTCACAACAGATGCTTGTTTCATATATTCACGGAGAATTAGCACATAATCTATCTATTCCTCACTCGGAGGTCTTAGATATTGAAAAAGGAAGACATCAGCTCCGGTCTCCGAACTTCATATTCTAATCACTGTGTCAATTGATATTTAACTTGAGTCCCAGGTTAAATCAATTTTTGAGCCAGACAGATAAAATTTATTTTTTTCACACAAGCACGAGTCTTTGTGATTCCTATTGCATATCTTTGTGATATTGTCGGAACTGTTTGAGAAGTAATTTTTAAGATTTTACTTCAGTGATAACTGGAAGTCCTATCAGAGATACCCCAATGCCAACTCTGAATCTAGGCCACACAATCATTTTAATTGTTGTGATTACAGTTACTTTTGTGTTTTTGTATTAGTTGTTTACCCCATATTGGTTACTTAACGTTTTATCTAGTATGTTGCTACTCATCAATTTCGTATTTGAAATTACATGATGCTTCGGATGCTCCTACTCATCATGAGGGGGAGAAATGATACATATTCAAAGACACAGATTATCATGTTGAGGGGGAGTTAACAAAAGTTGAGGGGGAGTAACTGATATTTGATCAGTTCCGAAAAGAGTTCAAAGTGTTAACAAGTGATCATATCTTCTAATCCCTTACGAAGCGGTGTTCGCTACAAATCATTAGTTCCTCCTTCGAGCATATTGGTTCTACAAGTTCTTAAAGTTAAAGATATGAAGATCAAGAGCTTTATTCAAGGGGGAGCGTTGAAAGTCGTGAAAACAAGCAACACCAAAGTGTTTCAAAGATTCAAGCGGAAGAGAAGATCGAAGACCTAAAGTTTTAACGACCTAAAGTTATCAAGACCTAAAGTTTTCAAGACCGTTTTTTCTTTATATAACTTTAGGGGGAGATTGTTAGGACCATAAATGTCCTATAATATAGAAAGTGATATAAAGAAAATATTATTTATTGTAAAAGCCTTTAATTGTTTAAATTGGGCTTAGTTTAGTGTTAATGGGCTTGGGCCTTGGTTGTAATAGGTCCAAGTATTTAAGGCTTGCTTTGTGTGATAATTAGGTGAAGGGAATTCATATTGCGCTTAATAGTTTAGAGAGAGAGCTTAGAGAGAAAAGAATCGTCATAATAACCATTGTAAACACTATTGAAATTCTCTCTGAATGGTTTATGAATATGAGATGGATGACGACTTGAAATCATTGTGATTATTGTTTATTTCTTATTGATTTCTGTTTCATTGCACTAATCTAGGATCCACACTTTCCTTCTCTTGATTCTCGACTTTTGATAAAATTGGTTCTCGTGTGATTTCACTTGCAATATAAGCCGGAAGTCTGAATCACTCACTTTGGATTCCCAATTGAACTTGGTTCACGGTTTGGTAAGTGTTCGTTATATAAGTTCCACTTTTTCTCATCTCAAACTCATGCTACATTTAAGTTTTCATAATTAGTCTGTTAACAAACACACAAAGAAATCATCAAGAACTCTTCGTTTTCACTTGCAATTTGAAACAAGATTTTCCTCATTAGATTAATAGAGTCTCTTAAATTTAACTTTAAAATCAATGCTTAATTTTCTCGTCAACTTTGTAGTAATTAAACTCACATGTTTTAAAAGTCACTTGATAATTGCCATGTTCACTTAAAATTAGTAAATTCCCTCAACACTTTGTTACTTGCACAACAAGTCACGACGTTCATCTCAAGTAAGTTTAATTTAATTAACGCATTGTCCATCTCCATTATTTATTTTAAAACTTGTACATCTCTTATAATTGGAATCTGAACGATGATGGGCTAATCGCCTTAGTTCGGGGTATAAAGTGAAATTGGGACCGAGACCGATAAAAGGATAAAAAAGGTGTATCGTACGGTATGATTGTCTGATGTTATTTGAATCAAGGTTATATTTTGTGGTGGATCACAATTGACCAATTGACAACTGGTTCGTTGTATCATAAAATATCATACACTTGAGATAACGAAGGAATATTGTCTCGTCTTTTTATCTAATTATTAGTTTAATCCCAATGGACCTTTATACCATGTGCTTTCCTCTTATAACTGTTATTCTTCATTAGTTAATACTCACAAACTCCCAACAAAAGATTACCTTCGAATTCGCCATCTGAAACTTGTTTTTACAAATTGGACTTTTAAAGAGAAACTTTTCCAAGCTTCCATGTGGGATCGATATTCGGTACTTTGTATCATTATTACTTGTTATAAGGCGATAATAGACTGAGATGTATATATGCGTCATGGTTTATTTCTGACATATTTGCAGGTACACGCAAACCTAACAACAAGCTTTTGGCGCCGTTGCCGGGGAAGCACGCTAGAAGTTTTTCTTCTTACAAGTAAAGTTTATAAAAACAAGTTTTTCTAACACCTTTTTGAAAAGAAAAAAAATAGTGTATGCCAAGATTGCCTCACAGTGAAATTTTCCAACTTGATCCCGACATTGAAAGAACTTTTAGACAACGAAGAAGAATCCAAAGAGCTAATCGAGTTTTAAATTCTTTAAAGATGTCTGATAGCGAATCTTTGTCAGATAATGAGGAAGTTCCCCCGTTTGGTCCAAATGGGCGGCGTAATAATGATGAAAATCTTGAAAACCCGCCAATAATAAATAATCTTGATGATGAGGAACAAAACATTTTTTGGTTAGCTAATTCAAAAGATGTTGGTATTATGCCTTATGCAGTTCCTGTTTTAACTCAGTTACACTCAGGAATTCTTAAGCCAACACTGCAAACCCGCCACTTTGAATTAAAACCAATAATGTTTCATATGTTACAAACTAACGGCCAATTTGGCATCTGAAGATCCTCATTCTCATTTACGGTCTTTCATGGAAATTACAGACTCTTTTAAGCTTCCTGGAGTAGAAGACGATGCACAGAAATTAAAACTTTTTCCATACTCTTTAAGTGACAGTGCACGGTTTTGGTACAACTCAATGAAGCCAGATTCTATTTGTGATCCCAGAAACAAGTATGTAAAGATATGAGTAAGAATCACTGGTCATCTCTCATTAACATCAAAGGTTTAGTTACACAAAGTAGAGAGAAAATACAAGTGACTTTAAATGGTAGTTATCAAGGTTAGGGAAGATACGCTCTAACTAGGCTATTTATACCTAGACTACTTACAAAACGAGTCCTTTAACTTGGATACAATTTACATTTTCAGCGCCAACAATCTCCCCCTTTGTATCCAAGTTGGAAGAACACAACATTTTATCTCAGCTGCTCTGGTGGTATGTACCTCTTCCTTATCCCAAAGATAATTTCAAATCTTCGAAGAGCATTTCTATATTCCAGTTATTTCTCGATGACATCTAGAGCTTTCTTGATCAAATTCTTCTCCTTTTCATTCAGAGGCACAAGCTTTTGTTCATCCAATCTGAGCTTTTCATCCAACCGAATCTTTATCACTTTAAAGGTTCCATCACAGTACTTGTTGACTTCGGTGAACCTCATGAACTTCTTCCTCTTCTGCCCATTAAGGTAAACAATTCCAAACTCCGTCTTTTCTAGAATCTTGTATAAAGGTATGCCTTGAGCATCAGGCAATCTTCTGTTAGGCTTTAACATGTTTACTCTGATCTGACCTGCCTCCAACGCCATTTGAAAGTCAGTCAGGTAAGCCAGCTTTACTAGATTCTTCATAAACCTTTTCACAGACTAGTACGCCTCAGACCATGTCTTATCTTTGTTTGGAAGCCTGGCAAGAATGTCATATAACTGGAAAAAGTCTTCACATGTCAAAGATTTAAAATCTGCTTCACTGAATGACCATTCTTTACCATCTGTTCGGAAGACTGTGAATCTTGGATACCACACATTCAGTATCTTTTCTGATTCAATCTTGTTAATCTTCACAATCTCTTTATTTGTTCTTACAAACTTCAGCTCTTGGTCTTTGTGTTTCATCAAGTGTAGGTATTCAATCTGGTGTAAGGAAGGTAGCTTCTGAATGGAATAGAGCTTTATCTTGTCGATCGGTTGAACTTTGCTCACAAAAAGATCTCTTCTCACATCTTCTTGAAACGGAGTAATAATCCTTATTATGTGCCATCTTCTTTCAATTAAGGATTCTCTATCAATCAACATCTGGAATACTCTCATTTCAGCCTCAGATATCGGATCTTTTATCATCCCTTCAGGTAGATCTGGTATGACTGGAACATCTATAACTGGATCAGTTGGTTTAAGAACATTCTCATCATCAGAATCTGAACCAACAGGTTGTACATTCACAGCATCAAACACATCCTCAAGTTCTTCTTTAATCTTAATGACTGTATTTTCAGGTTCATCTTCAGAATCCACATAAATGATATCTTGAATTAGATCATCAGCCATTCTCTCCTCTTCAGTTCTGTTATCACTTCCACTAGGCTTTTCAACCGTAGGAATGATATCATCCAGAACACCAATTACATCACTATCTTGTACATTTCCACCACCACCACTACTTGTACCAATATCCACATGAACTATTTCAGTCTGAGTACCAGAACCACTTGCTTCCCCACATTCTGCCTCTTATTCATCTCCCCCTCATGGTGATCAGGATCAGGATCTTGATCATCATGCTTTCACTTACTAGATTGGGCTTGAACACCGCACGTTTGCTCTAAAACGGTGATACGGTCAGAAAGGGTTTTGAAACCAAAGGTAATGGCTTGGGTCATATCAAAAATGGATTGGTTTAAGGTATGGATATCAGCTTGGGTAGGTAACTGGTTTTGTATCTCGGTTTGTCTTCTCAATAAACCAACTAACTCCAACTCTTCTCCGGGGTTATTATCACCTTGCTCTAACAATCTTGTTAACAACTGAGATTTAAGTTAATGTAAAGGAAGATTAGGAGGTACCTTGCTTTGAGGTATAGGCTGAGATTTTGGATCAGGTTGAGCTTCGGATTCAGCAGCTGGTGTTTCAACAACATATTTCCCTTTCACTGCTCGACTCACTTCGTTAGACAGTTTCTCAACAATCTCTTTCAATTCTGCAGTCTGAGCTTTATACGAATTGTTCAACGAACCGATTGCTAACTCCAGCAATTTCACTGAAACAAAGTTATGGGGAGGAGGACCCATCAACAATCTGATATTTTGAGCTCGAACCGGGGTAATTCCCAGATCACTTAGGTTACTGGTTTGCATGACAGTCGAAGAGACTGCATGGCATGTGTTTAACGTTGGCATGGTGTTAACGTTGACAGGACTTCCACCCGATCCTCGTAAAGCACCAACAAATGGCGGAAATACTCTGGGCGTTCCGATTGGATCACAAAGAATTCCAATAGTTTGTGTCACCAACTGTGTCGTGACTGGCGTCATAAGTGTCCTAGGAAATGAAGTTTTTCCAAAGGGCTCTAGACTCAAAGTGCTTTGAAATGAAGGCGGTGGCCGGGGCAATTGCTTACGTGTTTCAATACCAACAAATACCGATTGTGTTGCCGATAGAGTTTGTGCTAATCCCCTGCGAGAAAGTGAAACATCAACTTGTTGAGAAGTCGATGAGTGGCTGAGTGGGGTTGTGCAACGCATAGTTGGGTCCAATATGTCTATTTCAATGTCTAATGGCGAAGAACGCTCATTGACAATAGATGTGGCTACCCGAGTTGACTCAGTTTGGATAGGATCAGTAGTTAAAACTTTTGTTG
This sequence comes from Saussurea involucrata, assembly GCA_033807775.1. NCBI lineage: Eukaryota > Viridiplantae > Streptophyta > Magnoliopsida > Asterales > Asteraceae > Saussurea > Saussurea involucrata. The sequence continues at coordinate 70,143,755 of CM066317.1, forward strand.
ATCCTGTCTCACACTCACCATCTTTTTTTTCTTTCCTTCTCACTTAGCCTCACTTCATTTTCTGTTTCAACTAAATCTCCCTTAGAACACCTTATATCTCCTCAAGCACCAGAGTTGGTCTCGGTATTTACAATAATTTCAAAATCATTATGATCATCAGGTTGATCATCATCATCAGAACTATCAGCCTCTCTTTCATCATCAGCTTCATCAGAACTTGAACTTGCAGAATACATTAGCAGGATCATCTATATAAGCAAATACATCATCGGTTTCGTCCTCGGAATCTGATGAACCAAGACTTTCTTCATCAACATTTTCTCGGGACAACTGACCAGAAGCACCCCCTTCTCCAGTTCCCCTTACATCGTTTTTACCTCTCAACTCACCCTGTTCAGGTACCCAGTATCCTGAACTCTCTCTTCTAATGCTATACCCTCACTCCCCTCACCTAATTGGTTGTCACTCTAGGTAGGCCCCTCCGGTCCTCGCCGGGCCATAAGTGCATTTTCTTCTCTATACTCACTCACAAATTGTGACTCCTGGTCAGCATAAGCAAGTACAGCTTCGGGTAAGACCATCACACGATCAAAGTGCATATTCTTGGGTAGTCTGAGATAGTGCATCCATTGGGCTGGACCAAGTATGGCTCCTTGTCTTCTCGGTATCTCTCGAGTTGCATCCATAATGTATTGAATCACTATCTGAAGAAATCTCTGAAACGGTACAAAGTTCCTTGCCTTGGAAGGTTTAGATTTATCTGTAACGACCTCGATCAGTTCATTCCAGATAAGAACCGCAAAATCAATCTTCCGATCATAGACAATTGCATGAAACATCCTTAGAACAGAAATACTGCATCTGTCAAGTCCCGTATGTTTGGAAGTCATATATTTGTTCACAATGCTGAACAATGTTCATTTTGAAATTTGAAGCACGGACTAGAATACCATCTTCTGTTTCATTATATCCCAATTCCATAATATCTCGGCACAGATCCTTCTCAAAAATCATATTAGCAAAGTTGGTTGAGAACGGTAGATCTAGAACAGTTCTCAGTCTTTTCAGAGTAAGCATGACGAGTAGATTTTAGTCAGACTCAAGTAATGCTCACTGTATAACAGTGAAGAACAATCTGAAGTATCTGAGAAGAACTAAAGATATGTTCTTACTGTACAATGGTTAGGAAAGAGATCGGTGTGTCTTGGGATATACAGATGCTAGTTTCCAAACTAACCATGATGGCTAAAATTGTAGTAAGAGATACATATATAGAATGGAGATAATATAAGCCGTGAGAGCTTAAATGCACATTTACTTATAAATCCTATGTGTTAGAACAATCATGATGTTCATGGTAGTTCCATAGTTTTAAATTCTTTCTAATTAAGAATTTTAGTAAACTTTAAATTTTGGAACATTAAACAGTTATGTTTAACCATGTGATATAGCATATTGGGTATGCGTATATACATTAAACGTTACTGTGTTCTTTATTAGCATGTTTAAGTATCCATAAACAAATATGATGTTCATATTGTTTAGAGCCGTCCTTGATCGATTATTACCAGGGGACTGGTAATAAATCAAGATCATTGTGAGGTCTGGTTATAGTCCAAGTTGGAAGTGCATTGGGTGCAAACCAGAGTCACATGCATTTGTCGGTACACAAAGCGTTGGACAAGACCCACGGTCAGGATCACCTCATAGATCGGCGTCATAAGGTGAGTCCTGAGATAGTAAAACACTCCTTTATCCTCAGACCTGAGATGTGCATTGGGACCTAATGCACAACGAGTGTTATGCTTTGATATAGTCTAACGTTACCTTTAACCAGGTAGCCATAAGGGCTATGTTGGGTATAACACGAATTGTATAGTTAGTCGTGCATATGTAACATGGGATTTGCTCCTCTCAAGATGAGAGAGATATTTATAGGCCCCTCGATGACATAGTTTGATTTACATGCATGAATAAGTGGATTAGTTGGACTAATGGCACTTGTATAATCAAATATGTTGGGATCGAGAAACATAATCTTTGAACTATAAAGGATGAGATAGATCTATGCCTTAAGTTCAAAACAAATATCGTGAGTCAAAAGGATATGGAATGATTCTACTATGTGACTGATTGAATCAATCAAAATTGCTCGAAGATAAAAGCACATTTACATAGTCTTTGGGCGGTGACGTGTTGCTAGACGCTTACCACCGTCTGTGTTATTGTGTATCGTGTGCAAGTGGGAGATTGTAGGTTATTATATGCCCACGACACGTGTCACACATAAATGCTACCAATGAGTATGTAAACCTAAATGGTCGCACACAAAGAACATGTTTGCTTCCATTAGAAAGAAACCCGTTAAAGTTATGTTTGACAGTTAAATAGTTATTCTTGAAATAATATTTAAATAATATGTGTAAAATGTAATTATGATAATTATAGGGTTTTATCTATAAATATGAATAGTTATTATTTGGATCAATATAAATTATTCAGATAATTATTCGAATTCAAATAATTACAGATAAACATAAATCCTACTTACTGTCTATATAAATAGGATGTCAGGTCAGTTGTTTTCATTTGACTGATTCGATTCTCTGAATCTGAATTATACACATACACATATTTATAATTAGGGGTTCTTTTGGGTTAGCACTCGGTGGAATTCGCGTGTTCGTGTGTGGATATCGTTAGAGGAAATCTGCGTTGATTTCTTAGTGCCCCGATCGTTCAACCACAATAGATCCCAAAAGGTACAATTCTAAACACCATATGGTGTGGTTTAATTTAATTAAATGCATCAATGGATCTGATTGGGTTTTGTTTTAGAAAAGTTTTCTAAATATTTCGTAACCAATGTTATTGTTTTTCCGCTACGTTTAACGGTTACGAATCGCATCAAAACCCAACAGGTGTAACTACTTTAATTGAGACCATGGAAGGCATTGAGAGTGTCATAAATTGTAACGACCCGGTATCCCATAACATACATAATATACATCCTTTAACATGTCATACATAACGTCGTTACTTTCATAACAAAATACATAATAATTCACATTCGGTCCCAATGTCTCGAAACTATACAATACAAAAACGTAAACATATCCTAGTCTTCGTCAGCTATCAACCGCCTCCTATGCTATATTCTTCCCTTTGCTAACAAAAGATCCTTGACCTGGAATACATATTTTTGAAAGGAAAATGAGGGTTAGACCAAACGGTCTAGTGAGATAATCCCTGTCAGTTTAGAAATCCTTTTTTTTATAAAACACACATATACCACAAAGATTAATTACCAAGCAAGACTCGTGCATTGTGTTCATCTCTCCTCATTCCCATGGCCAAATTAGTTGGTTGCAAGCCAACTAATCAATTCATTCACCGTACGACATTTACAGCCAACACCACCGTACGACAATTACAGCCAAAACTCCACCGACTATTAGTTCGGCTAACTTATACTCGTGTAGTGCAATATACATATAAATACAATATATATCTCAATATATCATATTGTCATTTATAAACACGTCATCACTTTTCAACCACATATCCAATTTTAATATAAACACATAATCACACATCTATCACATACCTGATAGGGTTATTTTTATAACCCTATTTATAGTTTTTTTATTATAATTTTGAGCTAATTTTTATTCCTCATTGAGTCTTTTTAGGTAAGTCTAGTATCTAATTTAGCAAATAAATGTTTTGTACCTCAAAACATCAAAATAGCATGCTTTTATATAATTATAGCCAAATGCTCATTCAAAAATGTCTAAATGCAGGAATGTAGAAAATGCCGTTTTTGAAGTCTATATATATTGGAAGCACGTGGGAATGAAGTAAATTACACGTAGCGAAATGAAAAACGAGAGACTTCATATTTTGGACACGGCATCTTTCGTCTACAAAGGCCGAAAATGCAAACTACATATTCATCTACATGGGCCGAAAAAATACATGGACTACATATAATTACTTGGGCCGATTTTGTTAGACTTAGATGATGGGTTTGTGTTAAACTATGGACTCTTGTTAGTTTATTGTTGGGCTGAATTTTTTGTTTTGAACTTGGGCCCCCAAGTTCTATTCTTGGGCCCCAAGTTACTCTTGCCTTTATATATATATGTATGTAGTTTAGTCGTTAGGGTATCAGATATCACATGGCACCCAATCTTATATTAGATATTACTTAGTTAGTGCATACCATGTGTGGTTGGTAGGTATCCACCGAGATCCCTTCATTCGGTTGTTATTTTGTTTTCATTTTGTGATTTTGGCAGCTTGTAGTTAGTGAACCAAACCCATAGTTCAATTGGGTTGGTTCACATCTCGCACCCCGGTGATTCGGTTCAACACTCGGGTTTGATTTCTCGAATAATATAATTGTGTTCTTATTAATCTTGTGTTTTTATTAATTGCAAAGTTCTCGTCGAAACTCCTTTGTTTTCTTCTTCTTACGGTTCTAGATTAAGTTCTCTTTTTCATAATTTTAAAATCACTCTCGAAACCATCGGTTTAGTCAACATTTCTCGTAACCAAGTTTTATAATTCTCGATAATTAATCTTCGATCTTTGTTATTTTCGATTACCAACTCTTGACCCACTTTTATAATTTAATTGTTACTATAAATTGGAAGTCTGAATTAATCTCTTCGGATCCCCAACTAGTTTGGTTCACGATTTGTAGTGATGGTGAAATTATAGAGGTTACATGTGTTGTCGTTGTTTTTATTGTTAAAACCTCTTTCTCAAGTCACATAAATCTTTTACTATAATTCAAGCTTTGCCTAAATAATCATTTTAAGCAATTGTTTTTAATCTCATCCTAGTAAATCACTTTTCGGGCTTTTTTAAGTAACCAAATCCATAGCTTAACATTTGAAATTTATTCCAAACGTAACCGGTGGTGGTTCACTTAAGGGTTCTTTCCGTTTCATTTTCACATTTAAAAGAAGACTTTTTATCTCATTAGTTTATAATTCATTTTCGTAAAAACGCGATTTTGAATTTCCAAGTTTTGAGTGATGACTTGTCCATCTCCATTATTTGTTTTCATAACCGTCGGTGTAGTTTTTAGTGCACGTAAAGCGATAATGGGCTAATTGCCTTAGCTTGGGGTATAAAGTGAAGTTGGGATCGGGCCCGATAAAAAGACGAAAAGGTGTATCGTATGGTATGATTGTCCGAATTATTTAAATCAAAGTTATATTTATAGGATGATTATAATTAGTCAATTGACAACTGGTTAATTATTATATGAAAGACTATTAAGTCACATAAAATATCGACTCTGAGATAATAAGGAATACCGTCTCATCTCTAATCTAATTATCGGACTAAAGGACCCAATGAATCTTTATACCCTGTGCTTCTTTAGAATTAATTTCCCATTAGTTGATAACCAAACTCCCAACAAACAGATTACCTTCGCATTCGCCATCTGAGACTTGTTTTTATTTATTGGACTTATAAAAGAAGAACTTTTCCCCGCTTCCCTGTGGGATCGATACTCGGTATTTTGTACCATTTATTACTTGTTAAAGGCGATAATAGACTAAGATGTATACTTGCGTCCTGGTTTATTTGTGATATTTTCAGGTACACACCCAGACCTCAACAAGTTTTTGGCGCCGTTTCCGGGGAAGCATGCTAAAAGTTTTTCTTTTTAAAAGTAAAGTTTATAAAAGCAAGTTTTTCTACCATCTTTGTTGCTTGTCATACGTTTCCATGTGTGCACAAGTAATAAGTCTTTAAGTATATCTTTCTGTGAATATGGATTCAATGGTACATTCGTTTGGGCCGTGTGAAACTGTTTTCTGTGACTACTGTGGCGGAAATCATTTCTCATACAGTTGCCCTTCGAACCCCGAATCCCGTTATTTCATGGAAGATAGTAATTGGGATACCTCACACTTTAATGGTTACACTCAATCATGGGAGGATCATCCTAATTTATTTTTAAATAGTCAAGATCATGGCACTTTCACATCACCAATACCTTCTATCAAGATTGGAGTAACACTTTCTCAAATATTTTTGACCAATCTTGGGAGGAACACAATGATTTTTCTGGGAATTTTCAAGGGGATGATTTTAACAACTCATTTTTACCCCCTACCCCCTTTAGAACAAGTTGAAAACTTCAAATCTCTTGAAACTTTGATGAATGATTTCTTACAGAACATACAAGGAGTTGTTATTAACAGAACAACTTGTGCCAGAGAGATTATTAGTGAACTTAAAGTGCAAAGCCAAATCCCTATGCCAAGTGATATTGAAAAATCTGAGTGTATCGGTAAGGATGAGGGTGGGGCTTATACTTTGGAAAAGATTCAAAAGATAGAGAGTTCCAAGGAAACACCTGAGCATTTGAACAACCCCTCTTCATTTCAAAATAGTGAAGAGATGCAACAAAGTGCCAAGATTTTCATCAACCCCTACAATAAACCTATGCAGAACGAACATATTGTTGTAGATACCGTAACATCCCTACAACAAATTTCTGTAGAAAACCTTCAAGTTGTTTTAAAAAGGGGACATGATGATCAATCCAAGGACTTGGGAAACTTCATAAAATCGTGTTATGTTGTTGGTGAGGTGATGAATCGTTCGCCCATTTGTGCAATCAATGTCTTGTGTCGTGATCAAGTAGTAAAGCGAGTGGTGAGAGAAGTATATAAGCATAAGTGGAAAGAAAAACACCACGTTTGGAGTCAGCAAAATCCAAGACTCTTGAAGAACCTCCCACCATTTCCAATCCAAATAGGAGGACATACTTCTATTTCACCTACTCATCTTGAGTAGGCCAGGTTCTATCATTTTTTTAATTTCTTGCCTGTTTTAATTTAATGTTCTTAGTTATATATATATATATATATATATATATATATATATATATATATATATATGTGTGTGTGTGTGTGTGTGTGTGTGTGTGTGTGTGTGTGTCTGGGATTGTTTTTGTTTCCAAAAGAAAGGTTGTAAGTGTTGATCATGCCATGCACACATGCACACGGCTCACAAGTGAGTAATTGCTAGTTGAATTGGTGGAATGATAGCCACAATAATTCATGTTTGTCTATCATTTGCAGTTTAAATGCATCACTAGAACTAGCCGCTAAACTCTTTATTTTCACCAATTTTTGTTGGAATCAATTTTTGTGCACTTATACACTCAAACCACCCATTCTCCCATTTGTGGTATTGATCCAATTCAATGTTCAATGAGGACATTGAACCCTTCAAGTTTGGGGTTGAGAAAATATGGTCGTTCGTTCATGATATATCATTCACACCATATTAATTGTGGTATTTCTTTGCATACCCACAAATACACAAAAATTCAAAAAATGCACAAATGTGAAAACATCCATGCAAAAACGAGCAAAGCTCTAAATGTGTTTTGCGTGCATAAAAGTCAAGTGTCAAAGACACTAAGAGACCAATGTGTCCACGTTCCTCAAAAATGAGAAGATGGCAAAATGCCATAAACTGAAAAATAAGAGCAAGTGGTAAAAGGCATTGCATCACAAAAAGTTGACAAAAGCCGATTGCATACCTTTGTTGAAGTGCATTTCTTGATTCCAATTAGATAGAGAGTTGTGTGGCTAGCTTATGGTTTGGTGTGATTTATTGTGCATTTTGAGATAAATTGGTGTATGAAGGGCTATCAATGCTTACCATGTAAACTAGTTGTTGCAACAATTCTTGTAAACCGTATGCATGCATGTGTCCATGGTATTGATGGAAAGGAACAATTCTCTTCTTTGGGTTAACAATGTTTTTAGCTCAAAAATTTTCGTTAAATAAAGTTGCTTGAGGACAAGCAACGATTCAAGTTAGGGGTTGTGATAGGGTTATTTTTATAACCCTATTTATAGTTTTTTTATTATAATTTTGAGCTAATTTTTATTCCCCATTGAGTCTTTTTAGTTAAGTCTAGTATCTAATTTAGCAAATAAATGCTTTGTACCTCAAAACGTCAAAATAGCATGTTTTTATATAATTATAGCCAAATGCTCATTCAAAAATGTCTAAATGCAGGAATGTAGAAAATGCCGTTTTTGAAGTCTATATATATTGGAAGCACGTGGGAATGAAGTAAATTACACGTAGCGAAATGAAAAACGAGAGACTTCATATTTTGGACACGACATCTTTCGTCTACAAAGGCCGAAAATGCAAACTACATATTCATCTACATGGGCCGAAAAAATACATGGACTACATATAATTACTTGGGCCGATTTTTTTGGACTTAGATGATGGGTTTGTGTTAAACTATGGACTCTTGTTAGTTTATTGTTGGGCTGAATTTTTTTTGTTTTGAACTTGGGCCCCCAAGTTCTATTCTTGGGCCCCAAGTTACTCTTGCCTTATATATATGTATGTAGTTTAGTCATTAGGGTATCAGATATCACATGGCACCCAATCTTATATTAGATATTACTTAGTTAGTGCATACCATGTGTGGTTGGTAGGTAGCCACCGAGATCCCTTCATTCGGTTGTTATTTTGTTTTTATTTTGTGATTTTGGCAGCTTGTAGTTAGTGAACCAAACCCATAGTTCAATTGGGTTGGTTCACATCTCGCACCCCGGTGATTCGATTCAACACTCGGGTTTGATTTCTCGTATAATATAATTGTGTTCTTATTAATCTTGTGTTTTTATTAATTGCAAAGTTCTCGTCGAAACTCCTTTGTTTTCTTCTTCTTACGGTTCTAGATTAAGTTCTCTTTTTCATAATTTTAAAATCACTCTCGAAACCATCGGTTTAGTCAACATTTCTCGTAACCAAGTTTTATAATTCTCGATAATTAATCTTCGATCTTTGTTATTTTCGATTACCAACTCTTGACCCACTTTTATAATTTAATTGTTACTATAAATTGGAAGTCTGAATTAATCTCTTCGGATCCCCAACTAGTTTGGTTCACGATTTGTAGTGATGGTGAAATTATAGAGGTTACAAGTGTTGTCGTTGTTTTTATTGTTAAAACCTCTTTCTCAAGTCACATAAATCTTTTACTATAATTCAAGTTTTGCCTAAATAATCATTTTAAGCAATTGTTTTTAATCTCATCCTAGTAAATCACTTTTCGGGCTTTTTTAAGTAACCAAATCCGTAGCTTAACGTTTGGAATTTATTCCAAACGTAACCGGTGGTGGTTCACTTAAGGGTTCTTTCCGTTTCATTTTCACATTTAAAAGAAGACTTTTTATCTCATTAGTTTATAATTCATTTTCGTAAAAACGCGATTTTGAATTTCCAAGTTTTGAGTGATGACTTGTCCATCTCCATTATTTGTTTTCATAACCGTCGTTGTAGTTTTTAGTGCACGTAAAGCGATAATGGGCTAATTGCCTTAGCTTGGGGTATAAAGTGAAGTTGGGATCGGGCCCAATAAAAAGACGAAAAGGTGTATCGTATGGTATGATTGTCCGAATTATTTAAATCAAAGTTATATTTATAGGATGATTATAATTAGTCAATTGACAACTGGTTAATTATATGAAAGACTATTAAGTCACATAAAATATCGACTCTGAGATAATAAGGAATACCGTCTCATCTCTAATCTAATTATCGGACTAAAGGACCCAATGAATCTTTATACCCTGTGCTTCTTTAGAATTAATTTCCCATTAGTTGATAACCAAACTCCCAACAAACAGATTACCTGCGCATTCGCCATCTGAGACTTGTTTTTATTTATTGGACTTATAAAAGAAGAACTTTTCCCCGCTTCCCTGTGGGATCGATACTCGGTATTTTGTACCATTTATTACTTGTTAAAGGCGATAATAGACTAAGATGTATACTTGCGTCCTGGTTTATTTGTGATATGTTAGGACAACCTTAGGGGGGGTAAAGGTTGTATTTAAAAATATTTCACAAATAAAAATTCTCTTATCAAAATCAACAACAAATATTGCATGCACAACAAATATACAAATAAAATTAAGTGCACAACGGGAATATAAAGAGATAAGGGTAGAGAATATTGATACCGACACCGAGATTTAAAGTGGTTCACCACCAACTGGCTGGCTAGTCCACTTGCCGAGACACTTCTCGACACACTGATTCACTATAAGTGTTCTTTATGGTAGAACACAAACCTTGATACAATGATAATAAAATCTCTTGCTTTTGCTCGAGAACGTGAATCACTCACACTATTCAAATACTTACAAGAGAATATATCTCACAATATTAATCACTCTTGTATAAGTATAACACTTGGATTTTTGAGGGTTTGATCACTCAAAAAATATATTGAATAAGTGATTTAAATGAGTGGATGTAGCTGAGAGTTTCTCCAAAAGATGGGTATTCAATTCTTGCATGGAGTTGAGAATGCTGCATGATATATATACTTGAAGCAGCAACGGTCGAGAGGGTGCCGCGGTATACCGCCTATATGGGCGCGGTATACCGCCCAGAAAAAGGTGCTGACATAGAGAAGTCAACCTGCAAAAGCAACCTGCAGCACTTGCAGCAGAGCCGCGGTATACCGCCATACACCACGCGGTATACCGCCTGAAAAAGTAGCTGACAGCAGGAAGGTCAACCTGCAAGAACCTGTCACACGTAACAGAGCCGCGGTATACCGCCGAGCACCACGCGGTATACCGCCTGAAAAAGTAGCTGACAGCAGGAAGGTCAACCTGCAAGAACCTGTCACACGTAACAGAGCCGCGGTATACCGCCGAGCACCACGCGGTATACCGCCTGAAAAAGGTGTCTCAGTGTCAGGAGCGACCATAGCTTAAAAAGGCAACTGAATTCTTTTTCCCTTATTCCAAAAGAGTCAACATTCTTAAATTAATTTAAATCAAGGATTTAGTTTAATTTAAAAATAGTGTTGGGTTAGGTTTTTGAAATATCCAAGTGGTATATTATTTTAGGGTGTTTATTATTATGAGATATATGATGACGTAAACACCAGTCTTGGACTCTTCAGATAAAATCTTCATGTTGTTCAATTAACTGCACACTTGGATAAAATTGTTAGAAAAACAATAATACGGTGTGTTTGTAATCATCAAAATAAATATATAAAATATATAGAGATGTGGTACACTTGCACCAACAATCTCCCCCTTTTTGATGATGACAAACACAACCGCTAAACATGAGAGCATACTCGGTTTCTCTCCCCCTTTTGTCGAAGCAAAAAGGGTTTAAGAAGGTCGCTTATGCTCCCCCTCGAAAGATGCTCCCCCTCAAAATATGAAATATTTGAGAGTTAGTATTTTTAAGGGTTAGATAAAATAAGCTCTCTTAAAAAAAATTCAATAAGAATAACGAAGCAGGAGAATAAACATTAGAACAGAGCAATAATAATGTTAATTAAATAAAGTTTTAAGAAGACATAAAAATTAATCGCTATCTATAAATTCAATTTCGTTCAGTTGATTAGATAAAGTCCACAACTGCTCGTCAATGTCTTCCAAGCGGTCTTGCACCACACGTTGATCGGCATCGTAACTCCGGCGCAAGTCAATGATCGCGGAGTATATTTGACGATTTGAGATTGCACCCGCCGGGATTGCGTATGGATCGTCTTCCTCGGGAGCCGGATCTTGAGGGCGATGAAGAGCCCGTCCCGGTGGAGCACTCATTCGACTAACAGTCAGTGCATTGAGAGAAGGAGTAGGAGCTAACATCCTACCAATGATAGGAATTTGAAGGTTTGTAAAAAGGTTTCGAATTAAGTAACCAAACGGAAGAGACTGGTGACCAGACTCGGAAATCACCATACGGTGAGCAATAATGTAGGTGGCATTAATACGGATGCCATGCTGGAGACAGTAAAGGATATAGCACTGAAGTGCACCCAATCTGTCAAAATTTCCAGCGCGTCCCAAAACGTTAAAAAGGATAATTTTATTCCAAAAACGAAGATTTTCCGGAAGATGTTGATCAGTTAAAATTGAGGGAAAATTATTTCGAAAAACAGGAGCTAAAACAGATTGGAGAATGGTTTCCTGAGTTTCTTGAACCTGGGTAAGCAGGGAAGTAAAGGCAGTATTATTTGAAAACACATTTATATTGGAATGGGTTAGACCCAGTACACGAGAAAAAACTTCTAAACTCCAGTCAAAAGAGTGGTTGAAAATGTGAAGAGAGACACGATGGGTGGTCTCGTTAAAGTCATACCCAGCATAAAAATCGACCATACTTGAAAAAGGTACATCTCCTTGAAAAGAAAGAAAAGGTTCCCAGTCAATAGAAGAGAAAGCTTCAAAGGTACCAAGATGTTCTAGACCCACTAAATCGACAGATCGACCTGGGTTACAAGGTCGGGATTCAAAAATATGTCGTCTATAATCACGACGGTTTTGAGGAGGGTCAGATGGGTTTTGAGAGCTAGAAGCTCCCCGAGAGGTACGAGCCCTTTTTGGAGCCATTTGAAGGAAGGAGAGAAAAACTGTTGTCGAAAGGTTGGAGTTCCGGTGGCCGGAAGAAAAACTTCGGTTGTTGACGGCGGACGTCGTAGGCGGCGGTCGGCGGCAAGAGGAGGGAGAGAGAGAGATAGAGCTCAAGGATAAAAAGAAAGGAAAAGAAACTTACCTGCTATGGATTTAAATCCGTCGAAGACGCGCGGTATACCGCCTAGGTAGCCGTGGTATACCGAGTCAGAAAAAGAGTTGAATTGACTTGACTTCTTTAAACACGCGTGATAGTGTAGAAACAGCGGTGCGGCATACCGCCTAGGGAACGCGGTATACCGGGGTCAGCTTGAACGGTTTCCATCGGATAATCACAGAGTGACACGTGGTGGTGGTGAACAGAAAACGGTATACCGCCTTAGGGTCACGGTATACCGAGACAGCAAGTTTGTCCGGCAGCATTTGGCTTTTACGAAATTCAAGGTTTCCTTTAACCAATCTTACACACAACCAATTTCAAAATAAAACCCTCTCCCAATTATATTTTCTTTGGAGTTTCCTCCAAAAATTACCTGTCCACCATCACATGACTTATATGATAAAAAAAAGCTGTTTCCGGTCATGTGACGTGTGCAACCACTATCGAGTATCCAGTCCATATCAAGGTTTATCTACAATGATGAAGATGTAACTTTTATGGTCCCCACATCTTATGGGTCCTTTGAAAGTTAGCATAGAAAACCACATATAATAATAAATATATTTTCACAAAAAATATACAGACAAGAAAATTATTTACTCAACCCATTTCGGTAGCTCTACTTGGAAGCGACCAGGAAAGACGGTGAGGGTGGTAATCGCGAAGGCACTTTAAAAAACCGACCTCATTAGAATTCGAAGAATTCGCCTTTATCTTTCCTAGACACCGTATCCAAATAGGTGAGCCTATTCGGAGTTGATTCATAATTTTCAAACACAGAATATATATATATATGTATATAATATATATATACAAAAAAAATTTAAAACCATAAACGCATGCCACCGGGATTATCAACGCTAAAGGAGCCTTTAGGAATCCACTTTGGTACCATTTTAATTTTACGATCATATTTATCAAAGACGTAAAAAGGAGCATGCATATTCACACTATTTTTTGGTCTAGAAAATTTACTATTATACATGCATGCATAAGATTTCCTAGACTTATAATTCACATTATTTATGTTGGACATATATGAGGATTTTTGCACATACGGTTTTCTCATTTCAACATTTTTAGGTGGTTCAAAATATCTTTTGATAGGCATACATAAGCACTTATCTTTACACGTATCGGAACCAACGCCTTTTCTACAATTAGTGCTATTTGACATATTTAACATTTTAAGCACTTTCTCATTGCTACTTTGAAAGGCATGTGCTAACAAATTATCTTTTTCATGTTTATCACATTTTTCTTTTAAACATGCATTTTCCTTTTTAAGCACATCACAATTAGCACATAAATCATTTTCAACTATTCTTTTCTCAAGGCATGCAATTTCTTTATTTAAAATGTCACAAGAATTGCAAACATATTTTTCACTTAATTTATTTTCTAAATTTATGATTTTTTCATTATCGCATGCAATTTTTTGTTTGCTATCATGAATTTCCTTTTTACTTAATAATAATTCTTCCTTTAATTTTGCGTTCTCATCTTTATAATTATTTGTAAGCATAACCATTTTTTGAAAGGCATCATTTAACATATCAAGATCATCATCATCATTACATTCATCATCGCTAGAGTAATTTGAGTAACACGAGTTTACCTCATCGTCGCTTTCCGCCATGAGACAAATGGCTTCATACTCATTTTCATCTTCACTTGCGCTCCACGCGCCTCCAACGAAGGCTTTCTCCTTCTTGATTTTAGGTTTATTTCTTTTTGGACACTTGTTGGCATAGTGATCCTTGTCTCCACATGAGTAGCAAAAGCCCTTCTTTTTCTTGGCTTCTTCATCATCACTTGATTCGCCATTTTTATTTATTTTATCGTTCCGTTTATGGAACTTTCGGCTTCGGTTTTCTCCACCACGGCGATAATCTCCTTTTCTTTGAAACCTATCATTTCTTGAAAACTTTTTGTTAGCTAAAAGTTTAGAAAAATTCCTTACCAACATGGCTACATCGTCAAGATGTTCGGGTTGATCCTTTGAGGAGCTAGCTTTCTCCTTCTTTTTCTTCTTCTCCTTCTCGTCACTTGAAGTTGAAGCTTTAAGCGCCAAAGATTTCTTTTTATCATGCTCCCGATCTTTGTTCCTTTTTAGTGCAATTTCATGCACTTTGAGATTTCCAATGAGATCATCTAATTTCATCATTGAGAGGTCACGGGAGTCTTCCAAGGATGTGATTTTCGGCATCCACTCCGGAGGAAGCGCTCGAAGAATTTTTCGCACGTAATCTTCGTTAGGATATGTTCTACCAAGACCTTTCAAGCTCACCATGATAAGGTTAAAACGTTTAAACATTGAGTCGATTGACTCATCTTTTAACATCTCAAACATTTCATAATCATGTACAAGAATATTTATTTTTGAGCTTTTGACTTGAGAATTTCCTCTATGAGTATTATTTAGATTTTCCCAAATATCGTGAGCAGTTTCACAAGAATAAACACGTTCAATCTCATCTTTAGTAAGTGCCGAAAAAAGAATATTTTTAGCTTCAAAATTTAAGCAAACCCAAGCATCCTCAGCGGCGGACCATTCCGCTACTGGTTTTTCACTAATTACTCCATCTTTGGTTTTGGTGGGTTTATAATCTCCATTTTTAATAATGTCCCAAATTTTTCGACTTTTGCCACGAACGTAGCATTCAAAGAGATTTGCCCAAAGACCAAAATTTTCGGTGTCAATTTGCGGAATCTTTGTAGAAATAATTCCCTCAGAGGTTGCCATTTAAAATACAAGAACAAGTTTTTAAAAAGCACAAATATTTTTAAAGAAACTTGCAACCCGCTCTGATACCAATTGTTAGGACAACCTTAGGGGGGGTAAAGGTTGTATTTAAAAATATTTCACAAATAAAAATTCTCTTATCAAAATCAACAACAAATATTGCATGCACAACAAATATACAAATAAAATTAAGTGCACAACGGGAATATAAAGAGATAAGGGTAGAGAATATTGATACCGACACCGAGATTTAAAGTGGTTCACCACCAACTGGCTGGCTAGTCCACTTGCCGAGACACTTCTCGACACACTGATTCACTATAAGTGTTCTTTATGGTAGAACACAAACCTTGATACAATGATAATAAAATCTCTTGCTTTTGCTCGAGAACGTGAATCACTCACACTATTCAAATACTTACAAGAGAATATATCTCACAATATTAATCACTCTTGTATAAGTATAACACTTGGATTTTTGAGGGTTTGATCACTCAAAAAATATATTGAATAAGTGATTTAAATGAGTGGATGTAGCTGAGAGTTTCTCCAAAAGATGGGTATTCAATTCTTGCATGGAGTTGAGAATGCTGCATGATATATATACTTGAAGCAGCAACGGTCGAGAGGGTGCCGCGGTATACCGCCTATATGGGCGCGGTATACCGCCCAGAAAAAGGTGCTGACATAGAGAAGTCAACCTGCAAAAGCAACCTGCAGCACTTGCAGCAGAGCCGCGGTATACCGCCATACACCACGCGGTATACCGCCTGAAAAAGTAGCTGACAGCAGGAAGGTCAACCTGCAAGAACCTGTCACACGTAACAGAGCCGCGGTATACCGCCGAGCACCACGCGGTATACCGCCTGAAAAAGTAGCTGACAGCAGGAAGGTCAACCTGCAAGAACCTGTCACACGTAACAGAGCCGCGGTATACCGCCGAGCACCACGCGGTATACCGCCTGAAAAAGGTGTCTCAGTGTCAGGAGCGACCATAGCTTAAAAAGGCAACTGAATTCTTTTTCCCTTATTCCAAAAGAGTCAACATTCTTAAATTAATTTAAATCAAGGATTTAGTTTAATTTAAAAATAGTGTTGGGTTAGGTTTTTGAAATATCCAAGTGGTATATTATTTTAGGGTGTTTATTATTATGAGATATATGATGACGTAAACACCAGTCTTGGACTCTTCAGATAAAATCTTCATGTTGTTCAATTAACTGCACACTTGGATAAAATTGTTAGAAAAACAATAATACGGTGTGTTTGTAATCATCAAAATAAATATATAAAATATATAGAGATGTGGTACACTTGCACCAACATGATATTTTCAGGTACACACCCAGACCTCAACAATACCCAATCCACACATATACGTATTCCAGTTTGAAAACGTTTTAAAGTAAAACTCACCGGTTTGCTTATCCAAAATGCTTCCAAACCTTTCTCAAAATAGCTCAGCTTTCACCCCAATTCCAAAGAATCTGAAACAAATATATACAAGTATCTCCTTACTAAAAGAACACAAAAGATATACTTAGCAGGCTATGAACTCTGGATAAATCTACCTAATTCTCATCCTCAAAATAACCAAACAACTATAGTTCCCGGACAGCACAAAATAACCCGGACAACTCGACTTTTCGGATACATACCCAATCCAGACAACCTGAACTATCCGGACAGCATATATAATCCGGACAACAAGCAATCCGGATACCATCCGGTATCTTATATCATCCGGAAACTTACAACAAAAGGGACTTACCCGGATACCTGACTCGTCCGGACACCTTCAGAACATTTTCCGGACACTACCAACAAAAGTATCCGGACTCATTCAACTTATCCGGAAACCACTGACAGTTCATCCCATTTTCACCCAGAATTCGACTGAATTATTACCAGTTATGTAAATGATGTTTCTACTCCGATTGAAACCTTCTAATACCAATTACAAACATAAAATACAAAGGAACTTACCTCAATTTCACTTCCAAATACTCCAAATTGAATCCCTAGCCTTCTTTTCTTCTTTTGCTTCTATTCTCCCCAAAACACACACACACACACACACTTTCAATATCTGGATGAATTCTGCTGAAATGAAATATCTAAATATCCTAAGGGATAATATCCATTCCATATTTACCATTTAGACCTTGAGCTTCTCATTAATGACCCAAACACCCTTAACTTATAAATGAACCCAAACTTACCCTAACATCCAACTTTAAAGTTAACTAAATTTAACGAAAAAGAGATTTTAATTAACGAACTTACCCGGGGTATTACATAAATGGATCAATGATCGCATAACCCCTTGGCTTCATCTACAGAGTCTACTGTGTGAAGAAGATTTTTTAAAGCCTCTGAAATTGCTAAGTATGCCACTGAAACTCTGATTGCTATAAGAAAACTCATTGAACAACGTGCAGGACATCTAAGATGCCTAATGGAGTCGGTTGAGCGTTTGTTCCTCGAAATAGATTCTATGATAGAGTTTAGAAAACTAATTATGAAGTTTCATAGGATCTGTACAGGAGTAACTTTTGAGTAGTTAATTTTACTTTCTCTGTATTGTAATTTCAAATTCCTAGTAAAGTAACTTTTTTTAACAAGAGGATGATTTTCTCCTCTTTGCTTTCTAAGATTATCTCTGTATATTTTGTAAATTTTATTTTCAATACTTAGGGGGAGATTGTTAGCCCCAAGTATCTCTGTTGTAAAAGTATTGAAAATATGCTAAGTCAGAAGACCTCTGAGATAGCTTAGACAAGCAAAGAAGATGACTTCAGCGATAGTCTCAGCTCAGAGACCACCTCATAGACCATCAGAAGACATCAGAGCAAGGGTGCTCCCTCTGAAGATCAGCTCTGAAGTTCATCAATGCGATTTCTCACCAAGTATGGAAATCCTATCTAGCCATACCACACCAGCCTTGAAAAGCTATTTTACACTTTACACATGTTGCAACAGGATTCAGTAGTACAAAAGATCCTCAAGATCCGGTTATAAATAGGACACGATTGTAGTGCTCACAATACTGAGAATTGCCATTCCACTAACACGCAATGTAATTGTACTAGCATAGTGGTGAGAGAGATTTTGTGAGATTACACACACCTTACGGTGTTCTTGGTGTTCTTTGCATTTTACTGAAAATATACTCGAGCTTTATGATCTGTTTTATTGCTTATTTTCAGTAATCTCGTCTCTCTTTATTTTGTGCATGATTAAGATTCTTGCACACTTTATTGCTTCCGCTCATTACATTTGTTTGCATCTATCACATATAGAATCTGGGAACCAACATAGTGCCTTAAAAGTTCTCTGATATAAAGAAATTGTAAATATGTTAACTTTTTTTCTTATAGTGATATGATCTCATTATTTCCATCTTGGGGTTATACTGAATATTTACAGAAGGGTTCTTTCAATCCTCTCTTGGTTTTTAATTATTTAAGTTTAAAGCCCAATAAAACTTGATGTATTATTTATGTTGTTAAGTTTGTATATTGTTGTCCTTCAGACTTATGTTTTGGATAATTGGATTAAAAAATGAAAAGCGGTATGCTCTTAGAGAATTTCTCATTGTCAAACTATGTTTTTGGAAAACGTGTTTTTTGCTCGATGATGCCTATTTTTTCTTTTATAATTGTTGTTTTTTGTTAAGATTATTGGGGGTATATTCTTTTATCCAAAAAAAACTCATTTCGAAGTTTATTTTTTTTTAAATTGTATAAAATTACAGTTTGTTATTAAGACATTAATTTTATGAATAAAAATATTTTGTGTTTATTTATGACATTGCCATCCAACATAGTCCACATTATGATGAAAATTAAATCGATAGTCGGGTATCTATCCATGAATAAGAAACCTTATAAATTTCATATCTAAAAATCTAACCAATAAAAATAATTATATCTAAGACATTTTTAGTACATTCATTGTTTTATATTGCATTTTATTAGTAAACTAACAAATTATGTTCCTTATTATATTATAACTTAACATATTTCATGATGAAAAAACCGTTATCGTACAACGTGCGATGCATACACTAGTATTAACATAAAACAATTACGTCATTGTTGGAATTCTAAAACATTGCAATATCCATAACTTAACTACTTTCATAATGCAAAATAGAATAGAATATGACATGGTTGTTGGAATAGGTTCACAGTTTACATATTACTTCAAAATCACAAAAAGTGTGACCTAAATCGTAATACAAAACAAAACATAGCATAAATTTAGACCAGACAGAGCCTGGTTTATTTTTAGATGTTGGGCTTCCTGAAGTGGGCCCTGAGGCACGTGGGCCTATTGTTGCTGATCATATATCGGTGGAAGGCATCGGAGACGAAATGGACTCCTCTGTTGTTTTGCATAAGTCGAAGGAAGCGCCGATGCAATCTGCAGAAAAAAACCCATTTTGATCCAACAAAAGTTCGTCCTGTTGTTGATCGTGGAATGAAAGGAAAGCTTAGCATGAGAAATTGAGAATCGTTAAGGAGATGGCAAGGAGTAAGGGGAGTTCGAGACTGTCTAAAAGCAAGGCACACTCGGGAAAATCTACGGTCAGGGAGAAAATCGATATCATCAATTCTATCAGATCGGGAATCAAGGATGATACTTAGAACCTAATGAATTTAGGAAGGAAGGTGGGATTCGTTTGGGACGAGGAGGATCACTCAAGGGATCTCGGCGATAGGGGAAAACAAGGTTAAGTTCGCTATCTCCTTGTCGTTTGGCGTCTTATTATTATGTTACGAAGATTATATCTTTGAATACTAGAGGGCTAAATTCCAGTCTAAAGACTTCGTGGATTAAGGACCTAGGATCAAATTTTAAACCGGATATTTTTGGTTTCCAAGAATCAAAATTGAGCATGATGGACGATTGCTTCATAAATAAAATGTGGTCAAGCGGTGACTTTGGTTAGGCTCAAGTCCCCTCGAATGGGTGATCAGGAGGCCTCCTTCTTGTTTGGGATTCGTCGGTATTTTGTGGCCTAAACGCTTGGGGAGGAGACGGTTTCCTTGCGGTCACAAGTCATTGGAAGGGGAAAATAGGTCTGTTCGGATTTTTGGATGTTTACGAGCCGCACGATTCAATAAGAAACACCTTTTATGGCAAACCCTTTCTTCCATTCTTGACTCGATTGAAGCTTCATGGTGTATTTCTTGGGACGTTAACGAAGTTAGAAGCGGAGAGGAAAGGTTAAATAATGTCCTTAATCAAAGGACATCCTCAGACTTCAATGACTTCATCCGGAGAGAGAAGCTCTTCGATATTCCCTTGGGCGGAATAAGATTCACCTGAGTTAGCGGTGATGGTCTCAAATTTAGCAAATTGGATCGTTTTCTGGTTTCGGAGAATTTTAGAAACGCTTGGGAAAATTTGTCAGTCATCTCGTTGGATAGGAAGTTGTCCGATCATTGTCCCATTCTTTTGAGGGATGGTGGTCGAGATTTCGGTCCCAAACCTTTTCGTTGTTTTGATGCTTGGTTAGAGGAACCGAACTTTGATAAGGTGGTTGAAACGTCTTGGGCTAAAAGAGCTTCCTATTCGGCGCCAAACAAAATTTTCCGAGACAAGATGAAGAAAGTAAAAAAAGGATCTAAGAGTTTGGAGTAAACAACGGTTTGGGGATTTGGAATCGGATCTTGGAAATTCCAAATCTTTGGCCAACCGTCTTGAAATGGAGGAGGAGTCGCGCTCCCTCTCAGTTTCGGAAGTTAGAGATAGGAAAATGGCTCGGGAAAAACGGCTAGACTTGGAGGTGAAAAAAACTAGCTTTCTGCGACAAAAAGCTAGGAACAAATGGATCCTTGAGGGGGACGAAAATTCCAAGTTTTTCCACATGTCCCTTAAGAGAAAATATCTCCACGACAACATTAGAGGGGTCTTCATATGAGGATCTTGGTGTGAAGACCCTTCTCATATAAAATTTGCGACGCTTTGCCTACGTCGACTCTAGATTTGAAGATTCCCGAACCATTCGTACGAAAACCTTTTCACGAAATTGGAGCATGAAGAGGTTGAATCTTTGGAAGCAAAATTTTCGGAGAAGGAGGTTTGGAATGCGACCAAGCTCTATGGAGGATCCAAAGCCCCGGGTCCTGATGGTTTTAATTTGCTTTTCATCCAAAAATTCTAGCATCTCCTCAAGCCGGAGATTATGAAAGTCGCTAATTGGTTTTGGGAGCACGAATATTTTAGCCCAGGTTGTAATTCTTCTTTCATTGCTTGTATAAAATTGTGGCGAAAACTTTGGCGGGAAGGCTTAAGAAAGTTATTGGGAAGTTAATCGGTGTGTCGCAAAATGCTTTTTTGGAAGATAGGTTCATACTTGACGGGGTTTTGATTGTCGATTCTTGCTTAGCCTATGTCAAGAAGTTAGCTATAAAGACAGCGATTTTTAAAGTAGACATTGAAAAGGATTTTGACTGTATAAATTGGGATTATCTTATGGACGTTATGGGCCAAATCGGTTTTCAAGGAAAGTGGTGTCGATGGATCTTGGCTTGCCTAAGTTCGGCTACAGTCTTGGTTCTTACTAATGGGTCCCCAACCTTGGAATTCAAAATGAAAAAGGGTGTGCGCCAGGGCGATCCGCTATCTCCTTTCCTCTTTCTCATAGCGGTGAAAGGCCTAAACGTTTTCATGAAGTAAGTTGTTCGAAATGATGTTTTTAAAGGTCTTTCGGTAGGTCGAAATGAGGTTAGTATCTGTCACCTTCAATTTACGGATGACACTATTTTTCTCGATGTGTGAGACGTGTTGAACATTCACAACCTAATGGGTATTCTAAAATGCTTTAAGTTGACATCGGGGCTCAAAGTAAACGTTACTAAGAGTAGCTTGTGTTGGGATGGGTGTGGCGGATTGGTGTGTGCTTGGGGTGGGATTATTCTGGTGGGAAAGGACTTAGAAAAACTTAGGATATCGTTTATTGACTCTTTCGGGAAAAGGATCGATGATGGAAGGGACACTCTCTTTTGGAAGGAAAAGTGGTTGGGTAACTTCAGGATGTGCGAGAGATTCGCGAGGCTCTACAGATTGGAACTCGATAAGGAGGCCTTGGTTTGCAATCGAGTGGTAAATATGGACAACCGTTGGTGTGGCTCGTGGGAGTGGGTAAGGGAGCCTAGGGGGAGGGCAATTGGTGATGTGGAGGAACTGAACTTATCCATTACTAACACCATTTTGAAGCCTAATGTCGAAGGTCGTTGGCTTTGGTGGTTAGGGGAAAACGGGGGCTTTTCGGTTTCGGAGCTTCGTTGTTTGATTGATAATAACTTTCTGCAAGTTCTCGAGAACAATGTCCCAACGCGCTGGAGCACCTTGCTGCCCCAGAAGGTTTGAATCTTCTTTTGGCGGCTCAGGTGGAGAAGGATTCAGGTACGGAAGATTCTCCATGAAAAGGGCGTCGACCTCAATTCCATTCTTTGCCCGTGTTGCGGAAACGAAGAGGAAACTATGAGCACTGCCTTTTCACTTGTCCTTATACCCTCTCCTTGTGGAAGGACGTCTCCAAGTGGTGGGGTGGGAACTTGACACCCTCTCTCTCTCTCTCTCTCTTTTTGTTGAATGGATCGGACGTTCTTGGCCTCTCGAGTAATAAAAGGCTCATTTGGGAGGCGATAGTTTGGATCACTGTCTAATTTGGAAGTATCGAAACAATCGGGTCTTTTCAGACAACTCGAACAATCATATTGATCGATTCTTCATGATTCAAATTCTTTCCTTTCAATGGATATCGAAGCGTGCTAAAGGTTTCCAATTATCTTGGACGGATTGGTGTAGCGGTCAAGATCTCGGCGGCTAGTAGTGTTTTCGGCTTGTATCTTGTCGAGCCTCTTTTGGTTTTGGACTTCTTTTTGGTTCTTAATCGTGGTCCTTTCGCGGTTGTTCGGGGTCGCTTTCTGTGCCTTGCCGAATGACTTTCTCTTTGTTTTGTAATTCTTTTGTTGCCCTAATAAAAGTCAAGTTGCCTTTCAAAAAAAAAATACAATTGACAACAAAGTAAAAAAAGTCTTCAATCTATGGATCTGTTTTTTATCTGCTTCGTGAGTTACTTCAAGTTGAATGTTTGTCTATAATAAACCAGAAAGAAATAGTGTACCCTTCGACTCTATCTCTAAATTAGCCAACAAATGCTTAACTGGGTTTGAATAACATATGGTTGGAAACAGTAAAACTTAGTTAGGTTAAAAGAATTTAGGTAATCTATTTTTAAAAGTTGGATGGTTTATTTATTTAAAACAAAATGTTAAATTCAGAGATTTCATCATTTAAAATTATCTCAGTTTGTTATTTTATGTACCAAATAAAAAGGCTTTAGAAGTACATTACCCAAATATAAATCAGACATTTTCATACAAGTTGACTTAAATTTTTTGAAACTTCACTACATTGATTGACAAAACTTCTTTTAGTACATAAGACTAGTTAAATGTTTTTACTTGTTTTTCTTGAGTGTGATCAAAGTCTGCACTAGACAGACATGCATTATGGCTCGAATGAGAAAGTGATGCAACAAATTTACATTACTAATATTATATGTTCTTTTTCCACTATCAAGATATAAATGAAGGAAGATTCAAATAAGATAGAGAAATATCTATATCTGAATTATATTTGAAAATGCAAACCTATATGAATAATTTGTAATATTGGTTCACATATGCATCTTGAAATAGATTTTTCAGTAATTCACTTATTAACTTTTCCATGTTACCTTCTTACGATATTTAACTTCTTATTTGAAGTCACGCGCCATATATTCTATATAATAACAAGTCTTAAGCATATAGGTTCGTGACTCGGTGGGTACCAAATGATGATGCAATCTTACCACCTAAAAAAGCCAGCTACTTTTACATATTTGATGCTGTCTTCTTTTTTTTTTCTTTTTTCTTTTTATCATCACCCGCGCTAAAACCCACAAACAGATACCAGACCTGAAGGTTTAGTTGGGTGCGATTTTTCCATGTTCTGGGTCCACGTCACATTAACGATGATGGGTTGGGGGTGAGGCCACTTCGTGTACGGACTCTGTCTATTATCAGCTGCCTCCCTGATAAATCTTCTTCATAACTCACAACCTGCCATTATGTCACCCACATTTATGTAAATTAGCACCAAAAATTACCAACATTCAACAAAATCCAGCTTACAGTTTGCAGTATATGAGTTTCGAACTATCAAATTTGGCAAAACGTATGAAACCAAACATTCTAAGCAATTATCGATAAATCTGGAATGGAAGTATGGCATGGCAAACCAATACAAAATGTGGAATGAGTTTTGGTTGTCGAAATTGGATTAAGAAAACACCAGATCGTGAACGGAGTCCACATGGAAATATTTATTTTTATTTTTGTTAGATGGGTAGATTATGTTGAGTAGAAATCAAAACTGTTAAAAATGTAAAAAAGTAAATTTAGCATTTCATAGACCAAACTCATCACTTAAAAGTTACACATTTGTTTTAAGGGTTTGTTTGTTAACAACTTAATGAGCTTAATGGGACTCACGCCTTATTCGGTCAGCTATACATGACTGTTTGGTAGTGGCTTAATGATATAGAAAGTGGCTTATTTGGTAAGCTTCTAGGGGGAGCTTTATGCAGAAAGCCAAGTTTTTCCAGACGGATTAATCCACACAGTCAGTTCTATCCATACAGGACTTAACGGAAAACTAACCAAACGATAGGAAATGTTTCTATTGCAATGGTTGTGTAAATGAAAACTCTCTTGGTCCAGTGATGTAATTGAAAAAGGCTGTGAAAGTTTATCAAATTTCGAGTCAGCAAGAGATGAACAGAAACCTGAGATTCTGTTTGTGTTTCACTGAAACCTCCATAAATGCCGGTATTTTCTTCTTTACCAGGGTTGGTAATGTCGTCCTTTTCATTAGACCTGAAACACAATAGCAAATTAGTATAATAGTATGAAGATAAAAATTCAATAGAAAGTCAACCAACGCACAAAAAGCAAGATCTCACCTCCTTGTCCAGTGCTTAGACAACCCAAACGCAGAATGAGGATCCTGATCATGGCCAAGCCTTGAACAATCAGATGTAAACACCTGGCAACAATTGGGATTAATCTAATGCAGATGATAAATAAATTAAAAAGCTCAGAAAACAAGAAATGTACCTCAGACACATTTTTATCAGCTGCTCTTCTCTCCGGTGACTTCTGATCGTGAATCTAAAACCAAGATAAACAAGCCAGTTTACAACAAGCACACTCAAAATACCAAAAATGGACGGGTTTTTAGTTGTTTACCTTGCTTGTCTGCTCCAGCAAATCCTCAATTGCAGCAGCAACATCAGGGACTGACTTGGAAACTTCCCCACCATTTTCAGGAATCTTATTTTCAGTAATCTTATTTTCTGTAATCTTAATTTCAGTAATCTTATTTTCAATAGGGATAAAAGGGTCCTCATGACTTGATCCATCTTCAGAGAGCCTTGATCTTTTACCGCACATAACTGAATACTTGACATCCTTCCTTACAGTGCAAGCTCTGGTATCAACTTGGCCGTCAACGGTTTTGGGGTCCAGAGATTGACTTGTTAGTTCAGACGAACCAGCTGCAGAAACCATTCCAACTGCCTGAGTTGGATACTGGCTCGTGGTGCACATTCCTGCCTCTCGATCACTGATGGTGACTTCTTTCGGCAAAAATTGACCGGGTGCAACTATCTTGTTCTGCTCAGATAGATTTTCCCGGTGAGCAGCAAGGACAAAAGAAGAAAAAGAGAAGAAACACAATTGTAAAAAGGCAGTTGTGGAACCAACCTGCTTAACACACTCCCCAATCCACTCAATTGTAACTGTTTGTATCCCCCATGCACAAGCAGCCTCGTATTTTGGACCTTCGGTGAATTTGCATATTAAATAGTTTACCTTTTTAGTCAACTTTTTAACCAATCTTCCTCCAAGAATATGGCATATGTTTCTCAGTAGCTCTCTATCCTTGTCCTCATACTGGGATACGCAAAAGTGAAGCCCTATAAATCCAGGTAACGGAACTTTGCATTGAAGTGGAGAAAAGAGAATGTGACCGCTAACATCAAGCAAGTAGCCATCCTTCAGCAGAAAGTTCAACTTTCATTAGATGTTACCAATTGATGATACAGGCAAACTTCACTAATGCATACAAATAATAAAAATGCAACAATAATAAAAATCCAATAGATCTCTTACCATGAAAACAACAGAAGAATTTTTAAGTGTGATTTATTCAATAAACCAAAAGCATAGTGGGCCGTGGCAGCGCATTAATGATATTAGGGAAACCCTGATAAGTGATAAATAAGATAAATAGGAACTAGGAAGGTATATTCTAACAACAGCATCAAATACTTGTATACAATTGTCTGTAATACGTTTAGGTCAACAACGTAGATCTTTTCTTTGCATAACAGATTAATTAAATACCTGTAGACATGAGCGAATCCAGTGAGAGGATACATTAGTAACACCACTAAATTGGAATGGACTGCATAGAGCACCATGGGATTCAACAGTGTAATTAACAGTTTCTTCAGCCCTACTAGTATCCACCACTTCGCCACCTCCTTCATGAATCCAATCGACAATTTCAGCTCTCTGAACAGATAAGCAAACAAATTAACAAGCATTGAAACACAGGTAAAAAAACTTTTAATAACATAAAGTAAATAGGTCATAAGCAACAAAGCTGTTATACCAACAACACAATGAGGTTGAACAAAAAGTTAATAATTAAAGAGCCTATTAACATATAAAGGTTTGAAAACCTTTTTGGAGATATTGGCAACAACAAATCAAGATTTTGTCACAATTCAGCAATCTAACCTATAACCTTTTTGGAGGGGCACATTCTAAATGCACCGCATGACCATTACACCAATGGTGCAGCTGTGTTTTCACCTAAAAAATGTTCATGACAAACAAAAACTCACATTATTTGGTTCCTTCAGATTAGGCATCTCATTCAATCCTTCCATTCCTCAAGCCTGTCTGTTGCATATGACAATTTGGGACACTAAGAAGAACTGCAGAATCTTGTTATGGTTACTACAAATATTTGTTCATTTTTTCAACACTTTAGTTGTTTTTGACATTTCTTGTTTTTTAAAAGAATAGTCATGTACCATGTACATGACTTTTTTAGCAGATGCAAATTAAGGGTTTCATTACTCCGTCCTGGATAAGGTGGTCCAATTGGAGTTGACTGAAGGTGCAAAAAGGTTGAGGTGACTGAAACTGTAATCTGGGAAGATATCCAGGGATTTTTTGTACTTTACTTATGTATGATTACATCATTGACTGAGACTACTACTATCGGAACTCTACCTAATGCACAAATCTTAGTCAGCAGACTTCATTCTTCTCTCTTTCTCTTACCTTTTCTCATTAACTATTAAATACAGATAGACAACTCGAATGAATCAGCTTATTTGGTAATTTAGTCCTATTACTATATTTACAGGTCAGAATCTTTAAAATAAATTACTAGACCTTCTAAGGCATTTTACAAGCCAGCATGTTAAGTAAATCAATTAGAAAACCCCTGCGCACATATGAATTAAGCAAACATTAGTTCCAATGGGCAGATGACTTGAACACTCTTAAGGGGCCATTTACCAAACGCTTACCTGGGTAAGCGCTTACCAAGTCACATTACCAACCGGATTAATATGGCAAGGTCAAAAAATCTTACCCGGTAAGAGCGAATGTAAGGACTGAGAGTCTTACCCGGTAAGTGAGGGCAACAACTCTTACCACGGTTAGCGCTTACCGGGTGATTTGTTTCATGCGAAACCGATTTGGTGGACTAAAATCTTACCCGGTAAGTAAGTGATGCTGTTAAATTTTACTGGTAAGCGCTTACCCGGGCAAGCGTTTGGTAAACGCCCCCTAAAGGTCAATCCACATACCACACAAAACTTTTACGCTAGTGATTACTATCGAATGTACTACAACCTCCTCAAAGCATTGAGTTTTTAGTCCACGCCCTCTTTAACAGATATATATAGATAGATAGATAGAGGTTTAAACGAAAACACCTTCATTTTATGAATACGTGAGAACACATGCGATAATAAACGTGAGGGCGACTTGGCCCTTAACCGGTCGCGTCTCTGATTTAGTATCACATGTGATTGACTAGAGTAAAAGGGTGTTCTCGTGTCTTGTAAAATGAAGGTCTTCTCGTTTGAACCTTTAACTATGTGTATATGTGTGTGTGTGTCTGTGTTGCGAGGTTAGAAAATAGTAGGACTGCCACCATACGCCATCAATTTTGCTCAACATATCAACCAGCCCCAATAATTTGGCTTTTTCAACAACTAAAACAAATTTATAAAGTGAAGAAAGACGAGCTTACTTGAACATCAGGAAAGGAACTGGAAAAGCGAAATGATCGCCCTCTAAATACGCTTGATTTATTGTCCTGGCTTTCGTTCCTGATATCATGCTGCACTTTCTGTTGACCCTTATTAAAACTGCCAATATTAGAAAACTTGTTATTGTTAAACTTACAACCCAAAGATTCCTTGAGGGAGCTTTTGTGTTCATGGTAACTTTGTTCCTTTACTCTTCTCCAGAGACAAAAAAAACTAGAATTTGTACCTTTGGGATTGATAACTTGGCACAGTTGGTTGCATGGTTGAGGGGTTCCCTTGTTTCTGACCAGGCATGGCACTTACAGATCCTTTACTAATAAACGTAGAATCTACAAATCGAAAATGCAGTCGGTGACACTGCCATTGTTTAATCGTGAAAATATGATAGAATGACATGGTAGTTTAGTATATCCACAATTTAAGTAACGTGACAATCCAATAGATATTATGAAATGAATGCCACACCTTTTGGGAGGAGCAAATCATAAGCAACATGTCTCCAGAGTACAGGAATTTCTTTCTTTTCACGTTCACAATCCTCGAGCCATGCTGTTCTTACCACATTGATGACACCCATAGCAGAAAGGCTCCTAACTTCTTTCTTCTCACTGCAGTAATCATAGCAAATGAGTGATTTGAGACCCTACACTTCTTTCTATTTGTATTTAAAGGATAAATTACTTACAATTAAAGAAAATTAGACACTGTCAAATGGCATCAATATGGATGTCAATGATGCCGCCCATATTTTGAACATTAATACAAAAACAATTTATTAAGATACAAGATACTCTATTGGCATGAGAAGATATTTACGTTTCTGAGGGAGTTCCAACAACAATGTGTGTTAATTGTTCATTTAGAGACATGTAACGAGAACCACCTCCTCTTCGAACAATGTTGACCAATCTACGCATTTCAGAAGCATCAAAACCAACAAGATGAATTTTGCAATTTAACATGTACAAATCATTGTCTTCAGATTGAGAGTCTTCAGCAAAACAACCATCATTGTTCATAGAAACTTTAGGCTGTATGCTAGGTACTCTATTGTCCTCGTTAATAAAGACAGGAACATCTGAGAAAGTAGAAGCCATATTCTGCGAGAGAGTTGCTTCCAGGTCTGCATCGGCCATCCCATCACATGAAATCTCTTGATGTGTCATAGAAACCGGACCACACTGTGAGTTTCTGGTAACCTTGTCCTGACTGTGCTGCACCGTTAAAGAAGTCCTTTGACTGTTCAAAGATGTGGCAGGGGTTCTCTGGACAGGATATGACTCCTCATTCAGACATGCTATTTATCACAAAAGATATTTGATGGTCAGAAAGCAAGCTGAAGCATCATAAATTCATGCAACATCATCAACTAATTAAAAGCATGCGCTACAAGAAATAAGACGTGAGAACCGGGCTGTTACAGCGGTAAAAATACGAAATTGCAGTCAGGGACCGTCAATGGAAGTAGCGATTATCGCGATGATAAACTGGTGGTAGAGTGGTCGAAAAATAGCGGTTCATATAACAGTTAGAGTTATATATATGCATACATAACTCAACACGTTATATGTATTCAGTAGAAAAATATTTAAGAATAATCATGTCCAAGCCCAAAATTAATTGAACAATGTGAACACTTTTATTCAAAGCCAGAGGTCAAAGTGATGGAATCCAAATCTGAAAAAATAAGAATAATGGTCTCCATGTCCAAAATAAGAAAATAATGAAGCCTTGATATTGTAGGTCCATAATAAAAGCCCACAGAATTACTTTTTAAACACCAAAACAGCCTATCTACAAAACGCGGTTATGCGGCCGCTTTATGTGTTCAAAACGGGATCATTTAGCGGTCAATAGCGCGCCACTAATCACAAGACCGCTATTTGACTAATTGTCCCGTGACCGCGAACTGTGATTAACAGCATAGCTTGAGAATAGCATCCAAGATCTAAAACTACCCTCACATGCACAAAAATAAATTGAGCTCACATGACCAAGCTAACCCAAGTTACATGAACACCGTTTTACTGAAAGAAACAGTTTAGACTGGAAGACTTAAACCCAATAAGCTTGCAAAAACATGCTTAGACATCAACACAATCAACCGTTAAAGAGGCAAGTATCATAGCTCAATGAAATCATAATATTAACTTCTGAGAATCCAAATAACATTACAGTTAAAGTTTGGCATTGAAGTCAAGTATCACCTCTTCTAGCAACAGACTGATCAAACCATGCCCTAGTAACAATATGAATATGACCCCATCTTTTGGCAACCTTGTACTTGTCACCTTCAGGAGCGTGTTAGCGGTTAAGGAGACATTTGTTATTAAGACAATATAGAAGAAAGTACTTGAAACAATCCACTTGAAGTATGATCAAACATGATGTACAAAATGATCAAACAAACATATCAACATTTATTAAGCAAACAATGCAATATCAAGTAGGCACCCATGTATATCACAAGAATGAAAAACAAGGAAGATATATGTCATGAATCCTCCTATACGTTTTACATACAGTAGGAGGAAGGGTCGTTATAAGGCAGGGACCACCACAACTTAAAATAATGCATCACCCTTCTTGTTGAGAGTTGGTTAGCCAAGTCTGTTAGCTAAGGGGCTTTTATGTAATTTCTTGTTATGGGGTGGGATGCTAGCTATAAATAAGGAGTCGTGTTTGTAGTAGGGTATGCAGAAATTGGTTTACAATTTGGGAGATCCTCTAGCATCTCGAATGGCTAGTAACCCTTCTATCATTTGTCCCCATTAAATCAAAGTTCAGCCTCGTTTACCTTTCAATTCCATTGTTCCTGTTCAATTTTCTCTGATTCATAACAATATAGCTCCGACTTTAAGCCAACAAATGTTCACAAATAAAAATGGCCATACCAATATTCTCTGGTAATAGAGGATGCATACCGTCCAGCATCCCCA
This sequence comes from Saussurea involucrata, assembly GCA_033807775.1. Taxonomy (NCBI): domain Eukaryota; kingdom Viridiplantae; phylum Streptophyta; class Magnoliopsida; order Asterales; family Asteraceae; genus Saussurea; species Saussurea involucrata. The sequence goes on from CM066317.1 coordinate 70,175,484, forward strand.
AATTAAAGACTTGATAAATCTTGCTATTTGTGAAATGGAAGTGGGAATTAGCCTATGCATCTTATTCGTTAAGTGAAAGACAAAAGTTGATAGTATATTTGCTGGATAGTATAAGGTGACTTATGGAAAATAGTATGTCAACAATTATTTAGTTTGTTGACTAGATATTCTTAATAAAAATGGTCATACCAAAATTCTCTGGTAATAGAGCACATGTGATTCTGTAATTGGAAGGATTGCACACTACAAATACAATCCAAAGTGAAAACAGCATAGTGACAAAAATGCCAACTGGATTGATGTATGTCCTACAAAGTGATAAGGCAACTAGAATAAAACCATCATTCAATGTCGCCAAAGAAATACACATATAGCAATTAAACTTAAAATGGAATGCCAGAAATCTAAATAACATAAATATGAAACATTCAACATATGAGGGAAGTCATGGCTGATATAAACAACCAAAGATAAGATTAAAAACCCTTGTCAAGATAGCAATCTTTAATGACCAAAACACGATTATCATTAATTTCCTCTCGTGGAAATTAAATTAAGGATATATCACACACTAAATGAGTACTCTTTCTAGTTAGCTCAGCAGAATATTTCCCTCCATTCTGTAGGACAAGCTTTTCTATCTCCTTCCGCGCATCTGAGAGAACAAACGTGTTAGCCACACATCAAAAGACCAACATATCTCAAGGACATAAAGACGGTGCTTTGCCAGAGTCCAAATGATTCGTGCTAGTCAACCTAAGGGAACTTGGGTGACGCTTATTGTTAACCCAGAAAATGGAAGAACTCTGTATGACTCATGAGGAACAACACGATGCTCTTTCCAGCACTGGTGCACCCAACTCTCGGAGACAATTGGTTTCTTCAAAGTGTTCAAAGCCCACTGTAAAACATGTAACAAAAACAAAATAGATGAATCACAGGCTTTAAAACATTTGGCAAGCAAATTGCATAGGGAAAAAACAGCGCAGCATATAGTGACACCTTGAACATAGTGGGGAGAGGGAGAAAGAGTCGAGATTTTCTCAACTTGGCAAAGACGTTTGGCCAACATGGTAGAGCAAGAAGGCTTCAATCAAATGTCTGCATCTCCTAAGCTTTAGTATATTTAATATAGATGCAATTATAAACTTGCATATGTATGATGCAAGTGTGTGTGTATATATGTGCAGGGTTGGGTTCCGGTGAGAAGTGCCAAATTTGGTGAGAAGCGTGAGAAGTGGTTATCAACCGTTGGATGAGAAATGGGCGAACATTAGGATGAGATGCAACGAGATAAGATGCACTGAGATGCACCGGATCAATTCCCTTTTAAGCTGCAATTCATGGGAGGGTATTTGATTAAAAGTGATCAACGGTTTAAAAGTACGTCTCACACTTCTCACCAAAAATGGCACTTCTCACATGATCCCATGCCTATATGTGCATATATGATTTATAAATGTGCATATATGAATGCAAACATGTGTATTTGTGTATATATTGATAATATAATAGATTACTACTCACGGTAATATACTACCAATCCTACCCCATCAAGCAAAAGCTCATAGTTTTTACATTCCTAACATGTGCAATGGTAATTACTAAATTACTAATTATAACGCCCATCGTTCCCGTCCCTAAATTGAGACCCAACAAAGGCCAAAGGGTGTAACGAACCGACACTTGACAAAACCAGGACATGTGGCCTTCGATAACTTCTTCGAGACTCCTGTTTCAACTCTCACTGAGTCTCACGTAGCCTTGTCCAAAGCTGAGATACATATTTAGAACTTTAAGCCGTTCATTGGCTTAGTGATTACACATCTCATTTCAATGCATGATATTTCCAGGGTATCATTTCATAGCCTCAAATAAGTTATTATATCATGTATATGCATATATAACATTTCATATTTCCATATTTTTATTTCTTCCGATGGGGGTTACACCTTTCCGGTTTCTTTTTAGACCCCCACGTCAAGGGTCCAGGACCATTTCTACGATCCCCTGCCGCGATTATACCATCTCAGTGATTCGTATTCCGCCGAACCTCATTTCAACCGTTCTTTCATGGTTGTAAACTCTTTCGCCCTAATTCCGCGGTAACAATTTACACCGATTTGTTTTTATATTATTCATTTTAAAGACATATGTAGCATGAAATACACGGCTACTAAATGAGAGGTGGATTGTAGTAACCAAAAGCATGAATAAACTCAAGAAATTTGAACACCAAATATGTATCTCAGGTTTGTTACCAAACCGAAACAGAAGACACGCAATCACCTTAGGAGTTCTCTACTTGAATCCTTACGAAGCGAGTTAACTTACTTAACGAAACCAATTTGGAACCAATAAGATAGCACTCATTAGATATTGAGGAAGTGAGTGAGACGCGTTAACATAATATGGAAATTTGGGTTCTAATATTTCGTAAAAAAATAAGGGAATACCAGTCACATGCTGAGAAGCACCAAAATCCAAAACCCATCTAATAGGTGTAAAGTGAGAGAGACAAACCGTAGAATTACCGGCAACAATAGTTGCATTATGGTTGGATTTAATTAAATACAAAACAAGGATGAGAAATATTGTTAAGCACATTTGCAGATGAACAATGCAATGAAGAGTAACTCCGAACAATGTTGATGAACGCTAATGCTAGTTAAGTATTTGGGTTAATGAGCTAGGGTTTTGATCCATACTCTAATGCCATTATAAACTAGAAATAATTCCCATCGACCTCATTATGCATAAAACCTTATATATAGGCAATTAAGCATTCGATGCAAAACAATCATCCCACTGATTCAAGTAAATCTATCCCTTGATCCATGAGATTTACATAATCTCAACAATAATCAATTCAAGCATCAATCAAACAATATGTCAGTATTAGAAACTAACATTTGACGGGTTAATGGTTGGAGAGTGAAAAAAAAATTGAACAAAACATACTAAAATTAACAATAAACTTCACACTAAAAAAACAGAACAAAGCAAGAAAGGAAATACAAAAGTATTACTTTATGTGTAAACAAAACAAAAACCTTATATTTTGCAGCCAGCACATTCTTCACAATCACAAAACTAACATCCGAAGATGCTTTAGTTTGCAACACACCTCCCATAGCAGTCACTAACTTGCCAATCTCAACCTACAAGACAGTTTAAAAGAAAAAACTATGCACTTAGCTAGGTAAGAAACCAATTTTTTAAGAGATACATTAACATATGAAAATTTAACTATATAAAATGAGTTTGCGAACCACAAACTATACGAATAAAAAGGACATATAGACCGGAGAAAATCCTAGATCAAATGAAAACAAAAAGGACAAATTTATCTTCACATTTGTATATCTTGTCAATACCCACTGACACGATATAAACCAAATCAAATGGAGCAAGTAAACCCCACACATAAGGTTGGTGCGGGAAGGTAAGATGTACGCAAACTTACCTCTATCCCTTGGGGTAGAGAGGGACCCACCGACACAATATAGATTTGTCAAATTCTTAGAAACTTAGCATCAGAAAGAATTTCATATATCGTTAAAACAAGGTTATAAATGTACTAACTAAAAGCTTGAAGTCACGATAACAAGAAAAAATCATAGAAGTTAATTGAAGGGATTTTGTCCTAGAGTTGCCATCTATGTTTAGTTGATAGCAAAAACAATGGAAAGATAGAACTTCAAAGGCAAAATAAATCAAACAAAAACAAGCCATCATAAACTTCAATGCCACTTCATCCATGTTAATATCATAATTCCTTTCCAAACTATTATCCTTGGAGGTAACCATGTTGGTTATATCATTCTTGGGAAAGATGACGAGATCTCTGGCAAAATGAAACCATCTTGATCCCGTGCCACATAGTACCATAAAAAAATGCATCAATGGCAAGGCCAAACATTTGTGATAGACAATGGCTTGCCATCCTTCCATGAGACTCGAACCTCGATATGAAGATGTACGCTATCAAGAAAAGAATCGCAATAGTTAAATGATGGTGTGCAGTATCGGTTAGCCATAGACCTCAAGTTACTGGTCTAATCCTGCACAAAAAGTAGGGTTGGCAACGAGTAGGGTATGGGTAGAGTAAGGGTAGAGTAAGGGTAACAAAACGGGTATCGGATAAATGGTAAAACAAAATTTCATTTTGAACTACAAATAATATTGTTAAATCTTAAACATACAAGTAAAACTTAAATTCATAAATATCGTAATTATTTTGAATCTAATGTGTTCTGTAATACATATAATTATAATATAAATTTTTTTAAAAATATAAAATTTGTAAGACAACACTTTTGTTGCATTTATTTCCCCAACCCTGTCTTGTTTCTCATTTAGTTATCATGAACTCTCTTACTCGACAAATATAAAAACTAAATTATATTGAACATTAATATAAGACATATATGATAGCATTATACAGGGCATCACACAATTGACGAACCATGCTTCAGAGAAAGGCATACAAAGTTAATAGGATAATAGAATTCTCTAAAAGCAAGAAATAGGTAGAAAGGCATACAAATTTAATAGGACAATAGAGTTGTCTAAAAGCAAGACATACGATATATCTATGTAGGGTCCCTTTTTCCATCCATTAAAGAGAGGAAAATGAAGATGTTACCAAGAAGAGAGGAAAATGAAGATGTTACCAAGAAGAGAAAGAAATAGATTCACCAAACACATTCCCTTGCAATACTTGTAAATATAATTGGTGGCCACAGAAAAATAACCTTTCCCTCCATTTCAAAGCCAGATACCAATACTTTGACTCCATCCATCGCAAGGCAACAAGTGAATCCTTGTTTGGGCAGCACTCTGTGCTCTTTTGCACACGATAACACACATTGAGGACCTGAAAAGTTACAAGTAGCTCATTGTAAGTTTGTAACACATCATCACATCTTACTATTCAAGTTTTTTGACATGTCTACACACCTCCTAGAGAAGACAAGTTGCTATCATGCTGATTTTTTTTTAATTTAATGTACACTATATGAAGAACATGTAAATTCATGTGCTACATACAAGTTACAATATCAAGGTTTGCTAGGTGATACATGAAAATTCCCAACAAAATAAGCCCTAACATCGAGCTAGTTGGATAGGCTAAAACTTTTTCAATAGTAAGTTGGTAGACATACACAGACAAATATGGAAAAATAACCTTTTGACCAATGATATCGTAAGCTCTAGCTACCATACCGTCTCTTTCCTAGGTTTATCACCATGCTTTTAATAAAAACTACAGAACAAGATAGGAAAGGACAGGAACTAAAGTGAAATGCATGTGGCATTAATCTCCAAAGTGGATTTGAACTTTAGGCAGCTGCTGGTTGGCTGTTTCAAAGAGAGACAAGTTTGCGAAACAAATGGAAAAGGCCTTCTTGAAAAGATCCACCCTGTAAGATTTCTCTCTGCCCTACCAAATACCATATTGATCCTAAGCTCCTAGTAATGGTGTGTTTGCCATGACAAAGTAACCAAAAAAAGAAGAGTAAAACGTACACTTCTGCAACTCAATGAACCTAGATGACAGTGAGTATGGGAATTACATTCCTCGCAACCTATATGAGATAAAAAAACATCTTACATATCAAAAGAACATTGTGCGGTTTGTCATAGTCCAATAGTAACATTTTACTACTTCTACCTAGTTGATCTAGGCCTACACCTGCTTCTCACGTCTTCCTTTCAATAAAGTCCACTTATTTTGACCAATGAATTCAAAGGCCTAAAGCCAGGTGAACTGAAGTATGTGAAGGAGCAAGTAATCAGACTACTTATCAAATATTACAGTAAAATTACATTGAAACAGATTGGTTTCTTAAAGATTAAAATATAGGTGTACGAGAATCATCTATTCAAAAGCTACTGTAGTGATCAGTTCATATTTATAGTTATGTAGATCTAAAATAATAGCAGCATGATTTGTTTGACTTCCCTTGTCTATCCATTTCAAGAAAAAAGTCCACAAACTGCCATCATATTGATTTAATGAATATCTCTTTATATCTGAAGTCTGAACATATGAGTATGCTTGGTAACGCATAATATAGTTAAGTACTTGAGCATAATAATTCTTAGTTACCAAAACTTCAAAAAAAAATCAACTGTTGGTAGCTCAAACTATGATCCTTTTGTATACTTGTAGTAAATATCAACTACGGATGCTATAATTCAAGTAGTTCAGAATAAAATAACATGAGGAATGAAACAATTTTGTACTCTTCAAGAAAAAAATGCACAGAAACAAAACAAAGTGATGGTAACGAAATCAGAACAAACAAATAAAAATTAAGAAACCTGGGAGGCTAAGCTCACAGCCATACCAAGCAAATTACAACCTTTCTGCCGCAGATCCTCAAACCTCTCCTGCAAAAATTCGTAGGAAACAATTAGTAAACTTCAAATTCTTACAAACATAAAGATAACATGTACCAATATAAGGGACACGCATATACATGATCTCGAGAGGAGATAATATGGTAATCATTAGGTCCATTCCGAGAAGGATCACAACAGAGGAATATATCAGCTCCGTTATCCTTGAGAGCATCGTGAAGTGAATCGAATATCTCAGGCGGCACTAAATTTCTAGACATGAACACATTCGCTCCCTTGAACGTCGTCTTCCTCATCATATTCTCAATATTTTCTCCTCCTGCTACATAATAGAGACAAATAAGTTTTTGAATAGGCAAAATTAAATCGAACTGGATCATGTTACAATAATCCATCACAGTAGCTAAGCTTCATGTAACATCGAAGATTAAATTGCAGTACGCAAATTTCTATTAGTTATTAGTCAGGTACATCAAAGAGACAATTGCGACTAACCTGTTGGATCCAATCCGGTGGAAAATCCGGCACAAAAGTTGCTTGAAGATGACGAAAATGGTGTCTCGGCAATGGATGTTTTGAGCCCTGGGCGGGAAGAGGGTTTTTTTGCTCAAGGATTTACAGAGGTTTTCAATTTGCAACATCTAAAACATATTTTTATATGGGAAATTAATTAAAATACCCTAAGTTTGACCATGTTTTACTGAAATATCCAAAATCTCTCCCACTTTGCAAAAATACCCTAAAAATCCGCGATGGGAGCCCGCGATCGCGGGCCAGGGACCTTTCTGACACTTTTTTAAACTTGCAGGGACCATTTTTGAAAAATGGAATCCCGCGATCGCGGGCTCATCCCGCGATGGGGTTATTTTTGTGACTTTTCAATTGCAAGGGACCATTTTTGAAAAATTCCAGGGACCATTTATGAAAATTTTGATATTCTTGGCACTATTCACCCCATTTCGTCCATTTTTACGAATTTAAAATGAAATGTTACACTTTCAACTCCTATACTTATTTACTAAATTTACTTTATACCTTTTACTTTCATTATTTTAATTTTACATTTAACACATATAATCGTTTATTAACTAAAATACGTTAAAAAAATACGTTTTAATTTTAACAAATTACATCATTATAATCGTCTCTTCGATACGTTCGAAATGAGCCCAATCTTGAATTTTTTTGGATTTATATATTTTAATATATATCATATACAGTTATACACTACATAAAAAAAATATTTTTTATATTAAAATTCATACTCTTATAGTTAATTATTTAATTTATGGTACATCTCTTTTTTTTCAATTTTTTTTACACTCCTATCGCATTAACATAATAATAATATATTAACTAATTCATTAAATCGTTTTAAATTATTATTATTTGAATGTGTTTATAGATTTCGTCTGAAAAAGTTGTCTGCATGATTCCACTGAAAAAGTAACTGCAATATTCGTCTGCTCTTGAATAAAGGTCTTTCATTAGACAGAAAATTAGTCTTTAAGTAGTCAAACATAACTAATTAATGAGAATTTAGATCAGATTTATATGGTACTATCAAATGCAAGTTTCTATAATATAGATATTGTTCTACATTACATGATACCAATTTTTGCATCATATGAATCACTTCCAGACAACAAGAACCAATACCCCAATAATCAAGAAATAAATGCTTGTTCATCCAATAATCTCTGTATTAGGATTATCGCAAGTTTCATAAACCTACTTACTAGGTGTTGGAAATATGGGTTTTACTAAACTTTGGACGCATTTAAATTTATATATATGTGTTATATATAACTAACTTTTAGTAGGTTTATGTTCTTCTATATGAGATATTCGAAATGATATATAATGCGTCCAAAATAGAGTATGTGTGAAAGAGATATCGATACTCAAAGTTGAGTAAATGGATGAAATTAGCAAAAACCAAATGAAGTAAACAGTAAGTCAATCACAATACTTTAACAAAATAAGTTAATACTAAAAATAACAATTATTTAATGTTACATAAACAACCTAACGTGGCCCTATTAGACAATGCGCATAAATTGACTCCGCCATATGTCGGCGGAAATTCATTGCCTCATCGTCAGTTTCGTTAGGGGGTACCCATATCTCCTCGTTATTTATCAACTTTTGGACATTACGGCATACCCATACACCGCAATCCGCATATAACCCGGTATGCTGGGGTACTTGGCCGACCATCTTTGTGCGAAAGATACTTGACACTTCGCGACGTCTATGATCCCCGATCAATGAAAAGAACGTATATAGTTTTGTTTTAAACGATTGCATCTGCTCTGTCAATTGTTGTTTGCAGAGACCGTCCTTTTCACTGTCATATAGGGTCATGACCATAGTGTCTAGTTCAAACACTCCAAGCAGCCAATGTTTGGGATGCAAGCATATGGGGATGTACACCTGAAATATTACAATATATGTCATATATGTTATTAAATAAAATAACAGTAAAACGATTTGCATACCCTATCGAGGAGAGTCCAAGAGGTCCCTTCCGAGCCATTGCATATTTCGATCACGGAGGCGGGACCTTGATGGTCCATCAGTATACACTGAAAGAACATAGTGTGCATGATGGTCCACCTCGTGTCTACGCCACGATGTTTTTGCAACAGGCTAACCCAAGAATCGACGTGCTATGCATAAAAAATAGATGGTTAGACATGTAATATAAATATATTTGATTATATATGACTATAATTTAACTTCATACTAACCGTATCGTCTAAGTCAGAGTTCACAGGGTCATCCGCAAGCAATGTTTCAAAAAACGAGGGGTTGATTTCTAAGCCCCCGTAAGGGGTGAATGTCAAGTTGGGGAGGCGACCAGTCCGGCACATCCTCAATATTTCTGATGTCGGTTGAGGCTCCGGTGAAGGCACCTTTCCCTTTTTCTTTCCTCCCTTCTTTCCCCCCGCTTTCTTTGCTTGTTTTTTAGCGGGCGGTGGTGTCGTAGATCCTTGTTGGCCAAACGGGTGACGAAACCATTGTGAAATTTTATGCGACCGCTTTTTAGGGAGCGGGGTCACCTGTGGTGGTGGATCTACAACATCCATCGAGTCATCGTCAGGCTCCGAGAAGTGCTCCGAGAAGTGATCCTGGATAATAGGAGACCCCGTCTGAAAATTACGTTACTCAATGTTTTAAGTACAATTTGGGAAATGTTCACAATTAAACCAAAACTACCAAAATAACTTACAGTATGCATTTCCGGCCTGTAATAGTCATCGGCCGAACCGCCAAAGATGTTTGTGATTGATGTGGTGGCGAACGGCGGCGGCATCTGCGAGGTGTATGCCCCCGACATCCCGGCCTGCGTGACATTGATCATTAAAATAGTTACAAAATTAGGATTATCGATATATAACTATAATGGTTACTCAGTGTCACTAACACTCTCCGGGATAGTAGAATATGATGTGGTGGCGAACGGCGGCGGCATCTGCGAGGTGTATGCCCCCGACATCCCGGCCTGCGTGACATTGATCATTAAAATAGTTACAAAATTAGGAACAAACATATAACTATAATGGTTACTCAGTGTCACTTACACTCTCCGGGATAGTAGAATAGGATGTGGTGGCGAACGGCGTTTCCGACATCCCGACCCCCGACATCCCGGCCTGCGTGACATTGATCATTATAAGAGTTACAAACTTAGGAACAAACATATAACTATAATGGTTACTCAATGTCACTTACATTTTCAGGGACTGACGGATAGGATGTGGTGGCAAACGTCGCCTATGCCCCCTGTCCGAACGGAGCGGGGATCGGTGTCGTACTCGACAGCTAAAACAAATTTAGAACGTAATATTAATATACAAACTAAATAAACGTGGCCAACAAATTAAGTTAAACACTAACATTGACAGCGCTAAACTGTCTGTAGAATCCCTCCAGAAGCTGTACACGTGACTCTAGCGGCCCGTGGACGTAGTCCCACAGGTGCTCATGAGAGCCACGCTGTGGCTCGTAGGAAGGGGCCGCCTCATATGGATTGTAAGAGGAGGAATGGGGCGGCTGGTAGGAGGAGGAACGGGCCGGCTGGTAGGAGGAGGAAGGGGGCGGCTGGTATCCACCGGAAGGGGGCCTGTCGTCGTCTTCCTCATCTTCGGAAGTAGGGGGACGTCGAGCCCTTTCCGCCTCTGCGTCAATAAAGGCCACGCTGTCTCTGTACCAATCTGTGCCCATCTCGTCGACAGTAGGCACAAGGCGATCGAAAGGCAAGAGTGGCTGCTAAATATATGATAAAACATAAAAGAAATTAATAAGCGGGACTAACGTATGCAAATTGTAAACATAGTAAAAGAACTTACATTTCTAGACGCATTGAAGAACTGAAACCAAAGCGACCTACTTAGGGTAACACGCTTGTCCCAACGGGTTCCCCTAAGTACTCGATCGTCGCGCTTGACGAAATATCGGATTGATGCGGGAAACATCTCCAAGATCCATATCTGGAACTAGACAAGAAGAGCAAGTACGTAAAAAGAAAAGCCAAACAGTTTGTATGTATTATTAACAATTGTTATACTACGTATCTAACCTTGAAGGCGTATGTAAAACCACAAAGATTCATCTTTGCATGTCGATCAACGCGTCTGGCTATGGCTCGGTGCAGAATAGAGTAGCAATGTGTCCAGATATGGCTACCCCACGGGTAGCTGTTAAACAGCTCAAGGTCCTCGACGGCCCTAAGGACCGTCTCGGAAGCATACTGGCTATACTCACGGCCCAGGAAGCCCATATCCACGATCACCACCAAGCATACACGGACAGCATCGTCGTCGGTTAGGGCACTAAGGCCCTATTTCATCATTTCCCGGGCTGCCTTCAGCTTCAAACGAGATGCTGAAATGCCCCAAACCCTAGGAACGAAGGAGCAGTCTTCTAAGGGAGGAAGGGGGGGAGCCTCTCCAAAACGTAGTCCTGTAATTAGACAGAACTGACGACGCCCAAAATGCAATTGAGAGCCGAAGAAATCAAAATGCATCTCCTCCGGCTCAGCGTTGGCGTCCTCGACCTCCAACTGTAGAAACATGTGTACTAGCGTAGGGTCGCCACCAGAGTAAGACACATCCATCCATGGCCCGAACGGTGTTCCTCTATAGATGGTCTCAAGGGTATCCGCACGATCACCTAATCCCCTAAAGAGCGCTCCTAATTCCTCGATGTAGGAAACTTTGCACCTTAGCGTCAAGTCGATGTTAAAGAAATCCTTCTACATAGTCATTCACAGATGTTATAGTTAGTGTTATATATAGATGCTGCGGTTTATTTTATTTTATATAGATGTTGCGGTTTATTTTATTTCAACGTATCATATTGTTATATATAGATAAAGTGCGGTGGTATTTTATTTCAACGTATAATAGTGTTATATATAGATAAAGTGTGGTGGTATTTTATTTCAACGTATAATAGTGTTATATATAGATAAAGTGCGGTTTATTTTATTTCAACGTATCATATTGTTATATATAGATAAAGTGCGGTGGTATTTTATTTCAACGTATAATAGTGTTATATATAGATAAAGTGCGGTTTATTTTATTTCAACGTATCATATTGTTATATATAGATAAAGTGCGGTGGTATTTTATTTCAACTTATAATAGTGTTATATATAGATAAAGTGCAGTTTATTTTATTTCAACGTATCATATTGTTATATATAGATAAAGTGCGGTGGTATTTTATTTCAACGTATAATAGTGTTATATATAGATAAAGTGCGGTTTATTTTATTTCAACGTATCATATTGTTATATATAGATAAAGTGCAGTTTAGGAACCCTAGTTGTCATTCTTAAAAGTTTAGGACCTAATTGGCATTCTTAAAAGTTTAGGGACCTAAGTTGTCATTCTTAAAAAACACATTCTTAACAATTTTTTTATAAAAACACACCCTTAACAATTTTTTATAAAAACAGTTTTTTTATAAAAAAATTGTTAAGAGTGTTTTTTTATAAAAAAATTGTTAAGAGTGTGTTATTATAAAAAATTGTTAAAAATGTGTTTTTTTTTATAAAAACACACCCTTAACAATTTTTTATAAAAACACACTCTTAACAATTTTTTTATAAAAAAACTGTTTTTATAAAAAATTGTTAAGGGTGTGTTTTTATAAAAAAATTGTTAAGAGTGTGTTTTTATAAAAAAAAACACATTTTTAACAATTTTTTTATAATAACACACTCTTAACAATTTTTTTATAAAAAAACACTCTTAACAATTTTTTTTATGAAAAAACACACTATAACAACATACACATTATAACATACAAATATCACATTCAAACATAAAACCATAAAACTATAACAATTTTTTATAAAAACACACTCTTAACAATTTTTTATAAAAAACTGTTTTTATAAAAAATTGTTAAGGGTGTGTTTTTATAAAAAAATTGTTAAGAGTGTGTTTTTATAAAAAAAAACACTATAACAACATACACATTATAACATACAAATATCACATTCAAACATAAAACCATAAAACTATAACAATTTTTTTATAAAAAAACACTCTTAACAATTTTTTATAAAAAAACTGTTTTTATAAAAAATTGTTAAGGGTGTGTTTTTATAAAAAAATTGTTAAGAGTGTGTTTTTATAAAACAAAACACATTTTTAACAATTTTTTTATAATAACACACTCTTAACAATTTTTTTATAAAAAAACACTCTTAACAATTTTTTTATAAAAAACACACTATAACAACATACACATTATAACATACAAATATCACATTCAAACATAAAACCATACATATCATGTTAAACATAGAACATATTCAAACATAAGTTATAAACAATATAACAACCTACAAATCATATATCTTAACTTAAAATAACATACAAAAAATAACAAAAAACATAAGGAAAACATACCACAGAGGTAATACGAGACATCTTCACAAAACCCGAACGCGTATTCCACACGACAAAATTGAGAGAGTGAGAGAAAATTGAGAGAGTTTGATTAAAAATTGAGAGAGTTATTAAAAAAATGAGAGTGGCCGGTTTTTGGTCCCCCCCCCCTTATATAGTGCGGCCGAAGAACAAATTTAGGGTTTGGTTCGTCAAAATGAAATTAGGGTTAACCCTGTGCCGGCACATGGCACTTTTGCCCGCGATCGCGGGGGGTCAAAGAAAGTCAAACGCGGGCAGGGACCAAAACTGCACACGCGGGCATTCTTGAGGGGGGAAAGCTGGACCGCGGGCATTCTTGAGGGACCAACGCGGGCAAAGTGGGCAAACTTTGGACACGTGTAGCCCGCGATCGCGGGGGTCAACGAGAGTCAAACGCGGGCAGGGACCAAAACTGCACACGCGGGCATTCTTGAGGGGGGAAAGCTGGACCGCGGGCATTCTTGAGGGACCAACGCGGGCAAAGTGGGCAAACTTTGGTGTCACGTGGCCTGGAGCCCGCGATCGCGGGCTCCATCGCGGATTTTTGGGGTATTTTTGTAACATGGGAGAGATTTTGGGTATTTCAGTAAAACGTGGTTTGACTTAGGGTATTTTAATTAATTTCCCATTTTTATATGACTACACTTCACTTTTGGTCCGTTGTTATTTTCAATCGATATTAGTAGTCCTAAGCTTTAAAAACTCGGATTTTGTCCCCATTAATTTTCAACGAATTCGGTCCCTCATAATAACGAAGGCCAAGTTTTCTGATAAATCCAGTTTAATAGGGGATATTTTAGTTATTTTCAATAATATTTTATGTTTATTTTTATGATTCTTTATATACAAACTATATATATACTATATATTATAAAGTATTTAGAGCAAAATTCATAAAAACCCCTTTTTTAAGCTTATGCTACTAGGACGATAATCAAATGAAAACCACAAATAGGTTACAAACCCGTGAGAACCAATGTAAAAATTTTTGTTTACATGATTTTTTTTCATCAAAACCTATGATTTAAGGTATTGTTACATATATGTTCGTGTTCACCTTATGAAAAGTTTACATGTGAAAAACGAATTTTGTTTCACCTAGTGAAATGAAAAATACCCGTAAAAAATATTCACATGGTGAAACAAATCCATGTGAAACTATCATATTATGAAACACATATATTTGAAGTAAAATATAATAATCCTAGCGTTTGATGAAAAAATATCATGTAAAAAAATATTTTTTATATCGGTTCTCACGGTTTATAACATATTTGTGGTTCTCACATGATTTAACCCCTATGCTACTATTACTCACTGTTCTAAAAGGCTCGTCACGACAGCCTCCATGGCGCGCCGCGGCTTAAGGCTTGTGTCTCACGCCACGTTATGCTTGTGGCACGCCATGACCTAATGTGCAGTCTTTTATAACGCAATATTTGATTTATCTTTACGTTTTTAATGTCTTATTTGCTAGTTTTTAATATATAACCTAATTTAACTTGGTTATTGTCATTGACTCATTGATTAATAGTACAAAACATATGTTTTTATATATAATAGTATATATGATATAGAGATTTGCCGCCATAAAAGTCACGCCTTGATAAACGTCATGGCACGTCGTGGCTCCTAAGGCTTGAGGCTTGGCCTCGCCGCCACGCCACGCCTCACGCCATTTAGAACCTTGCTATTACTTAATACATAATTACTTAAATTTCAACTTTACAAGTTACTAATGCTTTAGTACAACTTATTGAAGCAGACCATTGGCGCTTCTTTTTTTACTTTTTGTTTGAATTTTAAATTTAAGTGGAAGACAGGTATCTTCTTTATGTTCCCAAGAAACTTTTCAAATAATTTCTATTGGCTTCCAAGCCTACTTTCCGGCTCAAGGTAGCGATTGCCTGCCACAAATTTGATGAGTTGATTTTCCCTTTTGCGAGTAGGTTCTCTAACCCTCAGATGAAGCCAAACACGTAATCTCCCTCTTCCCTCTTCTCCAACTCTCGATTTTACCTTTTCCAGGTAGTTTCTCTCTTCCTCGGATTTTTTCATGTGATCACTTCTTTGTTTCTTGTTATCTTTTTCATATTTATAATATTGCTTATTTCATGATATCGATTTCACCACTCTTTTTGGATTCTCGTGCAACTTGTTAGCTTTTGATTTTGAGTTGGACTTTCTCCGTCTACGCACTACATGGCTTTCTCCAAGTAAGTTTTGACCTAATTTTTCTCATGTTACGATTTTCCTTCCAAATCTTGTTAAAAATCTTCTTCTTAAAATCGCTTTTATACCTTTAGCTTTCATGGGTTCTTCCTAGTTTTTCTCTTGACAGATTTAAACATTGAGTTTCATCAATCGAGGCGCCATTTCCGTTTCCCTTTTCCTCAAGTTTGTTTCTATCTTAGGCTAATGATTTATCTTTTATTGTTTGGAAAATATGCACTCATTTAAATTCGAATTTTGGGGTGGAAATAAGATGAAACATGGTTTAGAATTTCATTTGCAAGTGAATGACAATTGGATTATTATAGTTATAAAATTTGTGTTAAATGGGAAACATGGGTATCGTGTGACAGTTGTCTATCGACAGTGGTTGTATGGTAGCAACTACAAGCACATGATGCCAAGGCTGAGCAGAAGGATAAGTGTCGAGACTGTGGTGCCACCATCACTCGGGACTTTGGAGTTATATGGTAGCAACTACAAGCACATGACGCCATTTGGGGTTGTTTTTACGACATTAGAGTCATTTGTTTCTAGTTTAATCATTTAACGTGTATTTGTAACTACAAACTAAAACATTTTTATACCATAGTAGACAAATTGGTGTGTATATACTATTGTTGTAATTTAATATTCGACACACGGTAAGTCTATTACCAGGTCGAGACATCGGACATCATTGGAACATGGACAATTTTTAGTTGAGGATTGCTAATCCATTGTCTTAGTATTGACATGTAATGCACACGCCTATGATTGTATATATTAGGATTTTATTGTGGTTGTATTATTTGTCACCTGTAACTTCTAACCAGTCAGCTAAAGTGAGTTCCTTAAGTGGCTTATGGATTGTTACAGGCTTGTTACAACGTTTAGTTTTAGGATTCACTAGTGAAACACATAAACAGTGATGTCCTACCAATTTACTTCTAGAATTGGTGTCAGTTTTGGATGGTACAAAACGTGGGTTGTTCAAACTTTTATAATTCAAATTTCATCTTTAGGCTTCATGCTCCCTAGAAAGGTGAATATTCTGCTATCAAGTTTCAAAGATTGTTGATATGAGAAGTTCTTATTTAGAAAAAAAAACTTCATAATATACACTTATCAAACCACTTATTGCTTGACAAGATTTGAACAACTTTCATATCAGGTTATTACGCTTACTTTTTTTGGTTTCTTTTACATAAAAGCTTAGAATTGAGGATCTTACAGATCTAATGAAAATGCAGAGAATTTTTTTTTGAATCGAGATGAAGGATTAAGCACTTGATGTAATTGTAACATGGCCTTTTTTTATCTGTGGTTGTTTTTTAAAGTTTGTATATGATGGTATATGCTACTGCATTTTCCTTGTTATCACCATTGCTATATATTGTTGCCATCTCGTTGAAATCGTGCTTCATTCTTTCTTTGGAAATTGTTCCAATTGTGTTGCTCTATTTGTGTTACTTGTATGTTTTGGGAACACCTTTTGTTAACTCCAGATCTATTAGGTAAATGTCATCATCTTCATTGATCTTGAGAAATTCTAGAATTACATGTGAATTGAAGCTTTCTCTCTCTAGAATTTCTCTCACTATCTCTCTCTAAGATATTACAATTAAAGATCTCTTAACCTTGCTTAATCTCTAAGCAAACTATTTATACTTCCTAATTACAACACATTAAAACTAAAGCTAGTTTGACTTTCTATTTAACTACATTGACTTTGACTGCTTTGACTTTTACTTTGACTTTACAATATTTGACAAATACATTGACTTTCTCAATCAATCTTGAATACAATATAATGCTCTAACATTCTCCCCCTTTGAATTCAAGATTTAAAAAATATGGCAACAGTCTTCAGCTCTTGATCTTTAAAACATTAATTTTGACTGTTTTAAACTTTGAAGCTCTGACACTCTTCAAACAGCTGTATCTTCACAAGTTCACGTCGAATTAGATGCTTTGACAGTCTTTAAACTCTTAGCTTTGAAGAATCTTCAGTTAAACTTGAAAAGTCTTTGTCTTTCTCTTTGTAAAGTCATTCTCCTTGAATATCAACTTCAACAAATTGTCATCAAGTCTTGAACACGAATTTCAGATCTTTGCATCTTTAAAATCTTTGAAGCTTTAGTCTTTGAAGCTTTGAACTCAAACTCTTTAAACAGTTTCTTGAACCTTGTATCTTCATCTCTTTGAACTTTGAACTTTGAACGGTAACAATCTTTGAACATCTTTGAACAATAAACTCTCTCTAATCATATCGAAACATCTTCTTGACTTTAAGAAATCTTTAAGCTATTTCTCCCCCTTTATCTTTCATTGATATATCTCCCTCTTTTTTTCAGTATGTTATTTCTCCCCCTTTTTGATGATTGTGAGCATCATGATCATCAAAACTCTTTTCAATTTCAGCACGGTCTTTAAATACCACAAGTAACATTCTCCTCCTTTTGATCTATATAGTCGTCAATTACAAATGATATTTATCCGAATCTTTTCAAATTCAGATATAATGAATGTGGTAACCCTGAAACAATGGATGAATCAGTTAAAATGCATGTAAGTAGCATGGAGCCACTTAGTACAACGAATGTACTTTGGAAAGGAGCTTTTTGATGTTCACTCCTCCAGGGCTTCCATTCAATCATCGAAAAACACTAAGGAATTTCTATGAACGTTATGACAAGAAAAAATATTCCTTGTGTGTACGTGCAAGTGTAGAAATGATTGAAGCAACGTATGCTTGATTATTAGGCTCAAAGTGTGTAAACTGTTGAGACAGCAACAAGTTTTCCACGGACTCAATGTGCATGATCGAAGAGCGAAGGTGGGGCAAACTTCCTTCTTTTTCAATATCCAAATCTTTCGAGTGAAGATCAGATAGATTATATGTTGCGTCCCCAAGAAAAATTGAAACATTTCTTTGTTAAGAAAGAAATGAGTAGCTGGTGGGGTTAAATGCAAGAGTTGGCATGGGCTAACTGCCTGTTTCAATGATGGTCACTAAAGAATATGAACCAATCAGTAATGTGGCTTCCCGACTCAGAAAAGGGTTGGTGCAGAGTTCTCTTATTCTTTTAACTCTGTTCTCACACCCTCTTTCTGTCTTTAGTCCACTCATGTAAAGCCCGTATCCCGGTATGTATTTTCGTATTATTAATCTTTTTTAAAGCTATTATTTAACGTGGTTTCCGTTAACGGGATTAGACGATTTGGACCTAATAGTTAAAAATGTCAACTATTTTGTTGGTTTGCGAGAAGAGTTTAGTTGAGGGGCCAAAAGTGGCAAGGGGGCCAAACTTGTGCATGGGATCAGCCAAGAGACACCCCTTCCCCTTCCCCTTCCCCTTCGGTTTCATGTTAGTAACCCCCAAGAACCTTTAGCCATCTCCCCTCCCCCTTCTTGTTGTTTTCGGCCGAGAAAGGAAAAGAGAGAGAGAGAGGAATCGGAAGAGAGAGGGAGGAAGAGAAAAACCGAGAGAGAAAGAGAGCAAGGGTCGAGAGGAGGAAGGAGGCGATTGCCGGCGTGAGGGAACCAACGTCGGGAGTGGTCGGAAAGGAGGAGGAAGAGGGATTCCGTTAAGGTAAGTGTCCCGTTCGTTTTATTTGATGTTTTTCCTCGTCGGAGAATGTAAACCGCCACCACCACCGCCGTAGCAACGGCTGCCGGCGGTGGGGCCGCCGCTGCACGCCGCCGCGATGGCGGCAGAGAGTGCGTGCGCTTGCGGGTGTGTGGGTGTGTGCGGGTGTGGGGTTGCGGGTGATGTTGGGAGGTTTCGCCGGAGGTTATCGACCGCAACCACCGTCGTCGCCGCCAACCACCACCACCGCCGGAGGCGGCAGTGGGTGGTGCATGGTGTGGTTCAGCCCATGTCAACCCTAAAATAGTAAGTCATGTTGCTTTGCTGGTCTGTTTGGATTAAGACGTCTCATTGGGTTCAAGTTCAAAAGGTTATCATTTTATGTAAATTGTACAGTTTCTGCCCTGTGTTGTAAAAGTTATAACTTTTGCTAGGAATGTCGGATTGGGATGGAGCTGGTGCCAAAAGTTCCCATTCTGAGTCTAGTAACTTTTATATGTTTTGTGGAAAAACCAGTTCGGGCCATAGCTAGTGTCAAATTGCCATTTTATACGGACAGGTCCTGTTTTAGCTGCTCTGAGAGGTGTTTTTGTAAAATTCATATAGAGTGCTAGGAATATCGTTAGGACGCGTGCGATACGTCCCTGGAACCGTAAGACATTGAACTTCCTGAATGTGGAATTAGATTTTTGGTTTGATCAGTTTAGCAGGGGTAAAATGGGTCCCGAACAGACCTACGTTTTTAGTATAAAAGCTGGAATTTTTAGTTTCGTTAAACTAGTAAAAGTGTCGTGAGTTGGGACCTTCCGTTGACGTTTTTAGTGCGTAATTAGGTGGGAAAATGTGAGGAAGGTTGACGTGCTGGTGTTGCGGCTCGGGAGCGCGTCGTTTTGCTTTGAGGTGAGTTCTCTCACCGCGTAGTTAGGAATTTCATGCATATCGTTATTTTGTGTTACGTGTTATTATGTGTTATTACGTGTTTACGTGAATTAGTTGGGATGTGATATCTAGTTGTGATCTGTTGAATGTGTATGTGAATTATGTATGCTTGTGTACACCTCAGTGGGACTGGGGGGCTCGGTGGGACCGAGGGCTCGGTGGGACTGAGCTAGTACAATTGTATTATCTTTACTCGGTGGGACCGAGGGCTCGGTGGGACTAAGCTTGTATCGATATATTTTTGGTGTGCTCGGTGGGACCGAGGTTCGTATTTATACGCTAATTGTTATGTGGATTTATATCCGTGGTGATGGTGATGTTGCCTACTGGCGAGTAGGGGCGATATACGTGGGGTTGCTACCTGCGTGTGTGATAGGATTCACTAAGCGTTTAGCTTACCCTTTTCCCAATATGTTGTGATTTCAGGTGCGAGCGGCAGTCGGGCTTGACGGTACACACACTAGGCGCGGAGTGTCAAGAATTGTTTAAGTTTCACTTTCAAACCTTTGGATTTTATTTTATGAAATTTCCGCTGCATAAACTTTATTGACTGTTCGAGTTAACGACGTTAACTTCATTTGAGTTACGAATTATTAAATTATGATTGTTTTATAATGAAATGCATGTTTTTAAAATTTTAAATTCCTTGTAATTTTTGGGACGTTACAACTTGGTATCAGAGCACAACTTGAGTGAATCAAACACATCTCGGTGTGTTTGGTCTCAAGTTGCGGCTATGAAGTTTTTTAAACTCTCTTATTAAAATCTTTGAAAATAAATGAACGGAGAAAGCCCGTTTGGGAAACGGTGATCGTGGGCGCAGTGTGTACAGTCAGCCGACGCCAATTGGGAATGTACAGCACTTAGTGTATTTATTGCTTTCTAGGCATAGGGTATGCATGCTAGATTGCCGAGGTTGTTTACACTGTACTGTACGATGACTGCTTGCTAGTAGGAATCAATGCTAGTTATAGTAGGTTGTCAAGTGAAGGCCCTATAGGTTGCATGCAGTAAGAATCATATAGCCTTAGAATATTTGATTTAGTTCTATTGCACAGCTCTTGTTTGAGTCCAACCGTTCTAGGATAGAATCTTGTATTCGAATGTCTATTTGATTCACGCTGCGTGCGACTGGGTATTCGCGAGCCAACTCGTTATGGCTAACAGGGATTCCGTTGTAGCAAGAGTAGTGGGATGAGATGAAATTCCTAGTGAGCTGGGAATAGCGTTTACATATGAGTACGTATGCTAGATTGCTTTCTAGAACATAGGAGTATGTATGCTAGATTGCTTACGTGGATTTTGTGGTACTGTATACTTGTTACTTGATATTAGGAACTCATGCTAGCCTTGATAGGTTGTTATGTGAATGCACCTTAGGTTGTATGCAGTAGGAACTGAATAGCCTTAGAATGTTGGATTTAGTTCTATTGCGCAGCTCTTGTTTGAGTCCAACCGTTGTAGGATAGAATCTTATATTCGAATGTCTATCTGATTTCACTGTATACGACTGTGCGTTTACGAGGCGACTCGTCAGGGCTAGTGGGGGTTCCGTTCTAGCAAGGGTGGTGGGGTATTACGACTTTTCTAGGGAGCTAGGAAAAGTGTTTGCATATGCCGGAATGGGCATATGTGTTTGTTTGTGGTAAGCAACTACTTGGACGTCCCGGGATAGGACTCGAAACGAGTAAGGATAGGTGTGAAGGGTAGTAGCAGAGCTCCTACTATCTGAAGCACAGGATCCGTGCTCGAGTCGGAGAAGGTCACGGAGAATCCTAAGAGTTGAGTGTGAGCGTAGTTAGCAGGTTTTAATGTGTGCTAGTAGCTCGTTAAGGAGGAACAACAATGTTGATCCAGATGCTGATGCTGGAATTATTGCTGATCAGATTCGTGAGATGTTTGCGGTCGAGGTGACGCATATTTTGAGGAGGCGATCCCCAAAATTATTACCGCCATTCGTGATGAGGTAATAGTGTCGATGGAGGAGCGCATCGCGGCGATTCCACCCCCTGCGGGTGGGCAGCCCCGAACAAGAGGGTCGGGATCGGTTATAGAGTGCACATTCCTTACCGGTGGTTGTCCTGCGAACTAGAAGGTTCGCTTCGCGGTGAATCTGTTACGAGACGGAGCGAAAGACTAGTGTGCTATTGCTTTGACGCTTAACGGGCGCACTACTTGACCTGGGAGGAGTTCGTCGTATGTTTCGTGTAGAGCATGTGCCTCTATTGGAGATGGAGAGGAGTGCCAAAGAGTTCTTGGAGCTCTATCAGATTGCGGAGGCCATAAAGGAGGTGAACCGAAAGTTTACGGAAATGACATTATTCTATCCTTAGCATGTTGCTTTTGAGGACATGAAGAGGACACGGTTCAAGGATATGTTACGTACCAAGATCAGGGAGTTCGTGAGTACCGCGCAGTATGCTTCACTTGCTGTAGTGATGGAGGCGGCCTGAGGTAGAGTTCGTCAACTGGGAGTGGAGGAGGCACAAGCTACGTATAAAGTGGTGACAGGTACGTTTTTGGTTAACTCGGTGCTTGCTGTGGTGACGATTGATAGCGGGGCTACTCATCCTTCCGTGTCTCACATAGTTAGTGAGTGTTTGGGGCCGAGTTGTAGGACGGTTAGGCTGTCCACTTGTGGTTGCATTTGCTGAAGACAGGACCTTGACGGTTACTGACGTGTACCGGGGGTGCACTTTGGAGATCTCTGGTGTGAGGTTCCCGATTGATTTGATTCCGATCGCTATGCGGGAGTTGTGCGTGACTGTGGGCATGGATTGGATGGATGCGTATGATGCGGAGATTGTTTGTCGTCGCAAACAAGTACGGGTTCGAACACCAAGCGGGGGAGAAATGCTAGTTCAGGGCGGCTTGCCCAGGCGGACCTCAGCGATATGTTCGGCTGCGAGGGCTCGGAGGTACTTGCAGCACAGTGGTCAGGGATTTTTGGCGTATGTGATCGACACGCGCGTCGACGGAGAGAAGAAGTCTGTGGAGGATGTGCCAGTTGTACGGGAGTTTGCTGACGTATTTTCCCGAGGAGTTACCGGGGATACCTCCCGAGCGACAGGTAGAGTTCCACGTTGATTTGATTCCGGATGCTGCTCCGGTGGCCAAGGCACCTTATCGCCTGGCTCCACCGGAAATGAAGGAGTTGTACACTCGTTGCAGGAACTTATCGAAAAGGAGTTCTTCAAGCCGAGTTGTCCACCGTGGGGAGCCCCGATTCTGTTTGTGAAAAAGAAAGACGGGTCCCAACGGATGTGTATAGACTACCGTGAGTTGAATAAGCTTACGGTGAAGAATCGTTATCCTCCGCCAAGGATCGATGACTTGTTCGATCAGCTTCAGGGAGCCTCGTGGTTCTCTAAGGTTGATTTGAGATCGGGGTATCATCGGATGCGGGTGAGGAGAGAGGATACGGAGTAGACGGCCTTTCATTCACGTCATGACCATTTACAAGTTTGTGGTGATGCCTCTCGGGCTCACCAATGCACCCGCAGCATTCATGGACCTCATGAACCGGGTATGTAGCCCTATGTGGGATCGATCGGTGATCGTGTTCATCGACGATATTCTTGTGTAATCGAAGTCGAAGGAAGAGCATGAGATGCATTTGCGATAAGTTTTGGAAGTTTTGAGGCGGGAAAAGCTGTATGCTAAGCTCTCCAAGTGTGAGTTCTGGTTACGAGAGGTCCACTTTCGAGGGCATGTCGTGAACCAGAATGGTATTATGGTGGATCTGGCCAAGATTACGGATGTGATGCGGTGGGAAGTGCCAAAGACTCTCACTGAAGTACGGAGTTTTCTTGGGTTAGCAGGGTACTTCCAGAGATCCATTCAGGATTTCTCCAAGATTGCTTTATCGATGACCCGATCGACGAAGAAATCTGCGGCTTTTAGTTGGGGTGAAGAGCAGCAGAGGGCTTTGGGGAGCTACGCAGGCGTTATGCGAGGCTCCGATGTTGACTTTGCCGGAGGGTATGTAAGAATTGGTGGTGTTTGCTCTCAAGATTTGGAGGCACTATTTGTATGGCGTCAAGTGTATACACTAACCATAAAAGCCTCCAGTACTTGATGACCGGCAAAACCTCAACATGCGTCACAGGAGGTGGCTTGACGTGGTCAAGGATTATGATGGTGAGATACTTTACCACCCCGGTAAAGCGGATGTTACTACGGACGCACTTAGTCGACATCTGGATGGTGAGCCACTGTGGGGCTTGTGTCAACGGTTAACAGTGGTTGCACCTCTTCTCGAGTCGATAGGTAGTGCTCAGGAGGTGACAGTTTTGGAGGAAAATGCCAATCGCGAGAGAGTTTCGGGGGAAATTTCGAATTTTGTCCGTGATAGTCATGGGTCAATTGCTCGGTCTTAATGGTCGGTTGGGTATCTCGGGGTGGGACTCCGGTATTCATGTGTTATGACCTTGACTTTCCAGTAGGCACTAAGAGGATACAGTCTTGGGCACTTACCTGAGAGGTAGCTCCGATGTGCCGGGACTTGAGACGTACCTGAGAGGTAGGCGTTGGGGTGTAACTGGGCTTCATAGAGCGAGTGTGGAAGATACGTCGATGGTGGAAGGTTGGGTATCCCACGCGTGTGGGTACTGTAGGCCGAATAGTATCGGTTAGGGAATGCTGCCCTTTGTAATAAAGAGGATAAATGCGTAGAAATTTTGAGGTAAATAGTATACTTAGGTGTCGACTTTTGGGCTTGAGGCCAAATGCCTTAGTGTAATTGGGGAATTGTAGCCGATTTTAAGGAAATTATGTTGATGGTAGTAGTAATCCTGAGATGTTTGCTTGTGGTGAATGGGTGTGGTGGAATGACCTTCGTGGATGATTATAAATTTACTAGTTTGATAATTCATGTGGAATAAATTGTGGGAGTCTATTAGAACTCGTGAAAGTTAATCGACAGTTAATGATAGGAATGATCGAATTCGAGTATCCTGTAGGGTATATTGGTGAGCAACTTAGAATGGTTAGAGCTTGAAATTTGAATCGGGATGTTTGGATTATCTATGGTTGGGAGACAACCGAAGTCGTTTGACTAGGAATGAATCCAGTTGTTGGAGTGTTCCTCCGATCATACTTGCGGTGTACTTGAAGGAGTTTTGTGGTAAGAAAAGTATTCGAGAGATTTTTAGACGGTGTGGGAAATCTTAAATTCCAGTTAGTGAAGGTCTAGTGGAAACACCGAAAGTGTTCCGAGTGAACTTAGGAACCTGAGGTTGAGATGTGGGAGGCCTATCTATAGCTATTCACGGGCATAGACTTCGAGGACGAAGTCTAATCCAAATGGGGGAGAGTTGTAAAGCCCGTATCCCGGTATGTATTTTCGTATTATTAATCTTTTTTTAAGCTATTATTTAACGTGGTTTCCGTTAACGGGATTAGACGATTTGGACCTAATAGTTAAAAATGTCAACTATTTTGTTGGTTTGCGAGAAGAGTTTAGTTGAGGGGCCAAAAGTGGCAAGGGGGCCAAACTTGTGCATGGGATCAGCCAAGAGACACCCCTTCCCCTTCCCCTTCCCCTTCCCCTTCGGTTTCATGTTAGTAACCCCCAAGAACCTTTAGCCATCTCCCCTCCCCCTTCTTGTTGTTTTCGGCCGAGAAAGGAAAAGAGAGAGAGAGAGAGGAATCGGAAGAGAGAGGGAGGAAGAGAAAAACCGAGAGAGAAAGAGAGCAAGGGTCGAGAGGAGGAAGGAGGCGATTGCCGGCGTGAGGGAACCAGCGTCGGGAGTGGTCGGAAAGGAGGAGGAAGAGGGATTCCGTTAAGGTAAGTGTCCCGTTCGTTTTATTTGATGTTTTTCCTCGTCGGAGAATGTAAACCGCCACCACCACCGCCGTAGCAACGGCTGCCGGCGGTGGGGCCGCTGCACGCCGCCGCGATGGCGGCAGAGAGTGCGTGCGCTTGCTGGTGTGTGGGTGTGTGCGGGTGTGGGGTTGCGGGTGATGTTGGGAGGTTTCGCCGGAGGTTATCGACCGCAACCACCGTCGTCGCCGCCAACCACCACCACCGCCGGAGGCGGCAGTGGGTGGTGCATGGTGTGGTTCAGCCCATGTCAACCCTAAAACAGTAAGTCATGTTGCTTTGCGGGTCTGTTTGGATTAAGACGTCTCATTGGGTTCAAGTTCAAAAGGTTATCATTTTATGTAAATTGTACAGTTTCTGCCCTGTGTTGTAAAAGTTATAACTTTTGCTAGGAATGTCAGATTGGGATGGAGCTGGTGCCAAAAGTTCCCATTCTGAGTCTAGTAACTTTTATATGTTTTGTGGAAAAACCAGTTCGGGCCATAGCTAGTGTCAAATTGCCATTTTATACGGACAGGTCCTGTTTTAGCTGCTCTGAGAGGTGTTTTTGTAAAATTCATATAGAGTGCTAGGAATATCGTTAGGACGCGTGCGATACGTCCCTGGAACCGTAAGACATTGAACTTCCTGAATGTGGAATTAGATTTTTGGTTTGATCAGTTTAGCAGGGGTAAAATGGGTCCCGAACAGACCTGCGTTTTTAGTATAAAAGCTGGAATTTTTAGTTTCGTTAAACTAGTAAAAGTGTCGTGAGTTGGGACCTTCCGTTGACGTTTTTAGTGCGTAATTAGGTGGGAAAATGTGAGGAAGGTTGACGTGCTGGTGTTGCGGCTCGGGAGCGCGTCGCTTTGCTTTGAGGTGAGTTCTCTCACCGCGTAGTTAGGAATTTCATGCATATCGTTATTTTGTGTTACGTGTTATGATGTGTTATTACGTGTTTACGTGAATTAGTTGGGATGTGATATCTAGTTGTGATCTGTTGAATGTGTATGTGAATTATGTATGCTTGTGTACACCTCAGTGGGACTGGGGGGCTCGGTGGGACCGAGGGCTCGGTGGGACTGAGCTTGTATCAATGTCTTTACTCGGTGGGACCGAGGGCTCGGTGGGACTGAGCTTGTATCGATATATTTTTGGTGTGCTCGGTGGGACCGAGGTTCGTATTTATACGCTAATTGTTATGTGGATTTATATCCGTGGTGATGGTGATGTTGCCTACTGGCGAGTAGGGGCGATATACGTGAGGTTGCTACCTGCGTGTGTGATAGGATTCACTAAGCGTTTAGCTTACCCTTTTCCCAATATGTTGTGATTTCAGGTGCGAGCGGCAGTCGGGCTTGACGGTACACACACTAGGCGCGGAGTGTCAAGAATTGTTTAAGTTTCACTTTCAAACCTTTGGATTTTATTTTATGAAATTTCCGCTGCATAAACTTTATTGACTGTTCGAGTTAACGACGTTAACTTCATTTGAGTTACAAATTATTAAATTGTGATTGTTTTATAATGAAATGCATGTTTTTAAAATTTTAAATTCTTTGTAATTTTTGGGACGTTACAACTCACTTCTACCCAAACTCTCATTTACATTTTACCCCAACACAATGAGATTACTCAGCCGGATGAGTTATCTCCCCCACTCTTTGATGTAGACCCCTCACCCCTCAATCACTCAAGGATAACTTCTTGGGTAGGAAAACACTAGTTAACGTGAATCCATAGAAGTTTAATAATCTCACACTGATCCCATGAAATATTGTCCTAAAAGTTTGTGTTGTTCAACACTTTAACTTGAACAAATATGAATATCAGCATTTGAATGACATTGTCATCAGAATGTATGCTCCTCAATAATATCATGAAATATTTGAGCATTTGAACATGAAGATTTCTCAAAACAACGATAAAGTGTAACACCCTCGAATTGGGAAAGAGAAACTAAATAAATTTTTTGATAATACATCCAAAATAATATGATTTCTCCCTATAATCCAATACGGGAAATACCTCAAATTAAAATCTATGATTAACCTCAAACAATATATATATATATCATGTGAAACCTTCAAATACGGTTTATGAAAGTTTATAACATGATTTAAATAATTCGTTAAATGAAAGTTTGCGGCATAAATTATGATTTCCAAAGAAGTTTATGAAAGGATGTAAACGACTCATTTTCCAACGCACACAAAATCTATGGAAAAAGTTCCCAAAATGTATAAAACGTTTTCCAAAATGAATTCCAATCCCAACTTACTCAAAACGTGAATAAATCTATATCATGCGAAACCTTCAAATACGGTTGATGACATAATACTTAACCCATAAATCATGGAAGAACAATTCATATAAATATAATACTTCACCAAAAACATGATACGAACCAATACTCACACGAACGTAAAATGTAATGAAGTCCAAATACCATAAATATGGAAATGACATGCTTCATTCAAACTTTAATATACATTGAGGGAAATCCAATATTAAAGTCATCAATTGCAGTCAATCGCACAAGACCAACGATAATAAAACAAGAACATTATAATATCCAAAGTGATGTTGGCCGACGACGGGGGAGACCCGTATCCATTGAGAGTGGAGGAACACAAAAGTATGCCACTCATACAATATTAATCGTATGACACTTCACAACATAAAAGCCCAAGTGTCCCTACGACTTCTTTCAAGACACACCTAAAGAGACAGTTGACCTTAGCGGTATATTAACATGAATAACACCAAAGGCTCGGCACAAGCGGGGTTACAACCATGGCATTGCCCCGACATGGCAAAGGTCATAAACGCCCATCAATCATGATAGCTCAACCGGACTCAACCCTCCTAGTGAACCCTTGAAAAGTAAAGGTCATAAAACATGGGGCCCGGTCAAATCCCGCAACACCTAGTAGACCATCAAATAAAGACTGACTTACGTGCCTATTGATCCAATGCAACACAGTCTACAATCACATGCCCATCCCGGAATGACCAAAGCACCCGAGCATGTAAATATCACTAATATGCAATAAAATGCTATAAGTTGCAATAAATGCAAACCATCAATAGGACTCCACATTGAGCCATCGAAATCGGACAAGATGTCCCCAAATACTCCTTTAAAGTCAAAACCGAGCAAAATGCTCAAAACTCATTAGACCAATAAATAACGGTCCTCATAGTATAAAATGCATTTATGGTTATCGTTTGAAGATGATGGCGGTGGTGACGGGTTACTGTCGCCACAACTATAAGTCCTTGAGTGGCAGTACTCGTGAGATTGTGCGTTTGGTACTTAGAGAGCTCATATTTTGCATAAGTAAGATCCATTTGAAGCTAGCGGAGTTGGTGTTGGAGGAGGGAGATGACACCAACGCAACCGTAGACAGGATCATGGAGACGCGTTTTAAAACCGTGAGTCCAGGTGTGCGGACAAAGCGGACAATATCTGGTATGGTTAGCCTGGGATGTTACAGATGGTATCAGAGCCGGGAACCGGACTGGTGTGCCAGCGAGGACGCTGGGCTCCCAAGGGGGTGGATTGTAAGATCCCACATTGGTTGGGGAGGGGAACAAAGGTTGCCTTATAAGAGGAACTTGATACCTCCCCTATCAGACGCGTTTTAAAACCGTGAGTCCAGGTGTGCGGACAAAGCGGACAATATCTGGTACGGTTGGTCTGGGATGTTACAGGAAGAGAGAGGGAAAAGGTCTCTTAAAAGCAACAAAATATCTCATCAGACGTCATACGCACGTCCGGCCTTGACCTGACCGACACCCCCCAAAATCTCTCTGCTGCTTCTGCGGATGACCCGCGGACTTCTGGCTGGACACGGACGTCCGACCTTGTCCCTATGCGGACGTCCGCAAGCCTAAAAGTCAAAGTTCTAAAATTTCGGGGTGTTACATAAAGAATGAATGAAATGAATTCGAAGTACTTGTTTGAAAATCTGACTATGTATCAATCGGATCAAATATCATGAATGATCATCCTAAAAGGATAGGGTATCAAAGAATTGAAATATGTTTATATGAACAAATATAAACAATCTTTGAATGAAACGGTTAATTCTCACGCTGAAAAAAATGAATGATGCTCAACAAAATTTGAAATACAAACGGGAGTATTACCATCAAAAAATTGTTTCGTTTTGAGACATGGTAATAACAAAGTCAATATGAAGCTGAACCGGTGTGTATGAATACTTGAAAGTATAGAAAAGATAATACACAAGTATTAACTTTTGGAAACACACGGTCAGAAATGATGTTACGATAATCCGAGATATCCATGAAAAACATTTAAAATCACACTTCTAAATTCATAAAATCTGTTTGAGAATAGAGAAGTTTTTCATGCGTGAAAGTTGTTCTTCTTTCAAACAATAAGAGATTAAGATCAGAAGATACTTACAGTCAGAAATGTTTGAGCCCCCCCTCAAATCATGATACAATGATTTAAAAGATTTATAAGCTCCCCCTTAACATGTGCAAAAGATCTTTATTTTGACAAAATCTGCACAAAGAACAAGATTTGGATCAAAATATCCTTAATCATTAAAAACGAGTTCTGAATTACCAGGATTGAAGATAAATTCAGAAGTCATAGTCGTTGAAGAACGAGTCTTGATCTGATATGATCAGAAGTTAAAATCATTGAAGTACGGGTTCTAAACTGAATTATTCAGAAGCCAAAATCTTTACTCCCCCTTAAAAGCACATGTACTCTTCTTTAAAGGTCTGTACAACTTTTCTTCTGTTTTTCAGTCATGTGTGTGATATACATCTCACAATCGGCACTACACATGATGAACCTGCAAAACAGATTAAGTAGATTTTGGTACCCAACGGAACTTGGGTCCTGGTTTGTTAGGTGCAGTTCTTTTTGAGGAAATTCGATAAGTACCGTACCAATAAGAGACATAATCTTTATGTACAAAATCATTTGTTCCACAGTAAGAACAACAAATATTCTTTTGGGCTAACTTAATCAAATGATTTGCAGAGTAAGTAGTATTAGGTTTAGCAAAAGATTTACCTTTTAGAGCATTGTTCTTCTTGACATTCAAAGTGGAAGTAGATGATTTTGGAACTTCTTTTGTAGGAGGTGTACCTTTCACTCTCCATTCCATCTTTATCTTCTTGAAAACTTGATTCTCTTTAGGCTTGAAAGAAGTATTAACTTTAGGCACATGCAAATCATTATCTGATTTGTCAAACAGAGGATTATAGAAGAGATTAGAAGAACGAATATGATCATTTGAGAAATCATTTGATCTGTCAAATTCTTTTGAAAAATTGTTTTTAAAGATTGAACTTGAAGTTGTCTTGAACGAGCATTCAGAATCAGTTGAGTCAACAAGCGGAGTCTGAATAATCGTGTCAGGACTGACTTGTTTTGAAACATCAACTTTAAAAATGATGTCTTCAAGTTCTTTAACTTTGTTGATTAAAACATTAATGTAACGTCCCAAAAATTACAATAAATTTGAACTTTTAAAAATACTATTTTATTTTAAACAAACCATAAGTATTTAAATCCAATCAAACGTTTTCCCAAAACTCGTTAAGTTAAATAACCAACCAATTAACACAGCGGAAAATGTAAATCATAAAACATAATGTATCATAATGAAATTGCCGAAAGTCTCAACGCGCCAGTGTGTACCGTCACGCCATACTGCCACTCGAACCTGAAACAGTAATTTATAGGGAAAGAGTAAGCACGAAGCTTAGTGAATTCAAACACTAACATAGGGTCGCAATCATATGAGCACTACCCCTATCTACAGATAAGTACCATCAATCCACACATGCCAGCTTAAGAACATATCCTAAACAGGCAAACTCATGCAACAACAACTGTATCTATATATATAACCATCGGTCTCCCCGATCTCATACAATACTATATATATAACCATCGGTCTCCCCGATTTCATACAATACCGTGTACGTATTCCTCGGTCTCCCCGAGTTGTACGACACCCGTATACGTATTCCTCGGTCTCTCCGAGTTGTACGACACCCGTGTACGTATTTGTCGGTCTCCCCAAGCTCTCGGTCTCCCCGAGTTTTATACGACACCCAAGGTCCATTCTAGACACTACACAGCCCAATACCACACACAACAAAAATAGCTAGCACACACGAGCTACAGTAATGCACATAAGATCCCTATCCTACGTAGTGAGAGAACTCACCTCGATAAGCAACGCAAATATCCACAACAGCAAAACGAGCCCGCCAACTCCAACTCACTTCTTTCCACCTAAAGAAGTGCTACAAAGTGTCAACACGAAGCCCCAACCCTAAAAATAATCATAAGACTAAAAGAGTGACATTTCAGCTTTTCGGTCTAAACTGCAGGTCTGTTCGGGACCTGTTTAGCCCCCTCTAGACCCACTAATCCAGAAATTAAATTCCACAAACAGAAGGGTCTGGGTCTTAGCTTTCCAGGGACATATTATACGCGTTCAAACAAGGTTCCTATGATTTTATACGAATTTTCTAAAACTGAAACTCAAAGCTGAAAGTTTCGGACCTGCTACAAAAACGACCATTTTGCACCTAGCTAGAGGCTTAACCAGGTTTTCGCTAAAACACGGAAAGTATTCCCGACACAGAATGTGAACCGTGGGCACTGATTTCGCCTCAAACCGAGTTACGATGGAAAAGTTATGAATGAAACAAAACAGGGGCAGAACCGATATCACCACATAAAATGATAACTTTACAAAAACGGTTTACGCGATAAGATTACGAATTAGAGTTTGCAACCAGGGTTTTAGGCATCTCAGGTCTGGAAAAAACCCTGCACCACCCACTGCCATCTCCGGCAGTGGTGGTCGATGGCGGCGGCGGCAGCCACCCCCGGCGGTGGTGGTGGTTCGATACTCAAAATCCGGCGAGACCACACACACACACCCAAACAATACCATTCGGTCCTACACACGCACACCCGACCTAGCAGCCGTACACGTGCACAGAACAGCCACCAGACGGTGGCGAACTGCGGCGGCGGTGGTCGTTTTGTGGTGTTTCGACGACGACGAAAGAAAGAACAGAAAAGAGAATAGGGATGGAGGCTTACCTCTCGTCGACGATCCAGCAGCACCCCGACGGAAACCCGATCACCGACTGATCTCTATCCCTCTCTCCCTCTCGCGCTACTCTCTCTCTCTCTCGCCGGCAGCCGCTAGCGGCGGCTGTGCTAGTGGTTTGGGGTGATCGACGGCAGCAGCAAGGAGAAGGGGGTAGGGGAGGTGCTTAGGGTTTTTCGTGGTTCTTACTTGCGTGGGACGGAAATAAACGAGAAGAAGGAAGGGGGTCGGTCCATATGGGCCGATCCCATGCAAGCTTTTATCCCTTGTGCACTTTTAGTCCCTGCACTCTCTAGCCCTTGCAAAACCAATTAGAGTTCCACCATTAATAAACTTTTTGGTCTTCCCCGCTAAAACTCGTTAAGGAAAATCGTTAAGAGAAATAAATTAATTACTAAGGAAAAATTCATACCGGGACACGGGCTTTACAACTCTCCCCCGCTTGAATTAGACTTCGTCCTCGAAGTCTTTATCCGCGAACAGCTCTGGATAGTTCTCCCGCATCTCAGCCTCGGGTTCCCAAGTCCACTCGGAACCCTTTCGGTGCTGCCACTGGACTTTCACCAAGCCTATTACCTTGTTACGCAAGGTCTTCGTCTTCCTCTCAATAACAGCAATCGGCTTCTCTACGTAATTAAGCCGCTCGTCGATCTGAACATCCTCAAGAGGAATCACCGCGGACTCATCCACCACACACTTCCGCAACTGAGACACGTGGAAGGTGTTGTGGATCAAACTCAGCTCGTCCGGTAGCTCTAAGCGATAAGCTACCTTGCCCACACACGCAATGACCTTGTAAGGCCCGATGTAACGGGGTCCTAACTTTCCCCGTTTACAAAACCGAATCACCCCTTTCCAGGGCGAAACCTTCAGCAAAACATAATCCCCCACTTGAAACTCCAAGTCTGATCGTCTCTTGTCGGCGTAACTCTTCTACCGACTCTGTGCAGTAACCAAACGGTCCCGCACCATCTGTATCATCTCAATCGTCTTCAGCACAATATCGGTGCTCCCCAATACTCGCTGACCAACCTCGCCCCAGCAAATGGGCGTCCTACACTTCCTACCGTACAACATCTTGTACGGCGGCATGCCAATACTAGAATGGAAGCTGTTGTTGTAGGAAAACTCCGCCAAAGGATGGTACTGATCCCAACTACCTCCAAAATCAATAGCACATGCCCGAAGCATATCCTCGAGTGTCTGAATAGTACGCTCACTCTGCCCGTCAGTCTGTGGATGAAAAGTCGTGCTAAAATGTAACCGCGTACCCACCTCCACCTGAAACCTCTCCCAAAACCGGGAGGTAAAACGGGTGTCCCTGTCAGAGACAATCGAAACTGGCACCCCGTGCCTGGCTACAATCTCTTGCACGAAAATCTCTGCGAGCTTCTCCGCCGAGGAGCTCTCCCTGATGGCCAAAAAGTGAGCACTCTTGGTCAGACGATCCACAATCACCCAAATAGCATCATTCCCTCGTGGAGTCCTTGGGAGTTTAGTAATGAGATCCATCGTGATCTGTTCCCATTTCCACACCGGAATCTCTAAAGGCTGCAACTTCCCATGCGGCCGCTGGTGCTCAGCCTTGACTTTCCGACAAGTCAAGCACACCTCTACACACTTGGCGACATCCCGCTTCATGCCGGGCCACCAATAATTCTCCCGCAGGTCGCGGTACATCTTCGTAGCTCCAGGACGAATAGAAAACTTGGACTTATGCACCTCGTCCAACAAGATCTGCCTGTTCCCACCGGTGAAGGGAACCCAAACTCTACCATACCGAGTCAATAAACCCCGACTATCACGGACAAAATTCGGAATTTCACCCGAAACTCTCTCGCGTTTGGCATTCTCATCCAGAACTGCCGCTTCTTGAGCACTACCTATCGACTCAAGAAGAGGTGAAACCACTGTTAATCGTTGACACAAACCCCGAAGTGGCTCACCAACCGGATGTCGATTGAGTGCGTCCGCAACCACATTCGCTTTACCCGGGTGGTAAAGTATCTCACAATCATAATCCTTGAGTACGTCAAGCCACCTCCTCTGACGCATATTGAGGTTTTGCTGGTCCATCAAGTATTTGAGGCTTTTATGGTCAGTGTATATCGTACACTTGAAGCCATATAAGTAATGCCTCCAAATCTTGAGAGCAAACACCACTGCCCCCAACTCTAAGTCATGTGTCGGGTAGTTCGCCTCATGAGGCTTCAACTGCCTCGAAGCGTAAGCTATAACCTTACCGCGCTGCATGAGCACGACGCCCAAACCCTGGTGCGAAGCGTCACAATACACTAACAGATCCTCCATACCCTCGGGCAAAGTCGACACCGGAGCCTCGCATAAATGTCTGTGCAGCTCCTCAAAAGCCCTTTGCTGCTCCTCACCCCAACTAAAAGCCGCATTTTTCTTCGTCAATCGGGTCATAGGTAAAGCAATCTTGGAGAAATCCTGAATAAATCTCCGGTAATACCCTGCTAACCCAAGGAAACTCCGTACTTCAGTGGAAGTCTTCGGCACTTCCCACCGCATCACTGCCGTAATCTTGGCCGGATCGACCATAATACCACTCTGGTTCATGACATGTCCTAGGAATTGGACCTCCCGTAACCAGAACTCACACTTGGAGAACTTAGCATAAAACTTCTCCCGCCTCAAAACTTCCAAAACTTCTCGCAAATGCATCTCG
Source organism: Saussurea involucrata (assembly GCA_033807775.1). Lineage (NCBI taxonomy): Eukaryota > Viridiplantae > Streptophyta > Magnoliopsida > Asterales > Asteraceae > Saussurea > Saussurea involucrata. The sequence continues at coordinate 70,211,169 of CM066317.1, forward strand.
TGCTCTTCCTTCGACTTCGAATATACGAGAATATCGTCGATGAACACAATCATCGACTAATCCAGCATCGGGCTACACACCCTGTTCATAAGGTCCATGAACGCTGCTGGTGCATTGGTGAGCCCGAAGGGCATCACCACAAACTCGTAATGGCTATAACGTGTACGATAGGCCGTCTTCTCCGTATCCTCACTCCTTACCCGCATTTGATGATACTCCGGTCTCAAATCAATCTTAGAGAACCACGAGGCTCCCTGAAGCTGGTCGAACAAGTCATCGATCCTTGGCAGAGGATAACGATTCTTCACCGTAAGCTTATTCACTCACGGTAGTCTATACACATCCGTTGGGACCCGTCCTTCCTTTTAACAAACAGAATCGGGGCTCCCCACGATGGACAACTCGGCTTGATGAACTCCTTTTCGAGAAGTTCCTGCAACTGAGTATACAACTCCTTCATTTCCGGTGGAGCCAGGCGGTAAGGTGCCTTGGCTACTGGAGCAGCACCCGTAATCAAATCAATGCGGAACTCCACCTGTCGCTCGGGAGGTATCCCCGGTAAATCATCGGGAAACACGTCAGCAAACTCCCGTACAACTGGCACATCCTCTGCGGTCTTCTTCTCTCCGTCGACGCGCGTGTCTATCACATACGCTAGATACCCCTGGCCACTGCTGTAAGTACCTCCGAGCCCTCGCAGCCGAACATATCGTTGAGGTCCGCCTGGGCGAGTCGCCCTGAACTAACAGTTCTCCCCCGCTTGGGGTTCGAACTCGTACTTGTTTGCGACGACAAACAATCTCCGCATCGAAAGCATCCATCCAATCTATGCCCACAATCACGCACAACTCTCGCATAGCGATCGGAATCAAATCAATAGGGAATCTCACACCAGAGATTTCCAAAGTGCACCCCCGGTACACGTCAGAAACCGTCAAGGTCCTGTCATCAGCAACCTCAACCACAAGCGGACAGCCTACCGTCCTACAACTCGGCCCAAAACGCTCACTAACAGTGTGAGACACGAAAGGATGAGTAGCCCCACTATCAAACATCACCACAGCAGGCACCGAGTTAACTAAGAACGTACCTGTCACCACTCTATGCGTAGCTTGTGCCTCTTCCACTCTCAGTTGATGAACTCTACCTCGGGCCGCCTCCATCACCGCAGCAAGTGAAGCATACTGCGCAGTACTTACGAACTCCCTAATCTCGGTACGTAACATATTCTTGTACCGCGTCCTCTTCATGTCCGCAGAAGCAGCATACAAAGGACAGAAAAATGCCATTTCCGTGAACTCTCGGTTCATCTCCTTTACAGTCTCCGCAGTCTGAGAGAGCTCCAAGAACTCTTTAGCAATCCTCTCCATCTCCACTGGAGGCATATACTCTGCCCGAAAACGTACGACGAACTCTTCCCAGGTCAAAGTAGTGCGCTCGCTAAGCGTCCAAGCAGTAGCACACCAGTCTTTCGCTCCGTCTCGTAACAGATTCACCGTGAAGCGAACCTTCAAATTCTCAGGACAACCACTGGTAAGGAATGCGCACTCCAATCCGACCCCGATACTACAACTCTCTCGCTCGGGGCTGCCCACCGGCAGGGGGTGGAATCGCCACGATGCGCTCCTCTACCAACACTACTACCTCATTATGAATGACGGTACAATCTCGAGGATCGCCTCCCCAATAGCGTGCGTCACCTCAGCCGCAATGTAACATCCTAAATTTTCAATATTATTATTTTAATGAGAATTGAGATTTATTTGTATTTTGGTTTAAACCTTGAATTATATGGAAGATTCATAATTCAAACAAGGTTAAAATACAAGGGTTTAAGGTTTGGTGTCAATTGTGAAAATATTGAAACCTAGAGGTGTGTTTGGTCACTTTTGGAAAGTGTATATAGATAAGGTAGATGGAAATCAGATTTTTATCTGATATCTTGTTTTGGGTCGGTCAAGAGAGAAGAAGAGAAAGAGGGAAAAAGGAGAAAAGAGAAAAAAGGAAGGAAACAAGGATTTTGGTCATCAATTTGGTAAGAAATTAATCTGTGTTTTGATAAAGACTGTTGTAGCTATAGAATTGTAAACGAATCTGTGTTTTGGATCGATTTACAGAATCAGTAACATCAGATTTGGTGCAGCAGTTTGAGATTAAAGTGGGTTTTCTTCCAATAGGTGAGTTCATTTGTTCCTTGCTTAAATCAGTGTTTTCATGTTAAATTAAACCTTGTAATAGCTGTAGAAAGTGGTTATGAACTGTATGGGATGGTTTGGAAAGAGCTGAATCGAACATACATGAAAATGGATCGAATTTCAGGCTGCAGAACCGAGTTTTCCGGATAAATCGTCGTATCCAGAAAACCGAGATGATGAATGTGTCCGGACGTGATCAAGTATCCGGGTAAGTTTTATTTTGTTGTAAGAATCCGGATGAATATAGTATCCGGATGTCGTCCGGATTAGAATAGTATCCGGTAAAGTGTTGTTATCCGGAAAAGTCCTTTTATCCGGATAAGTTAGAAGTATCCGGAAAACCCCTGTTGTCCGGACACTTTTGTGAAATTGGAAATGTTAGGTCTTAATGTTTGGAAGCAGATTATAGATGAATTGTCTAGTTAAGTTTCTAAAATTTTCTTGGGGCGCTGCCCCCAGACCCCGCAAGGGCGTTGCCCCTTGACCCCATCCACTAACCGGGTAGCGGAACCCCCGTGCTAAGTTGCCGAAGGGGGAGCATTTGAGAATATGATATGAGCTGTAATGTATTGTTATACATATACGTTAGTAAAGTGTAATGGATCCATAGGCACTAATGGTTATGTACACGTAGAATAGATGAAGATTAATCATTATTCTGATGTGTGTGAGAAATCGTGGAATAAACGTAATTCCTGATTTCTAAGGAAAAGAAGAGATTGGCATGTGTATATTGTAATCACTATTTCCTTCTCTAATAAATAGGCATGTGTATATTGTTATTTCTTAGATGTGTACAGAAATGGGCATGTGTATATTGCGGTTTCTGGAATAGATGTGTACGGAACTGGGCATGTGTATATTGCGATTTCCGGAATAGAAACATTACTCTAGAATCAGTACAGATTCGTAGTGTAGCTCTAAGACATGATATGATGATGGAATGTGTGTCAGTCATATTCATGGGATTGGATGAAAATCGTGTTAATGGAATAGAGTTACACGTATGGTAAGAAAAAGGGTAATCAGGTTTGATATAACTTGTTTACATTGATTTTGCAAATATTATTATGGAAACGAATGTTCTCACTAGGCGTTGGCCTAATCGTTTCAAATGATGTTTTCTTACCAGGTACCGGCTCGGGAAATAAGGGTTGTGGGACGAGCGTTTTGGAATAAAAAGGAAGTCAATTAACAAAAAGGAGATTTTGAGGGATTGCTTAGATAACTTAGTTAATCTGATTATAGTGACATAATTAGATTAATAAGTTATTTGTAGGATCCTGTATTTGTAAATGTACTCTTGACGATTAATTCACTTGCTAATTATGTAAGTTTGAAGTTTATATTATCATAGCTTGTGGAAATTTGAGGTTCAAATTAGCCCAGAATTTTGGTGTGTTACACGCAATCATCTCTCGAATCTGCTCAGTGGTAACTCCGGTACCAGAATCTGAGTCAGTATTGTTGTTCCTCCTTAACGAGCTATTAGCACACACTAAACCTGCTAACTACGCTCACGCTCAACTCCTCGGATTCTCCGTGACTTTCCCCGACTCGAGCACGGATCCTGTGCTTCAGATAGTAGGAGCTCTACTACTACCTTCCACACCTATCCTTACTCGTTTCGAGTCCCGTCTTGAAGTGCCCAAGTAGTTCCTTGCCGACAGTTCCACCCATATGCCCGTACCAGTATATGCAAACACTCTTCCTAGCTCCCTAGGAATTTCACCTCATCCCGCTACCCTTGCTATGACGGAATCCCTACTAGTCATGACGAGTCGCCTCGCGAATGCACAGTTGCATACAGTGTAAAACCAGATAGACTTTCGAATAAAAGATTCTATCCTACAACGGTTGGACTCAAACAAGAGCTGCGCAATAGAACTAAATCTAACATTCTAAGGCTATATGGTTCCTACTGCATACAACTTATACGACATTCACTTAACAACCTATCACAACTAGCATAAATTTCTACTAGCAAGCAACAAATATGCAATACAGTGTAATAAGCACCAAGCAATCTAGCATACATACTCCTATGTTCTAGAAAGCAATAAATTACACTAAGTACTCTACCTTTTCCCTTGGCATCGGCTGACTGTACACACTGCGCCTCCGGTCACCGTTTCTCAAACGTACTTTTCCTTTCTTTTAATTCTCAAGAATTTTAAAAGGAAAAAGAAAATCCCGAGCCGCAAACTTGAGTTCAAACACACCGAAGTGTGTTCGATTCGCTCAAGCTGTGCTCTGATACCAACTTGTAACGTCCCAAAAATTACAATAAATTTGAACGTTTAAAAATACTATTTTATTTTAAACAAACCATAAGTATTTAAATCCAATCAAACGTTTTCCCAAAACTCGTTAAGTTAATTAACCAACCAATTAACACAGCGGAAAATGTAAATCATAAAACATAATGTATCATAATGAAATTGCCGAAAGTCTCAACGCACCAGTGTGTACCGTCACGCCTTACTGCCACTCGAACCTGAAACAGTAATTTATAGGGAAAGAGTAAGCACGAAGCTTAGTGAATTCAAACACTAACATAGGGTAGCAATCATATGAGCACTACCCCTATCTACATATAAGTACCATCAATCCACACATGCCAGCTTAAGAACATATCCTAAACAGGCAAACTCATGCAACAACAACTGTATCTATATATATAACCATCGGTCTCCCTGATCTCATACAATACTATATATATAACCATCGGTCTCTCCGATCTCATACAATACTATATATATAACCATCGGCCTCCCCGATCTCATACAATACTATATATATAACCATCGGTCTCCCCGATTTCATACAATACCGTGTACGTATTCCTTGGTCTCCCCGAGTTGTACGACACCCGTATACGTATTCCTCGGTCTCCCCGAGTTGTACGACACCCGTGTACGTATTTCTCGGTCTCCCCAAGCTCTCGGTCTCCCCGAGTTTTATACGACACCCAAGGTCCATTCTAGACACTACACAGCCCAGTACCACACACAACAAAAATAGCTAGCACGCACGAGCTACAGTAATGCACATAAGATCCCTATCCTACGTAGTGAGAGAACTCACCTCGATAAGCAACGCAAATATCCACAACAGCAAAACGAGCCCGCCAACTCCAACTCACTTCTTTCCACCTAAAGAAGTGCTACAAAGTGTCAACACGAAGCCCCAACCCTAAAAATAATCATAAGACTAAAAGAGTGACATTTCAGCTTTTCGGTCTAAACTGCAGGTCTGTTCGGGACCTGTTTAGCCCCCTCTAGACCCACTAATCCAGAAATTAAATTCCACAAACAGAAGGGTCTGGGTCTTAGCTTTCCACGGACATATTATACGCGTTCAAACAAGGTTCCTATGATTTTATACGAATTTTCTAAAACTGAAACTCAAAGCTGAAAGTTTCGGACCTGCTGCAAAAACGACCATTTTGCACCTAGCTAGAGGCTTAACCAGGTTTTCACTAAAACACGGAAAGTATTCCTGACACAGAATGTGAACCGTGGGCACCGATTTCGCCTCAAACCGAGTTACGATGGAAAAGTTATGAATGAAACAAAACAGGGGCAGAACCGATATCACCACATAAAATGATAACTTTACAAAAACGGTTTACACGATAAGATTACGAATTAGAGTTTGCAACCAGGGTTTTAGGCATCTCAAGTCTGGACAAAACCCTGCACCACCCACTGCCATCTCCGGCAGTGGTAGTCGATGGCGGCGGCGGCGGCAGCCACCCCCGGCGGTGGTGGTGGTTCGATACTCAAAATCCGGCGAGACCACACACACACACACACCCAAACAATACCATTCGGTCCTACACACGCACACCCGACCTAGCAGCCGTACACGTGCACAGAACAGCCACCAGACGGTGGCGCACGGCGGCGGCGAACTGCGGCGGCGGTGGTCGTTTTGTGGTGTTTCGACGACGACGAAAGAAAGAACATAAAAGAGAAGAGGGATGGAGGCTTACCTCTCGTCGACGATCCAGCAGCACCCCGACGGAAACCCGATCACCGACTGATCTCTATCCCTCTCTCCCTCTCGCGCTACTCTCTCTCTCTCTCGCCGGCAGCCGCTAAAGGCGGCTGTGCTGATGGTTTGGGGTGATCGACGGCAGGAGCAAGGAGAAGGGGGTAGGGGAGGTGCTTAGGGTTTTTCGTGGTTCTTACTTGCGTGGGACGGAAATAAACGAGAAGAAGGAAGGGGGTCGGTCCATATGGGCCGATCCCATGCAAGCTTTTATCCCTTGTGCACTTTTAGTCCCTGCACTCTCTAGCCCTTGCAAAACCAATTAGAGTTCCACCATTAATAAACTTTTTGGTCTTCCCCGCTAAAACTCGTTAAGGAAAATCGTTAAGAGAAATAAATTAATTACTAAGGAAAAATTCATACCGGGACACGGGCTTTACAATTAATTTCTTTAAAAATCAGATCAAATTTGTTAGTGCTTATTTTATGTTGTATTCAAGTTGAGGGACTAAATATGTAAATAGTAGATCTAGGTATAAAAAGCATAGATCTCCTTGTTTTGACTAACACTTTTCACTTTCATATCATTTTACTCTCTATGAGTTTCTCTCTACATTTTGTATCAAGTTCTTGATGATTAATGAGAGATGACCAGATTATATCATAGATCTTGTTTAGATTACTTGTATCTTGGGATCACAAGTGGTACCAGAGCTTAGGCCATCCGTACCCCATTCGGGATGGGGCTCGGGATGGCTCGGGTTCACTGCGGGATGGGCTACGGCCCTTGCGGGGTTGGCGGGGCGGGATGGATTCCGGGGATGGGATCCCGATTCATCCCGAAGCTTTATTAAAAAAAAATTATTTAATTTTTAAAAATAATGCCGTTGAACGGCTCTTTTTAAACAAAAATAAATAATTTTTTTTTCTCAATTTAATCCCACTATATATTTAACCCTCAACCTCTTATTTCTCACACCTCTCAAACTCTCTAAAATTCTCTCAACCTCTTATTTTTCACACCTCTCAAACTCTCTCAAATTCTCTCAACCTCTTATTTCTCACACCTCTCAAACTCTCTCAAATTCTCTCAACCTCTTATTTCTCATACCTCTCAAACTCTCTAAAATTCTCTCAACCTCTTATTTTTCACACCTCTCAAACTCTCTCAAATTCTCTCAACCTCTTATTTTTCACACCTCTCAAACTCTCTCAAATTCTCTCAACCTCTTATTTTTCACACCTCTCTCATCATGAATTCAAACAGAACACCTACATCCCGTCGTAACCGACCGAATACACCACAATCGCAAGAAGATCAAGAGCTTGGTTTCCAAGCGTTTACACAACAAGGTTATCGTCTGCAATGGTCGCAACAAATTCCGCCACAATGGTCGCAACAAAATCCGCCACAATATCCGCAACAATTTCCCCAACAATTTCACCAACAATTTCCTTTCCAATTTACGCGTCCCGGTTTGATTGAACAAGGTTTTACTCCGGCCAACTACAATCTTCCTTCACCCGCAATCAATCTCGACGACGACATTGTTCCGGAAACCCAACCTTCTACCCCGAACACACCACAATCTATCCCGACACAACAATCTAACCCGGAACTATCAAATCCGAGACCAACAAAAGCCGCCAAACAAACGTGGAGTAAAGCCGAGGAACTCGCGTTAGTGTCGGCGTGGGTTGACGTTTCGGAGGACCCCGTTATCGGTAACACACAAAGCGGTGGTAATTATTTTTATTGTTATTATTATTATTATTATTATTATTATTATTATTATTATTATTATTCTTATACTTAATTTTACATAAATGTAGGAAGTTTTTGGGGCCGAATCGGGCATGTGTTCTTTACTCGCATGGGTCGTGAACCAGGTTATAGATCAACCCATCAACTCAATAGCAAGTTCAACGACCTCAATAAAAGAATTAATTGGTTTGGCGGCATCTACAACAACTTGCTCAACAATAGATCAAGCGGGATGAGTGAGGCCGATATATCCCGAACGACACACGAACGGTATCTAGCACGCCATAAAGTTGCTTTCACTCACGAATAAGCTTGGGACGTCCTAAAAAAATGTCCAAAATGGGGAGCCGTTCCAACGATGATGACAACTTCATCGCGGGGTTCAAAACGTACCCAACCTTCCGATGATGACGATGACGAGCAAATTCAACGACCCATCGGGAGAAACAAGGCAAAAAAAAACATCAACGAGTAATACGTCCGGGGCGAATACGGACGAAAGTGTTACTCAGTTGTTGACGACGTTCAACGACAAGATTGATGATACAATGGAATACAAAATGAAAAAACTCGATCTCGAAATCGAACGCTCAAAACTCGAACGACATAGGTTGGAACAAGAACTTGAAATCGAACGCTCAAACCGATTTGAGAAAGACTTCGAGTTTTTCATGACCCCGCATGATCACCTTTGAGGGTTACTTTAGCGAGAAAAGAGCAAATTCAAAAATTTCATAATTGGTAGTGTTTTGTATTTTGTAATTTTTATTTTTAATGAATGGTATGAATTTTTATTTTTATTATTTATCTTATTTTTATTTTTTTAAAAATATATAAATATTTTTATTTTTTATATAATTAAATGTATAAATAAAAGAATTAAAATAAATGAGGTGGCAAAAGGGTTTGAGGGAATGGGTAAGGGTGTTTAGGGATTGAGTGAGGGATTGAGAAAAGCTGATGTGGCGCTGATGTGGAGATGAAATCTTTGAAAGATAGAGGGATGGGGTACTGATGGCCTTAGCAGATTGCGATTTGTGAAGATTTTAAAAGAGGAAAAGAATAAGAAAAAGAAGAAAGAGATCTCTCAAGAACCAATTGCACTTCAAGCCGAGATGCAAACAAGCAGTTTTATGTCTGATGATTTTGGTTGGTTTGATACTGGTTACACGGGTAATATTTCTGATAATGGTGCCGAATTAGAACAAGCGATGATTCTACTCACAAGGCACTTTCAAAAGAGGTTTTACAAACCACCGTCATCAAACAACAATTTGAGGTATACTTCTGGTTCACGAAAGATTGAGAACAACAATTATGAGAGGAAACCGTTTGGAGAGCAAAGGTTTGAGAATACTGATAAGAGATCGGAGAAAGTTGAAGGTAAGAAGGTGTTTGAGAATGTGGAGAAAAAGTTTGAAGAAAAGAAAGGAGTGGAGGTTCAAAAGTGCTACAACTGTGGAACTCCCGGTCATTATGCAAGGGATTGCCGGAAGAAAGTGGTCAAGAATTCTGATTATTACAAACAGAAGTTGCTATTGGCAAAACATAAGGAAGATGGAATAGCTCTTTTGGTGGAAGAAGAATATTGGCTTGACCATTCAGATGATGAGGGAGAAAAGGAAGAACATGCCAACATGTGTCAAGCAGAATTCAATTCTGATGATGAGGACAATTCTGACACTACAACACATGTATATTCCTTTCCCTTACATGAACCGGTAGATCAAGAAGTAATTGAGTTGCGTAATGAACTGACTGATACACGAAATAAATTAGAATTTTCAGAAAATGAAAATGCTAGTTTATTAAGTGAGATCAAGAAAATGATACCAAGAGTTCAACAATTAAAAGAAAATCTAGATTGTGAAATAAAGAAAAATAATGACTTGAAACAAAAGATTGATGATGTTGAACTTGAGAAAGTAGAAAAACATTCTGAGATTAATACTCTCAAGGCTCAACATAATCAATTTGAATCAGAAAAGAAAAGCCTTGATTCTCAATTATTTGAGTTGAACAAACAAATCAAAGACTTAGAAACAAAGAATAATGAAAGTGAATTATCTTTGACAAATCTTTCAGATCAAAATACAGAATTTTTAAATAAAATCAAAGATTTGGAAAAGAAGCTGTATTTGAGAGGTCAAACTGACCAAACAATCTTCTTGAACAAGCCAAGACTTGTAAGCAAGGTAAACAAGTATTGGGGACTTAGTTACGAAAACCCAAAACATTGTATGATTTCAAATGTTTAAGATATGCAGAATATTGGCCAGAATTTGAAATTCCTTGGACTGGTGTAAAGGAAACTTTAGAAGAGGAAAACAGAAAAAGATTTTTAACAACTCATATACAACTTCCATTTTGCTATACTCGTGAGACGGAGAAGACTCTCAACAATCTAAATGGTTCACTTCCAAACAACTATTTTGATATATGTGCTACAAAGCCAATCACCAACAACCAAGTCTTTGAAACTAAGAAATATGTTCCAACATTCGTTCTTGAAGGGAGAATTGTTGAACTTGAGATCTCCATTGCAGAACAAAGGATCAAATTTGAATTTGAAAATGATCTCCTTTCAACTATTTATTCAAATAGTTTTAAGGAAATATCAACTATTTTCAAAGACGAGGTGAAAAAGGAAACTGTTAAAATTGAACATTCTTTGATCAAAAGTTTTCTGAATCAACAAAGAGCATCTTTGATGCTAAACAAAAGATTCATCAAAAATGTCTCAAACTTTCTAAGAAAGTGGTGGATCTTGAGAATATTCTTCTCTCCAAGCATACTCATTTAGAAAATGAGAAAGTCAACTTTGTAAATCAAATCAATTCATTTCAAGAGAAGTTGACTGATTTGTTAAAGACAAAAACTGATTTAGAGATTGTCTTAGAAAATGAAAGAAAGGAATTTTCTTTGAAAAACTGGTTCAATCTTGAGGAAAGCAACTTTCTTAATGTGACAACTGTCAAATTTACACCTCAGGTTAGAACTGCACTGAACATTTCAGTTATTCACATCATAGTTCACACAGTCCAATTTTAGCAGTAAACTCGGTACAGTAGGAAGAATTTAAGAATTTAAGAATTTTTGCCTAAGAACCCCTCAATTTAGGGAATTATCCATAAATCTCATAAAATGCCAATTCAAATGACCTAAATACAAATCTATATGTATACTTTGCAAAATAATACTAGTAAAACAAAACAAGTATTATTATGTTGATAAATTGGTTGTTTAATAATTCAAATTAAAAATAAAATAAATATAAAAATAAAAATAAAAGACAAGACATCATCATTTTACTACATCTAATTTTATACACCATCTCTCTCTTCTCTCTCCCCAAAACCGTCCACCCCCTCTCTCTACCCCTTTTTATTATTTCCTCTTCTCAATACAACCTCATTTGCATATTACACATCTCTATCTAGTTCTCACTCTAGATTTCCTCTTTATTTTTCTCTCTTTTCTCTCTCAATCTTCATCCATATTTTCTCAAGAAGAGCCATAAACTTCAGCCCCTAAAATACATCTCCTTCAAGAGATTAAAGTGTTCAAGGTAAATACAAGTGTGATGGATGAAATCCACACACCCCCTTTTGTTCTAATTTTCATTTTGCACTTTTCTTGTTATGAATGTTCTTCATCTTCTTCTACATTTTCTTTAAACTTTGTTAATAATCATCTCTACACATCTTATTGTTTGTAGATTTACCACCATAACACTTGCATGTTAGTAAAAAGGTGGTAAATCCATAATCAAACCTAGGTTAAGATCAAAGATGGGCTCTTAGCTTGCATGCATATAGTTTTCTTAAAAGATCTACATTTTTGATCCCAAAAGTTGTATGAAAAACTCTTTGATTTCACTAAAAATATGTTTAAACCAACATGCATGAGCTCAAAATATACAATTTTAAGTTGCATGAAGAAGTTTTTGGCATAAACACCAAGCAATCTTCAAAAAGACCCATTTTCAAAGTTTTATAAAAGATGAGTTGATGGATAGCATGCATGTAGTTTAAATGGTTTAAAAACATGTTTTAGAACTGAAATTATTTGTATGGGGATGAGTCAAATCGGATTGCATGCAAGAGGAATAAGAATTTCAAATAAAAAGACAAAGAAAAATGCACAAGCATAAAGTTTGGTTTTGACAGCTTGCTGCCAGATTCTGCACCTCTCTTAAAAATGTCATATCTCACTCAATAATACTCCAAATTAAGTGATTCATTTTCTGGAATTTATTTTTATGAGTTAGGTTTCGAACCCAAGTGGTTTCACTAAAAAACTCAAAGATTTAGTCTACCAAACAGTCTTCACAAAATAGTGCGCAAACAGCAAAGCTTTCTGTAGTGATTTTACGTCAAGAATTATTTCATGTACTTAACCACCTCTAAAAATTATGAAACTTATGTCAAAAGTTTCCTAACTCATTAAACGACTTGGAAATAAAATATCTTGACCTAAATATGCGTGGAAGTTATCCAAAAATGGACAGAAAGTGACACCAAAATCTGGACAGCAAAGGACAATTTTCTTACTATAGTTAAAAACTAACTCTTGAACCCTTTTCATCATTTTTATGATGAAATTGTGGTATATATATATTATATGTTTATACCTTTTATACTTTAACTTTACATTTTGAACCCTTTTCATCATTCTTATGATGAAATTGCGGTATATATATGTAGTATATATAACTTTGAATTTTAGACCCTTTTCGTTACTTGTTGTGGCAAAATTGTGGTAACGTCAATCTAACAAGCATGAAGAATATATGTTTTGATTACTAATTTCAGTTAACTCCATATAAATTATAATTTTAATCACAACCAAGGCATTTTATGACGATTTGGATAGTTAGCCTACCGAACCTTTAAGACTAAAACTCACTAGTGACCTTACGTTCGTAGGTTCGAAGTAGGATCACACCGAGGTATTTTGTGGGAGATTCCCGGAGTTTCATCGCGCATCAAGTGAGTTATCACAGCCCCTTTTACTATTTTACATATTTTGGGGGTGAAAATCATGTCGTTATTACAAATATTTTACGCACCGGTTGTCTCGTTTTCTTGAAAATTTTGCTATACTTGCTTATGCTCTATGGTATGTATGTTTTGTGTATGTTGTAAGTTTGAGTTTTCTCTATCGTATTAAGTCCCCGTTATTTTTTTTACGTTACCCGTTTAACTCATGTATTGAGCCGTTGGTAATTATGGATAGCGCTATTTGGATTGACAACCCCACTCACAAGTCGCGCTTGTTTGAGTGCATAATTATTGTTTGTATTTACGCATTGTTGGCGATAGAACATGCGGTGGGGCGTTCTGTCATATAGGTCGGGTAACGGGCTCATAACTTAAACATTATACATACAAATACCTTGAGCAAGTGTTTTTGTAACCGGTTGACTTATCCACTTGTGCGGATTAAAACTATTTCTATGACAAACCTTGTTGGACTCATAAAACCTGTGATCTCACCAACTAGTGCATTAGTTGACCCTCTCATTTACATGCTTTTTCGGAGAACGTCCTTAAGGTTGGAACTAGGGAAAGCTACGCGTATTGAAGCTTTCTATGTTTTTAAATTATGTTCATTTCCCTTTTCGTAAAACGTTTGTAAAAGACAATGTTGTAAGCTTTTGAATGTATTTTGATGGTTGGTGTGGTCTTGTAACGTTTGCTATGAAACTTAAGCTGTACATCCCGTGTTTCCACTTTAGCGGGGTGTGACACTTAAAGAACAAAATTGTGAACTTTCTTGAAAAGTGATGACGTTGGAAAAATCTTTGAAAGAAGGAAACATTAATACAATGTCTGATTTCGAAAATACTTTTAATCTTGAAAGAGCACAGTTTGAATTTGAGAAATTTAGTTTTGAAAAGGAAAAACAGTCTTATGAAATGAATATAATTGAGCTTTCTCAAGATGTGGACGAGTTAGAAAAAGAATTGGCAAAAGAACGAAGAGAATATGCTTCAAAAACATGGTTTACACCTGATTCTAAAGAGGATTATAAAATGGGTTTTGAAGTTCACAATGCCGATTCTGATTCTGATTGTGATTTTGTACCTAATGATCAAGTTTTTGAAACCATGTCAAAGCCAAAGGATAATGATAAAGGAAAAGCTTGTTTATTTGATTTCTCAAAGAAGCTTCAGGACCATACAAATTTTATCATTACTGAAGAAAAACCTTGTTGATCCAAACCCTCAGTGATTTGATAATGACCCTCTCTTATACTTAGTGAAAATTGTAAGTAAACAATATGTATCAGAGTGTCACTATCGCTGATAAGTACTAAGATCTTACAGTACCGCTGATAGGAACTCTCGCTCTTTAAATTAAACATTCAGCGAACACTGTTCACCATAAATGCTTTGAGTCTGTTCAGTCATTATGATGATCGCTGATAAGTTAGTTGTTTACTTATGATCCCTGAAGACAAGTTTCACGTCAATAAAGGTTCTACGCTGAAGTCGAAGATCAAGCTCAAGAACCAGCGAAAAGTCTCCAAATGAACTGATGCGGATCAGCGAAGACTCAGATTTGTCCACTCAACGTGAAGTATCAAGTACAAGACTTCAGCTATCGCTGAACTTTATCATTCGCTGAATAGAAAATGATAATGCTCTGAATCAAACGAAAGCTGATCATGAAGTCCTCCGTACAAAGTACTTTTGTCTTAACCCCCCTTGCACGACTCCGTACGAAATGTCAGAAAAGAACCTCCGACTGTCTGAAATCGTACAACCACTCTGATACTACACTGTTCATCCATGCGGCTACTAAGGTTATCAACCAAGGTCAATGACATACAACCAACCAGCTGATGACACGTGTAAAGTGTATACTGACTTGCATTAAATGCATGCAGTATATAAAGAGATGAACCCACTTTATTTTGAAGTAACTTGCTAACTCTGGACAAGTTCAAATCTCTTATCTCAAGATAGGTTATTATTAGTAATTTCCTTATCTCTCTTAGTGCAAGAAACCTTAGTGTTCCAACTTGTTTAGATTTAGGTTTATCCTTAATCTTGTTTCCGCAACAAGCTGTAAATTGTTAATGATTTATCAATAAACAATTTAGAAAAGTAAAATCTGTGTGTTTGTATTCAACCCCCCCTTCTACAAACTTGTATAGGCCTTCGGGACCAACAAGTGGTATCAGAGCGGTTTTGTTTAATCTCATAAACAAGATCTAATCTAAGATATTTCTCTTCCTTGCTATTATCTGAAAATGGCCACCAACACAAACACAAATTATATAGACAATGGTTCTATTGCTAAACCCCCTAGATTTTCCAAAGATAACTTCAACTTATGGAAAAATAGGATGACACTCTTCTTAGAAGGTGTAGACCCTACTATGCCTTACTATCTCGAGAATGGTCCATTCATCCCTGTAAGAATTGATGCTGCTGTTCCAGCCGCTGAGAATAGACCTGCTATTCCAGAAAGGCTGGTACCTAAGGAAATCTTTCAATGGACTGACGAAGATAAGAAGAAAGTGGCTATAGATACAAAATCCAGATCCATACTATCCATGGCTCTTCCTGACGAAGTCTACCATTCCGTCATGAATCTGAAAACATCAAAAGCCATGTGGGACACAATATGTGTTCAGTATGAAGGAACGTCTGAAGTCCAGGACTCAAGAAAGATCAACCTGGTAAGACAATACGAAAGCCTCATTTCTGGTAAGAATGAATCTCTCTCTGAAGTTCACCAACGTTTTAATTGTTTAATTATAGATCTGAAAACTGTTGGTAAGGAATATTCTAACTTTGAAGTACTGACAAAGTTTCTAGAATGTTTACCTGAAAACTGGGACAATTACTCTATGTGTCTCAAGCTGTCAAAGGATCTAAAATCAATGACCCTTTCAACCTTATATGGCACGTTGCTGAATCATGAGCAATCGAGCCATCTTAAGAAGAATCTTGTAAAAGATTCCAAAAGCACCCCTGTTGCTTTAATCTCAGAGGAACCTTCTACTCAGCGACCCTCGGTCACTATCACTGAGTAGAAAGTAACTCTGAAAGGTCATCATATTCTGATTATTCAGATGATGATGAATCTTTGGCTCTCCTAACTAAGAAGTTCAGGAGATTTTCCAAAAAGAAAATGTTTAGAAAGAACAAACCTCTTTCCATAACTGACAAGCCTAGATCATCAGCTTTTGTTGATAAGGCTACTGCTACTTGTTTTAACTGCGAAAAGACAGGACATTTCTCTAACGAGTGCAGGTCTAAGAAAGTTTCTAGACCCTCAACTTTTACAAAGAAATCCTTTGTTCCAAGGAATAAAGATGACAAATATTCAAAGCTGAAAGAAAAATATGCTAAGCTGAAAAGCTTTAAGAAGAAGAGTAAAGGCCTGATGGATAACTATGATTGGGCTGCTTCTGATGAAGAAGCATCATCATCTGACTCTGAAGATGATGAAGCAAATCTATGTCTTATGGCCAAGATTGAAGAAGAGGAAGAAAGTTCAGACATTCCCTCCACTTCAACATCTGCTATTCAGGTATCACCTTCCTTCTTTACCAATATTGCAAATATTGATGAAGCTGATAGTCTCCGTAAGATCGATCTCTTGACTAGAAGTTTATACGAAGCCATGAACGACAAAACTGTGGTTGAAAACCAAAATCTTGATCTCGCTGAAAAGCTTAAAAACTGCCACCTTCAAATAGAAAAGCTTTCTAAAATTTAAGAAGATTTTAAAGATCAAGTATATTTAAATCATCTAGTCAAAATCGAACGAGCAGAAGCTATCGCTGCATTAAAAGCTGAAAAAGCTACTGTTGAAGGATGGTGTAATTCTTCAACAAATATCACTGAGATAATAAAGTCTCAGATTCCCCTGAGTGATAAACGTGGTTTGGGTTACAGATATGATACTCCAAAACCAACCACTGAGCGTTCGATGCTTAAATTTGGAACGTTCGTATCCTCAGTCGCTGATACTTCATCTTCTCAGTGCTCCTCGTCCTTTACACCAATCCCTGAGGAAACTCCTACCTCCTCAAAAGGCAAGGAGAAAATGGTTTATTCAAAACCTACCTCTGTCTCTAAAGACAAAGGTAAAGGAATTGTTATTTACCAGAATCCTCAGAAGGGTACCTTAGTACCAAAGCTGAATGCTTCTAAAGCTTCAGTGACTCATCCCTCTGGATCAAGGAAGCAGATCTCTGGATCTATTCAGCGATCTACTCCTAGACTCAGAGTGGATGTCCTTGGTAAGAAATCTGAAGAACTGAATGTTCGTCCCATTTCTAAAGCCAATAGTTTACTTGGTGCTGGCACTTCTAATTCAAAATTAAAAGCTCAGCATTCAAATGGTCCTAGAACTACTTTTAGTTATAGGAAATGTTATCACTGTGGACTTACCGATCATATTGCTAGTAAGTGCCCCACAGCCACCAAAGCTGAAAAGATAGCTAAGGTGAAGATTGCCCCCAAGGCAAAGAAGACCAACCCTGGTGCAAATCAGGTCAAGGTGAATCCTACCACTGAGGTTAAGAAATTAACCAAAGTGAAGAAAGACAAAGCTGAATCTTCAAATGCTGCGAAGACTGCTGAATCTTCCATTCCAACTACTTCCACTGACAAATGCGTATACATGGTTAAGTGGGTACCCAAGAAAAACTAATCTTCCTATGTATTGCAGGTTAAGAAGGGTATCTGGTATCTTGATAGCGGATGCTCTAGACACATGACTGGAAAGAAAAGCCTGCTCGCTGAATACAAGGAAGAGAAGGGTCCCTCTGTAACTTTCGGTGGAAATGGAAAAGGACATACCCGAGGGTATGGTGTACTTTCAAATGGTACAACCTCCTTCAGAAGAGTCGCATATGTTGAAGGGCTGAAGCATAATCTTCTAAGCATCAGTCAGCTTTGCGACATGGATAACAAAGTAATCTTTACTAAGGAGTCCTGCTTTGTCGCTGACAAAAAGGAGAAGATAGCTCTCAGCGGTTATCGTTTGGAAAATGTTTATGTAATAAACATGGACTCAACAACCACTGAGAACTCATGTTTCTTCTCAAAGGCCTCATCTGATGTCAACTGGCTATGGCATAAGAGGCTATCTCATCTAAATTTCAAGACACTGAACACTCTTTCTACAAAAGAGTTAGTCACTGGTCTACCTCAGCATTCATACGCCAAAGAGTCTTTATGTTCAGCATGTGAAAAAGGGAAGCAGACCAAAGCAAGCTTTAAATCTAAGCAAGTTTCCTCAGTGTCATCTCCTCTACAACTACTCCATATGGATTTGTTTGGCCCTGTTAACAAACAATCCATCGCTGGAAAGAAATATACGCTGGTCATAGTTGATGAATTCTCTCGCTTCACTTGGTTAATGTTTCTCCGTTCTAAGAGTGACACCCCTGAAGAACTCATCACCTTTGTTCGGAAGATGGAAACCCTGAACAATCTGACCGTTCGCTCAATAAGGAGTGATCATGGGACTGAATTTAAAAACAGTTCTCTTGATTCCTTCCTTGAGAGTAAGGGTATTTCTCACAACTTCTCTTCAGTGAGAACACCGCAACAAAATGGAATCGCTGAAAGAAGAAATATAACAATAATTGAAGCTGCAAGTTCAATGCTCAACGATTCTCACCTGCCTACTCAGTTTTGGGCAGAAGCTGTCAACACTGCTTGTTTTACGCAAAACAGGTCGCTGATAGTAAAAAGATTCAAAAAGACAGCCTATGAACTCTTTCATGGGAGAAAGCCTTCAATCAGCTTTCTTCACATCTTTGGATGTCAGTGTTTCATACTGAACAACAGATATGCTCTTGGAAAGTTTGATCCTAAGGCTGATGATGGAATCTTTCTTGGACACTCCTCAGTTTCCAAAGCCTTCAGAGTCTTCAATCATAGAAGACAAACTGTAGAAGAAACTATTCACGTCACGTTTGACGAATCCCGTTCAGCGAACTCTAAACCGTCCGCTGATACTGAAGAACTGAATCAATGGATGTTTTCTCATCTTGGTGATTCAGAAGATATTCCCACTCCTCATGCTCATCCAGTAGAAGATGATAGTCCTATCATTCCAAACATGCAGAATAGTGAAGCTGAAACATCATGGGTCTCAGCTATTCCTATAAACACTATACCTACCGCTGAACCAAATGCCTCAGACATTCCATCTATCTCTCAGCAATCAGTAAATGAAATGACAAATGCAAGTATTCCTCTCTTAACTGAAACTCCAGAAGTAGCTGAAGCCTCATCTTCAGCTCCTCCAGTTCAAGATGAGTCAGCGACTTATGCTCCGGCTCAGCGATGGACCATAAATCACCCAATTGATCAAATTCTTGGTGATCCAAATGCTGGTGTTCAGACTCGATGAAGTGCAGGTAATATTTGTTTATTTGTTAACTTTATTTCTCTAACTGAACCAAAGAAAATAGATGATGCCCTCAAAGATCCAAACTGGGTCAGCGCAATGCAAGAAGAGCTGACTGAATTCGAAAGAAACAAAGTTTGGAAACTTGTTCGGAGACCAACTGATAAAACAGTAATAGGCACTAAATGGGTCTATCGAAACAAGTTGGACGAACATGGTACTGTAACCCGCAACAAAGCTCGTCTTGTTGCTCAGGGATACAGACAAGAGGAAGGTATAGATTATGACGAAACATTTGCTCCAGTTGCAAGACTTGAATCTATTCGTCTATTCTTAGCATATACTGTACACAAAAACTTCAAAGTACATCAGATGGATGTTAAGTCAGCGTTTCTGAATTGAAAGCTGAATGAAGAAGTGTATGTGGAACAACCTCCAGGATTCTCAGATTCTAAGCATCCAGGTTATGTTTATAAACTGGATAAGGCACTTTATGGCTTGAAGCAAGCTTCTCGTGCATGGTATGACACTCTTTCTACTTATCTCCATATTGAAAAATTTGAGCGAGGTAAGATTGACAAAACTCTATTTTTTAGAAAAGTGAAAGGTCATATCATTCTAGTTCAAATATATGTTGATGACATTATATTTGGTTCTACTAACCCTGAGCTTTGTACTTGTTTCGCTGATAGAATGAAAGATGAGTATAAAATGAGCATGATGGGTGAACTAACATATTTCCTTGGTCTTCAGATTAAGCAAACTGAAAAAGGAACTTTTATCAATCAGGGAAAGTATGTTAAAGATATGCTGAAGAAATTTGATTTAACTGAAAGTTCAGCTATGAAAACCCCTATGGCACCACCACTGACACTTGATAAGGACACTAAGGGTGTTCCTGTCAATGTCACGCTGTACCGTGGGATGATCGGCTCACTATTGTGTCTTACAGCTAGCCGGCCCGATATCATGTTTGCAACATGCTTGTGTGCACGATATCAAGCTGAACCTAAGATATCTCATATGAAAGCTGTAAAGCGAATTTTTTGATACCTTAAGGGTACAGCGAACCTAGGTCTTTGGTATCCCAAAGATTCAGGATTCGATCTAACCGCCTATTCAGATAGTGATTTTGCAGGTTGCAAATTGGATAGGAAAAGCACCACAAGAGGATGTCAGCTCCTGGGTGGAAAGCTGGTAAGTTGGACTAGTAAAAAGCAAAATTCAGTGTCCACTTCCACAGCTGAAGCTGAATATGTAGCTGCTGGAAGCTGTTGTTCTCAAGTCTTGTGGATGAGAAATCAGCTACTAGACTATGAACTTCAGCTCTCCAAAATTCCAATCTATTGCGACATCACTAGTGCCATCGCTATAGCAAACAATCCAGTACTACATTCAAAGACCAAACACATAGAAATCAGATATCATTTTATCAGAGATCATGTGATGAATGGTGATATAGAACTTCATTTTATCCCAACTGATTATCAGTTAGCTGATTTATTTACCAAACCTCTTGATGAGACAAGATTCAACTTTCTCATCAGCGAGCTTGGAATGCTGAACTTTGAAGGGTAAAATCCTCAACGGTTCACATTGATCAGTGATAGGATAAAATCAACTCGTATAACCTATTCAATCATCTTCTCTCTGAATAAAACTTGGTTAAAGCTGATATCAAGGTATGTTTTCTCTCTCTGACAATCGCATGAAAATGCAAGATTTCAAAACAAAATGCATCGCTGAATATCTCTTCCTTAACAGTGATATTTTGAAAATTCTTAAAACCATCACTGATATTTTCATTCAGTGCTTCATGTTTATAAAAGAGTCCCTGAGTTTTTCAAAACCTTAGAGACATCCTAAAAGAATATGAAAGGACAGTTGTGACGTCATTGCAACGGATAAAACCCGGCACGTTTTCTCTTTCTGACACACGTTTGCACGTCTCGTTTAAACTTCCAATCAAATGCAAACACGTGTCCGTGTCATGATGAAAATCTTTTCCCGCTCAAGATTTTCTCTCTCTAAAATCTCTATATAAACAAATTCTTTGTTTATATTTTTCTTTTACGCGATCAATCTTCCTCCGCAAGAAAGAATTCACTGCTGCATTTGTGCTTTCAAAAACTTCAAAGAACTGTTCATCATCTTCTTCATCAAACATCAAGGTTAATATGTTCTTATTTATTACCAAATGCGTATAACTTGTTTCTGATCTTTTCCTTGTTTTAACAAGATCAAACAAAAGAACTTCTTAAAATGAAATCATTTTCTTTCATGGTTTTATGAACACAACCATTTCATGGTTGTTCTTCAAGTTTAAATGCAAAAATCTTAAACTTGTTCTTCATTCGTTTCCAGAATCTATTTCTTCATAGAAAACTGGATAACAAGAATAAATGGGTTTTACATTTCGTTTATTAAAATCAAGAAAAACCCTAATCTTCATTAAGACATTTGTGTCTAAATGAAATGGATAAAATTTGAACCATCTTAATGGAAAATCTTTCCACATTAAGATAATTCTTATTTGTTAACATCTTTGGTTAAACTGATAATACAGAGAAATGGCATCGTCTGACATTCCTGCTACCGCTGAGAACATCTCCGCTAATTCTGAGGAAGTGGACATCCTCAAGGCTCCTCAAGTCAAGTTTTCCCTTGACAAACTGGATTGGACTAAGGTGAACAACCTTTATGCGCTTCTCGAGTTTCCTCCTCGAAAGCAAGTCACACATCTAGATGATGCTGTGAAATTCCTAAAGAATTGCTGCATCTCCACAGCCCTGACCATAACACCTCCTGCACATCAGCTTTTGCTCTCACAATTCTGGTACTCAGCCAGACACTCTCAACTACCTTCAGCCAAAGACCCCTCCAAAACAATCGATTGCATCCTCTGCGATATCGAATATGGCACCATGAAGATCACCCCTGCCATTATTCGCAAAGCTCTCAGCCTTCCCATTGCTACCAAGGAAAAACCATTCGTTCCCCTCCCTGATACCAAGAAAAACTCAGACAGGGAAGCCATCATTGCATTTTTCGATGCAATGGGCTATGTATGGGAAATCGGCAGAGACATGAAGGCCGAGAAGAAGCTGACGATTATCAAGAAATCGAAAATGCCCAGCGAGATGAATTTCATCTTCGCTCATCTAATCAGCTGCATGACTGCAAAGAGCGGCTCCTCTGACCAAGCCGCTAAACCTCAGCAAGCAATGGGATATGCACTGCTGAAAGGTCTCAACATATACTGGGCATCGATTATCTATGATGACCTAGTTCTAAGAGTGGACACCGTCGCTGACAGACCTCCATGGGTTCCTTACCCCCGATTCATCAGCGCCATCTTCCAATATGGCCTGAAGGAGAGCTACCCAATTGATGGTGACCTGAAACTCTCTCAGGTCGGCCCAAAGATACTCGACTTCAAACCAATGGTGAATGAGGTACGTCTGTCAACACTCTTGACTCTTCTCAACCCTTCTTCTTCTAATTCTGTGGCTCCTTCAGCGACAATACCCATCGCTGATACCCTGGCCACAAAATCCTCTCCTTCTAAGAAAAAGGAAACAATCAACTACCCCACTTGGTTCTAAAAGGATCAAGAAAACAAAGGAGTAACCCAGCAATCTCATGCTGAAGACTTCTCAGCTCTTCCTGCAGAGCTGAAGGAACGTTCAGTGGTACGCTCTGCCACACCTGAACAACCCATCCATTCCATCCCAACTTCAGCGTCTATAAACGCTGAGGTTACAAACTTGGAACCTACCCAACCTCCTTCAGTCTCTCAAAAGACTGATGAAGTGATTGTCAGCGAATCCAATGCTGAACTCAGAACCCAACCCCCATTCTTATCCTTCGCTCCTCCCTCTACTCATTTGGTCTCTCCTCCAGATCTCGCTGGAGCTGCCATCATTTCTACGGAACCTAAAGCTGATTCTCCAGGAATGATGAAGACAGGACCTGCAGGACAATCCATGGGCACTTTTGAAGATGACATGGAACACTTTTCAGGAACCCGTAATTTTGACGAGTTCATCAATCCTCCTGCAGGTACACACCAACCCATAAACACTGTCACTAAACCCCAAACTTCTGAGCTTTCCTATGTTCACAAGTTCTTATATGTTACAGGTCCTAATTTGGGAGACATCAACTCCTCTCTGAAAGCTATGGAGACAACGCTGACAGATCTCACCACCACTCTTTCAAATAACTCTACAGCTGTAACAAACGCTGGAGAGAATCTGAACAAGCTGACAACGGTGGTGGAGAAGAAGGCTTCCACAGATGACATGAAGCAGGTTGATAAAACTCTCAGCGACTTCGCCAAGGTGCTCGCTGACATCTACACAGACTACACCTCTCTCAAAAATTCAGTTTCATCCATGTCCAGCGAGGTCACAACGCTGAAGACATCGGTTGGACAACTAGAGGGAGATATGTCTACTGTAAAGACTGACTTAGGCTCTGTAAAGACCGATGTTAGTTCGATGAAATCGATGATCGAGCAGCTACTACAGAAAGCGAATACTCCTGCTCCTGCCCCTGTCCCTGCATCTGACAATTTCACAGCGGCGGATCGCACTGAGCTGGAAAAGATCAATCCTGCTATCTCTGGCCTTCAAGACAGAATAGCAAAGATTGAAGATTTGATAGGTATCTCTGGCCAAGAAGACAGAGAACCTACCAAAGCTGTTGAATCTACCCATTCCTCCCCCAGTCATCATGAAAAAGAGGGGGAGAAGAGCGCTGAAGATCTCTCCAAGAGCGCTGAAGACCTTTCCCATGATGAATCTATCAGGGGAGAGAAGGATGCTGAAGAAACCACCGCTGGACCTCAGGGAGATGAAAACCCCGAGGAAACCGAGAAGCTCGCCTCTGTATCTGAGGGGGAGCAACTCGAAGAAGAAGCTGATAAAACCGAATCTGAAGCAGAAGATGATGAAGCCGTCGACATCCCTGATGATGAACCATCTTCTTCTCCAAAGAATGATGATGATGATGACGAAGATGACGATGACTTCTTTATCGTCAAACCTGCTCCGAAGATCAAAGTTCTTAAGGGAATCTCAATAAATGAACCTTCAGGGGAGCAGACAAAGACAAAGCCCTCAGCCTCTGGAGCTGAGAAAGGCAAAGGCAAAAGCATCGCTGAAGATGACAATCTGACGATCTTGCTTGAAAAGCCGGTTTGTCAGGTACACTAAACATCTCTCACTCCATCCCTCCTCTATCATACACTATCAGTTCTACTACCCAAGCCTATACACTTGAACCAATTCTCTCTATCTGATTCTACCCAAGTTCTTACTCGTAAGATCGCTGTGTTTCAGCTAGTCCTCTCCCCTGTTTGAGGATATCGCTGAAGGCTCCACAACTGCGACTTCACCAATAATACCAGCTGCTGCTGAAGAAATAATCCCAGTCTTAGATTTAATCTCTGAGACTGATGAATCAGAAGAACAGCTACTCTCGCAGAGAGGCAGACCTTCCTTAGCTCCTCAAAAGCTAAGTGAAGAGGATCAGAAAAGAAGAGAGGAGATAATAAAGCGATTCGAGGATCAGCGAATCATTCTGAGGCGTGATCAACTTCCTTCAGTTCCTCCAAAGTTCAGAATTTCCAAAAAGGAATACAAGGAACACCTCAGAGCTGAACGCCTAATTGCTGAAAGAAAGGAAGCTGAAGAAAAGGACAGAGAATACGCCATCCAGCTTTCTAAACGATCAATAAAAGACCCCAAGCTGAAAAGAGTTCCCATTGATGTTCAACGTCAGCTATGGGATGATGCTCAAGAGACCGTTAGAGAAAAGACTAAGGTCTCTGATACGACTTTGGAATGGGCTAAACAAATGCTGACCTATCGATCTAGACCATCCAAAATCATCAAGGCAAACATAAGAGGAAGACTGTACGCTGAAGTTCCTGTTGTTGAAGTGGATGTCTACAGAGATGACAAAACCAAGCAAACCTTCTATGCTACTACCTTAGAAAAGTTTGGTCTCTCTGAATGGTTAGAAACAAAATTAGCCATTCAGGGATCGCGCTCAAAGTTCAAAAGCCATGTCGAAAAGATCTTAAACAAACAGATCGACCTGCTTTCATCTGCTGTGGATATTCCTCCTACTCTTCCTCAACCAAGAAAAGTCTCTGATAAGAAAAAGAAAGTCTCTGGTTCAGGTCCTCATATTCGGAATGAAACGGGCATTGGTTTCTCTCGTGCTGAAATTGTTGGCCCTGATGCCGATCTCTCAATGCTTGACACCTCCCTACCACCTAGAGAAACATTCATTCCTGGCACAGTTGTAAGTGATCCCTATGGTATATTCTTTTTAGACTACTATGGAAATCATCGCTTTCAACGTATCTCTGAGCTCCACATCGCTCCCATCGAACAACTCAGAGATCTCGTATACTGGTGTGAAGTCAGACGCGACATCAAAGCTAGACACCTGAAGCCCTTGATTTTTGAAGCAGCTCTGATCAAAAGAAAACAAGGTGTAACCGTCCCTAACTGGATGATTCCCACATCAAAGACCCTTGATGAACTTCTCATCAAGGAAGAACCCTTTACAAGCTGATATGATCGCCCCTTTTCTCTATTGTATCGGTTATTCTTCTGTACTTGTAATTTATTTCGCTTGTACTTATAATCTTTCCATTTCTCTTTGTAACCTGATTCAAAGTTTTAAAGAAAGATTTCAGCGAATGTACTTTACTCCATCAGTACTGAAAAGATCCCAGAAAACAGTAAAAGGGACAAATATTTTATGAGTTCTTTTTATCCTTATGTTTTCATTAAATAGCAATTTTCTTTGTTGCTATGTCATAATCAAATAAGGGGGGATTGTTGATCCAAACCCTCAGTGATTTGATAATGACCCTCTCTTATACTTAGTGAAAATTGTAAGTAAACAATATGTATCAGAGTTTCACTATCGCTGATAAGTACTAAGATCTTACAGTACCGCTGATAGGAACTCTCGCTCTTTAAATTAAACATTTAGCGAACACTGTTCACCATAAATGCTCTGAGTCTGTTCAGTCATTATGATGATCGCTGATAAGTTAGTTGTTTACTTATGATCCCTGAAGACAAGTTTCACGTCAACAAAGGTTCTACGCTGAAGTCGAAGATCAAGCTCAAGAACCAGCGACAAGTCTCCTAATGACCTGATGCGGATCAGCGAAGACTCAGATTTGTCCACTCAACGTGAAGTATCAAGTACAAGACTTCAGCTATCGCTGAACTTTATCATTCGCTGAATAGAAAATGATAATGCTCTGAATCAAACGAAAGCTGATCATGAAGTCCTCCGTACAAAGTACTTTTGTCTTAACCCCCCTTGCACGACTCCGTACGAAATGTCAGAAAAGAACCTCCGACTGTCTGAAATCGTACAACCACTCTGATACTACATTGTTCATCCATGCGGCTACTAAGGTTGTCAACCAAGGTCAATGACATACAACCAACCAGCTGATGACACGTGTAAAGTGTATACTGACTTGCATTAAATGCATGCAGTATATAAAGAGATGAACCCACTTTATTTTGAAGTAACTTGCTAACTCTGGACAAGTTCAAATCTCTTATCTCAAGATAGGTTATTATTAGTAATTTCCTTATCTCTCTTAGTGCAAGAAACCTTAGTGTTCCAACTTGTTTAGATTTAGGTTTATCCTTAATCTTGTTTCCGCAACAAGCTGTAAATTGTTAATGATTTATCAATAAACAATTTAGAAAAGTAAAATCCGTGTGTTTGTATTCAACCCCCCCCTTCTACAAACATGTATAGGCCTTCGGGACCAACAAACCTTCAAGTACTTTTTCTAAAGGCGAGTGTTCAAACACTAAGAAATCACCTTTAGAGAAAAGAAAGAAGAGTAAAAAGATAAAGATAATTCAAGTTCAAAGTTCTAAAGGTTCTAATTCTAAATCTTCTGTTGTTTCAGATAATCTTGTGAATCCGAAGGAGAAAGCGCAAGAATGGCGGGTAAAGCAAACAAAGTCTGATTCAACCAAACAGAATGATAAAAACAGTAGTTTTTCAAATAATAAACAATTTGGTGTGAGTAATAAACATTCTTTTGTAAATTCTTACAAAAGTTACTCTACAGACCAGTTGTTGAGTTTTAAAAATGGTGATTGTTTTTGTTCTGTTTGTGGTTGTGAAAGTGCGTTTGCTATGCCTGGTTCTTGTTGTTGGGATAATTCTTATTTTATTCCAAATGGTAAAAGAAAGTCAAATTTGAGGAAAAAGAAGAAGACACAAAAGTCTAAAACCATGTCTTCACAAACTAACCAAAAAGGACCCAATATTAAGTGGGTACCTAAAAATGTTTCAATCTGATTGATGCAAAAAAATAAGTTATGGTATTTAGATTCGGGATGTTCGAAGCATATGACAGGCCAAAGACACATGCTAACTAATTTTGTTGAAAAGGATCTTGGTCGAGTAAGATTTGGAAACAATCAAGTTTCTCCAATAAAGGGTTTTGGAGACATTATACAAGATAATCTTACGATAAAGAAAGTCAACTATGTTGAAGGATTGGAGCACAATCTATTCAGTATTGGACAGTTTTGTGATAAAGATTTGGAGGTAAACTTAAAAAAGACGAGATGTTGTGTCAAAACTGAGGAAGGAACAGAACTTCTTGTTGGCACTCGGAAGTCGAATCTTTATACAATCAACTTGTCTAATGTCAATCCGACCAATGAAGCGTGTCTCTTATCAAAGGCTTCGGAAGAACAAAGTTGGCTATGGCATCGACGATTATCGCATCTGAATTTCCGATACATTCAAAAGATAGTTTTAGGAGATTCAGTTCGGGGGCTTCTAACTTTGAAGTTCAATGCCGAAAGTTTATGTGATGAGTGTGAGAAAGGGGAAATGAAGAGGGTTCCTCACAAACCTAAACCGGAACCTACAACGAAGAGTATACTTGAGCTTTTACATGTGGATTTGTGCGGTCCAATGAAAATCGAAAGCATAAGTGGGAGGAAGTATGTCTTGGTAATAGTTGATGACTTTTCAAGATACACATGGGTTAAGTTTCTTTGATCGAAAGATGAAACTTTAGAACTTCTGATTGGTGTTATCAAGGCAGCTCAGAACAACATGCATATTTCAGTTAAAATCGTACGTTCGGATAATGGTACAGAATTCAAGAACATAATCCTAAGTGATTTCTATGAATCAAATGGAATTATGCAATAGTTTTCTGCCGCCAGAACTCCTGAACAAAACGGTGTTGTAAAATGACGTAACAGAACGTTAGTCGAATCTGCGAGAACTATGTTGGCGTATTCAAATCTACCTCTCTTCTTATGGGCCGAGGCCGTGGCAACCGCATGTTATACTCAAAACCGTTCTGTCATACACCGCCGGTTTGGTAAAACTCTGTATGAAATCATGAATAACCGAAAACCTAACATAAAACATTTTCGTGTTTTTGGATGTAGGTGTTATGTCTTGAACGATAAAGAACAACGGAACAAGTTCAGTCCAAAGGCGGTTGATGGTATCTTCGTTGGATATTCTTTCTCAGCGGCTTCATATCGGATATATTTGAAGCAATCAAGAACAATCATGGAAAGTGTCAATGTCAAATTCGACGAACATCACGAATTGGCTTCTGACCAAAACAGTTCAGAACCCGTTATAACCGGAATTTTAGCTTCTGGACATCTCAGTTCAGAACCTGCTTCAACATATAATCAGGATCAACCTACAACCTCAAAATCTCATTTAACTGATCTTGATTTGTTATTTGATGAATTTCATGGTACTTACAATAAATCTGATGATTCTAACAGGATGGTACAAGCACCTACAACAATTTCCGCTGCGACAAATACTCAAAATGGTGCAACTACTTCAACACCGGTTGATGTTTCCATTCCTGTTCAAGATGTTCAAGTACAAGAAGTTGTTAATCCACAACAAGAGACTACACATAATGTGGAAGGATCAACACAACATGCTAGTTCTTCGGTTACTGAACCAACCATTCCTCAGCACCAACCGGAATCTTCTACTATTCCTTTAGAAATACCAAGTGCTGAACCAAATGTTCCTCTAACCGAAGAAGACACAAATGCTACTCTTGATAATGTTCAAGAATCATATGCTCCTCACCCTCATACAACAAAGTGGACGAAGGCTCATCCTATTCACCAAGTAATAGGTGATCCAAATTCGCCAGTTCAAACCCGCTCGTCTGCTTTGAGTGCTACCTTAAATGAGTGTTTGTTTTCAATATTTTTGAGCAACATTGAACCACTCACTGTTAAGGAAGCGTTAAATGATCTGGATTGGATTCTAGCTATGCAAGAAGAGCTAAATCAATTCGAAGCGTTGAAAGTGTGGAGGCTCGTTCCACGACCGACTGATAAAAGTATCATTGGAACAAAGTGGGTGTTCAAGAATAAGAAAGATGAAGATGGCATCATAGTTCGTAACAAGGAGAGACTTGTAGCGAAAGGTTACCGACAGCAAGAGGGAATAGATTATGATGAGACTTACTGTTGATCCAAACCCTCAGTGAATGACAAAGTTCAGCGATAGTTGAAGTCTTGTACTTGATACTTCACGTTGAGTGGACAAATCTGAGTCTTCGCTGATCCGCATCAGTTCATTAGGAGACTTGTTGCTGGTTCTTGAGCTTGATCTTCGACTTCAACGTAGAACCTATGTTGACGTGAAACTTGTCTTCAGGGATTATAAGTAAACAACTAACTTATCAGCGATCACCATAAGGACTGAACAGACTCAGAGCATTATGGTGAACAGTGTTCGCTGAATGTTTAATCTAAAGAACAAGAGTTCCTATCAGCGGTACTGAATTAGTCTTAGTACATCAGTGATAGTGAAACTCTAATACATATTGTTTACTTACAATCTTCATACGTTTTTCCAGAATCCTAATCCTCAAAGGAAACTGGAAAGCAAGACTTTTTATTGGGTTTGCATTTCTTTTTCAAAAACAAGAAAACCCTAATCTTCATTAAGACATTTTTGTCTGAATGAAATGGACAAAATTCGAACCATCTTATTGGAAAATCTTTCCACATTAAGATTATTCTTATTTGTTATATCTTTGGTTGAACTGAGAATACAACAATGACATCTACTGATATTCCTACTGCTAAGAACACTGCTGCTGCTGAGGAACTGGAAATCACCAAGGCTCCTCAGGTCAAGTTTACGCTTGAGGAACTCGATTGGACAAAAACAAACAATCTCTATGCGCTTTTCGAGTTTCCTCCTCGAAAGAAAGTCACACATCTGAATGATGCTGTGAATTTCCTCAAAACCTGTTGCCTCTCTACAGCCCTGACCATAACACCCCCTGCTCATCAACCACTACTATCTCAGTTATGGTATTCTGCCAGACACACTCAGCTCACATCGACCAAAGACCCCACAAAGAAAATAGATTGCATCCTCTGTGACACTGATTTTGGCACCATAAAAATCACCCCTGCCATTATCCAAAAAGCACTGAGCCTTCCCATCGCCACAAAAGAAAAACCCTTTGTTTCTCTCCCTGACCACAAGAAACATGCTGATAGGGAAGCCATCACTGCATTCTTTGATGCAATGGGTTATGTATGGGAAACTGGGAAGGACAAGAAGCCTGAGAAGAAGCTGACCCTCATCAAGAAATCAAAAATGCTTAGCGAGATGAACTTCATCTTTGCACACCTGATAAGCTGCATGACAGCGAAGAGTGGCTCCTCTTATCAAGCCGCTCAACCTCAGCAAGCCATGGGCTATGCATTGCTGAAAGGTCTTCATGTTGACTGGGCCTCGATAATCTACGATGATCTTGTACTCAGAGTAGACTCTGCTGCTGACCGACCATCATGGGTTCCATACCCAAGATTCCTCAGCGCCGTCTTCCAAACCGGGCTGAAGGACAACTACCCAAAAGAGGGTGATCTGAAACTCTCTCAGGTTGGCCCTCAGGTGCTCGACTTCAAGCCAATGCCAAACGAGGTACGTCTTTCTACTCACTTATCTATTCTCAATCCTCCTTCTTCTACTTCTGCAACTCATTCAGTGGAAAAAACCACCGCTGATACCCCAGCTGCAACCTCCACTCCTTCTAGAAAAAGGAAACAATCTACTACCCAACTTGATTCCAAAAGAATCAAGAAAACCAAGGAGCAACCCCCCCAGCAATCTCATGCTGAAGACTCCTCAGCTCATCTTGAAGAGCTGATGGAAAGTTCAGTGGTACGCTCTGCTACAGCTGAACAAGCCACTCCTTCCATCCCAACTTCAGCGTCTCTAAACGCTGAAGTTATAAACTTGGAATCGACCCAACCTCCTTCAGTCTCTCATAGGACTGAAGAAGTGATTCTCAGTGGATCCAACACTGAATCAGCTCCACATCAAACCTTCTCAACCTTCGCTTCTCTCTCTACTCCATTGGACTCTAATCCAGTTTTCACCACGATCACTGGAGCACCCGTCATTCTTCCAGAAGCTAAAGCTGATACTTTTCAAGGAATGATGGATGCAGGACCTGCAGGAATGTCCATGCGTACACGCACTCTAGCTGACGACATGGAACTTTTTTCAGGACATATAAGTTTTGACGACTTCACCAACCCTCCTGCAGGTATACACCAACCCATATACACTGTAACTAAACCCCAAACTTCTGAGCTTTCCTTTGTTCATAAGTACTTATCTGTTACAGGTCCTAATTTGGGAGACATCAACGCCTCTCTGAAGAACCTGGATACAAAGCTGACAGGTCTCACCACTACTCTCTCAGACAACTCTTCAGCTGTAACAAACGCTGGAGAGAATCTCAACAAGCTGACAAAAGTGGTTGAACAGAAAGCCTCCAAAGCTGATTTGGAGAAGGTTGATGGTACTCTTGGTGATTTTGCCAAAGTTCTTGCTGACATCTACACCGACTACAAATCTCTCTCCTCAAGAGTTAACACCATGTCCGGTGAGGTCATAACGCTGAAGACATCAGTTAGTACTCTTCAGGGAGAGGTGTCCGCTGTAAAGACTGACGTGAGTTCAGTAAAGACTAACGTAAGTTCAGTGAAGACGATGGTACAGCAGATCCTCGATCGCATGAATGCCCCTGCCCCTGCACCTTCGCATTTTACTCCGGCGGATCGAGCTGAACTTCTCAAGATCAATCCTGGTATAACTGGCCTGGAAGCCAGATTAGGGGAGATTGAAAATTAGGTCGGATTCCCTGGCCAAGAAGACAGGGAACCAACACCATCTGCTGAGTCATCGTATTCCTCCCCCACTCATCATGAGGAAGGAGGGGGGGAGAAGAACTCTGAAGACCTTCCCCATGATGAATCTATCGAGGGGGAGAAGAACTCTGAAGACCTTCCCCATGATGAATCTATCGAGGGTGAGAAGACTGAAGACATTCCCCTTACTGAAGAGGGGGAGAAGACAAATGAAGAAACAACTGCTGGACCTCAGGGAGATGAAAATCCTGAGGGAACCGAGAAGCTTACCTCTGTATCTGAGGGGGAGCAACTCGAAGAAGCTGCTGAAGAATCTGAATCTGAAGCTGAAGATGATGAAGCTGCCGACATCTCTGATGATGAACCATCTTCTTCTCCAAAGAATGATGATGATGACGACGATGATGATGATGAATCCTTTATCGTCAAGCCTGTTCAGAAGACTACAACTCTCAAAGGGATTTCGATAAACGAACCTTCAGGGGAGCGGACTAAGACAAAGCCTTCAGCGTCTGAAGCTGACAAGGGCAAAGGAAAAGGTGTCGCTGAAGACGATGAAAATCTGATGATCTTGCTTCAAAAGCCAGTTCGTTAGGTACACTACATCTTACTTCCTTACACTGCATCCCTCCTCTATCTATACACATTATCAGCTCTACTCTCCACAAAAAGCCTATACACTTAAACCCATTTCTTTTCTCTGTTCTACCCAAGTTCTTA
This sequence comes from Saussurea involucrata, assembly GCA_033807775.1. Classification (NCBI taxonomy): domain Eukaryota; kingdom Viridiplantae; phylum Streptophyta; class Magnoliopsida; order Asterales; family Asteraceae; genus Saussurea; species Saussurea involucrata. The sequence continues at coordinate 70,244,485 of CM066317.1, forward strand.
TTCGTAAGATCACTGTGTTTCAGCTAGTCCTCTCCCCTGCTTGAGGATTCTGAAGTACAACCAGCTGCTGCTGAAGAAATAATCCAGTCTTGGATTTAATCACCGAGACTGATGAACCTGAAGAACAGACGCTCTCTCATACAAGCAGACCTTCCTTGGTTCCTCAAAAACCAAGTGAAGAGGATCAGAGAAGAAGAGAAGAGATGATTAAGAAGCTTGGGGCTCAGCGAACCGTCTTGCCTAGTGCTAAAGTTGCTACTCCCAAGTTCAGACTTACAAAGCAAGAATACGCTGATCACCTCAGGGCTGAACGTTTACTCGCTGATAAAAAGGAAGCTGAAGAAAAAGACAAGGCTCTCGCCATCCAGCTCGTCCAAGAATCAGTCGAAGACCCCAAGCTGAAACGAATTCCCATTCAAGTCCAACGTTAGCTTTGGGAAGATGCTTGAAAGATTGTCGAGAAGAAAACTGAAGTATCTCAATCCACCCTCAAATGGTGTAAAGAGAAGGTACACTTCAGATATCGTCTAGCGAGGATCAACAAGGTACACATCTCTGGAAGAACAACTATCGGAGTACCTATTGTTGATATCCAATTGTTCAGAGAGAATGGCAAAACTGAAACCTTTGGTGCTGAAGCCGTCACAAGGTATGGTCTCTCTGAATGGTTGGAGATGAGGATAGCCATTCAACAATCATGTTCAAAGTACAAGGATCATGTTGAGAAACTTATAAATCGACAGATCGACTTGGTCTCATCTGTTGTGGATATTCCTCCTCCTCCTGCTCTTAAACTGAAAAGAAAAAGGGCCTCTGCAAAGAAGAAGCTACAAGAATCAGATTCAGGTCCTCCCATATGAAATGAAACTGGTATTGGTTTCTCTCGCGCTGAAGTGCTTGGTCCTGACCCTGATCTATCTTCCCTTGACATATCTCTGCCACCCGGTGAACGTTTTATCCCTGGTAAAGTCATAAGTAATCCTTACGGTATATTCTTTCGTGACTACGAGGGACGAGAATGTTTTCAACGTATCGCTGAGCTACCAATCACTCCAATCAAACAACTCAGAGATCTCATATACTGGTGTGAGTTCAGACAAGTCCTTCTCGGATACTTCATGAAGCCGCTGATCTTCAAGGAAGCCCAAGAAAGAAGAAATCAGGGAGAAAAAGTCCCTGACTGGATGATCCCTACAACCCAGACCCTTGATGAACTTCTCATCAAGGAAGAACCTCTATAAGCTGATAAGATCGCCCCATTCTTCTATTTTATCAGTTATTCTTCTGTACTTGTAATTTTATTTGCTGTACTTGTAATTTTTCTACTTCCCTCTATAATCTTTACGAAGTTTAAAGAAAAATTTCAGCGAATGTACTTTACTCCATAAGTACTGAAAAGATCACAGAAAACAGTAAAAGGGACAAATATTTTATGAGTTCTTTTTATCCTTATGTTTTCATAGAATAGCAATTTTCTCTGTTGCTATGTCATAATCAAATAGGGGGAGATTGTTGATCCAAACCCTCAGTGATTTGATAATGACCCTCTCTTAAACACTTAGTGAAAATTGTAAGTAAACAATATGTATTAGAGTTTCACTATCGCTGATGTACTAAGACTAATTCAATACCGCTGATAGGAACTCTTGTTCTTTAGATTAAACATTCAGCAAACACTGTTCACCATAATGCTCTAAGCCTGTTCAGTCCTTATGGTGATCGCTGATAAGTTAGTTGTTTACTTATGATCCCTGAAGACAAGTTTCACGTCAACATAGGTTCTACGCTGAAGTCGAAGATCAAGCTCAAGAACCAGCGACAAGTCTCCTAATGAACTAATGCGGATCAGCGAAGACTCAGATTTGTCCACTCAACGTGAAGTATCAAGTACAAGACTTCAGCTATCGCTGAACTTTGTCATTCACTGATATAGAATGATAAAGCTCTGATTCAATGAAAGCTGATCATGAAGTCCTCCGTACAAAGTACTTTTGTCTTAACCACCCTTGCACGACTCTGTACGATATGTCAGAAAAGAACCTCTTTATTGTCTGAAATCGTACAACCACTCTGATACTACACTGTTCAAACATGCGGCTACTAAGGTTGTCTACTAAAGTCAGACCCAACAACCAATGAGCTGCTGCCACATGTAAAGTATAAACTGCCATGCATTAAATGCATGCAGTATATAAGAAGGACTCCAGCTTCATTCTTGAAGCACTTGCTAACTTTGGTCAAGTCATCTTCTTATCTTGATATAGGTTATTATTAGTAATTTCCTTCTCTTTCTTAGTGCAAGAAACTTAGTGTTCCAACTTGTTTAGATTAGGATTTATTCCTTATCTTGTTCCGCAACAAGCTGTAATTGTTAATGATTCATCAATAAACAATTTAGAAAGTAAAAACGTGTGTTTGTATTCACCCCCCTTCTACAAACTTGTATAGCCCTTCGGGACCAACACTTACGCTCCAGTCGCACGCATTGAAGCAATCAGAATATTTCTGGCGTACGCGGCATACAAGAACTTCACGGTGTATCAAATGGACGTGAAGACAACATTTCTAAATGGGATTCTCAAAGAGGAGGTATATGTCTCTCAACCCGAAGGGTTCGTAGACAAGGAAAATCCATACCACATTTACATATTGGATAAAGCCTTGTATGGATTGAAACAAGCCCCTCGAGCATGGTACGACGTTCTGTCACAATTTCTACTCGTCTCTGGCTTTGAAAAAGGTAAGATAGATACGACTTTGTTTGTCAAGCGCGAAGATGGTGAGATGATTATAGTACAAATATACGTAGATGATATTATCTTTGGTGCATCTAACCCTGGTTTATGTAAATGGTTTTTTGATCTGATGATTACTAGATTTCAGATGAGCATGATGGGAGAGATTAACTTCTTTCTTGGATTGCAAGTGAAGCAGTTTTCCACGGGGATATTCATTAATAAGTCAAAGTATATATTTGACATTTTGAAGAAATTCAAAATGGAAAATTGTACTTCCATTGGAACGCCGATGGCACCAGGTTCAAAGATCGGTCCGGATCCTCATGGTAAGTAAATAGATATACGAAACTATCGAGGTATGATCGGATCTTTAATGTACTTAACTTCTAGTCGCCCGGATATTATGTTTGCAACATGTCTTTGTACGAGATTTTAGGCGAATCCTAAGGAATCTCATCTCGGTGCTGTCAAGCGCATCTTTCGCTATCTCAAAGGAACCACCTACCTTGGTCTATGGTATCCCAAAGGCGCGGGATTCGAGCTAACGGCTTACTCCGACGCGGATCATTGTGGTAGCTTATTGGACCGGAAGAGCACATCCGGACACATTCAGTTTTTGGGAGATAAATTGGTGAGTTGGGCGTCCAAGAAACAAAAGCTGTGTATCGACTTCTACGACGGAGGCAGAATATGTCGCGGCCGCGAGTTGTTGCTCACAAGTCATTTGGATGAGAACCCAAACTGATGGACTTCGCATGTAAGTATGAAAAGATCCCAATTTATTGTGATAGTAAGTCCGCAATCGCAATATCTGTGAATCCGGTTCAACACACGAAAACCAAGCACATCGACGTACGGTATCATTTTATTAAAGATCACGTCGAAAAAGGTACAATTGAACTCTATTTTGTTTCTACTGAATTTCAACTCGCCGACTTGTTTACCAAGGCTTTGGATGAGAAACGTTTTATGTTTCTGGTTTCAAAGCTAGGCATGTTGAATTTGAAAGTTTGATTTATCATAATTTTCATTCAATGTTTTGAAAATAATTCTTAGTCATTCAAATTTGATAAATTTGAGTGAAGAATAATTATTTTCATACTATTGAATATTAATTATGATTTGCTCAACTTTAGATTTCTTTCAGTATTTTTACAAAGTCGATTTCAATTTTATTCTTTTTACCACATGTACTTCAGTTGATATTACTTGTGCAGTTTTATGTGTGAGTTCATGTGTTTAGGGGGAGCTATAAATGATTGTGATCATGTTTCAAGGGGGAGCATCTAACAATGAAAAGGTGTTTGATCAACGCAATGAAGGTAAGTGTTCTATCTCAAATGGTTCATGCAAACCCTACTTGATGGAAAATGATTTTGTCAAAACTTATGCATCTTTGTAGGGGGAGCAAAATGATTATAACAGAACACTGAATTTTCGAGTTAAAAGCTGAACAACTTTTAATTTGAAAAGTTCAAATTTTTGAAAAATGTTCAAGTCTGGAACAAAGTCGTACAAGATGTGTCCGACTAGCAATCCTAGTCGTATAAGTCTTGTCCGACAGTAACTGTTCACATACGACTGTCGTACAAACTATGTCCGACTAGCAATCATAGTCGTACAAGTGTTGTACGACAGTTACTGTTCATATGGCCAAATCGTATAAGCTTTGTCCGACTAGCAATCCTAGTCGCACAAGCTTCATACGATAGTTACTGTTCACTTTGAATTATCGTATGGTTCTTATCCGACTATCATCCATCCTTAGTCGTACACTTCATCCTACAACTAAGAAGAACTAATCGTACATTGTATCGTATGACTAGTTGACACGTGGCGGTCAAACCTTTGGACCAATCATTTTTTGCCACGTGTCACTATAACCTGAGGTCTATATATAGTGTGTTTTTCAAAGGTTTTTTTTCTTTTTACGACTTCTTTGAAACCCGACTCTCTCTCAAAGTTAAAATCGAGTGATTGAATCTGTTGTTGCTGTTCTTCATTTCTGTGGATTCACACTTGATTCAGGTATCGTTTTCTTCTTTCAGTATCGCATTTCATCCATTATATCATTTGTGGTTTCGATTTGTAGTATTAGTCGAAATGGGTTTTAGACAACCCTTCATATTCTGTTGGTAAAATCAATCTTTGTGTTAGAGTTTATAGGAAAAGATGTTAGATTAGCATTCCTGTTAGTCAATCGCATCTAGGGTACTTGTTTTATAAGCCTGTTTTTCGAAAATCTTAGATCTGGGTATGATGCTTCAAATTTGTTCGAAGTATTCATAACTGTCGCACAACACATTGTTCATCAAAACTCATAATTGTCGTACACAACTGGAATGCATAACTGTCATACAAAGCTTGTCCGACAACTTTTGGTCGTACAGCTTTGTCCGACAACTAGAGTTGTACGACTTGGAGTGTTGTACGACAGTAGCGCCCATACTTAGGATTTTTTTGAAAATCTTGGTGAAAAGCAACTCATATCCAAATGGTCTAATTCTGTCAATCATAGACCATGGCACACATGCAAGAGCAGGGTGATGGTAATTCTTCTGATGAGAATACGGTGATTCCATCTCATCGTTCATCACATCCTTCGGTGAACGCACGAAATCTAGATGATGAGCTAATTCTTCCACGAGATAAAAAGGAACTAAAGCCAAACAACTACACTCTTGATTTCAACGTCAGAATGGATTATCATCTGATTATGGAGATTCTCAAAGGTCACCCGGTTCGTACTGCTCTTGAAAAGACACAACAAGTTCCGGAGATCTACTTGCAACAAGTATGGCATAATATTCAGTATGTACCACGAAATGAGTCGAACAACTTCTTTACTCTGAAAGTGGATCACTTTGATGCCAAGATTACTTTGAAAAGGTTGCGAACGGTTCTAGATCTTCCTTATACTCCTAATTTTGAAGATATGGTCTCTGAAGAAGATTTGTGTCGGGATATAATGGGTATGGGTTACAATGATCCAGTTCGTGGAGTGCTAACCAGTACGTCGAAATTAAAGAGGAACTATATACCGCCGATCTATTACACACTATTCAGTGTTGTTAATAGGTGTAAGACGTCCAAACACACGGGTGTTGACACGGCTAGTATACCAGTTATTCGAATGTTTCATGCTATCGTTTTCGATCGCAAGATTGATTTTGCTATACTTATATGGAATGATCTGATTGAAGTGGTCACCGACAAGACAAAGCCATCTAAAGCCAGATCGTTTGTACCATTTCAGCGATATCTTCAGATTATTATTCATTCCATTATGGAGGCTAACCGAGAGATACCGAGAAGCGATGGAGCAGTTCTTGGTCCAACCAATTACATGAAGTCTCTCCGATTTCCCAAAGGTCTAATATTTCCTCATATTATGATTTTACCTGAAAAACTACTTGCATACGCTGACCAAGAGTCACCATTCTTGAGTGAGTATAGAGAAGAGAATGCACTGATGGCCCGGCCAGAACCGATGGGGCCTACCCAAGGTGCCAACCAACTAGGTGAGAGTGGTGAGGGTCCAGTAGTTAGCGAGCGAGTTCAGGATACTGGGGTACCTGAACAGGGTGTGTTGAGAGGTAAAAGCGATGTAAGGGGAAAAGGAGATGGGGGTGCTCTTGGTCAGTCGTCAAAGATCTTTGAGGATGATGACGATGAAGAAATTCTTGGTTATGAGGATACTGAAGAAGAATCCGATGATATTGATGCTGATATTGATGATCCGGTAAATCTTGTATATACTGCCAGTTCAAGTGATGATGATGCTAATGCTGATGATGAACGAGAGGATGATAGCTCAGATGATGATGATAATAATGATGATCAAAACATGGATAATCTTGATACTGTTGTTGAAAACGTTGTTACTGATTCCAATATTGAAGGAGATATAAGGGGAAATGAAGGAGTATTAGTTGAAACAAAAAATGAGGTGAGGTTATGTGAGAAGGAAAGAAAAAAAGATGGTGAGAGTGTGACAGGATCAACGAAAGTTTTAACTACTGATCCTACCCAAACCGTGTCTAGCCACGTAGCCACATCTACTGTCGGTGCGCGTTCGTCGCCACAAGACATTGAAGAAGCCATAGTGAACCCAGCTATGCAATGCACAACCCCACTAAGCCACTCATCAACTTCTTCAAAAGTTGATGTTTCACTTTCTCACAGGGGAAAAGCACAAACACTATCGACGACACATTCGGTGTCTGCTGATATTGAAACAGGATGGCAACTGCCCCGGCCACCACCTTCCTTTGTTCACAGATCGAGTCTAGAACCTTTTGACTTTACTTCATTTCCTAGGACACCGAGACCGTTCGTCACTTTATCAATGGTGACACAAAACGTTGGAGTTCTTCGTGACCCAACCGAAACGCCCCGAGTGTTGCCGCCATTCGTTGGTGCTTCACGAGGACCGGGCGGAAGTCCTATCAATGTCAACACCATGCGAGCATTGAACATAGGCCATACAGTCTCTTCGACTGCTATGTCAACCAGTAACCTAAGTGGTCTGGGTGTTAGTCCATTACAAGCACAACAAGTACGGTTGTTGGTGGGTCCTCCTCCACATAATTTTGTTTCTGTGAAGCTACTGGAATTAGCAGTTACATCTTTGAGCAACTCGTATAAAGCTCACACTGCTGAAATGAAAGAGGAGATGCGAAAGTTATCTCAAGATTAATGGTAGACAACACACAAAATAGAAGAATGAAAGCTATAAATAATAAAGATATTGCTCAATGATTCATCTCTATTTAATCGCCAAAAGTTACACCAAGAACACCGTGGAGTATGTGTTTTACAGATGCAATTGCTCTAACAGGTGTAAGTGTGTGTGCTTCGTTACCAGAAAAGGTCTGGTAGAACCTCCTATTTATACTAAATACAGGGGACAGATAGTACAGAGGTACATGGGACAAGGTCGTGGGACGAATCCTTGTACACGTTAATGTAGTGTGCCGTTCTCTGCAAAAGCTGCTACCTCTCTGATGATGACACGTAGAAAGTAGAGGATCATGCCTTGTACTATTTGATCTTCAGGATCTTCGTACAATAGAGGCACGTGAGTGGCACACTTGTCCTTCGTCTTCAGAAATCTTGATCTTCATCTTTTGTCTTTGATTCCACAGAGGCTCTGTCATGGATGGCAAAGGATCTGTGGCCTTGGACTCTGTCTTCAGATGATGGATCAGATGGAGGCTCTGTGTTCTTGGTGGCTGGCAGAGGCTTCTGCCAGAATTCTTCCTTAGCCTATTTTTCAATAGTTCTCTATGCTAGAAGTTGGAGCTAACAATCTCCCCCTAAGTATTGAAAAATGAAAAATATGAAACTTGCGTGTCCTAGGCTAATAAGAACAAGAGGTGTGTGATTCAACCTCTGTTAACAGAAGACTTTCATTAGATATATGCCAGAGGCATTTACATTGGTTCAAAACAGAAATAACACAACTTGAAAGGTAAACAAAAGCAGTAGTGAGTTACATAGCTTATATTTTTGCACTGGGAAAATCGTTGATTGGCTTTGTGAGTCCTCCATCTTTGAGTTCTCTGTAGAAGTGTGCGCAGAGGTCTCTGAAGCAGATTACTGTGTCTATACTCTCTATCAGCCTGTTTGCATAATCAAGATCCACGAACTCTATTCCTCTGTTGTTCAAAAGATCCATCCTGGATTGTAGAAGTGTCTCTGTAGCGTACTTCTGGCAGTCGTACTCCACAAATAGCTTCTTTTTTCCCTGTAGGTCAAGGAAGACATATCCAATTTTGGAATTCTGGATGATGGTGTGAGGTTTAATCTCGGCAGAGGAGGGACAATAATCATCTGGAGGTGAAAGTCTGATTTTCTTGACTCCAAGATCCAGAGCCACTTGGAAGTCAATCACACTGTAGAACATGAGCTTTTCTCTCATGGCCTTTTTGATTTCTTCATAAGCTCTTCGATGTTCAAGCCTTTCATTGTAGTTTCTTCAGGCCCAACTGAGGAGTTCTGGAAGATCATAGGGGCTTAGGTTTCTTAGATCTGCGTCTGAGAACTTTGTTTGAGACTTGTCCTCTCTTACCACACAATAGAGGTTGTACCAGAAGTTTTTGCATTTCACGTGTGAGAGTTTGCAGCTCAAGACTTGTCTGGTTTTCGACTCTGAGAAGACTTCTTTGACACTCTTGGCTTTGTCTCTGTAGAACCCGTCCCTTTTTTCTTCAAGGATGTCCCAGTTAAAAGTAGGATTGGGTAGAGGGTCATTTATACCTCTGCTGTACAGGTATTTGTAGACGAACTCTTCCATTTGACGTTGAGGGACAGGGGGAGGAGGCATTGGTTTTCTCAGAGCATCCATGCTTTTGAGAACTTGGGCAATACAATTCTCTGTTGGCTTGGCTTTGGGATCAAGGTTAGGTTTGTCTGACAGAGGGAAATTAAAAGCCCAGTCTTCCTCTTCTGGCTTTGGTGTAATGAAAGCGTCAAAACTGCTCTTCATTAACTTCTCCGTGACTTAAGGTTTAGGCTTCTTGGGCTTTGGATCCTCTGTGGCAATGGCTTTGCCCTTATCCTTGATCGTTGGGTTGGTTGGGGTTGCCTCTGTAGATTTTCGATTTTGTTTAGCACTTGGACGATTTTGTTGTGGTTTCAGGGGGGGGGGGTGCTTCTGTGGGTTTCATTGGAGGTTTAGCTGATGGTTCTTCTGCATTTGGTTGGGGACTTTGTTGGTGAAAGGGTCGGAGGTACTGATGGTGTCTCTGTTGGATCTTCTGTTGAGGTTCCTTCTGGAAGTTTCAAGACCTTGAGGATTTTGTCAGCTGTTGTGAACTGATTTCTGTAGGTTGCTCTGGACTAATCTCTCTGAAGTTGTATCTTCTGGAATAGGTTTATGATCTCTTCGTTGGTTGGTTTGGGCTTCTTCAGATATCTTCTTGGTTTGTGGGCTATGGTTTTTATTTTTGGTTTAGGTGTTGGTTGTTCTGCAGAGGGTGTAGGGGAGGGTAGTTTGGTTTCTTCTGTTGATTTTGGTGTTGGTGAGGGTAGATCTTCAACTTGTGTACTTTCCAAAGAGGTGGGTGTTGCCTCTGTGGTCTTCTTTGCTGGTGAGTTTGTTGATATGGTTTGGGTTTGGGTAGGTACATGTTGTAGAGGTTTTATGGCTAGAGGAGGTTGTAATAGGGCTCTGCCCCGTTTCTCCCCCTCATGATGATCTGATGGCCCATCTTAATCGTCATCAGAATTATCATGCTTATTGGTATACCACTTACCCTCTGCTTGGCAAGTAGTTATTGGCTTTTTCGGTTGACTTGCGCCCGCTTTAATCATTTTGGCGCATAGGTCATCCCAGATACCAAGCACATAGGCCACCTATGCCTCTGAGTTGAATCTAAGTTTGCCCACGCTTGTCTGAAAGTCCTTGACGTAGTTGGCATTGGAAGAAGTGAAGGCCTTGATGAAATCGGTGATATCGTTCAGAACCTCCTGGCCAAGTTCTGTGAGTTGGGCCCTCGTGATGTAGTCTTGTGGTTTGAGAGCCTGCATCTGCTTTGTAGTTGACTCCTGAAACTTTTCCAGAGCCTTGCGTAAATCTTCGGCGGTTAAGGCTGGGGTTGCAGAGGTTTGGTTTGATAGACCTTTGGCAATCTCTCTGGCCTCTTGAAGTTCTTGAGTCAGTTTGGTCACTGAGGCTTCTGTAGCAGAAATGAAGGGGCTCTGTGCAGGAGTAGTTCTGATGGAGTGCAACTTGGCAGTGTTATCCTTGACTTCCTTGGAAAGAGTTTCAACATTTTAGGACAGGTTGTCAAGTGCCAGCTTAGTAGATTCTGCAAGTGAGTTGACAGAGATTTTTAACTCTGCCAATGTGTTGGTCACAGAGGTGACAAAGGTTTGGAACTTATCCTTTGCGACATGTGGACCAGATCTAGGGGAACACATTCTTCCCCATAGTAAACCTCTGTTCCTGAGGTGCCTACTTTCATCCCTGTTTGTACATTGAGGATGGTAGGACTTCCTTCTAATCCTCGAGCAGAGGTTTTTAAGGCCTCAGACTCTATAGAAGTTCTGTCAAGGACCTTGTTCTGATCCACTCCAGAGGTGGGGACATAAGTATCCTTGATTGGACTTGGGGACTTGTCTAGAGTCCCTTCGTCATTGTGCACTCTACGCTCCTCTGAAGAACGGCTTGTTTCTAAGTTCGTGTGTGCGGAAGAGGAAATAAATTCCTTTGCAGGGATTTCAGACGTGACTTGGGGCAATGAGTCACTGAAAAGAATGGTGTCCTTTGGAGAGGACACCTTCTATTGGGGTTCCCCAGTTTGGGCAAGCTCAGAGGAAATAAAAAGCTCCTCTAGCTGGTTAGGTTGGGTTTGGTTCGAGCTGTGCGGCTCTTTTTCAATAGTCCCTTCTGCCACTAGACTGGCGGGACTAGAAATGTGGGTTGCACGAGGAGGGGGGTTGGGAGGTGTGCCACTTCTGCCTTCGGCATCTTTTACGCTCTCAGCCTCTGTTGGGTCTCCTAGAACCTTAGGAGTTTCTATTCTAGACTCTACTTCTTCCCATTTATCTTCTGCAGACACGAATTCCTCCGTGTGCTCTAGATTTGGGTCATAACTTGGTGGAGAAGCAAGTAGGTTTGATTTGATAGAACCTTCTGGAGTCTCTGCCTGGTTGCGAGTGGGGGTTCTATCTTCCATTTCCATATCAGAATCAACATCTGCCACTGTGAAATCTGGGACAGTGTAGGTGTTGAACTCTAGGATAGCTTCTGCTTCCCATCCAGAGGTATCAAGAGTGCTTGCAATATCTGAGCGCTCTAGGAAAGAAGCAAAGTCATTTGGCTCTGCAAAGCGAGCAGGGGTCGGTGATTGGAGGTTGGGCTCTGCAGTTTGTGCCTCCTCTGCGATGGACTACAGAGGGGATTTGGGTTTGTGGGTTCTCTTCTTTTTCTTGGTCTTGGAGGCTCCTTCCTCAGAGGAATGATGCTTATGTTTTCTCTTTTTCTTTTTCTCCTTCTGAGGAGGTGCAGAGGATTCGACCACTGTTTGTTCAAGAGGAGGGTTGATAGGGATAGCAGAGGTGGTTGCTATCGTAGATTTGGCTTTTGGAGCCCTCTGCTCTTTCTGTTCCACTTGCTTAGGAGGTTGTTGAGGTTTTTCAGTTCTAGCAGAGGTGGACTCTATTGTAGATTTGGCTTTAGAGGCCTTTTTACGTTTTTCCACATGCTCAGGTTATTGTTCAGCTTCTGTAGCTTGAGCAGGTGCAGACCTAGCTAACTTCACTCTTTCTACCCTCAACCTGTGCTTCTCCAGAGCTACTTCCCATTCCTCATAACTCATTCTCACCACTACGTCTGTACTATGGGGACACCTAAGCGTGGGGAGTCACAGGCCTCGGTTTGGGAGTCATGTGATCACGCATATACATACTCTTCAAGTCTTCGTCCGAGGCATAGACGAGCATCTTTTCGCTCAGAGGTCTGCAATGTTGGTAGCCATCAAAGTGTTGGGTGGATGCCATCCTCTACAGAGGGTATGTTTTGACAATTGGTCCTTCAAGTGGCCAACCTTCACTCTCTAGCAGAGGTTCAAGGATTATTCCCAGAATCCTCTGGAATTGTAGTGCTGGAAGCTGACCCTTATCTTTCTTACTTTTGGCCTTTTGTGTGGATTGTTTGTGCTCGATGGTGGCCATGAGTTCTGTCATAACCAAGGCTGCGTAGTCCAGAGGTAGGTCATAGTATATTCCATACATGATGGACATAATCTGGTGTGAGCTCTGGTCAGGGCTTCCAATTTTCCTTGTGAAGCATCTGTTGAGAATGGCAAAAAGTGTGTTCCACAGAGGGGGAAGCTTGTTTCTTCTGAAGTCATTCCTTTTTGACAGAGGAGGGTTGTATCCAAGCATTGTTACAAAAGCACAGAGGTTAGAATCTGAGGGTTCCTCTGCATACTGCTTAATACCCAGCATACCTCTGGTAGGTAGCTCAAATTCAAAAAGGATCGTGGTCCTATTAAAGCCTATGTTCATGTTTTCGGACCTATCAGGTTTGGACACATACCAATTTATGGTGTTTGCCTCAGAATCAAAGTAACAACTCTGCCCGAACTGATGAAGATATCTGGCAGGGATCTTGGAGACGTTGCTGGTCAGAAAGAGTCTTAGAGGATGGTTTTCCAGAATGTTTAATAAAATAGCCCGTCCTTCCCCAAAGTTGTTTCTATTGGGGACCAAGAAATGGTTATTAGGTTTAAGGAGTAGTTGGTTTTCAAAACAGTCGTTTTCCAGAAAGTTTTGCAGGTTGGTAGTGGGTGCGTGATGAACATAATCTCCACTATTAGCTTTTTCTTGAAGGTTTCGTGGATTTGCAGGATTGTTGGAATGCTCAGATGGACCAGGGGAGTTAGCAGGTGAAGCCATTTGAATGCTGCTTGGGTGTTCTTGAAAAAATAACAAAGATTTGCAGGTTTGTACTTGAGATTTGCAGGTTTGCAAGATCGCCGGAGAAATCAGAGAGAAAGGGATCGTAAAATTGAAGAAGAACTTCATCTTAGGTACCCATATCAATATGGGTCCTTTGTTGTTAGTACGGATCAGTTTATTAACTTCAGTTGAGGAACCTTGAATTTTTCCTTTAAATTTTAGTTCCTTTTGTGAACTTGGTTTGTTAACTTCATTTTTAGGAATCCATTTCCAAACCATGTTCACTTCAGCTGATTTAATTTCTTTCTTTTGATTTTTCTTCTTTAGCCCAAAACCGAACATTCTGGCTTAATGATTAGCAGAAGATTTAGAAGAAGAATTCGAAGTATTAACATTTGTGAACTTTTTGTCCTTAGAAGCTTTGCGATTTAACATAAAATAGTTGTCCCAACATTGAGCATAATGTATTCTTCTTTTTGCTTGTGTCAACAGTTTAAAATCTGAAATCTCTGAATTTTTATTGACACTTGCATTGTAGACATTACAAGAATGCGTACAATTTTTATTTAAAGGAATACGTTTCTCAACGTTGAAATTTCTATTCCTGCTAGAGTCACTATTCTTCTTCAGATCCAAGAGCTTTTCCTCATCCATTTATGAGAATAAAGAAGAAGTAACATTAGATTTACAAGATGATTGTGAACATTTCATAGAACTGGTAAGATTATCGGAAAATGAATCTGTTTTAGTTCCAGAAGTTTCACCTTTTTTCAAATATGCTAAACTCCTTTTGGATTTTTGGTAAATATTTTTTATCAATAGAACTATCAAAATTCACAAATTTGAAATTTATTGGATCGTTTAAGTCAAACATTTCAGAGTCGGCATGTTTTTCAGAAGAAGCTTTAACTACCTCAATCAACACCTTAGAAGATTTCTTCTGATCTTCAGATTTGCATTGTTTAGAACTGTTTTCGTTAAAATTTGAATCTTTAGATTTTGACAATTCAAATATTTGGGATTCAAGACGTCGAATCTCAATCCAAAGATCAATATTGACTTTTAGACTATGATCCAAATCCATCACAATATTTTCATTATCATCATTTAATTTTTCAACTTGCAATTTTAACTCAAAAATTTGATTTTCTAAGTCAACAATTTTAATCAATGCCGAATCCAGATCAGGAAATTCAGAATTAGTCTTCTGAACAAACTCCTATTTAATTGAATCTTCTTGTATGTTCGACTTCTTTTCATCACAAGATTCAGACTTGACAAAGTTAGGTTCTTTGTTTTGAGTATCGGAAATTTTAACCTCAGATTCATTTGAAAATAATAAATTAAATTCAGTTAGTTCAACCTTTTTGGTTTTATAACTAGAATTTAATTCATCGTATTTTAAATTTGTCGTGTTGAATTTGGGTTTTTCATCAGAACCTTTCTCCATCTTATCTTTCTCTTTATCAGAAATTGGAGTTGAACATTCAGATTTAACGAAAATTTCTGATATAGGAGGTATTTCTTTTGTAATAGTTTCCTTTAAACCTTCACCCAAATTTTCAATTGTGTAAAGATTTTCAAGTGTTTTCTTTAAAATCTCAATATCAGACAAACCTAGCCCCATTTTTGGATTATAAAATCGTGTATCTTTTAGGTTGCTAGTTAATAATTTCAGAGTTTGCTCAGTCTGACCTCTTTTAAAGTTTAAATCTTCTAGTTGCTTGATCTTTGCATAAGCTTCTTTTCTTTCTTCAGAAATAACTTTGAGTTTAAACTTTAAATCCATGTTTTCATCACTTGTAATTCTCATTTCCTTTCTCAACTCAGAAATTTTAGATTCAAGTTCTTGATTTTTAAGTTTAATAACTTCTTTTTCTTTTTCCCTATCTTCGGCCAAACATTTATAAAGAAGTGTGTTATTACCAGATCCGTGCAACGAAATAAGAAATCGAAATAATAAACAGTATGCGTAATGATTTCAACTGGTCATCCCTGTCATTCACTTTCAGAGAGAATTTACAATAAAGTTCAGAAAGCTAAAAGGATGATTAGCTTGTTTTTCTAAGCTAATCAGCATTAAATACAATGGGCCCGTGGTTAACAAGCCCACGGCCCGTTCACTAATAAGCTCTATTTTAATCAAATACAGTTTAACCCTTGAACTTTAAATCAACATTAAAACCTGCTCTAACAATCTCCCCCTTTGATTTGAAGTTCGAGTTGGCGCTCTATATCTCTCCAGTTGAAGACATATCTTTTGCGGAGCGCGAAGTGTACCTCGAACAATCTGATGGTGCGACGATAGTCGATGCGATCTTCAATCATTTCCAAGGCATTCCGAGCAGTTACTTCATTCGGATTCGGAACATAAGAATACCTTGGATTCTCAGACTCGTGCTAAATAATCTTTCGAAGAGCATCTCTGACCTTTAGAAGTGTGCCGTCGCAGAATCTTTCCACCTGACTGAAGCGCATAAATTTCTTCTCTTTTTGCTCGTTGAGGAAAACAATCCCGAATTCTGGTTCCAGAAGCATAGCGTTCTCGGGATACATGTTTAACTCAGGTGCTTTCAGATTCGGTTTGATCAGATTTACCTTTTTCGCCTTGTTCTCGATAGCCATTTGGAAGTCCGTTAGATAAGACATCATGATGGTGCGGACCAGGTATCGACGAACAGCTTCGAGTGCCTTTGTAATTTCTAGCGGTCGGATGGTTCTTGTACGTAAGTCTTTCAGAATAACCAGAAAGTCGAGTGGGCAGAGGTTCTTGAAATCAGCTTCTGAAAATTTCCATTCGTTCCCATCTTCACGTCGAACAATGAAAACTGGGTAGACGATTCTCATAATACGTCTTGAATAGATACTGATTACCTCTGTGATTCGAAGTTTGGTTCTGACCTGGTTGACTGGAAGACACCGCTGCATTGTGCTGATATATCGGCGTTGAAATTATGGGTCAAGGTTGTAGATACCTAGACAGAAGGTCGGATCGATCTGGCGAAGCTTGTGGACGAACAACTTTTTCAAAGATTCCTCCAGATGAGGGATTAGTACCATGATTTTCTCCCAACGGATTTGTTGTTGTTGAGGAGTAGGAGGAAGATCAGAAGCTGTCGTGGGAGGAGTAGTTGTCGGAAGATCGGAAGTAGTAGACTCGGGTCTTGTTGATGGTGTTCGGGCGGGTTGAGCATAGTGAACGGGGGATGCTGCATATAAATTTTGGAGCAGGAACTGATCGTAGTCATTATTGTCGTCCTCATCAGTAGGGAAGACCAAATTTACCTGGAGATTTACGGCACTGGCGGCTTTTTCGTACCATGCGTCTTCGGTCTCCGGGTTGGTCTCACACTCTGGATCTATCATGTCCAGTATCGGTCTGTCTGACGAGTCAAAATCGACCAGTTCCTGTGTTGAACCCTCGGGCTTTTCAACCGTCGGGTCTTCTTCATCTGAAATATCCTTATCTATGACCATATCTGCTAGTGGCAACTCGGCTTCGGGTGCTTCTGATGTAGTTGCCGCAGTTAGGGGTTCCTGTTGAACCACTGTTGAAGTTTCGGCAGTCATGATCTGGACGGTCTCGGTTTGGCGTAGACGCTTCTCCCCCTCACGGTGATCAGGATCATCCTGGTCATCGTGCTTGCGTTTGAGACCGCCGGCTTGACTCTTACAAGTGTCTTCAAGTGAGCGGACCCTCTCAGAGAGCGTGGTTAGCGCTTTGTTGTAGTCGTTGAGGGCTGAGTCGATGGAGTCGAGGCGAGAGGTAATGGATGAAGACGGAGCAGTGACCTGTGATCGTAGAACAGAGATCAGGTCTGCTTCGGTAGATGCGGTGGTGTCGGATTCCTGGAGCAGCTGGGCCAACAACATCGTCTTCAGGGTTTCCACCGAATAGATTGTTTGCTGTTGAATCGGTGGAGGTGCAGAGGCGGTTTCGGGTTCGACGACGTGGCCCTTTCCTTTGATAGCACGCATTGCTTTGGCAAGCTCAGCGGCTACATGTTGTTGCATCTGTTGCTCCATATCCTGGCGGACAACCTTAAGGATGCTGTCCAGAGACCCTGGTGACACGAAGTCTGGTAAATTAACGTCGGGATCACTTAGATTGCCCGTTGAAGCGTCTACCATAGGGGTAGAGCCACCTACGTTCACAGTTGGCATGATGTTAGCTATGGTAGGATTTCCCGCCGATCCTTGTGTTTCACCACGAGGTGAAGACACTACGGTGGTTCCGGTCGAGTCACAAAGATTCTCGACTTGGTGTTTTACCTCTTCAAGTGTCCTAGCCAAAGATTGATCCATTACAAGTGGCTCTAGACTCGATGGTGCACGAAATGAAGTCGAGACCGGGGGCTGCTGGTCTCTTATTTCAACACCAACATCTCCGAATGAGAGGCCGGTGGAAGTTGTGCTTGTTCCCCGTGTAATATTGAAACATCCATCTGTTGTGAGACGGATAAGTGGATAAGGGGGTCGTGCAATTGCTCCGCTGGGTCCACAGAGTCTTCTTCAATACCCCGTCCCAACAGATGAGACGGTGTAGTAGATGTGGCTACCCGGATATCGCTCGTTTGGGGTCGCTCATGAGCCTTGTTATTTTTACGACTCGATCTTTCCTGGTTCAACTTTGAACGCAGTTCTCTCCGTCTCGCATGATCTAACTCCTCTACTTGTTCTCCCTCAGATGTCCTAGTAACAGGCCCGGTGCCAGTATGAGGTGGTGATTCAAGAGGGATTGGGACATTGTAGTTTGGGTTGGGTCCGATACCGCGAGGTATGTGTGTCAGGTGTAAGGTACGGGTGGTATCGGAGTCCGTGGAGTCAGATTCCACGTCTTCAACATTGTGAGATGGTGAGGGGGGTACGATGATATACGACTCGGTCGAGTGATGTAGTATTGGTCTAGAGGATGGACCGGCTTGGGCTGAGCTGGAACCGGGTTGCGATTCCACTGCAACACCTACTCTCGTTCCCCTTCCTCTCACAACTAACGTTCCCCGCCCGACAACCCCTGCTTGTCGGGCCCTTCCACCTCTTACTCTCGGACCCTCACGTCTCTCGGGTCTAACTCCCTGGGCAGGTCCCTCCGGCTCTGGCTGGACCATGGGATTACCTAACTCTCCCCTATATGCAACTACCCCTGGTGCAGTGGGATCGACGATGGCCAGTAGGGCTTCAGGGATGGGCATGGCAACCGCATCTGAAGCGTTGCGGATAACCATGAACTGGAGGTGTCTGATGGGGCATACCGGATGTGTTGTACGTCTTGGAATGGCTGGATTCGCATCCATGTGTTGACGAACTGCGAGCGATAGGAAACGCGGGTATGGGAGGAACTTCTTCTGTTTGGTTCTGCCGATGTGTCGAATGGTGGTCACAAGTTCACGCCAGATGATCATGGCGAAGTCGACGTGGCGGTTGTAGCACACGGCGTGAACAAGTCGCAGGAAGTCGTCGGTACATTGATCAATACCTTTCCATCGGGCGGATAGGCAGCGGTTGAGTATGGTGAAGAGCGTGTACCAATTTGGCGCCAGGAACTTGCGATTGAAGACTGATGGTCGCTGAAGGTCGGAGTTGTAACCAAGGGCACGCACTTGTGCGCATAGCGTGACATCGTTAACGGCAGGATCGTACCGTTCATGGTTGTTGGCAGTGGCTTCCGGTAGAGAAAGTAGGCGGCGAAAGGAATCGGGCGTCAGAGTAAATGGGTGGTTGTCTATCTGCGCCGTGATAGTCTGTGTGTTGCCAATCGTACGGACTTGGGACGTCAGCCAGAGTTGTAGAACGTAGATCAAAGGAACGTCGGCGGTGCGAGTGAGTGCCTCACGGATGGGATGGCACATCAGAATATCTAGAATGACCACGTGTTGTGGGTTGGGTCTGAACAACGCCGGGTCCAAGTAATGATTGTTCACTTCCAATTCGATGCCATGGTCAGGGTCAACCAAGGCAGCATCTGCAATTTCGTCGATAATTTCCTCCTCCTGAGGAATATGGTCCTCCGGGTTTTGTTGATCCGCCATGTATATATCTGTCAAAAACAACACACAGTTAGGAATTTAGACGGAAGAACAAGTGTCGGTGCGTACCTTTGCGTTGAATGGCTCAATCTGAGACAGATCGAGGACTGGTATGGATGAGATAGGTACGGAATGGACACAATAGCAGAGTTTTCCGGATGAAAATGCCAAGGTGTCCGGACAATACATGGTGTCCGGGTAAACGGGTTTTCCGGATAAGATAAGCAAGTGTCCGGATAAAAATGGATTATCCGGACAGAGGTTCCCTGATATACTGAATTTCCGGATAAGATGGGAGTCCGAACATCACACTATCCGGTAGTTGAACTTACCGGAAACCCTAAGGTCTCCGGACAACTAGGTATCCGGGAGTTGAGTGTCCGGATAAGACATCATAGGTGTTGAATGTGTCCGGACACGACAAATGTGTCCGGACGAAACCCTTTATCGAATAATCGACCAAATCTTGGTTCAATGCCAGTGTGAGTGCAGATATATGTGACAAGTATCATTCTAGACTCCACAGTGAGCTTATCCTATCTAAATTACCACTAATGAACCACAAATCGTGTGGACCCGAAACTGGGTTTCGGATCCAAAGAACTCGACCAAATCGGGGACTGTTTGGATGTAATGTGAACAAAAACAGAGTTGTAATGATCGATAAGGAGGTGCGAACAACATACCTGAGTGTTGTATTGAATGCGGGTGTGAATCGGCGATTACGTGAGATGTCCGAGCGAGAGAGAAAAGAACGAGGGTTTAGGGTTTTTGAAGCAAATGTCCGAATATCGAAAGGATAGGGGTCTGGGTGGCTTATATAAACCGGGTGATGTCCGGGTTCTTGACCGACCCGTATATATCCGGTCCGGATAGTGTCCGGAAATGAGGTTTGTCCGGATACTGTCCGGATACCTCAAAAATGTCTTGTTCCTAGGGATTTTGCGATAATTGGAACTGTAATAGGACATTCACTCGCTCCCCCTCAAACTGAGCATGGAGAGTCCCTTGCTCCCCCTCGGATAGTGCAGTAGAGTGCAGTGGAGGGGTCCGGCACACAAAAAAACTTTTAGACTTTTAAAAGAAAAACTTATGCCGTTCCCCCTCAGATGATGACTATAACACACACGCAGGAGTGCCCACACACACAAAAACTTTTGACATTTAAGAAAAACTGTGTGTGACGCTCCCCCTCAAAGTATGAGAAAACTTACCTGATATTGCATTGTGCTCCCCCTGAACACGAGAACATTTGGTGAAAGCACAAAGATAGTTAAAGAAAATATAGACGACAGTATTAGAAAATAGAAACACACGGAGAAAGAATGAAAAAAATCGATATCTACCTAATAAATACAGAGACTAAATCTAGCGGTGTGACTAGAACAAGTAGAATACAAGTGCGAGGAAGTGTGTGCTCATGCATCAGGAGGGTAAACACCGAATGATGAGAAGACAGTTACTCGTATATGTATGGAACTTGTAACGGGCACACAGTCGGATTAAGTCTTCAGATTTAGCATTACTAGCTTGAACACAAGAGTTTTAAAGCATTTTTCGTCCAAGGCTTTGGTAAAAAGGTCTGCTAACTGATGTTCTGTATTTACAAAGTAGAGTTCGACTGTACCTTTTTTGACGTGATCCTTAATGAAATGATACCGAACGTCGATGTGCTTCGTCTTGGTGTGTTGGACCGGGTTGCTTGATATAGCAATTGCGCTCTTTGAGTCACAGTAGATCGGGACTCTGACATACGTGAAACCTTAGTCTTGGAGTTGTGTCCTCATCCAGATGACTTGGGAACAGCAGCTTGCGGCGGCCACATACTCTGCCTCGGCAGTTGACGTAGACACGCACTGCTGTTTCTTCGATGCCCAACTTACCAGGCTATCTCCCAAGAACTGAATGTGTCCCGAGGTGCTCTTGCGGTCCAACATGCATCCCGCATGATCCGCATCAGAGTAAGCGGAAAGGCCAAAACCTGTCTCTTTCGGGTACCAAAGGCCAAGATCAGCAGTACCACGTAAATAATGAAAAATTCGTTTAACAACATTGTAATGAGACTCTTTAGGGTTTGACTGATAACGGGCGCAAAGAAATGTCGAGAACATGATGTCCGGTCTACTGGCAGTGAGGTACATTAAAGAACCGATCATTCCCCGATACAATTTGGCGTTGACAGCCTTTCCGTTAGGATCGGCGTCAAGCTTTGTATTGGTTGCCATGGGAGTTTTCATTGGTGAGGACTGGTCCAATTGGAATTTCCGAAGAATATCCCGAATGTATTTGGACTGGTTTATGAAAATTCTTGTCGACAGTTGTTTAACTTGAAGACCAAGGAAAAAGTTCATCTCACAAAGCATACTCATTTTAAAAAAATTTCCCATGAGAGTGGCAAAGTTCTTTGCATATAAAGGACTAGTAGAACCGAAAATGATGTCATCGACATATACCTGGACTAGAATTATGTGGCCCTTTTCGTTCTTGATAAACAGTGTAGAATCAATTGTACCTCGAGTGAACTCGGCTTCTAACAAGAACTTTGATAGTGTGTTGTACCATGCTCGCGGTGCTTGCTTTAAGCCGTATAGTGCCTTGTCTAAGATGTAGACATGATCAGGCTTCGAGTCATCCACAAATCCGTCGGGTTGCGATACGTAAACCTCTTCTTGGAGGTCGCCGTAAAGAAAGGCTGTCTTCACATCCATTTGGAAGACTGTGAAGTTTTTGTGCGTGGCATAAGCGAGAAACATACGGATTGCCTCGATTCGTGCTACCGGAGCGTAGGTCTTATCATAGTTGATCCCCTCTTGTTGTCGGTACCCTTTGGCCACAAGACGCGCCTTGTTGCGAACAACGATACCATCTTCGTCCTTTTTATTCTTGAAGATCCATTTGGTCCCGATTACCGTCTTGTGCTTAGGACGTGGAACCAGTCGCCATACCTTTAGAGCCTTGAATTGATTTAGCTCTTCTTGCATGGCGATGATCCAGTTTGGATCTTCGAGCGCTTCGCGTACACTCGTCGGCTCAATCTTGCTTAAGAAGCCGGAGAATAGACAGAAGTTGGCGGAAGCGCCTCGTGTACGAACAGGAGTCGAGGGACCACCGATGATCTGATGTAGGGGATGGGCCTTCGTCCATTTGGTGGAGTGCGGAAGCGGCTGCTGGGTAGAGTGAGAGGTGTCTGGATCCACGTATGCACCTGATGGAAGGTCTTGAACTTGTTCAAGAGTCGCAGTCGTGTTTCTTGGAGGAAGTGGGGGAGGATTCGTCGATGGTTGAACAACTTCTGGTTCCAAGGAGTTCAGAGGTTGAGCATCGGTTGTAGCAGAGGACGAATCTGTAGGAGCGATTTCCGAGATTATAGGTTCCTCCGGGGGGATTACAGTACCAGGTGCAGTTGTATCAGATGATGACGGGTGAGCTGTCTCTATAGATGTTGACGGCGTACTCGTAGACGGGGGCGGACCAGATAAAGCGGCCGAATCCGTATTGCGAGCAGCTTCAAGTCGCGGTTGCGATGAGACAGATGTGGAAGAATTAATAGTGTCATCATAAAAATATTGAAACAGTAAATCTAAATCAGAAGAGTCAGCATTCGATGAAGATGCATGATTCGGATTTACTGTGGCTTGTGTAGATCCCGAACTCGAAGGTCCGGAAGCTAGCACTCCAGTTAAACCGGGTTCTAAACTGAGTTGTTCAGAAGCCAAACCTGCGGCTTCGTCGAATGTCACGTTTATGCTTTCAATAACGGACTTGGTCCGTTTGTTGTAAACGCGATACGCCTTAGCCTGCATGGAGTATCCGATGAAAACTCCTTCGTCCGCCTTGGGGCTGAATTTCCAGAGATCATCCTTGTCGTTTAGCACATAGCAAGTGTATCCAAATGCATGGAAGTAGCCGACGGTTGGAACGTGATTATTCAAGATCTCGTACGGTGTCTTGTTGAACCGCTTGAGAAGGATAGAGCGATTTTGCGTGTAGCATGCCGTAGACACCGCCCCAGCCCAGAGATATAGCGGTAGATTTGCTTGGGATAGCATTGTTCGAGCAGCTTCAACGAGGGTACGGTTCCGTCTTTCCACCACTCCGTTTTGTTGTGGAGTGCGTGCTGCAGAGGAAGTGTGTGTGATGACCACCGTTCTCAGATAGTCATCCACTTTTTGATTCTTGAACTCCGTCCCGTTGTTAGTTCTGATGGACTGAACGTGTTGAAGCTTGTTCTGCTGGACAGTCTTCAGGTGATCAATAATGAGCTCCGGAGTTTCGTCCTTCGAGCGTAAGAACCTCACCCAAGTGTAGCGCGAGTAGTCGTCCACCATCACGAGCACATATTTGCGTTTATTGATGCTCGGAACACGCATTGGACCACACAAATCCATATGAATGAGTTTGAGAGTCTGGGTCGTGCTCGGAGTTGCCTTCGGCGGATGTGATGCGCGCGTCATCTTTCCCTTTTTGCATGCTCCACAGAGACGGTCCTTCACGAACGGAAGTTGGGGCACGCCTCTGACGTGTTTGCCTAGCACCAGTTGATTGATACTTCTGAAGTTGAGGTGCGAAAGACGTCTATGCCAGAGCCAAACTTTGTCGGAGTCGGCTTTTGACAAGAGACATACTGGTTTGTCTTTCTTGAGAGCGGCGAAGTCAATGGTGTAGAGATTGGTCTTGCGAGTTCCAACCAGAAGTTCCTCTCCGTCGTTGTTGAGGATTCTACACCTTGTGGCTTTAAAGCTGACCTCGAGATCCTTGTCGCAGAATTGACCGATGCTGAATAGATTGTGTCCTAATCCTGCAACGTGGGATACCTTCTTGATTGTTATCTTGTCTTGTACGATGTCGCCGTAGCCCACGATCGACGACTTCTCGTTATTCCCAAATCTCACGTCTCCGCAGTATTCTTCCTTGTAATTCGTGAGAAGCTCTCTTCTTCCGGTCATGTGCTTGGAGCATCCAGAATCTAAGTACCACACATGACCGTTCTACAAAACAAGATTAGTGACGTTTAGGTACCCAAATTTGTTTGGGTCCTGGGGGGTTAGATTTGGCACTGCCTGGGGAAATATGCTTTGACTCAGCTTTCCCTTTAGGTGTAGATTTTACACCGTTGGAGGGAACTGGTTTTGGCACTTGTTGCCTCTTGGGTGCAGAATTTACACCTTTTGGAGGAACAGATTTTGGGGCAGATTTCCACCTGGGTGCCGGTTTAACCTCAGTAGGAGCAGCCCGTGTAGGAATGGGTCGGGTCTCCCGCTGTGGTTTAACCGTTTGATTGAAACCCGTTTTAAAATGATGTTGTTGCTTGTTATTATGGGGTTTGAGCTTATGAAATAGGTTACCAACAAAGTAAGGCGCATACCAATCATTATTGTGAATATCATCAAAATCATTCCAACCACAATTAGAACAACATAAACAATCATGCGATAACTGAATCAGTTGATTAAGTGATTTAACTTTAACGGGAAAAGAAACATCAAAATGGTTCCAATGATTCCAAGCATAATTGTCTTTGTCTATTCTAGAATTGAAAGCAGGTGGGGATGACTTTGACACATCCTTCTCGACAGATTCCCTCTTTAGCCACTTTGGTGTTTCTTTATTAGCGCGGCCATTTTTATCTGAAACAACAGGGATAGTATGATCAGTGACTTTTGAGGAAACAGGAGTCTTAGTGGTCGGTCGTTCGGTCTTTTGCTTCGGTTGTGACTGTTTTTGAGAATTGGAAACATTTTTAAGAATCTTGATCACAACCGGAGTCTTGGGTTGAGAACAGTCGCCCTTTAGAAAATTGACCGGACGATTAACAACTGGAGACAGAAAATCAGGTTGACTTGGAGAAATAGTAGTGTTGGCAGTCAATGGTCCGGTAGCTTGCCTTGGCTGTGATTACCTTTTGGAAACAGGTTTAGAGGTTGGTTTTGACTGGGAAATCTTGATCACAGCGGAGGCCTTTGTTTGAGAACAACTTTCTTTTAAAGAATTAACCGGATGATTGACCACATGGGATAAAAAACCAGTGTGACTTGGAAGAGGTTTGTCAAAGGGAAACGAATCAAACTCTTCATCACAGTTACCTTCGGAGTTCATGTACTCGGAAAAATCTATCTTGGGAAGTACTGGACTAGGATCAGGTGAGGAAGGTAAGGAACACTTTGTGCTTTCAGTTGTGTGCTTTGGGGAATTCGGTGCGAAAGCGTATGAAAAATCAGAATTTAAATTCCTTTTAACACACTCATCTTGAGAAACTTCATTTTCTTGCAAATAGATATTTCCTATGAAGGCTTTACACGAGGATGTGTCAGAAAAGTTAGAGGAAAGTTCAGGTGAAAATTGCTTCGCAGTTTGAAGCAAGTCAAGCTGCACTTGGAGTTGACTATTTATCATATGCTCTTTCATCGTTTCTCTTTGTCATTTCAGAGAGTTTTGAGGAGAGCGTATTGATTTCCCACTGAAATTTTTCCTTTTCCTTACTTGACACACCGTCGGATTTCTCAGATTTGAGTTTCTCAATCTTAGAGATTAGCACTTTCTTTTCGTTTTGAAAATTAGACCTTTCTTTCTCAAACGACTCCTCCAACTCAACAATCTTTGCTTCCAAGATGAGAGGGGGAACATAGAGTTTAAACTCATCCGTCTCAGTCTTGGTTGCAGGTGCTACATCCTCATCCTTCTTGGAGGAATCCTTGGGTGTAGCGACCTTATAGGGGTCGAAGTAGTCATTGGAAAGGTACTTTTTGTTCTTTTGATACGAGTAGTTTAAAGGTTCATAACAAAATGGAAGTTGAATTCCTCGTTTGTGTGTGCGTTTATGTTCCTCGGTTTCCTCCTCCTTTTCTGGTTCAAGAGGACCAGTCCATTGAATTGCGTACTCTGGATACTTTTTATCTAATCCATAGCAAGCAAAATCATACAGAGTAGGGACTTGATATCTTCCCTTTTTCAGATAATGTGGGTTATCATATCCGATTCCCCATTCTTTGTTAAAGTACGTGAACTCTTTGGGTTTGTTCAAAAAAATGGTTTGATCAGTTTGACCCCTTTTGTGGAGTTTGGTTTCAAGATCTAGAATTTTAGCTACATACTCCTTGTGTTGAATTTAAAGAGAAGAACATTGATAAGTAATGTCTTCTTTCTCATTCAAGCACTGATCAAACTGACGTTGGAGATCAGATAATCTGGCCCTTAAGTCTTTAGGTGCTAACGAAAGGATTTTGCATCTGTCTTTTAAATCAACATTTTCAGACTTATACTTCTCAGTTAATTTCATTTGAACATTAAGCTTTTCAGTTATTGAAATAATTTCAAGCTTTTGTTCTTCCTTTGTGACCTTGAGGGAGTTTGCCTTTTCTGTGATGGTTTGCAGTTGAAGTATGAAGTTTTGTAATCAAGAGTCACATACCTGATTTGCTGTTGCCTTGTCTTCATCCGTAGACGATTGATATCCCATGAAAGCATCAGCACCTTCATAATTGTCCTCATCATCAGATCTGCCTAGCCAGTAATCATTTTCAGCGAACATTGCCTCCCCAGCCTCCTTCTGTCTGGCCATTGCAAGCTTAGCCTCATAATAGTGAGAGTTCTTCACTGTAGGTTGACGGCAGTCTTTAGCAAAGTGATCGAGTTTCCCGCAGTTGTATCATTTCACAGGTTCATCTCGCTTCTTCCGGTCACCTTTCTCTGTCTTCTCCTTCTTCTCAGATCTATCTTGCTCTTCTACCTTCTTCTTTCCTTCATACCGATCCTTATAGTCGTGACGCTTATTGGAGGAGGTGGAGTAGCGTTGACTATTGGAAGACGGCTTCTTGTAGAACTTTTGTTGTTGAAAGGATTTAGTCAGAAGGGCAATAGCTTTCATTAAGTCTGATGCTTCATCATCATCATCATCACCGTCTTTCTCGTCTTCAGGTTCTGACTCGGAGGAGCTTTGTTGTGGACCGCGTCTAGATTGACTGCTTGAATATTTCCCTAGTTTGGAAGTCATGAGGGCAATCGGATCAGTAGATGGTTTTGGCTCATTCTTCTTCTCTCCCAGAAGCTCATTCACTTCATCTTCGTCTTGGAGAAGTGTCTCATACAGTTCATTGATGCTGATGTTCTCTATCAAGTTGTTGTGCTTGACATGAGAAGCATACACTTTCCATTCAGGTAGCAAGTTGTTGAGGAACTTTAGTGCATTCTCGGTTTTGGAACGAACAAATTTATTCTTGTTCAGTTCATTGAGGAGTAGACAAAAACGTTCATAGGTCTGGGTAAGGGATTCACCGTTGCGCTGCTTGAACCCATCGAACTTGGTTATCGCGCTATTTATCTTCAGCTGATTTCCTACAACGCTCCCTCGCATCATTTTGGCTACTTGGTCCCACATGCCCTTAGCCGTGTCTTTGTAACTGTCTATGGCAGTGTAGATAGAATTAGGAAGGGCTTGAATCAGATATCTCTATGCATGCTTTTCACCTTCAGTCATGCCTCTTTCAAATTCTGTCATCTCAGCAAGAGTCTTCTTCTCACGTCGAGCTATTGCAGTTGCATCTATGTCCTTCATTGGCTGGGCAATTGGGCCATGATCCAGAGCTCTCTTGATGTACTCATAGTTGTCCTTGGACTCTATGAAGATCATGAACCTATCTCGCCATTGGCTGTACTCGTTCGGATAGAGACACGGTGGCTTGGTGTCAGTGCCAATTGCGAGAGTATCACGAGAAGTAGACATCTTCGGTTGCAACGGAGTGATCGTCCGACGTGTAGATTGATTCAAAGGGTAAACCTAACGCAAGGCACTAAAAGTGAAATCCTAACGCAGGGTCTACGAGTGATTTGACTAACCTGAACTTACTGGATAGGAATCCAAATAAGTTATCTGATCTAAAATTGTTCGGATCAGATTTGATGCAAATGGATCAATAACCAAAAACAGAAGTATCCGGATAAGATGAGGATACCGGATAATAGAATTGTCCGAATATCTGTAAGAGTCCGGATATCAGAAAGAATCCGGACAAAGTAAGCTTTCTGGATAACATATACCACACACTTTCCGGATAACTGAGGTTACCGGATGTGAACTGATTCCGGATGTGAAGTTTCCGGGTACAATGGAGTTTCCGGATACTGTGGGGTTTCCGGATACTACGAAGTTTTCGGGTAAAATAGATTTCCGAATACTTTAAGTTATCCGGAACAATAATACCCGGATAGGTTTGAGATTAAGAGACTTACCCGGATGGATGACTTACCCGGAAGATTCGAGAGTCCGGTTGGCTGGAAGATCCCGGATGAAATTAACACAATTATCCGGGAACCTTGATTCTATCCGGAAAACGCGGCTGAGTTGTCCGGACAAATCGGCTGTTTGCTCAATTCGATTGGATTTTCGATTAGGGTTGCCCAAAATCAATCCTGGAAGATTAGTAACAATGCCAAACACAAAATAACACTAATCCAATCGATTTCAATGCAAAAAGAACACGTTTTGATGATAAAGATTCGATTTTTGATTAAGAACACTACCAAAAACTTTGAACTTATTTTGCAAAATTGACCAACCAAACGAACGAATTAGGATGTGAAAATTTGCAGAATTACTTATAATTATGATGCTAACACAACCCAACAAGCAAAATTGAACAATTTAAGCAGAATCACAGATTTGAAAACTCAAGAAAAGTCAGACGTGGAAAAGTCAAACTAACCAGAAATCAATGAATGAGACTTTGAATCGAATCCGTCTGTCTTCTCTGATACCAATTGTTATTACCAGATCCGTGCAACGAAATAAGAAATCGAAATAATAAACAGTATGCGTAATGATTTCAACTGGTCATCCCTGTCATTCACTTTCAGAGAGAATTTACAATAAAGTTCAGAAAGCTAAAAGGATGATTAGCTTGTTTTTCCAAGCTAATCAACATTAAATACAATGGGCCCGTGGTTAACAAGCCCACGGCCCGTTCACTAATAAGCTCTATTTTAATCAAATACAGTTTAACCCTTGAACAAGCCCACGGCCCTGCTCTAACAAAGTGCTTCGTCTTGATATCTCAACAGTGAACTTTTCTCGATTTCAAAGTTCTTTTGAACTTTGTCAAATTCCTTTTTCATTTTGTCCAGTTCAGATATCAAGTTCAGCATTTCTTCATTTTCAGAATATTCAGTTTGAGCATCATTATCAGATTCATCATAAGAATTAAGAGATTGTACCTCGG
This sequence comes from Saussurea involucrata, assembly GCA_033807775.1. Classification (NCBI taxonomy): domain Eukaryota; kingdom Viridiplantae; phylum Streptophyta; class Magnoliopsida; order Asterales; family Asteraceae; genus Saussurea; species Saussurea involucrata. Next base: position 70,273,870 of record CM066317.1, read on the forward strand.
AATCCTGGTCATCCACATCGATATTGGCCATTAAGCTATACTTTACTTCTGTAAAGTGTGCTTCCTCTTCATCTGAGGAGTCTTCTAGCCAAATCTCCTCTTCAGCATTAATTGGCTTTCCACTTTCCTTTGCCTTTGCTAGATGTGCTTTTCTTTGATAGTATTCAAAGTTCTTCACCTTCTTATGTTTACACTCTCTAGAAAAGTGACCAGGTTTTCCGCAATTATAGCAACTCTTTTCATCTCTTTCCTTCTTCTCATCTTTCTCCTTTCTCTCTTCCTTTTCATCCTCTTTCTCCTCTTTCTCTTTCTTCCTTTATCAAACTTCTTATATTTGTCAGCCTTGTTGTATTCAGGTTTGCTCTTTGAGTAGAATTTCTTTCTACTAAACCTTTTCAGAAATCTGTTGGTAAGCAAGGCTAACTTCTCTGCAAAATCAGAAATCTCATCCCTAGAACTTTCATTTCCTTCATCATCAGAACTCTTAATCATCTTGCTCATGTCAGAAATCAGTGTCTTTGCCTTTACTCCCCCACTTTTCTTATGTTCACTCAATAAAGCTAGGGATTCTTCCACCTTCTTGTTTTTATCATTTAGCTCTTTCACTTTATCCTCATGTTGACTGAGGATACTGTAGATGTCACTAAGTTTCTCATCGTCCATATCTCTTGACATATGTAGTTGCACGGAGTAAGAATCCCATTCAGGAAGGAGGTTCTTCACAAACTTATAGTTGATTTTTGACTCTGATTTATCAACACCATTCCTCCTCAGATCATTTAGAATGATGTTGTATCTATTATAAGAATCCCACAATGACTCACCCTCTTTAGCTTTAAAACCTTCGTAGGCATTTATGCTTTGATTCCTTTTGGTCCTCAAAGACTTTTGTGAACCTTCTAGTTGCCTTTCCAATTCATCCCAAATTTCCTTCGCTGAATCTCGACTATCTACACGGTTGTAGATATCGTTGGGAATTACCATAGTCAGATATGTCAAAGCTTGTTCAACAATCGCCATCAACTCCTTATCATTTTCATTGAAATACTGATATTCCTTGTAGATTCTTCTTGGTGCAATGTAAGGAGTTGTTTGTGTTGCTGCAACAACAGGCTCAGTCTCAATAAATGGTCTATGACGTTTGTTAGGACAATAAATGTCCTACATAATATAAAGTTATATAAAGAATTATAAAGTAATTATATAGTTTAATTATTATTAATTGTAAAAGCCTTTAATGATAAATGGGCTTTAGTGCTTAATGGGCTTGGGCCTTGGTTGTAATAGGTCTAAGTATATAAGGTTATGTTTAGCCTAACTTTAGGCTAGAGAGCACAAAAATCAAGAATCGTTCTAATCATTCATATCGTTATTATTGTAATCTCTCTGAAGGTTAATCAAAGTTATATGGATGCCATATTGAAATCATACTGATTGTTCTATTCTATAGATTTCTTATTTGTATGCACTAATCTGGAACCCACAATTGGTATCAGAGCAGACGGACGATTCGATTCAAGGTATTCAAAAGGTTTCTGGTAAGGTTTCTTGATTCTTTTGTCGACTGTGTTCTTGAGGTTCATAATATCATATTTTGATTCTGACATAATTGTGCATTTTTGCTTATCTCATTCGATTGGTATTGATGTCATAAGTGTTTCTACAAAGTTTCATTATTCAATTCGATCATTTGAGGTGTTTCTAGCAAAATCAAGTTTTCTAAAGTTTTGTCTTTGTTCTTGAAAAAACTTCAATTTTTTCATCAAAATCATGTTTTTTGGCATATAAATCGATTAGGTTTTTGTTGGCTTGTTGTTTTTGGTCGATATCTAATCTTTCAGGAGTAAACTTTCGCAACCTTAATCGCATCAGAGTTCAATTTTTGAACACAGCCGCAGTTCCCGGAAGTTCTTAAGTTTCCCGGTAAGTTTCCCTATCGCCACTTACCGGACGTATTTGTCCGGATTGTTTTCGGTTTCCGGACCGGTCAATCTATCCGGACGCCATCCGGATTGACATTGTTTCCAGACGGCTCTTTCTGGGTTGTTTGACTTCCCGGTAATCAGAGGTTCCGGTCACGCTATCCGGACTGGATTCTTTACCCGGTAAGTACCATATCCGGTCTCCTACTTGTTTCCGGTAAGTCTAATTTTTATCCTGTCATAGTGGGACCCCTGTGCTAAGTCGCCGAAGGGGGACATTTGAGTATTCTTGATATTATCTGATTTTTCCTTGAATCATTTTTTTAACTGTCTGACGATCATTTAAGTGCAATTAACAATGGCGTATTGCTTTATCGGGAGTGTACAGAATATCAAAGAATATATAAAGAGAATATCAAGCGGTCAGATGAATTGTGCAGCAAGTACTTCAAAGAACTGAAGGAACGAGAATTTCAAATCAGGGAAGGTTCCGAGAAGCTTGTTAAATCTGAAGAAAAGGCAATGATCTTAGAAACTGAAATCACTGAGCTGAAAAGGAAGATTTCTGAATTGACATCGCAAGACGACATGAAGGCACTTGAAGAGAAAGGTAAACTATTGAATTGTGAAAACCTTGAACTTAAAAATAAACTAACTACTTTTGAAAAGGTATTCGAAAAAGAGAAAGAAGTTTTTGAAAAGGAAAGGACTAATTTTCAAAAGGAAAAACAAGAGCTTCTAACTGAACTTGAGAAACTTAAATCCTCCAAAACCGAATTTGTGTCGGGTGAGGGACAGAAAATCCTTCGGGTAGAAATCAATAGGCTCACATCCAAACTGTCTGCCTTGGCAACAGAGGTGATGCAAGAGCAAGTGAGTAAAAGTCAACTTCAAGAGAAGTTTGACCAACTCCAGAAAGAAAAGGTGAATCTATCTGAACCTTCCTCGAACTCATCGGATACATCTTCATGTAAGGCCTTTATTGGCATAACATCTTCTAGAAAAGGAAAAAGTCTCAAGATAACTGTGTTCAAAAGAATCTTAACTCTGAATTTCAAAAAGCTTCCGCAACAGATTCTTTCAAAAACGCAGATTCAAAGTGTTCCTCACCTCCCTCGACCAATCCTATTCCATCTGTGCCTGATATTGATTTTTCTGCGTTTATGAATTCCGAAAGTTGTTCAGATGAGGAGTTTCCAAAGTTTGCATTCGATAAACCCCTTCCAAACCAAACCGACTTTCTTTCAAAAGCAATAAAACGACTGGTCAAATTTCTCAAAGGTGAATGTTCCACAAAAATAAAAAACCGGTCTATGAATAAAGTTTCTAAAACCGATTCCAATTCTCAAAAACATTCACAGATGCGGGAACCGACCGGTCAACCAAACAATAGACATCCTTCCTACTCAAACTCAACTGATCATACCTTTAATGACATTTCAGATATTAATGGTCGGAGAAAAAGGTTCAAACAAGTTTGGGTAGTGAAAAAGTCTAATGAAAGCAAAACGAATACAAAGTCATTTAAGCCAGTTTCGCATGCTAGGACATACAATAATAATCATAATGCTTTTAATTCTCGAACTTCTGTTGAACAAAGTGTGAAGTTTCCCTTATGACTTTATTAAATTCAACAGTTGCTTCAACTTTCTCATGATTGTATTTGTTGTTCTTCATGTGGTTTGAATGATTTTGTTGACCCTAAATATTCATCTCATTGGTACGGTACTTATAGTATCCCTGGTCCTCATAAGGCATATCTAACCATCAAGGATCCATCAATGGATGGATACCAAAATCCTTCTAATCTGTTTTGCAGGAATGTCATGTGTGTTTAGTTCAGAATATCCTTTTCACATGACGAACATTCAAAGCCTATGCCAATTTTGAGGGGGAGTACTACTTTATGAAAGGTAAGTGAACTTTAACTGAATTCAAAGATCGTGGTAATTCATTCTGAATAACTAACTTGTGTTTTTTATTCTCCAATTTAAACTTCCATGATTGCCACGTGTTATGTTTCCTTGACTTAGTTATTTCCATGTCTCACATATTCGTTGATTTTTCGATGGAAATACACTCGTTTGAATTCCTAGTTGTTTTCCAAGTTCGCTATTTCTTGTAAATGATTCAATTCTTTTCGGACATATTAATTGTGACTTGTTCTTCATAATTAAACTTTCTATTCATTGTTTGATTTTTAACACACTGTGCTTTCTGAGTCATTCTGTTTAACGCTTGATCTTGTTTCTTGAAATTCTTTATTTCAAATGATTTTTATGACTTCTGATCATCTCAGATCAGGACTCGTTCTTAAATGTTAAGACTTATAAACACTTCAGTTTAGAACTCGTTCCTCACTGTTTTACTAAACTGTTCTACTCGATGCATGCAATGAGTGATAGGATTTATATTGTTTCTATGGTCTATCCAGAACCGGAAGGACCTACCCAAGAAACACATCCCTTATAGACATCAGTGAGGGGTCTAGTTTGATAGATGAGTTTGGAGTGAAAAGAAAAATGGTGAGGCTGTGACAGGACTTAAAAGAATATATTGGTCCTTACCAAATCGAGTCAGTTATCCGGGCTACCACACAATCTATTCATTCTCGTTCTTTGGAGATGAATATTGAAACAGACATGGACCCAATGTCGATAACTCGTGTCACCCCACCTAGCCACTCAAGTATCTCACAGCAGATGCTTGTTTCATATATTCACGGAGATTTAGCTCATAATCTATCTATTCCTCACTCGGAGGTCTTAGATATTGAAAAAGGAAGACATCAACTCCGGTCTCCAAACTTCATATTCTAATCACTGTGTCAATTGATTTCAACTTGCGTCCCATGTTAAATCAATTTTTGAGCCTAACAGATATAATTCATTTCTTTCACACATGCACGAGTCTTTGTGATTCCATTTGCATATCTTCGTGATATTGCCAGAACAGTTTGAGGTGTAATTTTTAAAATCTTACTTCAGTGATAACTGGAAGTCCTATCAGAGATACCCCGATGCCAACTCTGAACATAGGCCACACAATTATTTTAATTGTTGTGATAACAGTTAATAATGTGTTTCTGTGTTAGTTATTTACCCCATTCTAGTTACTTAATGTTTTGATCTGGAATTTTTGCTACTCGTCACTATTGTCTTTGAAAGTACATGATGCTCCGGATGCTCCTACTCATCATGAGGGGGAGAAGTTATACAGATTCAGAAGTTATTATTAAGTTGAGGGGGAGTAACTGATATTTGATCAGTTCCGAAAAGAGTTTATAGTATTTACAAGTGTTCAATTCTTCTCATTCCTTATCAAGTGGTGTTCGCTAAAATCATTTCCTCCATCGAGCATATTTGTTCTACAAGTTCTTAAGCTAAAGCTGAAAGCAATCTCAACTTGCAGTTCAAAGTCAGATTTGTTGAATCTGGTGATAAAGTTGAAGACACGAAGATAAGAGCTTTATTCAAGGGGGAGCGTTGAAAGTCATGAAGACAAGCAACACCAAAGGTCTTCAAAGATTCAAGAAGAAGAGAAGATCAAGATCTGAAGTTTTCAAGACCGTTTTTCTTTATATAAGTTTAGGGGGAGATTGTTAGGACAATAAATGTCCTACATAATAGAAAGTTATATAAAGAATTATAAAGTAATTATATAGTTTAATAATTATTAATTGTAAAAGCCTTTAACGATAAATGGGCTTTAGTGCTTAATGGGCTTGGGCCTTGGTTGTAATAGGTCTAAGTATATAAGGTTATGTTTAGCCTAGCTTTAGGTTAGTGAGCACAAAAATCAAGAATCGTTCTAATCATTCATATCGTTATTATTTTAATCTCTCTGAAGGTTAATCAAAGTTATATGGATGACATATTGAAATCATACTGATTGTTCTATTCTATTGATTCGTATTTGTATGCACTAATCTGGAACCCACAAGGTCCATTGGTGATTGACTTCATAAGATCTCTGTTCTGATTGTTCAAGAACTGAATCATCCTCTTTTTCCATTGAGGATACTCGTCGGTTTGAAGAACTGGAGGCTTCGATTTCGATCCCATACTCAACAAATCTCTAGACATCTTCAAAGAATTTGCTAGATACTGAATCTTTTCAGAGAATCAAACAGTAAGTGTATGATACACTTAGAAAATTTTTTGATGAAAATTTCTTGGTATTTTTGAAAACTTTTCGGACCCAACTGTGAATAACCAAACTTTTCGGAACAAACAGGAACCGAAATCCCAACTTTTCGGAATAAGCAGATCCAAAAACTAAAACTTTTCGGTACAAACGTGATCCGAGTTCTCTACTTCTCGGATTAAGCTGAGCCGAGTTTTGTACTTTTTGGATGACACTTGATCCGAATTCTCAACTTTTCGGAACAATCTGATCCGAAATCTTCACTTCTCGGTATAAACAGATCCGAGTTCTACACTTCTCTGAACAAACTGAATCCGAATTCTTGACTTTTCGGTTCAAACACAATACGAGTTTAGAAACTTTTCGGAATAAAGGCGATCCGAACATTGAGCTTCTCGGAATAAACTGATCCGAAATCTAGAACTTTTCGGAACACAAGCAATCCGAAATCCACACTTGTCAGTTCACACCCAATCCGAATACCTCTAATGAAGAATCCAAAAACTTGATGAGTGATCCGAGAACTTTATGAACAGTCCGAAAAGTTTATGAATGATCCGAAAACTTCAAAAACATCCGAAAACTTAGCCAAAATCACTAAATCTGCCATAACTCTTTCAATTGTTAATCAAAATTGATGATTCTTGCACAGACAGATTCGAAAATTGATTTCACACGGATTTCTAGTTAACACAAACTTCATATTCGTCCTAAAAATCAGATTTCGATTCGAACACAGTAACTTCACTTTTTCGAACAAAGCTTTCAGGAATCTCAAAATTCTTGAATTCTAGGCAGAATTTGGTAAAGTTTCCTGAATTAAAGATGTTCAGAAGTATAAATCGAGTACAATGGTCCAAAAATTCAGTCCAAATCATCCAAAATTCAGGGAATCCAAAAACAAACTCAATAAAATAGTATCTGAGTTCTTCAAAACAACAAAAAATCTTCACAATTTCGGTATAATCTGCTTGAATATCTCTGATCTAGCTCTGATACCAAATGTTGTTCCCTCAAATCTAGCAAATGTAATCACAAAGTAGAGAGAGAATCTAGAGAGAGAAATAGTCATTCGTATATTCCATGAGTAAGTACAAATGACAAAAGGTTATGAAATTAACAAAGGGACATTCCTTATATAGTAGGGCCATGACAAGTCCATGCCTCTACTTGGAAGTTACATGTGAAAGTAATATTGTCTTGGTAACTACAATAATGCTCTAACAGAAAACTTTTCAGAAAACGTTTTCTTAATCCACTTGAACAAATCCTTAGCTTCTCAAAACTTTTCGCAACACACTGTCAAACTTTTCGCAACAAACACACTTCTCAGAAACTTTTCGCAAGCACTTGGGTGCGAAGTCCTCACTTCTCGCAAGAGAACAATACGAATAGTTCACTTCTCGCAACAAGATCAATACGAACAGTTTACTACTCGCAACAAGCTGATGTGAAAATCTTCACTTCTCGTATCACACTAATGCGAACTACACACTTCTCGTATCAAGCAAATGCGAACTTCTCACTGTTCGCAACACACTAATGCGAACTCTTTTACTTTTCGTATCAAGAACAATACGAGAACTATACTTCTCGTATACTGAGCAATGCGAAAACCAATTCTTCCTTAGTCACTTGATGCGAAAACTTCAGATGAATCTTGCGAACAGTTTATGAATCTTGCGAAAAGTACTTGAATGTTGCGAGTTCTTCAGATCTTGCGAGAACTTAACCGAAAATCATAATTTTGGCCATAATTCTTTCAAATCTTGATCAAATTCGATGAAACTTTCCAGATTTGTTCGAAAAACGATTACGCACACTTTTGTAGATATCACAAACGTCTAATTCCTCCAAAGTTTCAAGATTCGATCCAAATACAGTGAAATCAAACTTTTCGAACAAAATGATGTAAAATCCTCAAATTTTCTCGATCTGGACAGAATTAGGTGAAATCTCCTGAATCAATTGTGTTCAGGATCACAAAACGAAGGTAATTGAATCAAATTCAATCCAAATGATCCAAAATTGAGAAAATCCAAAAAATTATGATGACCAGTAGTGGTGAACTCTTCAAAAAAACCCAAGAAATCTTCAAAAAACCTTCAATAAACTGTCTGAATTCTCTTTCTCGCTCTGATACCAAATGTTAATCCCAAATCTAGTGATAGAACAATCAAAGTAAAACAGATTCTAGAGAGAGAAAGTCATTGGTCATTCAAGGTTCTCAAGTAAGTACAAATGATCAAAAGTTACAAGAGTTACACAAAAGCTACTAAACAAAGCCTTGACAAGCCTATTTATACCTAAAGGTTAAAAGGCATAAAGGCTAATGTACACAACATTGATTTTATAGAATATTGACCTTACAGTAAATGTCGAATACAATATAATGTCCTAACAAGCTTTAATGTGTCGTAATGTCTTAGTATAAATAGGTTAGGTTGCTTAGTTGTTAAGCAAGTAATTAGAAAGTGTTGATCCAAACCCTCAGTGATTTGATAATGACCCTTTAAGAAACACTTAGTGAAAATTGTAAGTAAACAATATGTATTAGAGTTTCACTATCGCTGATAAGTACTATGTCTCTACAGTACCACTGATAGGAAACTCATGCTTTTTAATTTAGACATTCAACGAAACTGTTCATCAATAAAGCGCTGAGCATGTTCAGTCTTGTTGATGATCGCTGTTAGTTTTAGTTGTTTACTTATGATCTCTGAAGACAAGTTTTACGTCAACAAAGGTTCTACGCTGAAGTCGAAGATCAAGCCCAAGAACTAGCGACAAGTCTACTAATGAACTGATGCAGATATTAGCGAAGACAAGACCTGTCCACTCAACGTGAAGTTTCAAGTAGAAGACTTCAGCGATCGCTGAACTTTATCACTCGCTGATAAAGTACTGTTCAGTAATCGCTGATCATGAAGTTTACTCTACAAGTTACCTTTGTCTTACCTCCCTTGCACGCCTCCGTACGATAATGTAAGAAAGGACATCCCTTTTGTCCAGGATCGTACAACCAACTCTGATTTTACACTGTACATCATGCGGCTACTAAGGTTGTCTACAAAGGTCAAACCATGCAACCAATCAACTGCTGCCACGTGTAAAGTTGTACTACTGTGCATTAAATGCATGCAGTATATAAGAAGAACACTACTTCAGAAATGAAGTGCTCAGCCATCTTCTTCTCTCTACTATTTTTGTGTTAGGATATTATTCGTAATTTCCTTATATCCTTTCTGTCTTAATTCTAGTGCAAGAAACTTAGTGTTCTCTTAACTTGTTTAGATTAGGATTAGTCCTTAATCTTGTTCCGCAACAAGTTGAAAATTGTTTGATTATATTAATAAACAATTTAGAAAGTAAAAATCGTGTGTTTGTATTCACCCCCCCCCCCCTTTCTACAAACTCGTATAACCATTCGGGACCAACAAGTGGTATCAGAGCGGATTGTTTAATCTCATAAACAAGATATTGCTTATACTAATCTTTTCTCTTCCTTACTATTTCTCATTATGGCTACCAACACAAACACAAACTATATTGACAATGGTTCTCTTGCAAAACCCCCTAGATTTTCCAGAGATAACTTTAATCTATGGAAAAATAGGATGATACTCTTCTTAGAAGGTGTAGACCCTACTATGCCTTATTACATCGAAAACAGCCCATATATTCCTGTTAGAATCGATCCTGAAGTTCCAGGCAATGCTACTAGAGCTGCCATTCCTGAAAGATTGGTTCCCAAGGAAATTCATATGTGGACTGATGAAGATAAGAAGAAAGTGGCTATCGACACCAAAGCCAGATCCATTCTTTCTATGGCTCTTCCTAACGAAGTCTACCATTCCGTCATGAATCTCAAAACCTCCAAAGCCATGTGGGACTTAATCTGTGTTCAATATGAAGGTACGCCTGAAGTCCAGGACTCAAGAAAGATCAACCTGGTAAGACAGTACGAAAGCTTCATTTGCGGTAAAAATGAAACTCTCTCTGATGTTCACCAACACTTTAACTGCTTAATAACAGATTTAAAGACTGTTGGTAAGGAATATTCTAACTTTGAAGTTCTGACAAAGTTCTTAGAATGTTTACCTGAAAGCTGGGACAGTTATTCAATGTGTCTCAAGCTATCTAAGGGTCTAAAATCTATGACTCTTTCTACCTTATATGGCACTATGCTCAATCATGAGTAGTCGTGTCATCTTAAGAAGAATCTTGTAAAAGATTCCAAAAGCACCCCTGTTGCTTTAATTTCCGAGTCACCTTCCACTCAGCGATCTACTACACTGTCACCGAGTTGGAAACTAACTCTGAATGCTCATCAGATGCTGACTCTTCAGATCTTGATGAATCTATGGCTCTCCTATCTAATAAGTTCAGGAGATTCGCCAAAAAGAAAAATTTCAGAAAGAATAAACCTCTCACACTTACTGACAAGCCAAGATCATCAACTCCTGTTGATAAGGCTACTGCTACTTGCTATAACTGTGAAAAGATAGGACATTTTGCTAGCGAGTGCATGTTAAAGAAAGTCTTTAAACCCTCAGCTTTCTCCAAGAAATCCTCTAACCCCAGGGCTAGAGATGACAAGTATCAAAAGCTAAAAGAAAAGTATGCAAAGCTGAAAGGCTTTAAGAAGAAAGGCAAAGGCCTGATGGCTGACTTTGATTGGGCTGCCTCTGATGAAGAAGAGTCATCTGACTCAATCTCTGTCTCATGGCCAAAATCAAAGATGAGGAAGAAAATACTGACATTCCCTCTACTTCAGCCTCTGCTACCAAGGTATCACCTTCTTTCTTTACACATATTTCAGATATTGATGAAGTTGATAGTCTTAAAAAGATCGATCTCCTGACTATGAGTTTATATGATGCCATGAATGGAAAACTGTTGTTGAAAATCAAAACCTTGATCTCGCTGAACAGCTTAAACACTGTCACCTTCAAATAGAAAATCTTTCTAAAATTGAAGAAGTTTTAAAAGATCAGGTTCATATAAATCAACTAGTCAAAATCCAGCGCGAAGAAGCTATCACTGCATTGAAAGCTGAAAAAGCTACTGTTGAAGGATGGTGTAAATCCTCAATAATGATCACTGAGATAATTAAGTCTCAGATTCCCTCTGAGTGACAAACGTGGTCTTGGTTACAAAACTGATGCTGAAGAACCAACCATTGATCATTCCATGCTTAAGTTTGGAATGTTCGTGTCCTCAATCCCTGACACTTCCTCATCTCAGTGTTCCTCTTCTAAAACCCCCATCCCTGAGGAAATCTCTACCTTAACTTCTAAAGGTAAAGAGAAAATTGTTTATCCAATACCTCAGAAGGGTACCAAAATACCAAATCTGAAGAATGTTAAACCTTCAGTTAATCATTCCTCATCCTCTGAGGATAAGGTTTATGAAAATGTTCAATGATCCACTCCAAGGATCAAGCTGAACTTTCTAGCTAAGAATCTTGATGAACCTCAGGTTCCCCCAAGATCTGATGCTAAAAGTGTTCTTGGTGCTGGCCCTGCTCATTTAAAATTAATGGCTAAGCATGCAAATGGTCCTAAAGCTACTTTTAACTATAGGAAATGTTATCACTGTAGACTTACCGATCACATTGCTAGTAAGTGCCCCACAGCCACCAAAGCTGAAAAATTAGCTAAGGTGAAGATCAATGCCCCCAAGGCAAAGAAGACCACTAAGGTTAAGAAATTAACCAAAGTGAAGACTGACACCAAAGCTGAATCTTCAAATGTTGCGAAGTTTGCTGAACCTTCCACTTCCTCAACCACCACTGACAAGTGTGGACCCATGGTTAAATGGGTGCCCAAGTCAATCTAATATTCCTTTGTTTGCAGGTTCGGAAGGGTATCTGGTATCTTGATAGCGGATGCTCTAGACATATGACTGGAAAGAAAAACCTGCTCACTGAATACAAGGAAGAGAAGGGTCCCTCTGTGACTTTCGATGGAAATGGAAAAGGCTATACCCGAGGTTTTGGTGTACTCTCAAATGGTATAAAAACCTTTGGAAGAGTCGCATATGTTGAAGGACTGAAGCATAATCTTCTAAGCATTAGTCAGCTGTGTGACAAGGATAACAAAGTGATTTTCACTAAGGAATCCTGCTTTGTCACTGACAAAAAGGAGAAGATAGCTCTCAGTGGTTATCGTATGGAAAATGTTTATGTAATAAACATGGACTCTACAACCACTGAGAACTCCTGTTTCTTCTCAAAAGCCTCATCTGATGTTAACTGGCTATGGCACAAACAGCTCTCTCATCTTAACTTCAAGATACTGAATACTTTTTCTTCTAAAGAGTTAGTCACTGGTCTACCTCAACACTCATACGCCAAGGAGTCCTTATGTTCAGCGTGTGAGAAAGGGAAACAGACCAAAGCTAGTTTCAAATCTAAGCAAGTTTCCATAGTGTCATCTCCTCTTCAACTTCTCCATATGGATTTGTTTGGCCCTGTTAAGAAACAATCCATCGCTGGAAAGAAATATACATTGGTCATAGTCGATGAATTCTCTCACTATACCTGGGTAATGTTTCTCCGTTCTAAGAGTGACACCCCTGAAGAACTCATTACCTTTGTTAGGAAAATGGAAGTCCTGAACAACACAACCGTTCGCTCAATAAGGAGTGATCATGGGACTGAATTCAAAAACAGTTCTCTTGATTCCTCCTTGAAAGCAAGGGTATTTCTCACAACTTTTCATCAGTTAGAACACCGCAGCAAAATGGAGTTGCTGAAAGAAGAAATAGAACTATCATCGAAGCTGCACGTTCAATGTTCAGCGATTCTCACCTGCCTACTCAGTTTTGGGCAGAAGCTATCAACACTGCTTGTTTTACTCAAAACAGGTCGATGATAGTAAGAAGATTCAAGAAGACGGCCTATGAACTTTTCCATGGGAGAAAGCCTTCAATTATCTTTCTTCACATCTTTTGATGTCAGTGTTTCATACTGAACAACAGAGATGCCCTTGGAAAGTTTGATCCTAAGGCTGATGATGGAATCTTTCTTGGATATTCTTCTGTATCTAAAGCCTTCAGAGTATTCAATCGAAGAAGACAAACTGTTGAAGAAACTATCCACGTCACTTTTGACGAATCCCGTTCAGCGAACTCTAGACCTTCTGCTGATACTGAAGAACTAAATCAATGGATGTTTTCTCATCTTGGTGATTCAGAAGATGTCCATACTCCTCCATCTCATACTCATCCCGCTGAAGATGATGATCCAACCATCATCCCAAGCATGCAGACTAGTGAAGCTGAAACATCATGGGTCTCAGCTGTTCCTCTAAACACTATGCCTGCCTGTGAACTTTCTATCTCAGATATACCATCTACTTCTCAGCAATCAGTGAATGAAATGACTTCTGCACCTATTCCTCTCTTGGCTGATATACCAGAAGTTGCTGAAGCCTCATCTTCAGCTCCTCCAGAAGTTCAGATTGAGCTACCAACTTACGCTCCGGCTCAGCCATGGACTATAAATCACCCTATTGAACAAATTCTTGGTGATCCAAACTCTGGTGTTCAGACTCGACGAAGTGCAGGTAATATTTGTTTATTTGTTAACTTTATTTCTCTGATTGAACCAAAGAAAACAGATGATGCCCTCCAAGATCCGAACTGGGTCAGCGCTATGCAAGAAGAGCTGACTGAATTTGAAAGAAACAAAGTTTGGAAGATTGTTCCTAGACCATCTGATAAGTCAGCGATAGGCACTAAATGGGACTATCGAAACAAGTTGGATGAACAAGGAACCGTAACCCGCAACAAGGCTCGACTTGTTACTCAGGGATACAGACAAGAGGAAGGTATAGATTACGACGAAACATTTGCTCCAGTGGCAAGACTAGAAGCCATTCGTCTATTCTTAGCTTACACAGTACACAGAGACTTCAAAGTTTATCAAATAGATGTCAAGTCAGCGTTTCTAAATGGAAAGCTGAATGAAGAAGTCTACGTGGAACAACCTCCAGGATTCTTAGATCCTAAGCATCCAGGTTACGTTTATAAACTAGATAAGGCACTTTATGGCTTAAAACAAGCTCCTCGTGCATGGTATGACACTCTCTACTTATCTCCATATTGAAAATTTTGAGCGTGGTCAAATCGATAAAACTCTATTTTTCAGGAAGGTAAAAGGTCATATTATTCTTGTTCAGATATATGTCGATGATATTATATTTGGTTCTACTAACCCTGACTTGTGTACTCGTTTTGCTGATAAGATGAAAGCTGAATATAAAATGAGTATGATGGGTAAGATAACATATTTCCTTGGTCTTCAAAGCAAACATAATGAAAAAGGAACTTTCATTAATCAGGGAAAGTATGTTAAAGATATGCTGAAGAAATTTGATTTAACTCAGAGCTCAACTATGAAAACCCCTATGGCACCACCGCTGGCACTAAACAAGGATCCCTCAGGAAAACCTGTTAATGTCACGATGTACCATGGGATGATCGGCTCTCTTCTGTATCTTACTGCTAGCCGACCTGATATTATGTACGCAACCTGTTTGTGTGCACGATATAAAGCTGAACCTAAGGAATCTCATTTGATCGCTGTAAAGCGAATCTTTCGTTACCTTAAGGGTACTCCTAACCTAAGTCTTTGGTATCCCAAAGACTCAGGGTTTGATCTAATCGCCTATTCAGATAGTGATTTTGCAGGTTGCAAATTGGATAGGAAAAGCACCACAGGAGGCTGTCAGCTCCTGGGTAGAAAGCTGGTGAGTTGGACAAGTAAAAAGCAAAACTCAGTGTCCACCTCAACCGCTGAAGCTGAGTACGTAGCCGCTGGAAGCTGTTGTTCTCAGGTGTTAAGGATGAGAAATCAACTACTGGACTATGACCTTCAGCTCTCAAAGATTCCAATTTATTGCGACAGCACAAGTGCCATCGCTATAGCAAATAATCCAGTGCTACACTCAAAGACCAAACACATCGAAATCAGGTATCATTTTATCAGAGATCATGTGATAAATGGTGATATAGAACTTCATTTTATCCCAACTGGTTTTCAGTTAGCTGATCTTTTCACCAAACCTCTTGATGAGACAAGATTCAACTTTCTCATCAGCGAGCTTGGAATGCTGAACCTAGAAGAGTAAAAACTTCAACGGTTCACATTTGATTAGTGATAAAAATGAACTTGTATAACCTATTCATCATCTACTCCCTGAACAAAATTGATTCACTGATATTAAGGTATGTTCTCTCTTACTCGCTGACGTTTGCCTAGAACTGCAAGATTTCAAAACAAATTGCATCGCTGAATATCTCTTCCTTTCAGTGATACATTGAAGTTTCTAAACTTAACACTGATATTTCTATTCAGTGCTTCATATTTTTTAAAAAGGCCCCTGAGTTTTTCAAACCCTCAGAGACATCCTAAAATATGAAAGGACGTTTGTGATGTCATCACAATGGATAGACCATGGAACGCTTTTTCTGACACACGTTCGCCCGTTTCGACTTCTTTGTCCAATCATATTCAAGGGACGTGTCCGTGTCATGATGTAAAACTTTCCCGCTCATAGTTTTTCTCTCTCTAACTCTCACTATATAAACACATTCGAGTTTATATTTTTACCTTACGCGAACTTCATCTCCTTCAAAGCAAGAATTCTCTGTTGCATTCAATATATTAACTCAAGAATCTGCTCATCTTCATCTTCAACATCACAGGTTAATATTTCTTTTATGTTGCAACTAATAAACTTGTTTTCGATCTTATTATTGTTTTTAGAAGATCAAACAAATGAACCTTTTTAAAATAAAATCATTCTCTTTTCATGATTTTATGAACACAATCTGAAAACAGATTGTTCTTCAAGTTTAAAACATAAAATCTTAAACTTGTATCTTCATATGTTTTTCCAGAATCTCTTCTTTAAAAATCTGGAAAACAAATGCTCACTATGTTTTGTACTTCTTTTTTAAAACAAGAAAAACACTAATCTTCATTAAGACATCTTTGGTCTGAATGAAATGTGCAAAACCCAAAAAACATCTTATTTGGAAAAAATTTCCACATTAACACATTTTTGTTCATCTTCTTCATGTTTACATGTGATAAACAGAAATGGCATCCTCCAGTGACGCTCCTACTACCAAGTCCCCTACTGCTGCTGAGGTTACTGTAATCACCAAAGCTCCTCAGGTTACCTTTAAAATCGAGAAAGTTACCTTTCAGAGCAACAATCCATATGCTCTCTTCGATTTCCCGCAAAAGAAGCAGGTCACACATCTTGATGACGCTGTGAATTTTCGGAAGACATGCCCTATCTCCACAGCTCTAACCATCGCTCCTCCAGCCAATAAACAACTACTAGCTCAGTTCTGGTATTCTGCCAGAAGAGCTCAGATCACCTCTTCCAAGGACCTAGCGAATAAAATCGATGTCATTCTCTTTGACACCAACCATGGTACTTCCAAGATTACACCTGGTAATATCAGGTGTGCCCTAAACCTCCCCGCAGCCACAAAAGAAAAACGCTTTGTCCCTCTACCCAATCCCAAAAACTCAGCCGATAGGGAAACCTTGATTGCGTTCTTCGATGCAATAAAGTATGTATGGGACACATGGAGAGATGAACACCCTGAGAAGAAGCTGACTGCCATCAAGAAGTCAAAGATGCCAAGCAAGATGAACTTCATCTTTGCTCATTTGATCAGCTGCCTGGCAGTGAAAACTGGATCAACTGACCAAGCATCACAACTCCAACAGGCCATCGGGTACTCACTACTGAAAGGTCTCCACATTGATTGGGCAAAAATCATTTACGATGATCTGATGCTCAGGGTGGATGTGGCTAACACACCAACATGTGTTCCTTATCCCTGGTTAGTCAGTGCCCTCTTCGAACAAGGCCTGAAAGACAAATACCCGAAGGTGGGCGACTTGAGACCCAAAAGGTCGGCCCTAAAGTTCTTGATTTCAAGCACCTACCAAACGAGGTACATCTATCTAAACTCTTATCTATTCTTAGACCTCCAACTTCTTCTACTTCTGCGGCTACCTCAGCGGTAATCCCAACTACTGATACCCAGGCTGCAACTTCCACTCCTTCTAAGAAAAGGAAACAATCTACTACCCAACTTGATTCTCAAAGGATCAAGAAAACCAAGGAGCAACCCCCAAAGCATTCACATGCTGAAGACTCTATGACTCTTTCTGAACAAGAGCCGCTGGATAGTTCCGTGGTATGCTCTGCCACAGCTGATCAAGCCACCCCCTCCATACCAATCTCAGCGTCTCTAAACGCTGAGGTTATAAACTTGGAACTGAACCCCCCTCCTTCAGACCCTCTAAGGACTGAAGAAGTATTTCTCAGCGGACCCAACGCTGAATCTGGCACCATAACCCTCTTCTCAACTTTCACTCCTCCCACCATTTCTTTGGTCACTCCATCTATTCCTCCCTTCTCTACAACGAAGGTCATTCATCTGGGTGACTCATCTGCTGAAGAACTACGACGGATGCATGATTTAAATAAAGGACATGCTGAAACTTCTCAGCGTAAAGGCTCTCTGGAAGACGACTATGAAACCTTTACAGGTCATCGAAACTTCAAGGACTTCATCAACCATTCCGCAGGTATACACATAACTCCAAACACTCCTCTCTCAAAACCCCAAACTTCTGAGCTTTCCCTTGTTCATAAGTTGTTAACTGTTACAGGTCCTAATTTGGGCGACATCAACACATCGCTCACGGATCTATCAACCAAGGTGGAATCTCTCACCACCACTCTCTCTGCTAACTCTTCAGCGGTTACAAACGCTGAAGAAGCTCTCAAGAAGCCGACCACCGAGGTTCAAGGCAAAGCCTCCAGTGCTGATCTGGAGAAGGTGGATGGTAGCATTAGTCAATTTGCTACCACCCTCGCTGAAAACTCCACCACCAACATCACTCTCTCCACCAACTTTATGGCCCTGTCCAGCGAAGTCACATCGCTGAAGACAATGGTTGGTAACCTTCAGGGAGAGATGTCTACCTTGAAGATGGATGTCAGCGCTGCCACTGGTCTACTGCAGCAAATCCTCGACCGCCTGAATGCTGCTACTTGTGCTCATTCGCACTTTACTCAGGTGGATCGAGAGGATCTTCAAAGAATCACTCCTGCTATATCTGGCCTGGAAGACAGATTAAGTAGGATTGAAACATGTGTTGGGATCTCTGGCCTGGAAGACAGGGACCCAATGCACACTGCTGCTGCCGCTGAGACTGCTATTTCCTCCCCCACTCATCATGTGGAAGAGGGGGAGAAGACCGAAGACCTTCCCCATAGTGTTGAGGGGGAGAAGAAAACTCTTGAAGACCTTCCCCATAACGCTGAGGGGGAGGGTATTGTTTCTAATGCTACTACTGAGAAACCTCAGGGAGTTGAAAACCCTGAGGGAACCGAGAAACCTCCCTCTGAATTTTAGGGGGAGCAACTCGATGAGCAACCTGAAGCTGTTGCTGATGTAACACAACCCTACGCTGACGAGGAAGAATCTGAAGCTGAGGAAGAAGAAGAAGAAAATGAAGACCTCGACCTTGAGGACGACGAACCATCATCATCCCCTAAAAACGATGATGATGATGATGATGATGATGATGATGAATTCTTCTTAGTCCAGCCCAAGAAGGTCCCTGCTCAAAAAGGGGTGATGATAAATGAACCTTCAGGGGAGGGGACAAAGAAAAAGCCTGCAGCGTCTGAAGCTGACAAAGGCAAGAACAAAGGTGTTTCTTATGAAGACAACTTGGCTATTCTCTTCAGGAAGCCAGTTTGTTAGGTAACATACACTTTATTTCCTTATACTGCATCCCTCCTCTATCCCTTCTCAATCTCAGTTCTCCTCTCCATAAAACCTCTAAACACTTAACCTCATTCTTTCTCTATCTCTTTTCTCCCAAATGATCTTAATTAAACGATCGCTGTGTTTCAGCTAGTCCTCTCCCCTGCTTAAGGATCCAGCTGAAGTTCCTACTGCTGCAACTCCAATAATCCCAGCCACAAGAGCTGATGAAATAATCCCGGTCTTGAATTTCACTGAGACTGAAGAACCTGAAGAACAACTGCTCTCTCACAAAAACAGACCTTCCTAGGCTCCTCAAAAGCTAAGTGAAAAGGATCAGAAAAAGAGAGAAGCAATGATCAAACAGTTTGAAGATAGGCGAATCATCCTTCCTCGTGACAAAATCCCTGACCCTAAGTTCAGACTATCAAAGAAGGAATTCGTTGAACATCTTAAAGCTGAGAAACAACTCGCCGATCGAAGGAAAGCTGAAGAACAAGATAAAGCCTACGCCATCCAGCTTGTCCAACAATCGATGAAGGATCCTGATCTGAAGAAGACTCCCATTGATGTCCAACGTCAATTGTGGAAGGACGCCAAGAAGATCATCGAAGAAAAGACCAAGGTATCTGATTCTACCTTGGAATGGTGCAAAGAAAGAATGCACTATCGATCTCGGGCAGCCAGGATCAACAAGGTGAACATCAGGGGAAGAACGACCATAAGCGTTCATGTCGTTGAAGTTGACATATTCAGAGAAAATGGTACCAAGGAAACCATCTATGCTGCTACGATCAAGAAGTATGGTCTCTCTGAATGGTTGGAGATGCGAATAGCCATTCAGCGATCTCGCTCACAATATAAAAGCCATGTCGAGAAAATTATAAATTCTCAGGTCGACTTGGTTTCTTCTGCTGTGGATATTCCTCCTCCACCTCCTAATCCAGTTCAACGAAAAAGGGCCTCTGCAAAGAAAAAGATCATTCCTTCAGACTCAGGTCCTCCTATAAGAAACGAAACTGGAATCGGTTTCTCACATGCTGAAGTACTTGGTCCTGAACCTGACCTCTCAGCGCTTGACACCTCCCTACCCCCTGGTGAACGCTTCATCCCTGGAAAAGTCTTAAGCGAACCTTATGGTATCTTCTTTCAAGACTATGATGGACGAAAATGCTTCCAACGCATCTCTGAGCTTCCCATCACTCCTATCGAACAACTCAGGGATCTCGTCTATTGGTGTGAATTCAGAGACGATCTTCTTGGACAATATCTCAAGCCCCTGATCTTTACTGAAGCAAAGAACAGACGGGATCTCGGAGAAACTGTCCCTGACTGGATGATCCCTACGACAAGAACCCTTGATGAACTTCTCATTAAGGGAAAACCTTTCTAGCTGATAGGATTTCCTTGTAACTCTTCTATCTTTATCAGTTTATATCTTTTGTACTTGTAAATTTATTTGTTGTACTTATAATTTTTCCACTTCCCTCTGTAACTTATACGAAGTTAAAAGAAACATTTCAGCGAATGTACCTTACTCCATCAGTACTCAAAAGATCCCAGAAAACAGTAAAAGGGACAAATATTTTATGAGTTCTTTTTATCCTTATGTTTTCATAGTTAGCAATTTTCTTTTTGTTGCTATGTCAATATCAAATAGGGGGAGATTGTTGATCCAAACCCTCAGTGATTTGATAATGACCCTTTAAGAAACACTTAGTGAAAATTGTAAGTAAACAATATGTATTAGAGTTTCACTATCGCTGATAAGTACTATGTCTCTACAGTACCGCTGATAGGAAACTCATGCTTTTTAATTTAGCTCTTCAGTGAAACTGTTCATCAATAAAGCGCTGAGCCTGTTCAGTCTTGTTGATGATCGCTGTTAGTTTTAGTTGTTTACTTATGATCTCTGAAGACAAGTTTCATCTCAACAAAGGTTCTACGCTGAAGTCGAAGATCAAGCCCAAGAACCAGCGACAAGTCTACTAATGAACTGATGCGGATATCAGCGAAGACAAGACCTGTCCACTCAACGTGAAGGTTCAAGTAGAAGACTTCAGCGATCGCTGAACTTTATCACTCGCTGATAAAGTACTGTTCAGTAATCGTTGATCATGAAGTTTACTCTACAAGTTACTTTTGTCTTACCTCCCTTGCACGCCTCCGTACGATAATGTCAGAAAGGACATCCCTTTTGTCCAGGATCGTACAACCAACTCTGATTCTACACTGTACATCATGCGGCTACTAAGGTTATCTACAAAGGTCAAACCATGCAACCAATCAGCTGCTGCCACGTGTAAAGTTGTACTGCTGTGCATTAAATGCATGCAGTATATAAGAAGAACCCTACTTCAGAAATGAAGTGCTCAACCATCTTCTTCTCTCTACTGTCTTTGTGTTAGGATATTATTCGTAATTTCCTTATCTTCTTTCTGTCTTAATTCTAGTGCAAGAAACTTAGTGTTCTCATAACTTGTTTAGATTAGGATTAGTCCTTAATCTTGTTCCGCAACAAGTTGTAAATTGTTTGATTATATTAATAAACAATTTAGAAAGTAAAAATCGTGTGTTTGTATTCTACCCCCCCCCCCTTCTACAAACTTGTATAACCCTTCGGGACCAATAGAAAGCAAGTGATTAAAGAGAGCTTATTTTTTAATATCTTAGAGAAAGTTTAGTGAGAGATTCTAGAGATAGAGTGTTGAATTTGTATGTAAATCTCTAGAATTCTCAAGATCAATGAAAGATTCAATGATTACCTAATAGATCTGGTGTTTACAAACCTCAAGGAGAAGAAGAAGAGTTGCTCACGCACCCCAATAGACCCTCTCGACCAACTCAATGGTCAG
The DNA here is from genome assembly GCA_033807775.1 of Saussurea involucrata. Classification (NCBI taxonomy): domain Eukaryota; kingdom Viridiplantae; phylum Streptophyta; class Magnoliopsida; order Asterales; family Asteraceae; genus Saussurea; species Saussurea involucrata. The sequence continues at coordinate 70,295,609 of CM066317.1, forward strand.
AAGATGATAAATTAAAAAGAAGAGCAGCTATGATCCATCAGCTAGAGAGTCAGCGCTTAAAGATCACTCCTCCTTTCGGCCTTGACTTCTTGTCCCCTGAAGAAATTGAAGAATCCATCAGGGCTGAGAAGCTTCTTGCTGAAAACCAAAGGACTGCACTTAAAGACAAAGAATTTGCTCTTAAGGTTGCTCAGCGCTCAGTGACTGATAAAAAGCTGAAGCAGTTTCCTCTCCAGGTTCAAGAATGATTGCTCAAGGAGGTTGGTAAGGATATTAAAAAGTAGACAAAGATCAGCGACTCTACGTTGAAATGGTGTAAAGAAAGAGTTGTCTTCAGATATCATCCCAGTCAGATCATGAACGTAAACCTGTAGGGTAAAACAATAAAGGGTGTACCAATGGTGGAAGTCTCAGTGATCAGAGAGAATGGGGAAATACGAGTATGCTACATGTCAAAGGTCGAGCTCTACGGGTTTGATGAATGGTTAGAGATCAGGAGTGCCATTCAGAGGTCAAAGTCCAAATTCAAGCCTTACGTTGAAAAGTTCTTAAATGGGCTAATCGACGGAGTATCATCAGTAGTTGACCTGCCTCCTCCTCCAGCACTTCTACAAAACCAAAGACCTGCTCCTGCCAAACGAAAGTGTGCTTCATCCTCAGGGCATGCTATCCAGAACAAAACTGGAATCGAATTCTCAAGGGAAGCAGTGATTGGTCCTCCACCTGACCTATCAGCCCTGAACCTATCACTGCCACCAAATGGACCTTTCATCCCTGTTCAAGTGATCAATGAACCCTATGGTATAATCTTTTTAGACTGGAATGGTGTCATGTGCTTTCAACGCTTTTTAGAACTCCCTCTTTGCTCAGTAAACCAACTCAGAGATCTTGTCTACTGGTGTAACAAGTCAAGACCAGGAATCTACTTAAAGACCCATGTGCTGAATGAAGTCAAGCTCAGAAGACAACAGGGTGAAGTAGTCCCTGATTGGATGATCCCAGAGACAAACGCCTTTGATGAAATGCTCTCTAAAGAAGAACCTCTATAGCTGATAGATCCCTCTTTGTACCTCTTCTTGTATTTATCTGTAGTAAACTTTGTGTACTTGTAATTTTATTTCATTGTACTTGTAATTTTCCATCTTCCCTTGTAATCTTTTACGATGATTTAATGAAATTTTAGTGAAGTACTTTACTCCATCAGTACTGAAAAAGATCCCTGAAAACAGTAAATGGGAGACGCATCTATGAGTCCTTTTTATCCTTATGTTTTTATACTTAGCAATTTTCTTATGTTGCTTTGTCATCATCAAATAGGGGGAGATTGTTGATCCAAACCCTCTCAGTGATTTGATGATGACACTTAGAATTACGTAGTGAAAATTATAAATAAACATTGTATGTATTAGTGTTTCACCATCAGTGATTAAATACTGAGTTTGTTCAGTATCACTGATGGGTAACCACTGTTCTTCATTATTCTTCAGTGATAAATGTATATCAGTGATAACTGAGTTTGTTCAGTATCGTTGATGATCACTGATTGTCTATCTGTAAATCTTTTCTTGTAATCTCTGAAGACAAGTTTCGCGACAAAGAGTTCACAGCTGAAATCGAAGACAAAGCTGATGAACAAGTGACAAGTATACTAATGATCTGATGCGAACATCAGTGAAACCAAGAGAAGTCCACACACACGATATTTCAAGTAGAAAACTTCAGCGATAGCTGACTTTCATCAGGTCCGACTGATGTAAGATCAAACCACTCTGCCACTACACTGTTCACCATGTGGCTGAAAGTATGTCTAAAAAAGTCAGAAACATGCGCCCAACCAAATGTTGACACATGTAAAGTCCTCCTGACATGCATTAAATGCATGTAGTATAAATAGGAGGAATGCACCTTCAGTTTGAAGGTGGTCGTCCTTGAACCTACTTTGTGCCTTAGAAAATTATTTTTAATTTTCTATCTTCTTTCTTTCTATTTCTTAGTGCAAGAAATCTTTGTGATTCTCATAGTTTGTTTAGATTAGGTCTTGTACTTAATCTTATTTCGCAACAAACTGTAAATTGTTTGATTTATTAATAAACAATTTAGAAAACTATAATTCTCGTGTGTTTGTATTCAACCCCCCTTCTACAAACTAATACTTGTATAACCCTACGGGACCAATAATGGTTTGGGTACTTGGAACTCTCAAATCCTGGTGGTTGTTAAACATATTCTTCTTCTTGTAGTTGACCATTGAGAAAGGCAGACTTCACATCCATTTGATACACCATAAAACCTTTGTGGGGTGCAAAGGCTAGAAAGATTCTTACAACCTTCAACCGTGCGACAGGGGCAAAGGTTTCTTCGTAGTTTATCCCTTTCTCTTGTAAGTATCCTTTAGCCACCAATCTAGCTTTGTTCCAAATGACAACTCCATCTTCATCCTTTTTATTCCTGGCAACCCATTTGGTCCCTATAGCAAAGTTGGTATTTGGCAGAGGTACAAAGGACCGAACATTGTTGCGCTCAAATTGTAAAAGCTCTTCTTGCATAGCTTCTACCTAATTTGAATCTTCTAGGGCTTCAGAGACCTTTGGTTCGATCATACTGATAAAGTTTGTGTAGAAACAAAAATTAGCAGTGGTTGATCGAGTCTTCACTTTGTTAGAAGAATCACCAATGATTTGGCTTTGTGGATGACTCTTTGTCCATTTGGTCATCCGAGGAAGATGGTCATTAACAACATCAAGTTCTACCTATGTAGGTATATTTGTTAGTTCATGCACCACTTCTGTTGTAGAAGGTATGTCATTGGTGCTCAGCATAGGAGTTGAATTCTCCGCATAAGTTGGAGCTAAGACCTCTGTTGTTATTGGTGTAGAGTTATCATCGTGCTCTGGTGGGAATCCTCTGTGTTGGATTTTCTGCTTGGTCTGGTGTGGATTCCTTGTTATTCTCTGTAGTATCTTCTGCATGCTCCCCCTCAATTGTTGGACCTACACACGTAGTTGAAGAGGGTGAAGTATGCAAAGGACCAGTAAGAGATATACCTTGTGGAGCCTGGACCACAGAGTTTTGGATTCCAGAAGCTCTGTGACCATTCACAGAGTGTTCTTCATCATCAAACATTTAATCGAATAATAAATTGAGTTCAGCTTCTCGAGTGATTGACGCGCTAGAGGCTTGCATGTTTAGCCCGAGTTTTGAGCTGATTTGCTCAGAAGTCTCCTGAAATGAATCATCAAAAGATACATTGATACTTTCCAGTATCATTTTTTATTTCAGGGTGAAGACTCGGTAGGCTTTAGATGTGGATGAATAGCCAATAAGTTTTTCCTCATTAGCCTTCTTGTCGAACTTTCCTAGTTGTTCTCTGTCGTTCAGGACAAAACATCTGCAACCAAATACATAAAGGAACTTTATATTAGGTTTTCTTTGATTGATCAAGTGGTATTGAGTTTTCGTGTGTCGTTTCACAATTAGTGATCGATTTTCTGTGAAGCATGCGATTGAAATTGCTTCTGCCCAAAAAGAAGTCGGTACTCCTGATGCGGTGAGCAAGGTTCTGGCGCCCTCCACAAGTGTTCGGTTTCTTCTTTCTACAACACCATTTTGTTGTGGAGTTCGTGCGGCAGAGAAGTTATGTGAAATTCCTTCTTCAGAGAGACATGCTTCTATGGTTGAGTTCTTGAACTTAGTGCCATTGTCACTTCTCAATTTCTGCACTTTATAGTCATACAAAACCTGGATTTTTCTCATAAGATTGATTAGTATGTGGGGAACATTAGACTTCTTTCGGACAAATTCAACCCACGTATATCTTGAAAATTCATCAATAAAAACAAGGATATACTTTTTGCCTCCTAAGCTTTGCACAGAGATGGGACCGCAGAGGTCTACGTAAAGCATATGCAGAGGCCTAATGCACAACACATTTGACTTGTTCTTGTGGGAAGCTCTTCTGAGTTTTCCCATTTGACAAGCATAACTGTAATACCCCGGGTAAATCCGTTGGTTAAAATCCCTTTTTCCGTTATGTAAAGTTAACTTTAAAGTTGGAGTTTAGGGTAAGATTGGGTTAAATTATAAGTTAAGGGTGTTTGGGCCATTAGTGAGAAGTTCAAGGACCAAAGTGGTAATTATGTTTGATATTATCTCTTAAGCATATCAGATATTTCACAACTCAGTTATTATCCAGATTTCAGTTTAGTGTGTGTGTGTGTGTGTGTGTGTGTGTGTTGAGAGAGAACAAGAAGGAGAAAAGAAGAAAAGCTAGGTTAAGGCTTCAATTGGTATGCTTGGAAGTGAATCTGAGGTATGTCTCTTTGTATTTTATGTTTGTAATTACTTTTAGATAGTTCCTATCAGAGTAGAATAGTCAAAATCACATTTGTTAATGATTCAGTCGATTTCTGGGTGAAATGGGATAAACCGACAGTGGTGTCCGGATAAAGTAGAAGGTGTCCGGGTAGTTTTGTTGATGGTGTTCGGATGACTTTCTGAAGGTGTCCGAACAGGGTGTTGTCCGGGTAAGTTCCTCTTTTCTTATGTTTTCCGGATGACGTCCGGATTACTTTGGTGTTCGGATTCCTTGTGTTGTCCGGAAAAGTCGAGTTGTCCGGATAATTCATGTTATCCGGGTTTGTGAACTGTCCGGAAAGTTGTGTAGTCCAGATAGTTTTGTTTTGTCCGGATACTTTAGCTGTTTTGGTCACTTTTGAGGATTTGAGTTATCTAGAGTCTTTGGTCTTCTAGTATGTTTTATGTGATCAGTTGGTAAGGGGATATTTGTATTTAATCTATTTGCAGACTATGTGGATTGGGATTGATAGACCGAATCTTTGGAAAAGGCTTGGAAGAGTTGTAATAAGCATTCAGGTGAGTTTTGCTTTAAAACGTTTTTGAACTGGGATACATATATATGTGTATATATATGTATGAGATGATTATGTGGTAGGAATATGATTATGTGTATATAAATGACAATATGGTATATTGAGATATATACTGTATTTATACGAGTAATGCACTACACGAGTATATGTTAGGCGAATTATTAGTCGGCGGAGTTGTAAGGAAATGCAACGGAGCTGTATGGAATTGCAGTGGAGCTGTAGAAAATTACAGTGGGTTGTATGTGATTGCAGCAGAGTCGACTGTATTTTGGTACAGTGACAATAATTAGTTGGCTTGCTACCAACTAATATGGCCATGGGAATGAGAATGAGAAAGAGGATGAGGAGTCGAGCACAATGCATGAGTCTTGATTGGTATTTAAATACGTGTGGTATGTTTATATTTTACGAAAGAATTACCAAAGGTTTATCTAAACTATTTTGATACAAAGGGTTTACATAAAAGGTTTTATAATGATTTTGGAAAGGACCGGGATTAACTCACTAGACCCGTTTGGTCTAACCCTCATTTTGTTTTCAAAAATATGTTTTCCAGGTTAAGGATCGGCAAAGGAAAGGATTAAGTGTAAGGAGCTTTTGATGGGCGTTGATTAGGAAGCTTAATGTATTTTGTAGTTTCGAGACCGAAGGGACCGTTTGTGGTTTATTATGTATCTTTTATTATGAATGTAATGAAGTTATGCATTGTATGTTATTTGAAGCATGTTTGGGAAACCGGGTCGTTACAAATGGTATCAGAGCCCTAGTTTAAGGGATTTAGGTATTTGGATTTATACCTAGACTTAAACTGTATGTGAAGTAGGATGTCCTTATTATTTTAGAACCTTGGGATGTTAAATATAAAAAGGTAGAAGGAACATCATGTAAGGTATTTTCAAATTACACCTGGCCAGTGTAATCATGAACTTACAAGTACACGTTGAACCAGAATATCTTGTTATATTGGGTATGTGCTTACGTGTATATTAACCTTGTTGAATCAACATAGTGGCAAGTCGAACTCGACGTATGGATAGAGATGAAGACAGGTATATTTCTATAAACTTTATACGTGCTAAAGTGTTATCTGACTTCGGTGCAAACCGATTCTTTTGTGTTTTCAATTTTATTATTTGTGTTAGAAAAATATTTGATAATTGTGTTAGAGATATAGAAGGGTGTGTTTAATTATTGTTGTTCTAATTTGTTAGTGTGTGGAGTGTGATGGCTTGAGTGTAAAGAATAATAGCAATATGTAGAACGTGATGAATTGTGTGTGGAAGGTAACAATAGTGCGTGAAGTCTTGACCTAGTCATGAAGGCGACAGTTTAGTATGTTGTGTAGATTATACTTAATGTGATTGTTGACGCTATCAAGAAAGGTATTGTTTAAATGTGTGGGGTAATGTGGATAAGATGGTGGCAGTTTATAATTAGTGAATGTGCGAGGTGTAGTAGTAATGAATTTCGTGAGATTAAGTGGTGGATTTGTGATGATATGGGGTGAGTATAAGTGGAAACCTCTGCTCGGGATTTTGTTTATAAGTTGTTTAGATGTGCCAAAAGTATGTGTGGAGAGGCATGGATGTCGAGGTGGTGTGTAGTAGTATTATTCAAGAATAAGAGAATGGAGTGGCAGTAGATGGTTAGCTAAAGAATAGAATATTACCGTTTGAGAAATGGAAAATGTCAAGTTATTTTGAGCATTGAGTGCGATTTTGGATTGACTCGATTAAGTTTCTGATATGAGGTATGGTGAAGTTGTTAGTAAAGTATAGTAATTGTTGAAATTGGGTGCGTGCAATTGGTTTGGAGGTGAAAGAAAGCTAGCTCATAGGATCCGTTAAGAGTGAGTACCTCCTAGTGAGCTATCCTTGGGAAAACGTGTTTTATGTTGAGAAGAGAGTGGGAGAAAGTAGACGAATGTAATGATCAGAGTAAAGGACCATTGGATAGGACGTGATAAGTCGTTAACCTCGTTTATTGCTTAACCGAATTCCAGGACGGAATTCTTTTAAGGGGGAGATGTTGTAATACCCCGGGTAAATCCGTTGGTTAAAATCCCTTTTTCCGTTATGTAAAGTTAACTTTAAAGTTGGAGTTTAGGGTAAGATTGGGTTAAATTATAAGTTAAGGGTGTTTGGGCCATTAGTGAGAAGTTCAAGGACCAAAGTGGTAATTATGTTTGATATTATCTCTTAAGCATATCAGATATTTCACAACTCGGTTATTATCCAGATTTCAGTTTAGTGTGTGTGTGTGTGTGTGTGTTGAGAGAGAGCAAGAAGGAGAAAAGAAGAAAAGCTAGGTTAAGGCTTCAATTGGTATGCTTGGATGTGAATCTGAGGTATGTCTCTTTGTATTTTATGTTTGTAATTACTTTTAGATAGTTCCTATCGGAGTAGAATAGTCAAAATCACATCTGTTAATGATTCAGTCGATTTCTGGGTGAAAATGGGATAAACCGACAGTGGTGTCCGGATAAAGTAGAAGGTGTCCGGGTAGTTTTGTTGATGGTGTCCGGATGACTTTCTGAAGGTGTCCGGACAGGGTGTTGTCCGGGTAAGTTCCTCTTTTCTTATGTTTTCCGGATGACGTCCGGATTACTTTGGTGTCCGGATTCCTTGTGTTGTCCGGAAAAGTCGAGTTGTCCGGATAATTCATGTTATCCGGGTTTGTGAACTGTCCGGAAAGTTGTGTAGTCCAGATAGTTCTGTTTTGTCCGGATACTTTAGCTGTTTTGGTCACTTTTGAGGATTTGAGTTATCTAGAGTCCTTGGTCTTCTAGTATGTTTTATGTGATCAGTTGGTAAGGGGATATTTGTATTTAATCTATTTGCAGACTCTGTGGATTGGGATTGATAGACTGAATCTTTGGAAAAGGCTTGGAAGAGTTGTAATAAGCATTCAGGTGAGTTTTGCTTTAAAACGTTTTTGAACTGGGATACATATATATGTGTATATATATATGTATGAGATGATTATGTGGTAGGAATATGATTATGTGTATATAAATGACAATATGGTATATTGAGATATATATTGTATTTATATGAGTAATGCACTACACGAGTATATGTTAGCCGATTTATTAGTCGGCGGAGTTGTAAGGAAATGCAACGGAGCTGTATGGAATTGCAGTGGAGCTGTAGGAAGTTACAGTGGGGCTGTATGTGATTGCAGCGGAGTCGACTGTATTTTGGTACAGTGACGATAATTAGTTGGCTTGCTACCAACTAATATGGCCATGGGAATGAGAATGAGAAAGAGGATGAGGAGTCGAGCACAATGCATGAGTCTTGATTGGTATTTAAATACGTGTGGTATGTTTATATTTTACGAAAGAATTACCAAAGGTTTATCTAAACTATTTTGATACAAAGGATTTACATAAAAGGTTTTATAATGATTTTGGAAAGGACCGGGATTAATTCACTAGACCCGTTTGGTCTAACCCTCATTTTGTTTTCAAAAATATGTTTTCCAGGTTAAGGATCGGCAAAGGAAAGGATTAAGTGTAAGGAGCTTTTGATGGGCGTTGATTAGGAAGCTTAATGTATTTTGTAGTTTCGAGACCGAAGGTACCGTTTGTGGTTTATTATGTATCTTTTATTATGAATGTAATGAAGTTATGCATTGTATGTTATTTGAAGCATGTTTGGGAAACCGGGTCGTTACAATAACATAGATGATCTCTGTCGAATTTGAGATTGGGTAGACCACTTACCAGATTTTGCTTCACAAGTTTATCTAAAGTATGAAAGTTTAAATGAGAAAACCTATTGTGCCAGAGCCATGCCTCTTCATTCTTATTTGAGACAAGGCAAAGTATTTCATCTTTGCTTTTAGCCTTGAAGTTCATGAGGTATAGATCACCTCTTCTGTCGGCTCTTAACAGCTCTATGCGTGTTCCTTCACTTAACAGGGAACAATACCTTTTGTTGAACATCACATCAAATCCACTGTCATAGAGTTGACTCACATTTACTAAGTTGTGCTTGGGGCCATCCAAATATGCAACTCTTGACACATTCACATCTTCCTTAGCAATGACTCCATAGCCTCTTTTGGTTCCTTTTCTGTTATCCCCAAAGGTTACTGATCCTCCTTCTGATTTTTCTATGTACGAGGAGAGTAACCCTCTGTCGCCAGTCATGTGCCCTGAGCACCCGGAGTCTATATACCATACGGGCACATGTTGCTTCCGCAACACCAATTAAGGGGATTTATACATTTTTGTTAAAAGTCTTTAAACTTCTTTTACAGAAGGACCATTGTGTTTCTTCTGACCCCTGAAATTTGCATTCTTTGATTTGGGTCTCGAGAGGAAACAGAGAGGGCTAGAAAAATGGTTTTTCAATTGAAACATAAGCTCAAAACAATCACAATAATTAACATTAGAGGCAATTTGCTTAAACTTTTCATAAAAATCATTGAAAATGGGTACAGAGGCTTTATGAAAGCAATCTCTCCTAGCATCAGACTTTTTACTAAAAGACCTATCTAGGCTAGATTTATTTTGACAAAAACTCTTCTCTGGAGGAGCCTTCTTTTGTACCCATATTCCTCTATCTTAACCTTCCCTTGGTCTCTCTGCACATAAGCAAAAGATTTGTCATTGTTAATCCATTTTTCCTTTTGTTGCCAAATAAACCTTTCATGATTTGGCCTAGAGGAACCAGAACCTTTAGGATTTCGAGAGGACGTCTCTTTCTGTTTTGGGATTTTCTCAAGTCCAAGAGATGTTTTGCTTATATACACATTTCAATAAAATCATGGCAGATAGGTATTCTTGCATTGGATTCCTTGGGAGGTGTTAGAGCATTAATTGTATTCAAGATTTATTGTAAAAGTCTTGTAATAGTCAAATAGTGTAAAGTCAAAGTCAAAGTCAAAGTAGTTTAAGTAAAAGTCATTGTAATTAGTTTTAATGTGTTGTAATTAGGAAGTATAAATAGGATTAGTCTTGCTTAGTTGTTAAGTTAAGTCATTAGAAAGGATCTTAATTGTATTATCTAGAGAGAGTTTCTAGTGAGAGAATCTAGAGAGAGAAAGTGTTCCATTCACATGTAAACTCTAGATTTCTCAAGATCAATGAATATGATGATGATTACCTAATAGATCTGGTGTTTACAGGAGGAATTACTCTATTAGAAATGCCAGAGGGGAGTTTTATTCTTTCTAGTTTGCAACAAACTATCTCTGGTTCTACAGAACTAGTCTCTAATGTGACAGAGGTTGAGTCATCCTCATATTCTGAGTCTTAGTCTAGAAAATCTCTATTTGCCTTATCAGACGCTTGATTGTATGGACATGTATCACACCCATTTCCATCTTTGTCCTTAGAAATATTTAAATCTTTTGAAATACAAGGGACAATTTCAATATTATCAAGAGATTTGCACTTATCAAGAACTTTTAACAAATTATTCTCAAAATGCTTTGCACGACAGAGGTTAAATCTGAATTATCAAATAAGCAGTTTTCTAAGGTTTCTATCAAGTCACATTCAAAGAGTTTTTTCAGCTTTCCCTCTATCGAAGAGTGAACAAATTCAGTTGCCTTTGAGAAATAGCTTAAGTAATCAACAATGGTAGATTAAAGAACACGGATGATAAGATTAACAATGCATGTAAGGAATCAGATAAGTCATCTCTCATTAATCTTCAAAGATGTTACACCAAGAACACATACTAGTATGTGTTTTTCTCTCCAAGTTTCTCTCAATATGTGTAATCTAGGTGAAATCTTTGTGTGAGCTACAATTGCAACAGTGAATTGTGCGTATTACATATAGTGGGATGGAATGTACGAAGTCAAGACTTCGTCCAATAAGATGGTGACACCTAGAAATGTGTATAACAGATTTGTACTACAAGATCTTCGTACAATCTTCCAACGTTATAGGCACGAGCTCCATTTGATCCGAAATTGCACAAGTAGTTCTTCACAGAGGTTAGCCACCACAGAGCTTCTATGGTCCGAGTATGATCATCAGGTTTGGCTTGGTCTTCAAAAAGAGCTACGGCAAAGGCTCTGAAGCCGTGCGGAGAGGTCCTTGGCAGAGGTCTTCTGTGACTTTGTCCTTAGTTCATTTTACAATACTTTTACATCAGAATTGGAGCTAACAAATTATAATACATTTAGCTAAAAATCATTTCTCCCTAAATTGGGGGGAATAAAAAGTTTTTCAAGTTTAGCTCTTCCATTACAATCATCCTGAACCCTAGCCCCACCCCTAACATAGCACCTCCATCATTGATCTGGTATTTCGAGTTCCTTCTAAAAAAACGATTTTGATCTCGTTTTTCAAGTTCTCCTCTAAAGATGATTTCAATCTGGCTTCTCTTCGTCTTTTATTGATTTTTTTCTTTTCGGTTTAGTGGTTGGAGATGAAATCAAGAACATAAAGATGGTGATCTGAGTGACCTCTTCGACAGATTCAAGTGCCCTCTTCAATAGATATGAGTTCCCTCTTCATCTTTCTCTAGATATGATTGTGTTTTTTGATTTTGTGTTTGGAGATGAAATCAAGAAGAAGAAATAAAAAAAATGGAGATGAAATAAAAAGATGGAGTCATGGAGACGTTGTGTGTTGGAGAATGGAGATGATGAAAATGTTCTTGGCGAGAGATGTTTGCTCTGATGAGGATGAACATGGGATTTTTTTTATATTATGAATATAAGGGAATCCTTAGTAATACAATATAATGAACTGAAAATAATCATTCCCTTACTACCCCATATTCATTATCATTTTCATTCCAAAAAATGAACCAAACACCCCCTAAGATTGCTTAAAACTAATTAAAAGAAAAGTGTGGGTGTAAGATTCGGTTGGATTTGTAATCAACTATGTAATGGGAATCTTGCTCCAGCAGGTGCTGAAACACTAGTCCTCAGCCTCATTATCGGTTAACACAACCCTTTTTGAATGTTCATATTAGGTTAACACACTAACAACTCCTAATTAGGAGATCTAGCCGATGTAACACGGATATAATTGTTTTCCCCATATAATTCATAATCAATTTAGATTGAAGTGGTTTGTTACAACCCTCTATAATACTTCAGTGTTCTGAAGTTTACATTGGCTTGCTTTCAAAGGCCAACTCATCCAAATAAAACAATGTGCGTCACTTCATCAAGAAGCACTTGGATGAAACTTAGAAACAAGGAGTGACTGAAGTTGATAGGTAGTAGTGAAAGCAATTATCGACTATTACATAGGCTTTTATCTCCGAACCCTCTCTTAGAGCGAAGCTAGGGAGTTTATCCCATAATCTCTTTACACATGGTGCACGACATTATTGGAGATACTGAAATACAATATATAAATGTAAGTTACTGGAATTGTAAGCTGAAATGTAAAGTGAAATTGGAAATCAAAAGAATTGTAAAGGTGCTACGAACAATGTTGTGACACTAGACAATAGCGTACTGAATGCTTAAAGATTTAATATTAAAATACTTAAAAAGTAGCAAGTAAGAATAGCTATGTGAGCTATCTTACTGGGTCATTACAAGCGGAGTTGAGCTATCCTATTTATACTAGGAGCAACTCACCAATTAACAAACTAGAAAGCATCTTAAAAGAACATGGTAATATGTGACAAAAAGCAAAAAGCATAACCATCTAATGTCAACTACATGGTACTAAGATTCTTTTAAGGTAGCAAGAGGCATCTTCATTATGTTTATTTATGCTCCCTCCTACATCTTCAACCGAAGTTTAGTTCCAACCTACTTGCTCTTAACTTTAACTAGAAAGATTATAAAGCTTGTAGTCTTGACAACTCTCCCATGGTGCGACTCCTGCTGCAGCACCAACTTATCAGTAAATTGTACTCCAAACAAGTAAACAAGGTAAACTTATTATACTTAGCTCCAAACCCCAAAGAATAAGAAAACTAGAATAAAAAGAGTCAATTTAGGATTTGGGAAACTAAAATGAAGAGAAAATCCAAATAAAAAATGATAGAAAATGTGATAAATTATTTACTTATCACACCCCTACACTTGCACTGTTTCTTGTCCCCATGTATCACAAATGACAAACATAAAGACTCAATTCGGAAGGTAAAAATTTAAAAGAATTGTGATAGTGATCAGCCTACCAACAATAGACATAGCCTTTTATAAATTATTGTTTATCATTACTCAAACACCAACACCATAGGACAAAGCACAAGTTCCTATTGTTAGGCATGGATACTTTCTTAAAATAGGATCAATAGGAATTTATAGGATTTGAAACTTGTGGGCATTTTCTAATTATCTCACACAGTCCTCACTTTCTGTGTTTGAATGTCGCGACACATGCTACAACATGTCCCTATTTTCCATATTTGTTTTTAGTGGACTAAAAGGTAATGATTGAGCCATGATATGCCAATATCACAGTAAAAAGAACATGATTGAGCCATTGTTGCCAATACCACAAATGACCTGAGCCTTGTGATGGCATTACCACAATGATGAAATGATTGAGCCATGTGGTGCCAATATCACAACTACTTTTATTGAACGAAATTAAAGGACTTAAACCTTTTATCTTTTATGTCCCTCCCCCACACTAGAATGAAACAATGTCCTCATTGTTTTGAAGGAACATTCATTAAGCTTAAAGTGGTCAGGGTGCAAAGGAAAGTGTATAGGGCTATGTGTTTAAGAAAAATGGCATGTTCCCTTTATATTCTCAAAGTAGTTGCCTACTTGCTACTCAGGTGGCTTGGCTTAGTTCTAGAATAAGTTTCGAAAAATGAACTTTTAACAAGTAAATTATTTGGGTTATGTTGTTTTTACTTACCTAGTACTAAACTACAATAAAAATTAGCAAATTCCCATACTCTGTGGACTAAATAAAATGAAAAAAATGAAATAAAGACACAAACAGAGCTAAGGAAAAGAAATGGACCTCCCATACTCATATTGGGTAGGTTTTGCTACAACATGACCCTTCATGAACTCCTCATGCAGCTTTGTCAACTCTACATGATAATCTGGCAAGTAGGTAGATGCTTCTTCATGGTCTTTAGCCCATACCTGATCCATAACATTTGTTCTCTTCTTTTTCCACTCTTTATACAGGGCTATCTCTCTCCTTAATTCCTTGATCAACCTTTCCTATCTCTTCATCCTCCTCTTCACTGCCTTCCCTTTCTCCTCAAACTCTTTCTCAATCTCATCCTTCTGATCTGACAACTTCTCATTTCAATAATCCTCCTGATCATCCAGCTTCTCCATCAGCTTGTTTCGGTTCTCCTCCATCATACCCATCAACACGGTGAATGCAGCAATCTCCATCATGCTAGATGTTGTAGCACTGCCTATAGCATGTCCAGTACCAAGCATATTACCCTCATCTAATTGCCAGATTTTCTATAACAACGTTCTTCTCCACATATTCATCAGTTGCAAATGTCCTCACCTTATCCATCTCCATCAAGACATAGATTAAGGCAGGATGCCACAATCCACCTTTAGGCTTCTCTATGAAACCCTTGATGCTTTTGTTCATCACCTGTCCAACATCAAATTTATTTCTAGCTAAGATTCAGTAAAAGAGGACACGTTTTTCATATGGGAGGCGGTGTCATGGGATGTGGGCATCAGGGAGTGCCTGATGAAGTGAAACCACACATTGGCCTATGGAGACAGGTTGTGTGTTTCCAAAAGTATTGCCTGGCCCTTGCTACTCCATTCCGCTCCTTCCTTTACAATGGTTTCTAGCACTTTTTTGGCATTATTAACATAGGCTCTTCTCATCACTTGTTGTAAACAGAGACTGTAGGTGGTACAAGGACATAGAGGTTGTTGATTGCCTCTGTTGAGTAGCAAACATCCATGCCTCTCAATGTCATAGTTTCATTAGAAGTGACAACAGTTTCTGCATAGAACTCTTTTACCCAATCAATGTTTTGCTTGGGTGGTACCACCAACAACAGTTCCTAACCCAAGGTTTCAATGGCTTCTTTGACATAGGGATACTTATATATGATTCTTGGACTGAATCCCTTCTCCATTAGCCCATACCTTGTCTTGAACTGCTCATACTTTAACTCTGCTTCTTTGCAAGTGAAGCTAGTCACTCTTTCCTCATAGCCTTTATTATCTTCCTCTGATGCTTCCTCCACCCTTACTTGTTTAGAATTTTGTGCCATTGTAGACTTCTTGGTTGTATTCCTCTTGTATCCAATGCTCTTAGCCTTCCCTATCTTCTTTGGGGAAGCATTTGTTGTTGCCTTCTTCTGAACCACAGTTTCTTCTTGCTCATCAACGATCTCCATCTCTGCATCCTTTCCATCATTATTCCCATCATCCACATCTTTTTTAGGCCCTGAGTTATATGGAGTTTCTAACAGTATATACAGAATAGCATCATTCCCCACTCTGCTTTGCACAACTTGTGGGATATTTGGTATGGTTACTGCTACTGGTTCATGCTTTGGTTTCTTGAGTTTGTCGATCTTTTGTTTCTTTGAACTTTCCACTATCGAAACAGAGGGCACCTTCATCGGCTTCTTCTTCTTCTCTGTTGATGACAGTTCCTCCATTGCCTCCTTCGATCTTTTGGACCTTCTTAAATCGCTTACGAGTTCACTCTGCTTTGGTGAGGGCATCGTCTTCTTCAAACCTTAATTTTTTTCGTTTTCTACAGGGTTGTGTCTGTAACAGAGAAAAGGAAAAGAAAATAAAGAGTCGAAGATGGCGGGGGTAGTAACTGGAAAGTGTTTCTTGTCTCCTTTAAATGAGGAGAAGTTAAATAAGTTGTTTTTAGAAAATGGTTTTCTTGTTTTAAAACTCTTCAAAACTGGCGGTGTGGTTTAATGAGAGAAAGATTGCATACTAATAGGCTATCATGGCAATAGTGGCCTATTATGTCTAGATATGATAACTTGCAAAAGCAAAAGATTCCTTTTCTTTGTTTACTTTTGGATTATCACTATCTTTTCATTTAGTACACCACAGAGCTGGAGTTTTATTTTAATAAAATCTTTTTCATAAAGCAAATTGTTTATCTTTAATAATAGATTAAAATATTACTTTAACATTTTTCTATTATGGGTCCCATCTAGATGCTGTAGCACATGCTGCAACATCATCATAAAGTTCAGATTCTAAAGAACACTACACACATTAGGCATATTAAATTCAAAAGAAAAAGAACAACACTATATACTTATATACACTTGGACTCAGGACCAGTAGTTCATCAGGAAGATTTTCATTTATCTCTTCAAGAGTTCCCTTTTCTTTTTCTAATCTGGACAAGTGGTCAGTAACTTGGTTTTCAGTTCCTTTCCTATCTTTTATTTCCAGGTCAAACTCTTGTAACAACAACACCTACCGAATTAACCTTAGCTTTGCATCTTTTTTAGAAACTTACTATTTGATGGCTGCATGGTCAGTATGAACTACAACCTTGGTCCCCATCAGATAAAATCTGAATTTTTCAAAGGCAAATACAATAGCCAATAATTCCTTCTCAATGGTTGTGTAGTTAACTCGTGCTTCGTTAAGATTTTTACTAGAGTAATAGATGGGATGAAAAATCTTTTCCTTCTTTTGTCGCAAAACTGTAACACCCTAAAAATTTCACGCTTACACTTGGAAAAATTCCAGAAAATAAGTAAAACAAAACCTTCAAAATTGACAACTAAACCCCATAAAGGGAAAGTTTGTACAATTCCAAGTTAACAAATAGTGAGATATATAATAACAACCTACTTAATATAGACGTGATTTAAACTAGATTAATAGGGGTGTCCATATATCTCCAAAAATCTCTCTCCACAATAGCCCAAAAATCCGGTTCCTCGAGTGCCCCAAATCGCACCAACCGATACCTCAACCCAACCTAGATCCACCGCTAGTGGGACATGTGAACCAACAAAACACCACAATAAGTGTTAGCCTAAAAGCCTGGTGAGATCTTATAAAATTAAACAATTATGAGAGAGATTGTGATCCCAGAGACAAGTAATCAAACACACAGTATAGAATCACAAGTCATCTCTCATTAACAATCTTCAAAGTAAGTGATTACAAGTAGAGAGGATACAAGTAATCTAGCTTCCGCTCGATTGCCGATTCTTGCTCATGATGCTACGGATACGATGAGATGGAGGGGGCCCAATAATGTATTGATGGGCTACACGGTTTGGGATGGTTTTTGTACGTTGATAGGTGAATTTACTATTATTCCTTGGACTAAAAAGGTTCAGTTTAATGGCAATATGCCTAAACATTCCTTTTGTTTATGGCTTGCTTGCCATCACCGATTACCGACCCAGGATCGTATTTTGGCTTGGAAACACGATCCGCCTGACTTGGTTTGTTCCTTATGTGGTGTTGGGGCTGACTCGCATGATCACCTCTTCTTCACATGTACTTTTTCCATTGGTGTGTGGCGTGGTATTAAGCGGGAAGTGGAGTGCATGGATTTTCGGAGATTTGGTCGGATATTTTTACTTGCTTATTGAATGGAGGATCTTTACATCGATGTTTGCTTCATAAGCTGTCTCTTGCGGCTTCTGTTTACTTCATTTGGCAAGAGAGGAACAGAAGAATTTTCACTACTCAAAAGTGTTCGAGTGAGGGGGTGATTAAAGAAATTAAAGATGTTGTGCTGATGAGGATGGATTGGAGATCTGGTGCCCGAAAGACGGTTCTTTTGAAGAATGATGCTACGTGAAGATTGGCTCTCATGGTTCTTTGGTGTTTTTTGGAGTTTTTCCGTTATTTTATTTTATATGCGCCTTGCTACGATTTGTCTTTGTTTATTTTGGCTTTTGGTTGCTTAGCTTGGTCATGTTACCAAGGTGTGTTTGGTTTGAGTGTTCCGTTTTCCTTGACTTTGTAATCTTTCTTTGTTTTTAATATATTGCCTGGATATTTCTTCTCAAAAAAAGGTGAATGAGTTAAGCACTTATAATGAAATGAACAACTACTTAGGCTATTTATACCTAAGCACTACAGTTACAATAATGGTCCCTCAACTTTATACAATATAGAAAATATGGCACTAACATTCTCCCCTTTGTATCAGAAGTTGAGGCAACTAATGAGCTTGATCCGGTGCAACGTACTTCTTTCTTATCCCGAAGATGATCTCAAAACGTCTTAGAGCATTCCGGTAATACTTCCTTTTCTTGATGGCTTCCAAGGCACGGTCAATTAGCTTCTTAGACTTTAAATCCAGTTTCAGATGTCCCTTTTCATCCAATCTAAGTTTGCTTTCAAGATGAATCTGTATTAACTTGAATGTCCCATCACTGTATTTGTTCACTTCGGCAAACCGTAAGAACTTCTTCTTCTTACCATTGAAGTAAACAATACCAAAATTTGGTTTCTCAAGAATTCTATAAACAGGGATACCTTGAATATCAGACAGCCTTTGATTGGGTTTCAGAATGTTGACCCTCACTTGACCTGCTTCCAATCCCATTTGGAAGTTAGTAAGATAAGAAAATTTCACCATGTTCTTCATAAATCTCTTAACAGATTGAAAGGCTTCAGACCATTCTTTCTTCTTATTCGGGGTTCGGGCAAGTATGTCATATAGGCTAAGAAGGTCTTCAATATTTAAACTTTTGAAATCATCCTCTGTGAAGAACCACTGCTTCCCATTTGTTCTGTATACAATGAACTCTGGATACCACACATTTAGCAGTTTCTTAGACTTAATCTTCACTGTCTTCACAATCCTTTTGTCAGTTCTCACCTAATCAATATCCTTATCTCTGTTTTTCATAACATGGAGAACTTATGTCTGATGAAGTGACGATAACTTTTCAATAGAGTATAGCCTCACCAGATCTATGCGTTGAACATTTTTAACAAACAGATCTCTTCTAACATCCTCTTGAAATGGAGTTAGAATCCTTATTATGTACCCTCTTCCCAAAAAATTAGGTTCATTATCAACCCACAGTTGGAACAATCTAACTTCAGCTTCTGATACTGGATCCTTTATAGTGCCATCAGGAATCACAAGAATATTTAGTTCATGAACACCAATTACCGGATCATCTTGTTGTTGAAGCAGCTGATCATAATCAACATCATCATCATCAGAATCTACAGTTTGCACATTTCCAGTAGCATCAAAAACATCATCAATTTCCTCTTTAATCTTGGAAACTGTTCTTTCAGGCTCATCCTCCGAATCAATGTATACTATGTCATGTATCATAGCATATGCCATCCTTTCCTCTTCAGTTCTATTATCACCCCCATGAGGCTTTTCAACCCTAGGTGTGACATTATCTAGAACTTCATTGACATAATCATCAACCTGCCTTTCAGACGTGTCACCCAAATTCTGACTCGTACCACCAAGCTCAACATTTTCTGACTCACCAGCAATTTCAAATCTAGCTCTCGTCTCCCCCTGATGGTGATCAGGATCATCCTGATCATCATGTTTTCTTTTAATTGACTGAGCTTGGGACTTGAAGGATTGCTCCAGGACAACAACTCTGTCAGATATTTCCTTGAACCCAGAAGTCATTGCCTGAGTAAGTTGTTGAATTGATTGTTGAATAGCCTGGATGTCTGATTTAGTAGCCATCTATGATTGAATGTCAGTTTCCTTCCTTAACAGACCAACTAATTCCACTTCTTTGGCATCAACATTATCACCTTAATCTAACAAACGGGCTAGCAGATGTGATTTTAATTCATGGGTTGGAATTGGTCTTTTAGGTTGGGATGATATACCAGGGGTAGATGTGGCAATATGGGATATACGTTGAGTAATTGAGGGTGGTTGGCTAATATTTGTGGTTTCAGGATATCATCTATGTGGATTCAGAAGATGGACCGGAGAATACTGTGATCAGAATCAAAGAAGAGTTGGATGATGTGTTTGATGCAGTTAATGTTCAAGTAGTAGAAACAAATTCTGATGATGATGATGATATACCTAAGGGAAGTGATCTAGTTATTGGTATTCCAGTCATTCCAGTTATTCCAGAAGGGCATATTAAAGATCCAGTTTCTGAGGCTGAGTTTTGTATATTCCAGCAGCTTATTGACAGAGAATCACATCTTGAAAGTAGATGGCACAAGATCAGAATTATAACTGCTTTTCAAGAAGACATCCGGAGAGACTAGTTTGTAAGGAAAGTTCAGCCTATAGATCGTGTGAAGTTATATTCCATTGAGAAGTTACCGTCCCTACACTAGGTGGAGTATTTGCATTTGATGAAAAACAAGGATCAAAATTTGAAGTTGGTCATAACAGAGAAGGAGATAGTAAAGATCGTGAAGAGAGAATCTCAGAAGATACTTAATGTCTGGTATCTGAGGTTCACTATTTATAGAACTGATGGAAAAGAATGGTCGTTCACCGAAGCATATTTCAAGTCACTCACTTGTGAACACTTCTTCAGACTCTATGATATTCTTGCCAAAACTCCTAATAAAGACAAGACATGGTCTGAAGCGTATCAGCCGGTAAAGCGTTTCATGAAGAACTTAGTGAAGTTTTCATACTTAACTGATTTCCAAATGGCGTTGGAAGCTGGTCAGATCAAAGTTTACATTTTGAAGCCCAACAGAAGATTATCTGATGGTCAAGGTATTCATGTATACAAGATTCTTGAAAAACCTGAGTTCGGGATTGTGTACTTCAATGCTGAGAAAAGGAAGAAGTTCATGAGGTTTGTTGAAGTAAACAAATACAGTGATGGAAATTTCAAGTTGCTGAAGATCCGTTTGAATGAAAAGCTCAGATTAGATGAAAAGAAGCTGGTACCCTTGACTCCTAAAGAAAAGATGTTGATTAATAAAGCCCTGGAAGCTATGGAGAGAAGATTGGAATACAGAAATGCTCTGAGGAGGTTTGAGATTAATTTTGGTATTCAGAAGAAGTATATCCCTCCAGAGTAGCTTGAATAGTTTTTGTTTTCAACTTTGGATACAAAGGGGGAGACTGTTAGTGCAATATTTAGAAGTTGTATCCAAGTTGAAGGACTTATTGTGTAATTATAGTTGCTAGGTATAAATAGCCTAGAACTAGTCTTTTGTGTTAAGAATTCATGAGCATATCACTTATAAACTCTCTCTACTTGCAAACTTTGAGATTCATTCAATAAAGGGATGACTTGTGGTATTTGATCTACATCTTTACATACTTGTTTCTGGGATCACACTGAGTAATAGGTGTCTCCAACACTGATTTGCCTTTCACTGCTCTTTGTACCTCTTCTGACAACTTACTTACAATCTTTTGCATCTTCTCCGTCTGTTTATTGTAGTACACATTCAGTGAGTCTAACTCCACATGTAATAAATCGACTGTCATAAAGTATAGTGGCGATCCCATCATAGCTCTTAGTTGTTGTGCACGAATGGGGCTAACAGTTGAACCCGGTCCACGTCGGATACCGGTTGTCATGATGGTTGAAGCAACCGCATAGCCTGTGCTCAACGTTGCCATAGTGTTAACGTTGATACGTCTTCCACCCGGTCCTCGTGAAGGACCAACGAATGGCGACAACACTCGGGGTGTTCCGATTGGTTCACGAAAGCTACCAGTAGATTGTGTCACTATCGGTGAAGTGACCGGCTGACGTGTCCTAGGAAAGGTAGTATATCCAAAAGACTCTAGACTCAACGTGCTCTGAAATGAAGTCGATGGCGGGGGCAACTGCCTATCTTTTTTAATATCAGCAAACACCGAATGTGTTGCCGATAGTTGATGTGTTTTATCTCCGTGAGAAATAAAAACATCAACTTTTTGAGAACATAATGAGTGGCTGAGGGGGACTGTGCAATGCGTAGCTGGGTCCACTACGTATTTTTCAATACCTGACGGCGACAGACGTGCGTCGGTAGTAGATGTGGCTACCCGGCTAGACCTGGTTTGGGAAGGATCTATCTTTTCTTGTTTTCAAGATCCCATCACACTCTCGGCATTTTCTTTTCTTTCCATCTCACGGCTCACATTTAATTTTGTTTCGACTGAAGCTCCCTCATCCATCTTTATATCTCCAGGAAAATCAATGTTCTCAATGATCCAAATGGAATCAGCATCGGAACTTTCAACATGTGGTCTTGGGTCGACATGTTGTGGAATTTTAGAAACGTCTGGATCATGATCAAAGTCGGAGTCACTGTCAGATTCATTACCCCTTTCACTAGTTTTAGGAATGTCGTTATCAGAAAAAGACGAGAGATCACTTTTGTCACACCCCGCTAAAGCGGAAACACGGGATGTACAGCTCAAGTTTCATAGCAAACGTTACAAGATCACACCAACCATCAAAATACATTCAAAAGCTTACAACATTGTCTTTTACAAACGTTTTACGAAAAGGGAAATGAACATAATTTAAAAACATAGAAAGCTTCAATACGCGTAGCTTTCCCTAGTTCCAACCTTAAGGACGTTCTCCTGAAAAGCATGTAAATGAGAGGGTCAACTAATGCACTAGTTGGTGAGATCACAGGTTTTATGAGTCCAACAAGGTTTGTCATAGAAATAGTTTTAATCCACACAAGTGGATAAGTCAACCGGTTACAAAAACACTTGCTCAAGGTAATTGTATGTATAATGTTTAAGTTATGAGCCCGTTACCCGACCTATATGACAGAACGCCCCACCGCATGTTCTATCACCAACAATGCGTAAATACAAACAATAATTATGCACTCAAACAAGCACGACTTGTGAGTGGGGTTGTCAATCCAAATAGCGCTATCCATAATTACCAACGGCTCAATACATGAGTTAAACGGGTAATGTAAAAAAAATAACGGGGACTTAATACGATAGAGAAAACTCAAACTTACAACATACACAAAACATACATATCATAGAGCATAAGCAAGTATAGCAAAATTTCCAAGAAAGCGAGACAACCGGTGCGTAAAATATTTGTAATAACGACATGCTTTTCATCCCAAAATATGTAAAATAGTAAAAGGGGCTGTGATAACTCACTTGATGCGCGATGAAACTCTGGGAATCTCCCACAAAATACCTCGGTGTGATCCTACTTCGAACCTACGAACGTAAGGTCACTATTGAGTTTTAGTCTTAAAGGTTCGGTAGGCTAACTATCCAAATCGTCATAAAATGCCTTGGTTGTGATTAAAATTATAATTTATATGGAGTTAACTGAAATTAGTAATCAAAACATATATTCTTCATGCTTGTTAGATTGACGTTACCACAATTTCGCCACAACAAGTAACGAAAAGGGTCTAAAATTAAAAGTTATATATACTACATATATATACCGCAATTTCATCATAAGAATGATGAAAAGGGTTCAAAATATAAAGTTAAAGTATAAAAGGTATAAACATAATATATATATATATATATATATTATATATCTCATGAACTTTTAATTGTCTCGAGGCGTATGCTATCACCTTATCATTTTGCATCAATACGCAACCTAATCCCTGATGTGATGCGTCACAATACACCACAAAATTTTCCGTTCCTTCCGGTAAAGCTAAGATCGGTGCATTGCACAACTTCTTCTTCAAAAGTTCAAA
The DNA here is from genome assembly GCA_033807775.1 of Saussurea involucrata. Lineage (NCBI taxonomy): Eukaryota > Viridiplantae > Streptophyta > Magnoliopsida > Asterales > Asteraceae > Saussurea > Saussurea involucrata. The sequence goes on from CM066317.1 coordinate 70,319,017, forward strand.
CGCTTCTTCTTGCGAAACTCCCCAAACGAAATCCCTATCCTTTTGGGTTAACGCGGTGAGGGGTTTAGCAATCCTAGAAAAAATTCTCGATGAAACGCCGATAATAACCTGCCAAACCTAGAAATTGGCGAATTTCCGTCGGAGTCTTTGGGGCTTCCCATTTCCGAATGGCTTCTACCTTAGCCGGGTCCACGTGAATCCCTTTTTCTCCAATCACGTGACCTAAGAAGTGTACTTCTCGAATCCAAAATTCGCACTTAGAGAATTTGGCATACAACTTCTGATCCTTAATAAGCTCTAGAATTACCCTTAGATGCTGCTCGTGATCCTTCTTACTCCGAGAGTAGATCAAGATGTCATCGATGAACACGATCACAAACTTATCTAGATATGGTCTGCATACCCTATTCATTAGATCCATAAACACAGCTGGTGCGTTCGTCACTCCGAATGGCATGACTAGAAACTCATAGTGTCCATAGCGAGTCCTAAAAGCTGTTTTAGGAATGTCCTCCTCACGGACTCTCAACTGAAGATATCCCGATCGAAGGTCAATCTTCGAGAAGTAAGTTGCACCCTGCAACTGGTCGAACAAATCGTCTATTAGAGGGAGAGGATATCGGTTCTTGATTGTCAACTTATTTAGCTCCCTATAATCGATGCACATTCGAAATGATCCATCCTTCTTTTTAACGAACAGAATCAGGGCTCCCCAGGGTGATGAACTTGGCCGAATGAATCCCTTATCCAAAAGTTCTTGGAGTTGACTCGACAACTCTTGCATTTCGGCAGGTGCTAAGCGGTATGGGGCCTTAGCTACTGGCGCTGCTCCGGGTATGAGATCGATCTGAAATTCGACTTGTCTCGGCGGGGGAAGTCCAGGCAAATCGTCTGGGAACACTTCGGGGTGATCCTTTACCACGTGAATATCTTGGATTCGCCTCTCCTCGGACTTCTTCTCTACCACGAGTGCCAGATATGCAACACACTTCTTTCTCAAATACTTATGGACCTTAATACACGATACTATCCTTAGTTCCTTTCCAGCTCTATCTCCTTGCACAACAAGAGTTTCTCCGCCTTGCAATGGTAACCTGGCAGTCTTTTCAAAACAACTAACCTCTGCTCGGTTCTTGGATAACCAATCCATGCCTATCACTACGTCAAAACTCCCCAACTCAATAGGTATAAGATCAACACTAAAAGTTCTATCGGCTAATTTCAAGGTACAACCTAAGATTACATCCTTAGCCTCTAATTCATATCCATTAGCAACCTCAACAATATAAGCATTCGGCATCTTCGTAGATTATAGATTGATCAAAGGCCTAAATTCTAACGAAACAAAGCTCCTATCGGCTCCAGTGTCAAATAATACTGATGCAAAATAATCATTTAGGAGAAACGTACCTGTCACCACATTAGGGTCGCGACGTGCTTTGTCAGCTCCAATGACAAATGCCCGTCCTCGAGCTTGGCCTCCATGATTTCCCTGATTGGCCTATCTCGCCTGATGCCCATTATTGTTATTGCTCGGCCTCCTACCCAATCTTAGGCACGTATTCCGGAAGTAATCCGGACTTCCGCACTCGAAGCATACCCTTCTTCCTTCATTGACACCCTTTTCCATCCTACAGTACTTGGTGTAATGACCCACTCGTTTACAATCGCCACAAACAGGGCAGGCTCCTTCATGATGGTAGTTACATTTGTTACACTTTGGGTGTGGACCATTGAACTGCCTAGAGTCTTGAGCCTTTTCTCCGATATTCTCACTATCTTCCTATCCGTGATCCAGATAACATCAATATAAAAATTCATTCCTATTTTTAGATAATGCCACCAATACCAAAATTTCGAGGTTCATCCTACATCAATACTACAGTTTTTAGATCTAATACAATCAATCACTTAAAATTACCCAAAATACTTAGTTCATAATAACCACAAGAAAATGTTTTCCTCTGAACCCAAAAGTCTTATCAAAAGCTGCCAAACTATTAATCATCCTAATCAAAGCCATCCCAAATACACAACTATCAAGATCATCAACACAAGCATAGCGAGTACTACTCCTCCAATCACTAATGCAAGCTCCGCCCTCATCGCGGTCCGCCTAACCGTCCTAACGCTCTCCAAAACCTGGGTCGAAACATTGGACAACAGGTGTGTTAGCTCCACCAGTTCTGTTAAGACCTGTCCTTGGTAAGCTACTCTCACCTGACAGCCGTGTAGTTCGGTCGTCATTGCCCTTAAGTGCTACTCTTCCGCCCAAGACATTCCGGACACTCGTCCGATTGGCATGCCGGTGATTATACGCGGCAGCTCCGGCGCCTCCGGACGTTCTGACCTAAGCGTTACTCATCTCGGGATCGGGACGCTTTTTCTCACCGTTTGCCTAATACGAGGCCCTCTAGGGTTCGGTTGGACAATTATTGGGGTCGGTCGGGGTAGAACTGGGGTCGGTGATTCTCTCGGTCCATCATACGGATCTGGTTCGCTACCCGAGGTTCGCTCGCTCGACGGTGTGTAGGAGGGTTGAGAGTGTGATGATGATGATGACGACATAGTAGTACTGAAGTAAGAGTGCATAAAGTTACTATCGCGCAAGTGTAATGTCTATCTTATGCAACGTCTACGCACTATGCATGCTACTAGGGAGTGCAAGTAAAAATTGACATACTCCTACTATAACCATTTCTAGTCTCGCATTAACATTCCTTAATCGAACATAGGTGATCAGGCTATGTTTAATTAAAGTCCGATGATGCAATACCCGAATTAGTTATACTAGCAATATGTTTAGTAATTTGAGTGTTATTTCCCGTTTTTGGCTATAGTTGCAGTTTTCCAAAGGAAAACAGGTATTCTCTATAACCTTTGGCTCTGATACCAAATCTGTCACACCCCGCTAAAGCATAAACACGGGATGTACAACTCAAGTTTCATAGCAAACGTTACAAGATCACACAAACCATCAAAATACATTAAAAAGCTTACAACATTGTCTTTTACAAACGTTTTACGAAAAGGGAAATGAACATAATTTAAAAACATGGAAAGCTTTAATACGCGTAGCTTTCCCTAATTCCAACCTTAAGGACGTTCTCCTGAAAAGCATGTAAATGAGAGGGTCAACTAATGCACTAGTTGGTGAGATCACAGGTTTTATGAGTCCAACAAGGTTTGTCATAGAAATAGTTTTAATCCGCACAAGTGGATAAGTCAACCGGTTACAAAAACACTTGCTCAAGGTAATTGTATGTATAATGTTTAAGTTATGAGCCCGTTACCCGACCAATACGACAGAACACCCCACCACATGTTCTATTGCCAACAATGCGTAAATACAAACAATAATTATGCACTCAAACAAGCGCGACTTGTGAGTGGGGTTGTCAATCCAAATAGCGCTATCCATAATTACCAACGGCTCAATACATGAGTTAAACGGGTAACGTAAAAAAAATAACGGGGACTTAGTACGATAGAGAAAACTCAAACTTACAACATACACAAAACATACATACCATAGAGCATAAGCAAGTATAGCAAAATTTCCAAGAAAACAAGACAACCGGTGCGTAAAATATTTGTAATAACGACATGCTTTTCACCCCAAAATATGTAAAATAGTAAAAGGGGCTGTGATAACTCACTTGATGCGCGATGAAACTCCGGGAATGTCCCACAAAATACCTCGGTGTGATCCTACTTCGAACCTACGAACGTTAGGTCACTAGTGAGTTTTAGTCTTAAAGGTTCGGTAGGCTAACTATCCAAATCGTCATAAAATGCCTTGGTTGTGATTAAAATTATAATTTATATGCAGTTAACTGAAATTAGTAATCAAAACATATATTCTTCATGCTTGTTAGATTGACGTTACCACAATTTCGCCACAACAAGTAACGAAAAGGGTCTAAAATTAAAAGTTATATATACTACATATATATACCGTAATTTCATCATAAGAATGATGAAAAGGGTTCAAAATGTAAAGTTAAAGTATTAAAGGTATAAACATATAATATATATATATATACCACAATTTCATCATAAAAATGATGAAAAGGGTTCAAGAGTTAGTTTTTAACTATAGTAAGAAAATTGTCCTTTGCTGTCCAGATTTTGGTGTCACTTTCTGTCCATTTATGGATAACTTCCAGGCATATTTAGGTCACGATATTTTATGTCCAAGTAGTTTAATGAGTTAGAAAACTTTTGACATAAGTTTCATAATTTTTAGAGGTGTTTAAGTACATGAAATAATTCTTGACGTAAAATCACTACAGAAAGCTTTGCTGTTTGCGCACTGTTTTTGTGAAGACTGTTTGGTAGACGAAATCTTTGAGTTTTTGAGTGAAACCACTTGGGTTCGAAACCTAACTCATAAAAATAAATTCCAGAAAATGAATCACTTAATTTGGAGTATTATTGAGAGAGATATGACATTTTTAAGAGAGGTGCAGAATCTGGCAGCAAGCTGTCAAAACCAAACTTTATGCATGTGCATTTTTCTTTGTCTTTTTATTTGAAATTCTTATTCCTCTTGCATGCAATCCGATTTGACTCATCCCCATACAAATAATTTCAGTTCTAAAACATGTTTTTAAACCATTTAAACTACATGCATGCTATCCATCAACTCATCTTTTATAAAACTTTGAAAATGGGTCTTTTTGAAGATTGCTTGGTGTTTATGCCAAGAACTTCTTCATGCAACTTAAAATTGTATATTTTGAGCTCATGCATGTTGGTTTAAACATATTTTTAGTGAAATCAAAGAGTTTTTCATACAACTTTTGGGATAAAAAATGTAGATCTTTTAAGAAAACTATATGCATGCAAGTTAAGAGCCCATCTTTGATCTTAACCTAGGTTTGATTATGGATTTACCACCTTTTTACTAACATGCAAGTGTTATGGTGGTAAATCTACAAACATTAAGATGTGTAGAGATGATTATTAACAAAGTTTAAAGAAAATGTAGAAGAAGATGAAGAACATTCATAACAAGAAAAGTGCAAAATGAAAATTAGAACAAAAGGGGGTGTGTGGATTTCATCCATCACACTTGTATTTACCTTGAACACTTTAATCTCTTGAAGGAGATGTGTTTTAGGGGCTGAAGTTTATGGCCTTCTTGAGAAAATATGGATGAAGATTGAGAGAGAAAAGAGAGAAAAGTAAAGAGGAAATCTAGAGTGAGAACTAGAGAGAGATGTGTAATATGCAAATGAGGTTGTATTGAGAAGAGGAAATAATAAAAAGGGGTAGAGAGAGAGGGGGTGGACGGTTTTGGGGAGAGAGAAGAGAGAGATGGTGTATAAAATTAGATGTAGTAAAATGATGATGTCTTGTCTTTTATTTTTATTTTTATATTTATTTTATTTTAAATTTTAAATTTGAATTATTAAACAACCAATTTATCAACATATTAATACTTGTTTTGTTTTACTAGTATTATTTTGCAAAGTATACATATACATTTGAATTTAGGTCATTTGAAATGGCATTTTATGAGATTTATGGATAATTCCCTAAATTGAGGGGTTCTTAGGAAAAAATTCTTAAATTCTTCCTATTGTACCGAGTTTACTGCTAAAATTGAACTGTGTGAACTATGATGTGAATAACTGAAATGTTCAGTGCAGTTCTAACCTGAGGTGTAAATTTGACAGTTGTCACAACTTTGTCTGGATCATCCCGGGAATCTAAAGATGTATCATCATCAGCCACGGATTCATCATCAGAAAATAAAGATACGGATGCCTGACCAGCAGCACCCCCATCTCCAGATCCCCTCACATTAATATTTTCTCTCAGTTCAACCCCAAGAACTCGTTGTTCTTGAACCTGCTCAATGTTTTGACCCTCACCAACTAATGGATTTTCACCTTGGGCAGGTCCCTCTGGATATAGATGGACCATAGGTGCAGGTCCCTCTCCATCTTGAATTTCTTCAGAATGTCGAAAACTGTTAGATCTGAAGTTTGTCAAAAAACTTAAGTGTTGAAATCTGAATAGAAGACTTAGAGTTCTGAGAAGGAGAACTCAGAAGTTCTGAAGAAGATGAAAATGTCATGTGCTCAAGTGTATGCTCTGAGTATGCTTAATCAGAAGAAGGTTCAGAAGTTCTGAACTAGTACTTCAGAACTTATGTCTTAGACATTTTCTCTTTATTGTAATTCAGTTATTAGCTAGCATATTAGAACACGTGTCATTGTTCTAATGGTTTGTATTGTAAATGTACTGTAGCTATAGCATTTCCGTTACAGTATATATAGAAGTTAGCAACTGAAAGCTAACTAACTTTTGGGAAACTTTCATATTCAATCTTTGTAATCTTTGAGAGATTCTCTCTCTAGATCTGTAATCTATTCTTCAACGAATACAAAGCTTTTGGCTCCAATTCTCTATTCTTCTACTGTTTGATTGTGTTCTTATTTGACAATTGCATTGTAAGATCAATCCTGGTTTCTACAATTGGTATAAGAGCCAATCAACAAACAAATTAGGTCAAGATCAGTGAAGAATCGTGTTCTTGAAGGTTTCTTGATCAATCTGATAATTGAATTCCGCTACTACTCGTAATTCTTGAATTCTTTGAATTCCTGAATTCGTTGTGTATTGATCAAGAGATTCGAATTTGTCTTTCTGTTGAATCGATTAAAGTCATCTTACAATCATGTCTTCTAAATAATTTCTCTCAATGGGATCTGAGACAAAACCTCCTGTTCTAATTCCTGAAGAATATCAACAATGGAAAATCAGAATTATTCAGTTCTAGGATAATATTGATGAAAATCTGATGATCTCAATTCGTGAAGGTCCAATTGAAGTATATGTTGATGTTTTTGCTACACCTGCAACAACTACTACACCTGAGATTCCTGCTACCAGAGTAAAGAAGAATTTCTCACAGTATACTGAAGCACAGAAGAAGAGGCATGCAATAGATAAGAGGGTTGTTACTTTGTTGACTTTGGCAATTCCTAATGACATCTTCAACAGAATTGATAGTGGAACATCTGCTAAAGAGATGTGGGATGAACTGGAGAAGCAGATGCTTGGTACAACAAAATCAATTCAGGCAAAACTGAATCAGTGCATCAATGCATATGGGAGATTTAAAGCTAAGGAATGTGAGAGTTTAACTCAAACATACAATAAATTCTGTACAATCTTGAATGATCTCAGAAGGAATGGACTAAAGAAAACCAAGTCAAAAATCAACTGCAAATTTCTGAATTGTCTCAATACAGAGTGGTCATCTTATGCTATAAGTCTTCAGATGAACAAAAATATGTGTGAAGAAGATCTGAATGATCTGTTCTATGTTTTAAATCAGCATGAAGATTCTGTTAAACAGGTTGTTGAAGAAAAGAAAAATGTTTCAGATCAATTAGCTTTGCTTTCTGAAAGAAAATCCAAGATCAACAAGACAACAAAGAAGTCTGTGTTTCTTTCTGAAATTCCAAAATTAGAAGAGGAATCTGAAAAGGAAGAAGGATCTGGTGAGGATGCTGATATCAAGTTGATAGCAGAGAAACTGGCCTTGTTGACTAACACCTTCAATAAAAGGTATGGAAAGAAGAAGTATGTTGAGGGTAAGTTCAGAAGAGATGGATAGGAGAGTTCATAAGAGAGATACAAAAAGAATGATGATAGAGAAGAAAATAGGTATGAGAAAAGAGAAGAGAAGAAAGAGAAGAAAGAGAAGGATCTATGTTTTAAGTGTGAGAAACCTGGTCATTTTGCAAGAGAATGCAAAATGAAGGTGGTCAATGATTATGAATACTACAGCAAGAAGGCACAGTTAGCCAAAACTAAAGAAAGTGGGATTGCTTTGTTGGCAGAAAGGGAAAATTGGCTATACTATTCATCTGATGAAGAAGACTGCATTCATTTCTCACAAATGCAGAGTTACATGGCTAAGATGAATGATGAAGGTGATTCTGACTATGATGATGCAGATTCTGAGTCTTCTGCTGAGGTACATTCTAATCTTGAAATTGATTTAATGACTGAAATTGGAAACATGAAATCCGAATTTGTTAATCTCAGAAAACAGATTAAAGGTGAAAGGATTCTGGTTAACAAATTTAGATTAGAAAAAGAAATGTTTAAAGTAAGATTTGAAGAAACTGAGGTTGAGAAACAAGAAGTCAGAAAAGAGAATTCTGAACTTTTGAAAAAGATATATGAGTTACAAAATGAACTTTCAGAAGTGATAGGTGAAAAAGGTGATTTGCACATTAAAGTGGATATGTTGCTTGATGAAAGAAATAACTTATATACAAAGATTAAAGAGTTAGAAGATCTTAATCTGAAAAGAGGTCAAACTCAACAGACTTTAAGTCTTCTCACAAGCAATGTTAAAGACACAAGGTTTTACAATCCAAAAATGGGATTAGGTTTAGAAGAAAATGCTATTTTGAAAAAGGCTCCAATAAATCTTTATGATTTTGAGGAATTAAAAGGTCCTAAACCAGAAATCCCAGACTTGGTTGAAGTTGTTGTGAGACCAGCAAGCTCAATAACAAGTTCTGATAATTTACAGAAACCAAATATTGAAAAAGTAAAAGAAAAAATTTCTGAACCAAAAGCTGAAAAGTCAGAAAGTTCAGAAGAAAAAGGTTAAGAAAGAAATTTCAAAACCTACTGAAGAAAAACCAAGATATAATACTGCTAAATTCAAGTATGATTCTCTGATTGTTAGTTATAAAGATAAACAACCAAGTTTTTCCTATACTGACATTGAGAATGTATTCTTTAATGAAGCATGTAAGGTTTCTGAAAATTCTGAAATTGTAAGTCAGAATTCTGAATCTGTTAGTCAGAATTCTGAATCTGCTCAGAATTCTGAGTCAGTTCAAAGTTCTGATGAAACTATTCAGAACTGAAAATCAGAAAGTTTTTCAGAACTTGAGAATAAGCTTAAACTGGTTAATCAAGAGCTTGAAGAACTGAGAAAAAGTTTTGATGAACTTGAAAATGATTTTTGTGATGTTGACTTTAAACTTAAAGAAACTTTAAAAGAAAAAAAAAGTTATGTCTTGAAAATAGAAGAGCTTGAGAAGTTAAAAGCTGAGTATGATCTTTTTAAGATTAAAGCCTTAGAAGAGAATAAAGAATTCTTTAATGAATCAAGTACTTTTGAGCATGGTGAATCATCTAGAACATCTACTAATTCTGCAAAGTTAAATGTTTCAGAAAAGGAAGAGTGCAAAAGAAAAGATGACTTGAAAAAGATCTGTGAGAAGATTTTCTTGAATACTACTTCTGAACTCAAAGTCAGTAGTTCTTGTAATAGATGCAAATGTAATATGAATACTATCAATAAAAATGAAAATTCTTTTCATTCAGATTTGTTGTTTCATGCAAGAAAACATCTGAAATGTGTTCAATGTGGTAATCAATCATTTCAACTTTCTCAGAAAACTCAAAATTCTAAAACATTTTTCAAGTCTAAAGTAAAACAGAATTCAGAAAAGAAGACTGAAAATATTTCTCAATCCCAGTCAAAAGAAAAGAAGACTGAAAATATATTTCAATCTCAATCAAAAGAAAAGAAAACTGAAAATGTTTCTAAGTCTCAACCTAAAGTTTTCAAAATGAAAAGAAACAATTTTGTAAAGAGAAGATGTTCTGATTTCATAAAAATACAAGGAAAATGGTGCTTAAAAGAAAATTATGAATGGAGAGTTAAAGGCACTTTTGTTAAATCTGTTATTGAAGCTAACAAAAAAGGACCCATTCTGATATGGGTACCTAAATCTAACTAACTGTTTTTGTAGGGCTGTCATGTGTGGTTTTTAGATTCTGGAGCATCAAGACACATGACAGGTCATAAACCTTCACTGTCAAATTTTACAGAAAAAGCTGGAGGAACAATTAACTTTGGAAGTAACAGTAAAGGGCATGTTAGAGGCTATGGTAATTTAACAAAAGGAGATTTAACCATTCAGAAAGTGTTTTATGTGGAAGGATTGCAACATAATCTGTTCAGTATAAGTCAGTTCTTGGATAGTCTTTGTGAGATCAAGTTCAGTATAACAGGTTGCTTAATTCTAAGTGAGAATGGGATCAAGGTATTTTGGGCTAAAAGACACATGATTTATTTGTGGTCAATTTTTCAAAAATTAAAGCATCCAGTATGCCTACTGTCAAATGCAACTGCAAATGAATGTTGGTTATGGCACAAAAGATGTTCTCACTTGAACTAAAAGGAATTAAGTAATCTAGTTGGCAAACATTTGGTTAAAGGACTGCCAAAGATTAAGTTTGAAAAGGACTCATTGTGTTCAGCATGTGAAATAGGCAAATTGAAGAAAAATTATCATAAGTTGAAAATGGACTCTTCATGCATGTCACCATTAGAGATGATACACACAGACTTATGTGGTCCAATGGCAGTTCAGTCAATGGGTGGGAAGAAGTATATGCTTGTCATTGTTGATGAGTATTCCAGATATACATGGGTTGAATTCTTAAGAGCAAAATTTGAGGCTGCTGAAACATTGATTAACTTCATCAAACGAATTCAAGTATTATTACAACTTCCAGTTCAGAAGATTAGGAGTGACAATGGAACATAATTCAGAAATGAGACTCTTCAGGACTTTTTGCAAAGCACTGGGATATCTCATAATTTTTCTACTGTCAAAACTCCTCAACAAAATGGTGTTGTTGAAAGAAAAAACATAACTTTAGTTGAAGCTGCAAGAACCATGTTGGCTTATTCCAATCTTCCAACCTTCTTATGGGCTGAAGCAATTGCCACTGCTTGTTTTACTCAGAACAGGACTTTGATCAATAAAAGATTAAATAAAACTGCATATGAACTGATTAATAACATAAAGACACTAATTAAATTTTTTCATATTTTTGGCTGCAGATGTTATGTTCTCAAAGATAGAGAAAATCTTGGTAAATTTGACAAGAAAGCAGATGAAGGATACTTTGTTGGTTATTCTTTAACTTCCAAACCTTTCAGAATCTACAACAAAAGGACCAAGAGAATTATGGAAAGCATTAATGTCACATTTGATGAGTCAAGATCAAAGACTTCTGAACAAGACAGTTCAGAACTCAATCAGAATAAGACAAAAACAATGACTTATGAATCAAATTCTAATCCGAATTGTTCAGAACTCAGATTATTGTTTAAGGATGCATTTCTGGAACTAACTTCTGAATCTTATGCAGATTATGAAAATCTTAAAACGATTCAAGAGATGAAAAGAAAAAGCTCAGAGGTTCAAACAACAACTGTAATATCTGATTCTGGACCATCTGAGGAATGTCCAACTTTGATAAATACAAGTGATTTATCTGAGTCTGGTACTCAGAATTCTGAACAAGGTACTTACAATTCTGAACAAGTTAATCAGAATTCTAACTCTTCTACTCAGAATTTGGACTTAGATGCAACACCTCAACAATTCTCATAACAAAGAGGTAGTTCAGAATTACAAGCTGTTATGGATGAGAATGATACAAACAACAATCTTTCAGATATTGATGTGCTTCCATGTTCAAATAAATGGACAAAAGACCATCCTATTCATCAAGTGATAGGAGATTCATCAGTTGGAGTGCAGACTAGATTAGCAACAACAAATGAGGTAATGTTTGCAGGATTCCTAAGTATGATTGAACCTAAGAAATGCGAGATGAGTTGCTACAGTTTACAAGAAACAAAGTTTGGAGACTGATTCCAAGACCTGAAGGAAAATCAATTATTGGAACAAAATGGGTGTTCAGAAACAAGAAAGATGAGATAGGTGTTGTGGTTAGAAATAAGGCTAGGTTGGTTGCAAAGGGATATTCACAACAAGAAGGAATTGATTATGATGAGACATTTGCACCAGTTGCAAGAATTCAGGCAATCAGAATATTCTTGGCATATGCTGCATATAAGAACTTCAAAGTGTACCAAATGGATGTCAAATCAACATTTTTAAATGGTATACTCAATGAAGAAGTCTATGTCTATCAACCAGAAGGATTTGTTGATCCTGAGTATCCAGATCATGTGTATGTTTTAGATAAAGTATTGTATGGTCTGAAACAAGCACCAAGAGCCTGGTATGACACTCTAACTCAATACTTATTAGAATCTGGCTTCAAGAAAGGTAAAATTGATACAACCTTATTTTTAAAGAAGGAAGGTGAGGATTTAATCTCAATTCAGATATATGTAGATGATATCATATTTGGCTCTACAAATGCAGAATTATGTGAAGAATTTTCAGACATCATGAAATCCAAATTTGAAATGAGCATGATGAATTTCTTCCTTGGTCTTCAAGTGAAACAATTACCAAATGGGATTTTTTCAAATCAAGGAAAATATGTAAAAGATATTTTGAAAAAGTTTAAGATGTCTGATTGTGCTGCTATGAAAACCCCAATAGCTACTAATATTAAGTTAGATGCTGATCTCTCTGGAGTATCAGTAGATAACAAGGTATATAGGGGCATGATAGGTTCTTTACTTTATTTGACTGCAAGTAGGCCAGATATCATGTTTGCTACATGCTTCTGTGCTAGATTTCAATCAAATCCCAAGGAATCTCATTTATTAGTTGTTAAAAGAATCTTAAGATATCTCAAAGGTTCACCTGAATTGGGCCTTTGGTATCCAAAAGAAATTGATTTCAAGCTAACTGCCTTTACTGATGCAGATCATGCAGGAAGCAGAATGGACAGGAAAAGTACTTCTGGTGCATGTCACTTTTTGGGAGATAAGATAGTGAGTTGGGCTTCAAAGAAGCAAAATTGTGTGTCCACATCCACTGCTGAGGCGGAATATGTAGCTGCTGCTGCTTGCTGTTCTCAAACTCTATGGATGAAAACACAACTCATGGATTATGGGTATCAGTTAAATAAAATTCTCATTTACTGTGATTCAGAAAGTGCCATTGCCATAACTCAGAATCCTGTTCAACACTAAAAGACAAAACATATTGATGTAAGGTATCATTTCATTAAGGATTATGTGGAAAAGGGAACCATAGAAATGCATTTTGTACACACAAAGTATCAATTGGCTGACTTGTTCACAAAGCCTCTTGATCACCAAAGGTTCAATTTTCTCATATGCAAGATTGGAATGCTTAATCTGACTAATTGATTATATTTGTATTTTTTCAGAAATGATTTTTTTCTAAGTAAGATTTTCTGAGTAGTGTTCTCAGAATTCTGACTCTCTTACTCAGATGTTCTGAGTCTTGAGTTCAGAACTTCTAAGACAATACTTCAGAACTCTGGCTTAACTTTTTTATTCTGACAAGGTGAGTCAAATCTTCTGAATATGCCTTTCAGAACATACTCATTTATGGAAATTACAAGTATTTCAATTAGTTATTAAGTCTTTTCAGTTTCATTTTTTTCTATGATTCATTTACTTCTAATAAGTGTTTGAGTGGATGCTTTAGTCAAGAGGGGCATTGATATTAATCAAAAATCATTCTGTGCTGATTGCAAGGTTTGTATTATGTTCTCATCTCAAATCATTTTAAGAGGGACAAGCTTTTAATGATAATTTTTTTTACTTGTTCAAACTACTTCTGAATTCTTAAAAAGATTTTCAAGGTCAGAAGTTAGATTTTAAAGTTTTTTTTAATTTTCAAATCATCACAAGAAGGACAGATCTTTGATGATAAAACCATTTTTTTTTGTTCAAACTACTTCTGTGTGATTAAACGATTTATATTATCAGAAGTTGAATTTTAAATGAATTTTGGATTTCAAGGGTATTTCTCTTAATTGTATACTCAGAACTTCTGACTAAGCAATCTCAGAATTCTGAGCGTAGTATTCAGAACTTTAACTTGTGTTGAATTCTATCTCATACTACGTGTCAGCTTCTTATTGAATGAAACTACCACGTTTTTTAAAGAATTCATTTTGTGGTATTTTAGTGTTTGCAACCGTTATAACTCTGACATAAAGCAGTTTTTCGCCGTTTAAATCCTTTCAGCTTCGCGGATTTTAAATAGACCTTAAAATCCCTCTTTCAAATTCATTCAAACTCTAAGATTGCTAGGAAAGATACGCAAAACTCTTGAGTTCATTGATTCTGTATTCTTTCAAACTTCTTGAGCATTAATCATGTCTGCTCCACGAAGAAGTGTAACTCGGTCTCTACACAATGCAAGAACCTTAATGTCATCGTCTTCGGATTCAGAAAATGAGGTAATGATGTCTGAAAGAATAGGTGTTGTAGAGGAAGTGATTGGAGGAAATGTTTTAGAGAATCAGGTTATTAAAGGGGATGCAAATGAAGTACAAATGGCTGAATCTGAGGGTGATGCAGAACAGGGGAATGCTAACATTGTACATCAACAGAGTGCAGTACGGTCTGCAATATCGTCTAGACATATTTCATTGGAAAGGTTAGTACCCGAGGATGACTATTTGGCTATGTTGGAGAACAACTGTGTTTTGGTACTTGATGAAATGAATTTTAAGGAGGAACATAGAATTATCATAGAGTTAATGAAATATCATCCTTTCAAGAAATGGTTCACTTTGAAGAAAATAGTACATGTGCAATACATTCAACAATGGTGGAAGCATCTAGAGTTGCAGGGTAATGAGTTCGTATCCAATGTAGGGGGAGTTCCATTAACTCTGACCATTAGTTTTCTAAGGATCATGTTAAGATTGCCAGAAAAAGATGACTTGGAGGGGAGATCTGACTTTGATGAAGAACCTACTTCAGAGGAAATGGTTGCTGACTTTAGAAGATTGGGTTATTGTGATGACTTGAGGAATCTAAATTCATTCAGAAGAAACAAATTACCACCTATTTGGGCATGTTTCTTTACAATTGTTAACAAGTGCTTATCTGGAAAGCATAGTTCACCAGATCAGGGGTCAAGGCAGATAATGCAAATCTTTCATGGATTGGTGAAGAACATGCACTACAACTATGCTTCTATCTTATGGGAGGATATGAAGAGTACATTTGAAAGAAATCAGAAAGCTTTGAGGGGAGTAACAAAAGAAAAGCCTCTGACTTACATTCCATATCAGAGATGCTAGCAGATGGTTATATGGTATGCAATGAAGCAAAATCCTCAAATTCCAAGGAGGACAGATGAGGATCATGGGCCAATCTTTTATATGGGTAAAATGACATCTTCTCTCAAGCTTATTAATTTTCCTGTTCACAAGCCATTGACAAAAGCTCTTAGGTCATACATTCCAAGGGATAGTGAGATATTAAAAGCTTATTACACCTCTATGGGACTTGAAGAACCTCAGGTCCCTACCCATGAGGACAACCCAGAGTTGAGAGGTGAGGGGTCTAGTGTAGCAAGAGAGGGGGAGTTTGTTCAAGGGGGAGAACAAACTCGGAGTGCATAGAAGGAAAATTCAGAGAGATTGGGTAGAGGTGAGAATGAAAAATTGATAGAGAGTAGTGAGAATGAGAGATTGTCACCAGAGTTAGAAAATAGAGATGACTCTGTTCTAGCTGATCTAAACCGGGCACCTACATCTGCTATTGGTTCACAATTCTTGGTGACTAATATTGAAAATACCACTGAGCCCATGGTAGATTTTGAAATACCCATTCCCATCTACTCAGAAGCATCTCCACATGCTGCTGTTTCAATTCCTACAGGGGAACCATTGCTTTCTCATTTGGAGTTTGGCAATCAATCCCAATCTTTTCTTCATCACATTGAGTCTAGATTACACAGTAATATCATGTTTGAGCCTGAATTTTCTTTGTACACTAGCACATCACAGGGAATTCATTTTCCTGTCACAACTTCCATAGATATACCTAATATTGGGTGTCAAGGATTGGATGGAAGACCTGGGGAGGTGAACATCTTAAAAGCCTCTTTACAAAGTGCATCTGTTGTACTAGGTGCCTCTATGACACCTACAGGCCATATGTTCTCTGAACATATGCAAACTGGTTCATCTGTTGTTCTAGGGTTATCACTGTTACCTTCTGAATTTGAAAAGATTCAGAAAAATAATCATGATTTGGGAAACAAAGTTCTGAACTTGGAGAATGAAGTAATTTCCTTGAAAGATGAAGTCAAGGATCTCAGAACTATGTTGGAAGGAAAGGCTAAAACTGTTGAACAAAAGGTGGATGATATCAAAGTCTCTTTGGAATCTCATCAAAAGAAGATTAAAGATGAAGTTTCTCAGTTTCAACAGGAGATTAGAAAAAGCATGGATGCTATGAAGTCTTCTCTGCTTCAAGCGTTCAGTTCACAATTGGCTGTTGTCTCAAAGCCTCTGGAAATTATGCCTTTGTCTGTAGCTGTGAATTAATCATGTTCAACTCAGTCTTTAAAAAGAAAGTTTGATAATAATGAGCCTCATGATCATCAAAAGGGGGAGAAAAGGCAGAAGGAAAGCACTGAGTTAATGATTGTTCCAACTACTAGTTCTGAGAAACAAAGTTCTGAAGATGAAATGGAATCAGAAGAAGTGGTCATTGAAAATACTTCTGATATGGTTACTGATATGGTTCTGGAAAACACTGATTCTGAAATAGATATGGTGAATAGTTCTGAAGTGGATATGGTGGGTAGTTCTGAAATGGATATGTTGAATACTTGTTCAGATATTGTTCTCTACACTGGTGTAATAACCGGGTATATTATTGGTTTATTTAATTTTATAATTTTAGTTTTATGGAGTTATAAGTTTAGGGGTAAATTTAATTTTTATTTAAGAAGTTTGGGGGTATGTTTTGACAAGTAAGAGGAGTGTGGGGTTTATTTGGTAAGTGTGAAGATATTATTCACACAAACCGACCCATTTCCACCTCATGGAATGAGGTGTCTCACTTAGGATTATTTAGATGAGATAAATATCTTATCTCTTTTATAAGAGATATTTGCCTTCACTTTCATTTAGTGATAGTATGTATGTGTATTTTACGGTTAACAAAGAGAAAGAAAGAGAGAGATAGAACCGTAAGGGAAAAGAAGAAGAAAGCTGAATTTTAGCAAGAGATTAAGTTCTTCAAGTGATTGAAATCAAGGGTATGTTTCTATTTAAATTACTCTCTTTATGTTTATAAGTTTACTAAAAGGTTTAGAAATGGGTTTTGATGAAATATGGATATTTTGGAAAACTAAGTTTATCAATAGTTGCTATTTATAGTCTTAAGTATATCTGCAAGTTTATAGAAACATGTATGGCTTAAAACTAGAGATTTCTGGGTTTTTACGTTTTTCAGTTAGTTGAGACATGTATGAACTCAGTTAGTTGAGACATGTATGAACATAGTTGGTTGCGACTTGGGGCCATGTCTCAACAGTTGGTTACGACTTGGGGCCATGTCTCAACAGTTGGTTGCGACTTGGGGCCATGTCTAAACAGTTGGTTGCGACTTGGTGCCATGTCTCAATAGTTGGTTGCGACTTGGTGCTATGTCTCAACAGTTGGTTGCGACATGAGGGAGTTATCGCAATAGTTGGTTGCAACAAGGGTTATCATTTTAGTTGGTTGCGATATCAGCCGAGGATTTTGGATTATTTAAGATTCTTAGTTTTTAAAGGTCCTGAACAGTAGATAAATACCAGTACTTTATGTATATGAGTATTTCAGATTTCTATGAAGTTGGTGACGAAGGTTCTTACGACTTTAATTAGAGTAACACGACTACAATCAGGTGAGTTTTACTTTAAAACGTTTTCAAACTGGAATACATATATGTGTGGATTTGGAATGTGATAGATGGTATGATTATGTGTTTATAATATAGATGGATATGTGGTTGGAATGTGATGACGTTTTTATAAAAGAAAATATGATATATTGAGATATATATTTTATTTATACGAAAATTACATTACACGAGAGCACGTTGGCCGGGTTTAGGACCGGCGAAGTATTGGCTGTAATATTCGTACGGCGGTGTTGGCTGTAATTGTTGTACGGTGGAGTTAATTGATTAGTTGGCTTGCAACCAACTAATATGGCCATGTGAAAGAGGAGGAGTTGTACACGGTGCACGAGTCTTGTTTGGTATTTAAGTATTTGTGATATATGTGTGTTTTTACAAAAGGATTACTAAACTGACAGGGATTATCTCACTAGACCGTTTGGTCTAACCCTCATTTTGTTTTCAAAAATATGTATTCTAGGTCGAGGATCTTTTATTAGCAAAGGGAAGAATAAAGTGTAGGATGCGGTTGATAGCTGACGGAGATTAGGAAATACTTATGTTTTGTATTGTATAGTTTTGAGACTATGGGACCGTACGGGACTTATTATGTATTCTCTTTTATGAATGTAACGATGTTATGTAATATATGTTATTTGAAGCATGTTTGGGAAACCGGGTCGTTACAGATGGTATCAGAGCCCTAGTTTAAGTGATTTAGGTATTAGTATCCGTACCTAGACTTAAACTGCATGTGAAGTAGGATGTCCCTATTATTTTAGAACCTTGGGATGTTAAGTATAAAAAGGTAGAAGGAACATCATGTAAGGTAATTTCGAATTACATCTGGCCAGTGTAATTGTGAACTTACAGTTACATGTTTGGACTGGAATACCTTATTATATGGGGTATGTGCTTACGTGTATATTAACCTTGTTGAAATTAACAGAGTGGCAAGTCGGTCTCGACGTATGGATAGAGATGAAGACAGGTATGTTTCAATAAACTCTACACGTGCTAAAATGTTATCTGATCTCGGTGCAAACCGATAATTTGTATTTCCATTTCCTTGTTGCTTATCTGTATTAGAATTTTTTTTGGATAAATATGTTAGAGATATAGATGGGTGTGGGGTGTCTATTCAGTTAGTTCATATGGTTTTGTCTAGGTGATTTTATAGGGACTGGGTTGTTTAAGTAATGATAAGTGATCATGGGTATGTGATGTTAATGCGGAAAAGTGAAAGTGGTATGTTGAAATAAGTGGTTTAGATTTAATAAGAAAGTGATGGGTGATATAGAAATGGTAGAACTATATTTAAAGTGGTCTTCTGTTGGGTATATTTTCTCTTTAAGAGTATAAAAGAAAAGTATAATTACTAGTTAAGGTGTTTTGCAAATTTTGCGATTGTTTGATCTAAAGCTTGTGATTGTTAGCAAATCATATATTAAAAGTGTATGTTTTAAGTTTCCAAGACAACTTTGAGTGGTAGATTTTATGAATAATGAAATTTTGGATGATGAATATAAATTTCAAATAAATTCAAATTAAGTGGTTAGCGTTAATGAGTTGGTGGTTACCGTTGTATTAAAGATGTGGTATTTTCATATGAGATTGAAATTATTGATGTTTGAGTGATATTGAGAATAGCATACTTGTTCGTCAATGTAACAAGCCGGTTTCCCAAACATACAACAAATAACATACATTGCATAACTTCATTACATTCATAATAAAAGATACATAACAAACCAAGTACGGTCTCATTAGTCTTGACATTACAAAATATATAAAAGCTTCCTAATCAACATCCATCAAAAGCTTCCTACACTTCATCCTCTCCTGCCGATCCTTAACCTGGAAAACATATTTTTGAAAACAAAATGAGGGTTAGACCAAACGGGTCTAGTGAGTTAATCCCGGTCCTTTCCAAAATCATTATAAAACCTTTCATGCAAATCCTTTGTATCAAAATAGTTTAGATAAACCTTTGGTAATTCTTTCGTAAAATATAAACATACCACACGTATTTAAATACCAAACAAGACTCGTGCATCGTGCTCCACTCATCCTCATCCTCGTTCCCATGGCCATATTAGTTGGTAGCAAGCCAACTAATAAATCAACGTCGTACAACAACTACGACACGCAACGCCGTACAACATCTACGACCAACAACGCCGTACAACAACTACGACACACACTTCAGCCGGCATAGTTCGGCGTGCTCTCGTGTAGTATAATACTTACATAAATATAACATCTCATTATTTTATATTTAAAAGCATATACTCAATCGTATCTCAATATACGATATACCACATCATCACACATATCCTTTTCATATATATATATATAAACACATATATATATATATATATATATATATATATATATATATATCACAAATTCTCAATCCACACATACTCATATATATATATAAACACATATATATGTTCCCCAGTTGAAAACGTTTAAAGTAAAACTCACCTGAATGCTTACAATATGCTTCCAAACCTTTCTCCGAGCTATCCGATCCTTTATCCAAAATTCTCAGAATCTGAAACCATTTACATACAAATATCTCCTTACCAACTTATGTATAAGACTTACTAGCAGGTTATGGACTCTAGATACATCTACATAACTTTTATCCTCAAAATTACCCAAACAGCCAAGTTATCCGGAAACCTCAAACTATCCGGACAACTTTCCGGACAACACAAAGAATCCGGACAACATGAGGAATCCGGATACCATCCGGTATCCCATTCCATCCGGAAAAGTATAACAAGAAGGACTTACCCGGATAAACCCCTGTCCAGACACCTTCAGAAAGTCATCCGGACACCATCGACATAATCACCCGGACACCCCCAACAGAACTATCCGGACACATTCTTACTGTGTCCGGACACCTCTGTCGGTTTCATCCTTTTTGCCCAGAAATCGACAAGATTAATACCAGAAGGGTTTGTGATGTTTCTACTCCGATAGAACCCTTCCAAAAGCAATTACAAACATAAAATACAAAGGAACTTACCTTATTTTCACTTCCAAATACTCCAACTTGAATCTCTAGCCTTCTTATCTTCTTTTACTTCTTTTCTCCCCAAAATACTCTCACACACACCTTCAAAAATCTGGATGAATTTTGCTGAAATGAAATATCTAAATATCCTAAGGGATAATATCCATTCCATATTTACCATTTAAACCTTTAACTATCCACTAATGATCAAATACCCTTAAACTTATAAATTCACCCAATCTTACCCTAAACATCAATTATAAAGTTAACTAAACTTAACGGATTTACCCGGGGTATTACATCATCTCCCCCTTAAAAGAATTACGTCCCGGAATTCGGTTAGGCAATAAGGTATGAATACCTATTACTACTACTTCGAACCTATTCAAAGCCATAGTAACTAACTGAATAGCCACCCCACACCCACCTATATCTCTAACACAGATAAGCAACAAAGCACAGAAATATCAATAACCATGTTGCACCGAAGTCAGATAACACCTTAGCACGTATAGAGTTTATAGAAATATACCTGTCTTCGCCTCTATCCATACATCGAGTCCGACTTGCCACTCTGTTGATTTCAACAAGGTTAATATACACGTAAGCACATACCCAATATAACAAGATATTCCGGTTCAACATGTACTTGTAAGTTCACGCTTACACTGGCCAGGTGTAATTTGAACATACCTTACATGATGTTCCTTCAACCTTTTTATACTTAACATCCCAAGGTTCTAAAATAATAAGGACATCCTACTTCACATGCAGTTTAAGTCTAGGTATAAATCCAAATACCTAAATCTCTTAAACTAGAGCTCTGATACCATTTGTAACAACCCGGTTTCCCAAACATACAACAAATAACATACATTGCATAACTTCATTACATTCATAATAAAAGATACATAACAAACCAAGTACGGTCTCATTAGTCTTGACATTACAAAATATATAAAAGCTTCCTAATCAACATCCATCAAAAGCTTCCTACACTTCATCCTCTCCTGCCGATCCTTAACCTGGAAAACATATTTTTGAAAACAAAATGAGGGTTAGACCAAACGGGTCTAGTGAGTTAATCCCGGTCCTTTCCAAAATCATTATAAAACCTTTCATGCAAATCCTTTGTATCAAAATAGTTTAGATAAACCTTTGGTAATTCTTTCGTAAAATATAAACATACCACACGTATTTAAATACCAAACAAGACTCGTGCATCGTGCTCCACTCATCCTCATCCTCGTTCCCATGGCCATATTAGTTGGTAGCAAGCCAACTAATAAATCAACGCCGTACAACAACTACGACACGCAACGCCGTACAACATCTACGACCAACAACGCCGTACAACAACTACGACACACACTTCAGCCGGCATAGTTCGGCGTGCTCTCGTGTAGTATAATACTTACATAAATATAACATCTCATTATTTTATATTTAAAAGCATATACTCAATCGTATCTCAATATACGATATACCACATCATCACACATATCCTTTTCATATATATATATATATAAACACACACACACACACACACACACACACACACATATATATATATATATATATATATATATATATATATATATATATATTTCACAAATTCTCAATCCACACATACTCATATATATATAAACACATATATATGTTCCCCAGTTGAAAACGTTTAAAGTAAAACTCACCTGAATGCTTACAATATGCTTCCAAACCTTTCTCCGAGCTATCCGATCCTTTATCCAAAATTCTCAGAATCTGAAACCATTTACATACAAATATCTCCTTACCAACTTATGTATAAGACTTACTAGCAGGTTATGGACTCTAGATACATCTACATAACTTTTATCCTCAAAATTACCCAAACAGCCAAGTTATCCGGAAACCTCAAACTATCCGGACAACTTTCCGGACAACACAAAGAATCCGGACAACATGAGGAATCCGGATACCATCCGGTATCCCATTCCATCCAGAAAAGTATAACAAGAAGGACTTACCCGGATAAACCCCTGTCCGGACACCTTCAGAAAGTCATCCGGACACCATCGACATAATCACCCGGACACCCCCAACAGAACTATCCGGACACATTCTTACTGTGTCCGGACACCTCTGTCGGTTTCATCCTTTTTGCCCAGAAATCGACAGGATTAATACCATAAGGGTTTGTGATGTTTCTACTCCGATAGAACCCTTCCAAAAGCAATTACAAACATAAAATACAAAGGAACTTACCTTATTTTCACTTCCAAATACTCCAACTTGAATCTCTAGCCTTCTTATCTTCTTTTACTTCTTTTCTACCCAAAACACTCTCACACACACCTTCAAAAATCTGGATGAATTATGCTGAAATGAAATATCTAAATATCCTAAGGGATAATATCCATTCCATATTTACCATTTAAACCTTTAGCTATCCACTAATGATCAAATACCCTTAAACTTATAAATTCACCCAATCTTACCCTAAACATCAATTATAAAGTTAACTAAACTTAACGGATTTACCCGGGGTATTACAGTCAAAGAGTTATTCGTTTTTGACTCTAAGTGGAAAAGAAAATGGAGGGATGATTTTATTTTAAGATAGCGGAATATATGGTTTTGATTGAGTTCGATGTAGTAGTGAAAACTAAGTATCCATACCTTTTCGTCTAACCGAATTCCGGGACGGAATTCTTTTAAGGGGGAGATGTTGTAATAACCGGGTATATTATTGGTTTATTTAATTTTATAATTTTAGTTTTATGGAAAGTTTGGGATTAGTTTTATGGAGTTATAAGTTTAGGGGTAGATTTAATTTTTATTTAAGAAGTTTGGGGGTATGTTTTGACAAGTAAGAGGAGTGTGGGGTTTATTTGGTAAGTGTGAAGATATTATTCACACAAACCGACCCATTTCCACCTCATGGAATGAGGTGTCTCACTTAGGATTATTTAGATGAGATAAATATCTTATCTCCTTTATAAGAGATATTTGCCTTCACTTTCATTTAGTGATAGTATGTATGTATGTGTATTTTACGGTTAACAAAGAGAAAGAAAGAGAGAGATAGATAGAACCGTAAGGGAAAAGAAGAAGAAAGCTGACTTTTAGCAAGAGATTAAGTTCTTCAAGTGATTGAAAGCAAGGGTATGTTTTGTATTTAAATTACTCTCTTTATGTTTATAAGTTTACTAAAAGGTTTAGAAATGGGTTTTGATGAAATATGGATATTTTGGAAAACTAAGTTTATGGATAGTTGCTATTTATAGTCTTAAGTATATCTGCAAGTTTATAGAAACATGCATGGCTTAAAACTAGAGATTTCTGGGTTTTTACGTTTTTCAGTTAGTTGAGACGTCTATGAACTCAGTTAGTTGAGACATGTATGAACATAGTTGGTTGCGACTTGGGGCCATGTCTCAATAGTTGGTTGCGACTTGGGGCCATGTCTCAATAGTTGGTTGCGACTTGGTGCCATGTCTCAATAGTTGGTTGCGACTTGGTGCTATGTCTCAACAGTTGGTTGCGACATGAGGGAGTTATCGCAATAGTTGGTTGCGACAAGGGTTATCATTTTAGTTGGTTGCGATATCAGCCGAGGATTTTGGAATATTTAAGATTCTTAGTTTTTAAAGGTCCTGAATAATAGATTAATACCAGTACTTTATGTATATGAGTATTTCAGATTTCTGTGAAGTTGGTGACGAAGGTTCTTACGACTTTAATTAGAGTAACGCGACTACAATCAGGTGAGTTTTACTTTAAAGCGTTTTCAAACTAGAATACATATATGTGTGGATTTGGAATGTGATAGATGGTATGATTATGTGTTTATAATATAGATGGATATGTGGTTGGAATGTATTGACGTTTTTGTAAAAGAAAATATGATATATTGAGATATATATTTTATTTATACGAAAATTACATTACACGAGAGCACGTTGGCCGGGTTTAGGACCGGCGAAGTACTGGCTGTAATATTCGTACGGCGGTGTTGGCTGTAATTGTTGTACGGTGGAGTTAATTGATTAGTTGGCTTGCAACCAACTAATATGGCCATGTGAAAGAGGGGGAGTTGTACACGGTGCACGAGTCTTGTTTGGTATTTAAGTATTTGTGATATATGTGTGTTTTTAGAAAAGGATTACTAAACTGACAGGGATTATCTCACTAGACCGTTTGGTCTAACCCTCATTTTGTTTTCAAAAATATGTATTCCAGGTCGAGGATCTTTTATTAGCAAAGGGAAGAATAAAGTGTAGGATGCGGTTGATAGCTGACGGAGATTAGGAAATACTTATGTTTTGTATTGTATAGTTTTGAGACTATGGGACCGTACGTGACTTATTATGTATTCTCTTTTATGAATGTAACGATGTTATGTAATAAATGTTTTTTGAAGCATGTTTGGGAAACCGGGTCGTTACAACTGGAGACAATTCATCTTCTGAATTTGAACAAAGAATTGTGCAAAGTATATGGGCAAGAAGGATACAAAGTATGTTGATAAGTGCTATGAATCATCCAAATGTTCCAAGAAGTCTCAGAAAACTAACTCCAATTGATATGATGGGTGAAGAGGATTGCACAGTTTGTTATTCATCAAAGTTTGGAGAAGAATTTGAAAAGCACTATCTTGATGATTTATCAGTTCTTGAAGGAGAGTATGAAAAGGTTGAAAACTACTTTATGCCTTTAGAATATGTGTACAGAAGTCCAATCATTATTCCAAGTCTTGAAATGCCAATCTTGGAGGAACCAATATGTGATTTCATTGTGGAACAAGATGATATTCCACTGGCCAGGAACTACTTCTGTGATATCTTTCATGAAGACAACTATCAGCTTCTATACTGCAAAGAAAATGAATATGTTGAGGTTGAGCACTTCATTGATGGGTTTTTTGGATCAGAAAATGCAAATGGTCTATCTTGAAGCCTCTAACAGGTTCAGAAAACCAGATGAAAGGTTGTTTGTGCAGAAAAGGATTGTGAAAGTTCTGGAGTTTCAGATAGAAGAGTTTGCTGATCTCAAATATGTCAGCTTGGAAGTTCTGAAAGAAGAAAACTTGAAAGTGAACATTACTATCTTTGATTTTCACAGGTTGTTCTTGGATGATCAAATTTTCTTGGTAAAATTCTTTGCAAGTACTGAAGAGACTTGGGTTGAGCTTGAATGTAGAAGAATCTTGGGAATCTATGTCCGAAATCTGCACTTATATGATTTTCAGCTGGCAATTGAATCAAGAAAGGTCAAATGCAATCTGATCTGCCCAATCAGAAAGCCAAAATATGGAATCTGCATTCATGGTTTTGTAAATGAAGGATTTGGAAATGAAGCCTTTATCTATCTAGCCTCTGAAAAGCCTATGTTCTTCAAATTAAATGATCTTGTGAAGTATAGTGATGCTACATTGGAATGGCTGCTGATAGATATGGAAGTAATTGTTAAAGATGATAAAGCAATATTGAAGGAAAAGTGTATAAAGCATATAAAGGAAAGACTGGAACTCAG
Source organism: Saussurea involucrata (assembly GCA_033807775.1). NCBI lineage: Eukaryota > Viridiplantae > Streptophyta > Magnoliopsida > Asterales > Asteraceae > Saussurea > Saussurea involucrata. The sequence goes on from CM066317.1 coordinate 70,345,224, forward strand.
AACAAAGATCAGAAAGTGCAGTGATTGGTTGTTATCAGAAGAAAACCCTAAGAAAATTTTACACATTGACTTTGTATTTCCTTCTGAATATGAAGTTAATGGTGTTTATATTGATGAAGTTGAAGAACCTGTTCCAGAATAATTATCTACTCAAGAAGTTGTTCAGATGCAAGATGCTGAACAAGTAGAAGATTCTGAAGCTAATGCAGAACAAATGCCAATTGACTGAGTGCCTAATTTCTGGAGTATAAGCTGCCAAATTTCTTTGAACCAAGGGATGTTCAATTTTTAAGTGTTTATCATGATAAGCTAGAACTTTCTCAGAAGTTTCGTGCTGAATTAATAAGATGCATAGGAAAGTCAAGAAATGTTGTATATTCTAAATTTCTGATCACTGGACTCAGAGAGATATATGTTAAGAAATTCATGAAGAATGAGTATTATGGATTTGAGGCCCTGAGAGAAGATGGAAAGGTGTATTATTTCTCTGAAGCTGACTTTGGAAAGATTTTAGTATTTGACTTCTATGGTTTGCACTGTCTTTTGGGAAACAAAGATACTAGCAAGTACAAGAAGGAAAGAGGGGCATTGGCAGTTGTAAAGGAAGGAATGTTCTATGTTCTAAGATGGTATGCTTACACAGATTTTCAAGTTGTGTTGCATGTGCATAGACCATGTGTCTATCTCTCTAGACCAAATAATGATCATGAGCAGCTAAATGTTCTGAAGAAGGGATATGTTTATACGTGGCCAGAATTGGGGGTCATCTTGAACAATACTCGAAGTGAGAAGATTTTCTTCAGAATCAGTGAAGTTGCCAAATACAGCTCTGGAACACTCAGATTTATCAAACACAGTTTGAAGAAAAAGCTATTAAGAGGAATTAGTGTTAAAGAGACACAATAGATCATTGAAAAGATTGATAGAAGATTGTCTCTGAGAAATTTAATTCTTCTGAAGATTGTGTCTGCTTTGAAAGAGTTCAATGTTGATCAGTACAGGGTTGTTTGACAAAAGGGGCAGATTGTTAGATCTGAAGTTTGTCAAAAAACCTAAGTGTTGAAATCTGAATAGAAGACTCAGAGTTCTGAGAAGGAGAACTCAGAAGTTCTGAAGAAGATGAAAATGTCATGTGCTCAAGTGTATGATCTGAGTATGCTTAATCAGAAGAAGGTTCAGAAGTTCTGAACTAGTAGTTCAGAACTTATGTCTTAGACATTTTCTCTTTATTGTAATTTAGTTATTAGCTAGCATATTAGAACACGTGTCATTGTTCTAATGGTTTGTATTGTAAATGTACTGTAGCTATAGCATTTCCGTTACAGTATATATAGAAGTTAGCAATTGAAAGCTAACTAACTTTTGGGAAACTTTCGTATTCAATCTTTGTAATCTTTGAGAGATTCTCTCTCTAGATCTGTAATCTGTTCTTCAATGAATACAAAGCTTTTGGCTCCAATTCTCTATTCTTCTACTATTTGATTGTGTTCTTATTTGACAATTGCATTGTAAGATCAATCCTGGTTTCTACAAAAACATACTTTAATTGGTTGATGAAGATCCCCGTTGAGAATTGTTTTACTTGCAGTCCGAGAAAGAAGTTGATCTCTCCCATCATGCTCATTTGAAATCTGGTCACCATGAGGTTAGAAAATCAAGTACACAAAGTAGGATTAGTCGAACCAAAAATTATATCATCTACATAAATTTGAACAATAATGATATCACCTTTTTCACGATTAGTGAATAACGTCGTATCAATTTCACCTTTGTCAAAGTCAGACTCGAGTAGAAAGGTGGATAAGACCTCATACCATGCGCGAGGGGCTTGTTTGAGACCATAAAGAGCTTTATCAAGGATATACACGTGATTCGGTTTGTCCTTATCCACAAAGCCTTCTGTTTGAGATACATATACTTCTTCCTTTAGGATGCCATTCAAGAAAACAGTCTTCACGTCCATTTGATAGACGGTAAAGTTCTTGTAGGCCGCAAAAGCTAAGAACATCCGGATTGCCTCGATTCGAGCAAACGGAGCATACGTCTCATCATAATTGATACCCTCTTGCTGATGGTTACCTTTTGCTACGAGTCTTGCTTTGTTTCTCACGACTATTCCGTCTTCGTCTTTCTTATTTTTAAATACCCACTTGGTACCTATGATACTTTTTCCTTTGGGTCTAGGTACTAACCGCCAGACCTTTAATGCTTCAAATTGATTTAACTCTTCGTGCATGGCGATAACCCAGTCCGGGTCTTCTAAGGCGAGTGGAACTGTGGTTGGCTCAACATTACTTAGAAATACCGCGAATAAGCATTCATTTGCAGTTGTTGATCTGGTTTTCAGAAGATCAGACACTTCTCCTATTACTTGATGTAAAGGATGACTTCTTGTCCACTTTTTAGAATGCGGGCGTGGGGAAATTGTATCTTGATTGGGGTCAACTAACGATTGATCTTCCTCCGGGGTTGGCTCACTTGTCAATGTGGGTTCGGTTTGAAGCATTGATTGTTGATTATTTATAACAATTGGTACGGCCTCAGGAACCTTCTCAGATGATACCTCAGGTAAGTTGCAATCAATCTGCTCATTGACTTGTGAAACTGCTTCAGTTGAAGAAACATCAGTAGTATATTGTTGTTGTACTGTTTGTGTAGAATGAATGTCTTGTGTATTTGGCGAAGAATCAAATACAGGAACTGTTGCATCAACATCATTATTAGTTTGCTCCATTGAAGGACCAAATAAAGTAGCTTGTTCAGCGCTCTAAGCAACCAGATTTCTGTTAGAAACAACAGAAGATGAGTTATAACTTCCAAAATACTCATCATAAAAGTTTTCAGAAAGTTGATCAAGATTATTTAAATGAGAAGTTGAAGATGACGCTGGATCGTTGGTAGACTTAGTAGATTCTGGACTTATTTGCCTATATGCTAACACTCCAGTTATCGCGGAATCTGTACTGCTTTGTATAGAAGCCAATTCTTCCGTCTCATCAAATTTGACGTTGATACTTTCAATCACCATTCTGGAAGTCCTAAAGAACATTCTGTATGCCTTAGAAGTAGATGAGTATCCAATGAAGACGCCCTCATTCGCCTTTGGACTAAACTTGTTCAAGTTATTCTTGTCGTTTAGAACGAAGCACCTGCAACCAAAGGAACGAAAATATTTAATGTTTGGTTTCCTATTATTTATTATCTCATATGGAGTTTTACCAAACCGACGGTGAATAATCTAGTGATTTTGTGTGTAGCATGTTATTGACACTACTTCAGCCCACAAAAATTGAGGAAGATCAGAATACAATAACATTGTTCTCGCGAATTCAACTAACGTACGGTTTCGTCTTTCAACAACCCCGTTCTGTTGTGGTGTTCTTGCCACGGAGAATTGATGAGTAATTCCCAACGAATCTAACAAGTCATCAAGAACTCTATTTTTAAACTCCGTCCCATTGTTTGATCTAATTGTCTGTACAGATTGTTGTAGGTTTACTTGAAGCAATTTCACCAAGGAAATGATTATCTCGAGTGTTTCATCTTTTAAGCGTAAAAACTTTACCCATATGTACCTTGAGTAATCGTCAACAACCACTACCACATACCGGTTTGCATTGATACTTTGTTGTAACAACCCAAATTTCTAGTGTGTATTGAAAGTTTAGTGGCTAGAGTCTAAGAATTTAAAGTTAAGTTAAGGGGCCTTTGTGCAATTTGTGAAAGATATAATTGGTTGCCAAAACCCTAGAGAAATCAACTCCTCTCTATTGTTGGCGCCGTTCTGTTGTGGTGTTCTTGCCACGGAGAATTGATGAGTAATTCCCAACGAATCTAACAAGTCATCAAGAACTCTATTTTTAAACTCCGTCCCATTGTCTGATCTAATTGTCTGTACGGATTGTTGTAGGTTTACTTGAAGCAATTTCACCAAGGAAATGATTATCTCGAGTGTTTCATCTTTTAAGCGTAAAAACTTTACCCATTGTACCTTGAGTAATCGTCAACAACCACTACCACATACCGGTTTGCATTGATACTTTGTTGTAACAACCCAAATTTCTAGTGTGTATTGAAAGTTTAGTGGCTAGAGTCTAAGAATTTAAAGTTAAGTTAAGGGGCCTTTGTGCAATTTGTGAAAGATATAATTGGTTGCCAAAACCCTAGAGAAATCAACTCCTCTCTATTGTTGGCGGCTAGCAGGAGTGGAGAAGGAGAGAAATCAGTTTTCATTTCCAATTGAAGAGAAGGCTTAAGCAATCAACAAATTGAAAGAGGAAGTAGCATTGGAGTCTAGTCCATCCAGGTAATTCCTTATTTCAATTCTGATCCTTTGTCTTATGGTAGAGTTGAGTTATTTAAGGGTTTTGTTTGAGAGTTGAGAGTAATGTGCTAAGAGGTGGATTAAGCCTCCTTTTGGGGTAATATAGCTAAGGGTTTGGTAAGGAAAAGAGCTGGATAAGTTATGTTGGTGTTTTGCTCAAAATCGTTTTGGATTAAGAGCATTTTAGCAGGTTTCGATCCCAATAGGGGTATAGCAGCCGCCGTACCCGGTAAGTCGCCCTGTGGCGAAGGTTACCGGGAGAGCATCCGGTAAGTTTAATTTGATCCGGTAAGTTTAATTGGATCCGAAGTTTAACTTGATCCGGTAAGTGTAGAGTTTCGGTAAGTTCGAGTTACCGAATAGTTCCGATAAGGGGTATTTTACCCAGTAAGTGTAGCTATCCGGTAAGTAGTCCGAATTGTAGTGTTGACCGGTAAGTAGTCGTACCCGGTAAGTGTGGGGTACCCGGTAAGTAGTAGGCATCCGGTAAGAGTTAGCAGAAGGTAAGTCGAACCTGGATAGTGTCCGGAAAGCTGATATAGGATTTGAGCAATGGTACTTCATTTATTTCTCAGGTAAATCGATTGGAAGTCAGGAACAGAGTAGGAAAGGAAAGTAAGCACGCCAGGTGAGTTTTTCTAACTAAAATACGTGATTTTACGTGTTTTCCAAAGAAAGTGATTGTGTAGAAATGCCATGTTATTTTACATGATTTTTACCTGAATGAAAGTTAAATGTTTTACTGATTATGGTGTACTTACGAGCATGTTTTATTTTTAAACCTTTATGAACGATTCCATGACAAATATGATTTGACTGAGATGTGATTTAGCATGAAAGAAATGTCTATTAAAGATTTCACGTTTCATGAGTTATGATGAGCTATGTGTATGTTATGTGGAGTCGGTCTGCACAGTGGGATCTGAGTACCTCGGGATCCGATGATCCCTTAGGCTGTTGTGAGGAGCTTGTAGGAGGGAATTCATTTCCTTCCTACTCGGATATGTGACTAGCTTGTAGGAGGGAATTCATTTCCTTCCTACTCGGATATATGACTAGCTTGTAGGAGGGAATTCGTTTCCTTCCTACTCGGATATGTGCCTAGCTATGTGATCCATAAACACTGTGCAGTACCATGGTTGAATGATTATGTGAAGAATGTTAATGTGTTTTATAAAATGATTTTTATAATGTTGTTGTACGCTGTTTATGGAGGGAACTCACTAGACCTCATGGTCTAACCCTCGCTTTTCAAAACTAAACCCTTTTCAGGTAAGCAAATAGTAGGAGGCTCAGGTAAGTGAGCAAGAGCAAGATAGAGTACAGTTTCAGATAGAGACAGTGCCTGTGCCACGTATAGAAGTTAGTGCGTTCTCAATTGTGTAAAGGTTGTTTCCGCCAACCTTAGTTCGAGACTGATGTAACGAAATTTTGGGACCCAGTTTTGTAAATGTTATGATTTAATGCTATGTATGTCCTGTTGTATTTTTGGGCTGTTACATTTGTGTTCTCATGGGTCCACATAGATCCATGTGCAAAATCGCCAATACCTTCTTCGTACTTGGTTCAGGTTTCGGCGGGTGAGGTACTCTCTTCATCTTTCCTTTCTCACAGGCAATGCAGAATTATCTCTCTCGAACTTCAACACGAGTAGACCTTTAACTAAATCACCTTTGATTAGTTTCCCGATGTATCTGTGTTAGAACCAGATCTATTAGGTAAACAATATATCATCCATTGATCTTGAAAGAATCTGGAATTACATAAGATTGGAACTTTCTCTCTCTAGATTCTCTCTCTAAACTCTCTATAGAATATTACAATTAAGATTCTTGTTCTCTTGTTACTAGTTTACAAACTAAGCTAAAGCTATTTATACCTCTAATTACAAAGCATTAAATCTAATTACATTGACTTTCTATTTAAACTACTTTGACTTTGACTATCTTTGACCTTTACTTTAACTTTACAATATTGACAATTACAAAGTTTTACAATAAATCTTGAATATAATTTTGTGCGCTAACATTCTCCCCTTTGGATTCAAGATTTAAAAAAAATATGGCAGCAGTCTTCAGCTCTTGATCTTCAAAACTTTAACTCCGACTTCTTTAAACTTTGAAGCTCTGACAATCTTCAAACAGCTTTATCTTCTATCAAACTTGAACAATCTTTGTTTTTCTCTTTGTAAAGTCATTCTCCTTTAATATAATCTTCAACAAATTGTCATTAAGTCTTGAACACGAATTTCAGATCTTTGCAGCTTTGATTTTGCAACTTTAGTCTTTGAATATTTGAACTCAAACTCTTGAAACGATTTCTTGAACTTTGTATCTTCATCTCTTGAACATCATTGAACATCGAACTCTCTCGAATCATCTCGAAACATCTTCTTCTTGTTATCTCGAGCTTCTTGACTTTGACAAAACTTCTCTTTATCTTGAAATTGAATCATTCAAAATAGTTTTCCTTTACATCTGTATGCTATCTCCCCCCCCCCCTTTATCTTTCATTGATATATCTCCCCTTTTCTTCAGTATGTGTTAGGACCATAAATGTCCTATTAATTAGAAAGTTATATAAAGTAATTATAAAGTTTTATATTAATTGTAAAAGCCTTTAAATGATAAATGGGCTTAGTTTAGCTTAATGGGCCATGGGCTTGAAGCTTAAGCCCTTGGTATATAACGTTTAGTTTAAACCTAGTTTAGGTCAGTGCTTAGAAGAGAAAATCATTCTTATTCATCTCAAACGTATTGTAAAACTTTCTAAATGGTTCATAAGCTTTGAATGAATGATAGATGGATGACAAGTTGAAATCAACCTGTGTTATTGCTTATTGATCATTGTTACTATCGTTATTGCACTAATCTGGGATCCACAATTGGTATCAGAGCAGACAGACATCGATTCAAGGTATCTTGGTAAGGTTTTTTGTCGACTGCCTTTGTGTTCTAAAATCTCATTCTGGTGGTTTTGATAAAATCGTTTGATTCCACTTGTCACAATCGATTCATAATAGCATTGTTAGTGTTTCTGCAAGTTTTTGGAACTTAATTTGATTGATTGAGTGAATTTTTAAGCAAATAGTGTTCTTAATTTTTGGGCCTCTATTCTTGAAAGTTTCAAAAAATTTGCATCAAAATCAAGTTTTTTGCTTAGAAATCGATTAGGGTTAGTGTGTTTTTGTGTTTTGGTTGTTTTTCTCACATTACAGGAGTTAGAAAAACCTGATCGAAACCTGATCCGATTTTCTCGAACAGCCGCCATGTCCGGAAGTTTCCAATTTATCCGGGTAAGTTCCTTTTTCTGGTCACTTACCGGACGCACTCATCCGGATTGTTTCTTGTTCCCGGTAAGTACCCGGTATCCAAATACTGATCGATCCGGACTCCCATCCGGATTGCTTCTGTATTCGGACGCTTATCCGGATTACCCTTGTATCCGGACTACCTCTGTTCCCGGGTAAGTTGATCAGACACTCCCACTTCCCGGAACTCCTCCGGATCGCTACCCGGTCACTGCATCTATCCGGTTACCTTTCCGGACACAGCCTCATCCAGTAAGCTTAGTTTATCTTGACTTAGCGGGACCCCCGTGCTAAGTCGCCGAAATGGGACATTTGGTTATCCTTGATACTGTCTGACGATCATCAAAGTGCAATTTAAGATGTATTCTCGAGATGCTCTTGTAATGGGCAACCACATCAATCCTCCATCTCTCGGAGATTCATGCCAAGTATGCATTCCTATCCATCAAGCCTTAATGGGTCAGATGTGTTTACTTGTTCAACGAGTAGATTCCGGTAAAGCTACCACGAATGAACAACTTCTTGAAATAAACTCTCTAAAAGAAAAGCTAGATGTTCAAAGAAAGATCACCGAAAAGCTTAAGACTGATAATTCTAACATAAAAGAAAAGTGTGCATATCTTTTGATAGCACCAAAGGACTTACGAGCCAAAATATCTGATTTAAACGTATAGCTTGATCAGTGTGAGAATGAGAAGGCTGAGATTGTCTATCAATGCTCTTCTCTTCAAATACAAATCAAAGAGCATATTTCGAAAATAACAGATATTGAGCTTAAACTTTACAAACGAGATCAAACCGATCAAACGATCCATCTGAACAAACCCAATGAATTCAGTTACTTTAACAAAGAATGGGGAATTGGGTATGACAACCCACATTATTTGAAAAAGATTTTGTCAATGAGGCCTACTCTATACAAGTTTAATTTTCTAGGCCTTGATAAAAGATAACCCGAATACAAAATCAAATGGACACAACCTCTCAATAAGAAGGAAGAGGAAACTGGGGAATATAAACGCAGGCATACAACTAAAATGCAATTACCTTTTGCGTACGAAGTTCTTAACACCTCTTATGAGAAAAAGAAGTCCATGTACCTTTCAAATGACTACTTTGACGGATACAACGTTGCAAATCCCAAGGATTCCTCTAAAAAGGATGAGGCCCCAGCAACTGAAACTAAAATTGAGACGGACGAGTTTAAATGCTATGTTCCTCCTCTTGTTTTGGAAATGAAAATAGTCGAGTTAGAGGAGTCACTTGAACAGGAAAGGACTAAATTTCAATAGGAAAAACAAGAACTTTTACTTAAACTTGAGAATTTCAATTCCAAAAAAACAGAATCTGTATCTAGTGAGGAAAAGGAAGCTCCTAAGGCAGAAATCAACCGTCTCACATCCAAACCGTCTGCTTTGGCAACAGAAGTGATGAAAGAGCAAGTGAGTAAGGGCGAACTTCAAAAGCAGTTTGACCGACTTCAAAATGAGAAAGTCAACCTGCGTGAACCTTCCTCAAACTCGTCAGATACATCTTCTTGTAAGGCCTTTATTGGCAAAATTTCACCAAGAAAAGGAAAAGAACCTCAAGTAAAGTGTTTGCAAAAGAATCTCAATTCTGATTTTCAAAAAGCTTCCACCACTGATTCTTCGCAAACCACTGTTCCACAATGTTCCTCACCTCCTTCATCTAATGATGTTCCATCCGAAAGTGAAATCGATTTTTCAGCGTTTATGAATTCCAAAATTTGTACAGATGAGGAGTTTCCAAATTTTGAATTCCAAAAATCTCTTCCAGATCACACCGATTTTCTTTCAAAAGCGGTAAATTGACCGGTAAAATTTCTAAGGGTGAATGTTCTTCAAATCTTAAAACCCGATCTGTGAACAATGTTTCCCAAAACAATTCTAAATCTAAAAGACGTTCATAGAGATGGAAAACAACCGGTCGCTCTCAAAATAGACATTCTTACTACTCCAGTTCTTCCGACAGTGACTTTAATGATATTTCAGATATTAATGGTCGGAGAAAAGGTTCAAACAAGTTTGGGTGGTGAAAAGGTCTAATGAAAGCAAAGCGAATACAAATTCATTTAATTCAGTTTCGCATGTTAGGACATAAATCATAATCATGATGCTTTTAATTCCCGTACTTCTGTTGAACAAAATGTGATTTTTCCTTTAAGAGATTACTCAATTCAACAGTTGCTTCAACTTTCTCATGATTGTATTTGTTGTTCTGCATGTGGTATGAATGATTTTGTTGACCAAAAATATAAATCTCATTGCTATGGTACTTATAGTATCCCCGGTCCTCATTTTAATAGGGTATCTAACCATCAAGGATCCATCAAAGGATGGATACCAAAATTTTTCTAATCTGTTTTGCAGGAATGTCATGTGCGTTTAGTTCGGAAGATTTTTTTCACATGACTGCATTCAAAGGTTATGCCACTTTTGAGGGGGAGTACCAGGTTTTGATCAATACATGTTGTTATGTGAATTCAAAGACCGTGGTAATTTATTCTTAAATACTTACTCGTGTTTGTTTTTCTTCGATTCTATATTCCAGAATTGCCACGTGTGATATTTTCTTGATTTAGTTATTTCCATGTCTCATATGTTTGCTGATTTTTCGATGGAAATACACTCGCTTGAATTCCAATTTTTGTTTTTATAGTACGTCGTTTCTATTAATGATTCAACTCTTATCTGACACACTAATTGTGACTCGTTCTTCACAGTTAAGATTTCTATTCATTGTTTGATTTTTGACCATAATGTTTTCAATGAGTCATTCTGTTTAGCGTTTGATCTTGTTCATTGAAATTAGGTTATTTCAACAATGACTCGTTCTTAAAAGTTTGACTTCTAAACATTTCAGTTTAGAACTCGTACTTCACTATTTATTAAACTGTTCTGATCGATCAATGAAATGGAGTGTTAGTACTTTTACTGTTTCTCTGGTCAATCTAGAACCGAAAGGACCTACCCAAGAAACACATCCCTTATAGACAACAGTGAGAGGTCTAGATTGTTAGATGAGTTCGGAGTGAAAAGAATTTGGTGAGGATGTGACAGGACTTAAAAGAAATAATGGTCCTTACCAAACCGAGTCAGTTATCCGGGTAACCACACAATCAATTCATTCTCGTTCTTTGGAGATGAATATTGAAACAGACATGGACTCGGTGTCGATAACTCGTGTCACCCCACCTAGCCACTCAAGTATCTCACAAAAGATGCTTGTTTCATATATTCACGGAGATTTAGCACATAATCTATCCATTCCTGACTCGGAGGTCTTAGATATTGAAAAAGGTCTTCTAATCATTGTGTCAATTGAATTTTAACTTGATTCCCAGGTTAAATCAATAATTGAGCCAAACAGATATAATCTATTTCTTTCACACATGCATGAGTCTTTGTGATTCATTTGCATATCTTCGTGATATTGCCGGAACAGTTTGAGAAGTAATTTTTAAATTTTACTTCAATGATAACTGGAAGTCCTATCAGATATACCCCGATGCCAACTCTGAACATAGGCCACACAATTATTATAATGGTTGTGTTAACAGTTACTATTGTGTTTCCGTGTTAGATATTTATCCCATCCTGGTCACTAAAACGTTTTATCTGATATCTTGCTACTCATCAGTTTTGTATTTGATATTACATGATGCACCGGATGCTCCTACTCATCATGAGGGGGAGAAATGGTACAAATTCAAAGACACAAATTATCAAGTTGAGGGGGAATTAATTGATCAGTTCTGAAAAGAGTTCAAAGTATTTACAAGTGATCAATCTTTCTCATACCATATCAAGTGGTGTTCGCTAAAATTATTTCCTCCATCAAGCATATTGGTTCTACAAGTTCTTATAGCTGAAAGCCAATTCAACTCGCGGTTCAAAGACAGATTCTTGATTTTAAACTGAAGTTGCACTGTGGAATGTCACGTAACTCGCACATTATCATTCTTGTGTGCTTATCCAATGTGTTGAGTTTACACAGTTGAAAGTTGCGTTTCGTGCACTCGGTCGAGGTTCTTGTGCATTGAATCTAGTTACAAAGTTGAAACTGAAGATAAGAGCTTTATTCAAGGGGGAGCTTGGAAAGACATGAAGACAAGCGACACCAAAGTGCTTCAAAGATTCAAGAGGAAGAGAAGATCAAGACTTGAAGTTTTCAAGACCAATTTTTCTTTATATAACTTTAGGGGGAGATTGTTAGGACCATAAATGTCCTATTAATTAGAAAGTTATATAAATTAATTATAAAGAGTTTTATATTAATTGTAAAAGCCTTTAAATGATAAATGGGCTTAGTTTAGCTTAATGGGCCATGGGCTTGAAGCTTAAGCCCTTGGTATATAAGGTTTAGTTTAAAACTAGTTTAGGTCAGAGCTTAGAAGAGAAAATCATTCTTATTCATATCAAACGTATTGTAAAACTCTCTGAATGGTTCATAACCTTTGAATGAATGAAAGATGGATGACAAGTTGAAATCAATCTGTGTTATTGCTTATTGATCATTGTTACTATCGTTATTGCTCTAATCTGGGATCCACGGTATGTTATTTCTCCTCCTTTTTGATGATCGTGAGCATCATGATCATCAAAACTCTTTTCAATTTCAGCACGATCTTTGGATACCATAAGTAACATTCTCCTCCTTTTGATATGATATAGCCGTCAATTCCAAAATATATTTATCCGAATCTTTTCAAATTCAGATAGAATAAATATGGTAACCCCGAAACAATATATGAATCAGTTAATATGCCTGTAAGTAGCATGGAGCCACTTAGTACAACGGATGTACTTTGGAAAGGAGCTTTTTGATGTTTACTCCCCCAGGGCTTCCATTCAATCATCGAAAAACACTAAGGAATTTCCATGAATGTTATGACAAGAAAACATATTCTTTGTGTGTACGTGCTTGTGTGGAAATGATTGAAGCAACATATGCTTGAAAATTAGGCTCAAAGTGTGCAACAAGTTTTCCACGGACTCAATGTGCATGATCAAAGTGCGAAGGTGGGGCAAACTTCCTTCTTTTTCAAAATCCAAATCTTTCGAGTGAAGATTAGATAGATTATATGTTGCGTCTCCAAGAAAAATTGAAACATTTCTTTGTTGAGAAATAAATGAGTAGTTGGTGGGGTTAGAGCAGAGTTGGCATGGGCTAACTGCCTATTTCAATGATGGTCACCAAAGAATGTGAATCAATCAGTAATGTGGCTTCCCGACTCAGAAAATGGTTGGTGCAGAGTTCTCTTATTCTTTTAACTCTGTTCTTACACCCTCTTTTTGTTTTTAATCCGCTCACTTCTACCCAAACTCTCATTTACATTTACCTCAGCACAATAAGATTACTCAACCGGATGAGTTATCTCCCCCACTGTTTGATGTAGACCCCTCAATCCTCAATCACTCAAGGATAACTTCTTGGGTAGGAAACACTGGTTAACGTTGTTAATCCCAAATCTAGTGTTTAACAATCAAAGTGTATGAGAATCTAGAGAGAGAAAGTCATTGTCAGTCATAGATTTCAAAGTAAGTACAAATGACCAAGAGTTCTAAGAGTTACAAGAGTTACTACAAACAAGAACATTACAAGCCTATTTATACCAAAGGGTTACAAGGCATAAAGGCTTAAAGCATACAACATTGACTTTATAGAATGTTGACTTTACAGTAAATCTTGAATACAATATAATGTCCTAACATTCTCCCCCTTTGGATTCAAGATTTAATAAAAATATAGAAGCAATCTTCAGCTCTTGATCTATAAAGCTTTAACACTGGCCGCTTTAAACATTGAAGCTCTGACCATCTTCAAACATAGAATAATCTTCACTTTATCCTTTGTAAAGTCAGTCTTCTTGAACAAAAACTTTACCAAATTATCATCAAGTCTTGTACATGAAATTCAGATCTTTGCAGCTTTAAAACATTGAAACTTTAAACTTTTCGCATCTAACTGTGTCACACCCCGCTAAAGCGGAAATACGGGATGTCACAGCTAAGATTTCATTGCGTAAGGTAGAAGACAACACACAATCGTCATAGCATAAAAAGTTTACAAAAGATACATCTTGTTCCAAAAATATAAAATTTGTCCAAAACATAATTTGACATGATAAGGAAAGTCGTGATGAATGCAGCTACTTGAGGTGCCTTCTAAGGTTCCAATCTTACTTGCTATTTCCTGAAAAGCATGTAAATGAGAGGGTCAACTATAAAATAGTTGGTGAGATCACAGGTTTAATGAGTACAACACGGTTTGTCATCGAAATAGTTTATAAACCACACAAGTGGATAAGTCAACCGGTTATAGAAAACAGTTTTAATCCGCACAAGTGGGTAAGTCAAAATAGTTTAAATCCGCACAAGTGGGTAAGTCAAAATAGTTTAAATCCGCACAAGTGGGTAAGTCAAAATAGTTTAAATCCGCACAAGGGATAATCAAAATAGTTTAAATCCGCACAAGTGGATTTTGTAAAGTGATTTAAATCCGCATAAGTGGATAAATCAAAGCAGTTGAAATCCGTACAAATGGATAAAATAATCGGTCGTAAAATAGTTTTAAATCCGCACAAGTGGATAAATAATTCATTTGTCAGCATGCGCAAGGTACAGTATTGTATGCAATTACATGTTAAAGTAATGAGCCACTACCCAAACCTATTGACTGTATCACGCCCCGTATGTCCTACCTCAGCGGTGGGTATCATTCCACATGGGTAAGACCAATTAGACACATGTTCAGTCCTACCTCAGCGGTGGGTATCATTCCACATTGGTAAGACCATTTAGACACATGTTCGGTTCTACCTCAGCGGTGGGTATCATTCCACATGGGTAAAACCATTTAACGTTATATTCAGTCCTTCCTCAGCGGTGGGTATCATTCCACATGGGTAAGACCATTTAGACATATATTCAGTTCTACCTCAGCGGTGGGTATCATTCCACATGGGTAAAACCATTTAACGTTATCCATAATATATCAAGCGGCTCGCAAAATGAGCTAATGAGTAAAGTAAAATCACCGGGGACTTAATAGAAAAACGCAGAATCAACTAACATAAGCATACATACCATAGCGCATAAGTATACGGAGAAAATATTCGGTATTTTAAATAAACAGTGAAATCGATCCGTAATAGAATCGGTGCGTAAAATAATTGTAGTAACGACATGCTTTTCACCCCAAATATGTAAAACATTGAAAAAGGGGTTGTGAACTCACATGATAAGCGATTGAATCCAGGAATCTCCCACAAGTACTCCGAGATGATCCTACTTCAAACCTATGAACGTAAGGTCACTAGTGAGTTCTCAATCTCGAAGGTTCGGTACTAACTATCCAAATCGTCATAAAATGTCTTGTTGTGTTTTAATATTATAACGTAATAAGCGTATACATTGTTCTTGTTGGATTAAAGTTTCCACTATTTCGTCACATTAAGTAGCGAAAAGGGTTTTAAAGAACATAAACATATATAGTACATATATATGTAAACCGAAATGTTATCGTAAGAACGATAGAATTGAAGAGTTTCAAATGTAAAGACAATATTTAAGTGCATAAATATATAGGTATAGTATATATTTATATTCCACGATTTCATCATAAAATGATGAAATGGGATCAAGTATATATATAAAATGCATAAACATATATAAATATATTATATATATGTACATTCTACAATTTCATCATAAAATGATGAAAAGGGATAAAGAATAAATAATGTGCATATATAAAATGCATAAATATATATAAATATAGGATATACATATATATTCCACTATTTCATCATAAAATGATGAAATGGGATTTGAAGTTAGTCCTTAATAATAATAAGAATTTGTCATTTGATGTCCATAATTTGATGTCACTTTGTGTCCAACTTTGGGTAACTTCCAGGTACAATTTGGTCATGAAATTTTATGTCCAATTAGTTCAATGAGTTAGGAAACTTTTGGCATCAGTCTCATAATTTTTGGAAGAGTATAAGTACATGAAATAATACTTGACGTAAAACCTGACAGAAGACTTTACTGTTTGTGCACGGATTTTGTGAGGACTGTTTGGTAAATAAATTCTTTGAGTTTTTGAGTGAAACCACTTGGGTTTGAATCTTAACATATAAAAATGATTTCCAGAAAATGAATCACTCCATTTGGAGTTATATTGAGTGAGATGTGACCCTTTGAAGTGGAGGGTGGAATTTGGCAGAAATCTGTCAAACCACACTTTGTGCATGTGCGCACATGTTGACTTATTAACCAAAATTCTTATTCTTTTGCATGCACAATCCGATTTGACTCTCTTCCATACACTTATTTTCAGTTCCCAAAACACAATTTTGATCCAATTAAAATGCATGCAAGTTACCTATCAACTCAACTTTTATAAATTCTTGTAAAAGACCCATTTTGGAAAAGGTTGATGCTCTTGCCAAGAACATCAACATGCAACTTAAAATTGTGCATCTTTAGCTCATGCATGTTTGTTTAAGTATGTTTTTAGTGGATTTTAAAGACTTACTCATAAAATTCTTGAATAAAAGATGATGGATTTCTCAAGAAAACTACATGCATGTGTTCAAAATGTTCATCTTTGGTCTTAACATTGGTTTGATTTTGGATTCACCATCTTTTACTAACAAAAAGATGTTATGATGGTAAATCTACAAACATTAAGACATATGAAAGATGGTTTTTAAAAACATGAAGAAAGTGTAGAAAAGATGAAGAACATTCATAAAATGCAAGGAAGTTGAAAAAGATTTAAAAGAGTGTGTGTGGATTTCACCCAACACACTTGTTTTTACCTTTGATTATCTTGAACTCTTGAAGAAATGTGATTTAGGGGCTGGAGTTGGGATGAAGATATGAAGATTTGAAGATGAACACTTGAAGATTTGAAGATGGAGAGAGAAAGAGTGATGGCTAGTGAGAGAGTGAGATGAGAGAATGATTCAAAATTGTGAAGTGAAGTGTTTATTTTATGGAATTTGAGAGAGAGAGAGGGGGGGGGGGGGCGGTTTCTCAATGTGGGGGGTGGGGTGTGTGGTGTGATAAAAATAAATTGTCAAATCTTGTCGTTTTGATTAAAATTTAAAATACAAGTATTTTCTTAATAATTAAAATACAAAGTAATTATTATAAAATAAAGTATTTATATATAATATGATTAAAATACATAAATTATCAACTACATAAATATTTGTAGTATAAATGTAGGTTAAATTGGCATTTTATGAGATTTATGGATAATTTTCCTAATTCAAGGATTTCTTAGGCAAAATTTCTCGAATTTTCCTATCGTACCGCGTTTGCTGCTAAAATTGCACTGTGTGAACTATGTCATGAGAAAATGAGGTATCCAGTGTAGTTCTAACCTGAGGTGTAAATTTGACAGTTGTCACAGTCTCCCCCGGTTAAAAGAATTTCGTCCCGAAATTCAAGTGTTACTAGCTTTAACAGGTTTGCTAGCAAGGAGATGAGGGTACTTATTAATTGTGTAATCCTCTCGTTCCCAAGTGTACTCAGGCCCACGCCTTGTGTTCTAATAGACTTTTACTATCGGGATTTTGCTTCGCTTAAGAAGCTTGGCTTCCCTATCGAGTGTCTCCAATCTCTAACCAACAAAGTGGTGGTCGACACTTGCGTCCATACAGAGCTTCATATGGAGTACACTGAATACTAGGGTGATAGCTATTGCTATAAGAAAACTTGACCAAAGGTAAGTGATTATTCCAACTTCCTCCGAAGTCTAAAACGCATGCCGAAGCATGTCTTCTAACGTTTGAATAGTTTGTTCACTTTGCCCATCCGTTTGAGGATGGTAGGCAGTACTCAATTTCAATTGCGTACCCAACACTCTTTGGAGTGACTGCCAAAACCGAAATATGAAATGGCTATCTCTATCTGATGTGATGGAACTGGGACTCCATGACGTGTAACAATTTCCTTGATGTAGATCTGAGCAAGCTTTTCCATCTTATAATCTTCCCTAATCGGTAGGAAATGTGCAGATTTCCTGAATCGGTTTACTATAACCGAAATCGAGTCGTGCCCTTTGGCAGTTCTCGGGAGTTTTGTTATAAAGTCCATAGTGATTTGCTCCCATTTCTACTGGGGAATCTCCGGTTGTTGCAGCAAACCAAATGGTTTTTAGTATAAAGGTTTGACCTTTGAGCAAGTCAAACATTTTCCTACGTACAAAGCAAAGTATGTCTTCATTCCTGGCCACCAATAATATTCCCTTAAATCCTTATACATCTTATCCATACCAGGATGAATCAATATCGAGACTTGTGGGTTTCATCCAGAACCGTCTCTCGTATGTTGTTAGCTTTTGGAATCCAAACTCTGTCCTTGAAGTAACGCACTCCATCAACCTTAGTTTTAAATCTAGTCTTTAAATCATGAAGGGTCTCGTCCTTCAAGTTTTCCGTTTTCATTGTATGGACCTGAGCTTTTGAATTCGAGTCTTTAAACTCGTTTGCACAAGCGCTCCCAATGCTCGTACTCGCGAAGGTTTCACCCTTTCCTTTCTACTCAGGGCATAGGCCACTACATTGGCCTTATCTGGGTGGTAACGAATTTCACAATCGTAGTTACTGAGTAATTCCACCCATCTTCTTTGCCTTATATTGAGCATTTTCTATTCTAGGATGTGGTGAAGACTCTTATGGTCTATGAAAATAGTGCACTTAGTGTCATACAATTAATGTCTCCAATCTTAAGAGCGAATACCACCGCTCTGAATTCCAAGTCGTGTGTGGTATAGTTCATCTTATGAACTTTTAATTGTCTCGAGGCGTATGCTATCACTTTATCATTTTGCATCAATACACAACCTAATCCTTGATGTGATGCGTCACAATACACCACAAAGTTATCGGTTCCTTCCGATAACGCTAGAATCGGTGTATTGCACAGCTTTTTCTTCAATAGCTGGAACGCCTCCTTTTGCGGTTCTCCCCAAATAAATTTCCTATCCTTTTGGGTCAGTGCTGTGAGTGGTTTAGAAATTTTTGAGAAGTTCTCGATAAATCGCCTATAATAACCAGCCAAACCCAGAAATTGACAATTTCTGTTGGGATCTTTGGAGCTTCCCATTTCTTAACGGCTTCCACTTTTAGCCGGGTCCACGTTTAATTCCTTTCTCTCCAATTACGTGACCAAGAAAGTGTACTCTCTAATCCAAAATTCGCACTTTGAGAATTTGGCGTACGGTTTCTGTTCCTTAAGAAGTTCTAAGATTAATCTTAAATGTTGCTCGTGAACATCCTTATTTCGAGAGTAGATCAAAATGTCATCTATAAACACGATCACAAACTTGCCAAGGTATGGTCTACATACTCTATTCACCAGGTCCATAAACACAGCTGGCGCGTTTGTCAATCCGAATGGCATGACTAAAAACTCGTAGAGTCCATATCATGTCCTAAAAGCTGTCTTAGGAATATCCTCCTCATGGACTCTTAATTGGTGATAACTTGATCGAAGATCAATCTTTGAGACATAGGTTGTACCTTGCAATTGGTCGAACAAATCATCTGTTCGAGGAAGAGGATATCGATTCTTGATCGTCAACTTATTCAGATCCCTATAATCGATGCTCATTCGAAACGATCCATCCTTCTTCTTGACGAAGAGAATCGAGGCTCCCCAGGGTGATGAACTTGGTCGAATGAGTCCCTCATCTAGAAGTTCTTGAAGTTGACTTGACAACTTTTGCATTTCGGCAGGTGCTAAGTGGTATGGTGCCTTAGCTACAGGTGTTGTTCTAGGTATGAGATCAATCTGAAATTCCATTTGTCTAAACGGGGAAAGTCCAGGCAAATCGTTAGAGAACACCTCCGGGTGATCCTTCACCACAGGAATGTCTTGGATTCGCCTTTCCTCGGACTTTCTCTCGATTACTTGTGCCAAAAATACGACGCACTTCTTTCTCAAATACTTATGGACCTTCATACAAGACACTATCTTCAGGCTTTTCCCAGTTCTATCTCCTTGAACAACAAGGGTTTCTCCGCCTTGTAAGGGTAACCTGATAATCTTTTCGAAACAACTAACCACTGCTCGGTTCCTAGATAACCAATCCATGCCTATTACTACGTCAAAACTCCCCAACTCAATAGGAATAAGATTAGATCTAAAAAGCTTATCAGCTAAGTTCAAGGTACAGCCTAAGATTACATCCTTAGCCTCTAATTCATGACCATTAGCATCCTTAATAATATAAGCATCCGACATTCTTTTAGATTCCGAGTTAATTAGTGGCCTAAATTCCAATGAAACAAAACTTCTATCCGCTCCAGTGTTAAACAATACTGATGCGTGGTGGTTGTTTAGGAGAACATACCTGTCACCACATTAGGGTCACGACGTGCTTCGTCAGCTCCAATGACAAATGTCCGTCCTCGAACTTGGCCTTCTTGATTCCCCTGATTTGTTTGCCTAGCATGATTCCCACTGTTGCTATTGCTTAGCCTTTTACCTAATTCCGAGCACTTATTCCGGAAGTGATCCCGACTTCCGCACTTGAAACATACCCTTTTCCCATCAATGACACTCCTTTCCATCCAACAGTACTTAGCGAAATGACTCGCTCACTTCCAATTGCCACAACTTTACAGGCTCCTTCATGATAGTAGTTACATTTGCTACACTTTGGGTGTGGACCATTAAACTGCCTAGAGTCCTAAGCCTTTACTCCGAAATTTTTCACTACCTTCCTATCCGTGCTCCAGATAACATCAAGATAGAAATCCATTCCTATTTTTAGATAATGCCGCTAATACAAAATTTTGATGTTCATCAACCATCAATACCATAGTTTTTAAATCTAATACCACCAAATACTAGAATTTACTTAAAACATATAGTTCTTAATAACTTCAAGAAAATACTTTTCCTTTGTACCAAAAGTTTTATCAAAAGCTGCCAGTATCACTATCTTCATCAAGACCATCTCAAATACACAACTATTAGGATCATCAATACAAGCATAGCTAGCACTACTCCTCTAATCACGCATGCGAGCTCCGCCCTCAACGCGGTCTGCCTAGCCGTCCTAGCGCTTTCCAAAGCCTGGGTTGAATTGTGGGACAATTGATGTACTAGTTCTACTAGTTCTGTTAAGACCTGGCCTTGATGAGTTACCCTTACATGGCAACCATGCAACTCGATTGTCATCGCTCTTATGTGTTGATCTTCTGCCCAAGTCATATCGGTCACTCGTCCGATTGGCACAGTGGTAATCACACGTGGCGGCTCTGGTACCTCCGGACGCTCCGTCCTAACCATCCCCCGTCTAGAAATTTGGGACGTTCCTTCTCGTCGTTTGCCCAACGCGAGGCCCTCCTAGGTGTGGTTGCAAAAAATTTCCGGAGTGGGTCGTGGTAGTACTAGGGTCGGTGACACTCTTAGTTCGTCGTAGGGGTTTTATTCACTTGACACTTCTTCTTCCGACTCCGTGCTACTAGAATTATCATCTTCCCGGATGTTGGGTGGGTTGTCTTGAAGTTGAACAGTGATGTGATCTGACACATCGGTCGAGTAAGAATTGGGAGTGTAGGATAGTGACGATGACGACATAGTGGAACTGAAGCAAAAGTGTGCTTAGCAACTAATCGCATAAGTGATATGTCTATCCTATGCAATGTCTACGCTCTAAGCATGCTCCTAGAGAGTGCAAGTAAAAATCGACATACTCCTACTATAACCATTTCTAGTCTCGCATTAACCTTCCTTAACCGAACATAGGTGATCAGGCTATGTTTAATTAAAGTCTGTTAATGCCATTCTAGATTTAGTTATACTAGTAGTAGGTTCAGTTGTTTTCATGTCAGTTTTGGACTTTTGGTTATAGTTTGGTTTTTCCAAAGAAAGACCGGTATTCTCTATAACCTTCGGCTCTGATACCAAATCTGTCACACCCCGCTAAAGCGGAAATACGGGATGTCACAGCTAAGATTTCATTGTGTAAGGTAGAAGACAACACACAATCGTCATAGCATAAAAATTTTACAAAAGATACATCTTGTTCCAAAAATATAAAATTTGTCCAAAACATAATTTGACATGATAAGGAAAGTCGTGATGAATGCAGCTACTTGAGGTGCCTTCTAAGGTTCCAATCTTACTTGATATTTCCTGAAAAGCATGTAAATGAGAGGGTCAACTATAAAATAGTTGGTGAGATCACAGGTTTAATGAGTACAACACGGTTTGTCATCGAAATAGTTTATAAACCACACAAGTGGATAAGTCAACCGGTTATAGAAAACAGTTTTAATCCGCACAAGTGGGTAAGTCAAAATAGTTTAAATCCGCACAAGTGGGTAAGTCAAAATAGTTTAAATCCCCACAAGTGGGTAAGTCAAAATAGTTTAAATCCGCACAAGGGATAATCAAAATAGTTTAAATCCGCACAAGTGGATTTTGTAAAGTGATTTAAATCCGCATAAGTGGATAAATCAAAGCAGTTGAAATCCGTACAAATGGATAAAATAACCGGTCGTAAAATAGTTTTAAATCCGCACAAGTGGATAAAGAATTCATTTGTCAGCATGCGCAAGGTACAGTATTGTATGCAATTACATGTTAAAGTAATGAACCACTACCCAAACCTACTGACTGTATCACGCCCCGTACGTCCTACCTCAGCGGTGGGTATCATTCCACATGGGTAAGACCAATTAGACACATGTTCAGTCCTACCTCAGCGGTGGGTATCATTCCACATGGGTAAGACAATTTAGACACATGTTCGGTTCTACCTCAGCGGTGGGTATCATTCCACATGGGTAAAACCATTTAACGTTATATTCAGTCCTTCCTCAGCGGTAGGTATCATTCCACATGGGTAAGACCATTTAGACATATATTCAGTTATGCCTCAGCGGTGGGTATCATTCCACATGGGTAAGACCATTTAGACACATGTTCGGTTCTACCTCAGCAGTGGGTATCATTCCACATGGGTAAAACCATTTAACGTTATATTCAGTCCTTCCTCAGCGGTGGGTATCATTCCACATGGGTAAGACCATTTAGACATATATTCAGTTCTACCTCAGCGGTGGGTATCATTCCACATGGGTAAAACCATTTAACGTTATCCATAATATATCAAGCGGCTCGCAAAATGAGCTAATGGGTAATGTAAAATCACCGGGGACTTAATAGAAAAACGCAGAATCAACTAACATAAGCATACATACCATAGCGCATAAGTATACGGAGAAAATATTCGGTATTTTAAATAAACAGTGAAATCGATCCGTAATAGAATCGGTGCGTAAAATAATTGTAGTAACGACATGCTTTTCACCCCAAATATGTAAAACATTGAAAAAGGGGTTGTGAACTCACATGATAAGAGATTGAATCCAGGAATCTCCCACAAGTACTCCGAGATGATCCTACTTCAAACCTATGAACGTAAGGTCACTAGTGAGTTCTCAATCTCGAAGGTTCGGTACTAACTATCCAAATCGTCATAAAATGTCTTGTTGTGTTTTAATATTATAACGTAATAAGCGTATACATTGTTCTTGTTGGATTAAAGTTTCCGCTATTTCGTCACATTAAGTAGCGAAAAGGGTTTTAAAGAACATAAACATATATAGTACATATATATGTAAACCGAAATGTTATCGTAAGAACGATAGAATTGAAGAGTTTCAAATGTAAAGACAATATTTAACTGCATAAATATATAGGTATAGTATTTATTTATATTCCACGATTTCATCATAAAATGATGAAATGGGATCAAGTATATATATAAAATGCATAAACATATATAAATATATTATATATATGTACATTCCACAATTTCATCATAAAATGATGAAAAAGGATAAAGAATAAATAATGTGCAAAAATAAAATGCATAAATATATATAAATATAGGATATATATATATATATATATATTCCACTATTTCATCATAAAATGATGAAATGGGATTTGAAGTTAGTCCTTAATAATAATAAGAATTTGTCATTTGTTGTCCATAATTTGATGTCACTTTGTGTCCAACTTTGGGTAACTTCCAGGTACAATTTGGTCATGAAATTTTATGTCCAATTAGTTCAATGAGTTAGGAAACTTTTGGCATCAGTCTCATAATTTTTGGAAGAGTATAAGTACATGAAATAATACTTGACGTAAAACCTGACAGAAGACTTTACTGTTTGTGCACGGCTTTTGTGAGGACTGTTTGGTAAATAAATTCTTTGGGTTTTTGAGTGAAACCACTTGGGTTTGAATCTTAACACATAAAAATGATTTCCAGAAAACGAATCACTCCATTTGGAGCTATATTGAGTGAGATGTGACCCTTTGAAGTGGAGGGTGGAATTTGGCAGAAATCTGTCAAACCACACTTTGTGCATGTGCTCACATGTTGACTTATTAACCAAAATTCTTATTCTTTTGCATGCACAATCCGATTTGACTCTCTTCCATACACTTATTTTCAGTTCCCAAAACATATTTTTGATCCAATTAAAATGCATGCAAGTTACCTATCAACTCAACTTTTATAAATTCTTGTAAAAGACCCATTTTGGAAAAGGTTGATGCTCTTGCCAAGAACATCAACATGCAACTTAAAATTGTGCATCTTTAGCTCATGCATGTTTGTTTAAGTATGTTTTTAGTGGATTTCAAAGACTTACTCATAAAATTCTTGAATAAAAGATGATGGATTTCTCAAGAAAACTACATGCATGTGTTCAAAATGTTCATCTTTGGTCTTAACATTGGTTTGATTTTGGATTCACCATCTTTTACTAACAAAAAGATGTTATGATGGTAAATCTACAAACATTATGACATATGAAAGATGGTTTTTAAAAACATGAAGAAAGTGTAGAAAAGATGAAGATCATTTATAAAATGCAAGGAAGTTGAAAAAGATTTTAAAGAGTGTGTGTGGATTTCACCCAACACACTTGTTTTTATCTTTGATTATCTTGAACTCTTGAAGAAATGTGATTTAGGGGCTGGAGTTGGGATGAAGATATGAAGATTTGAAGATGAACACTTGAAGATTTGAAGATGGAGAGAGAAAGAGTGATGGCTAGTGAGAGAGTGAGATGAGAGAATGATTCAAAATTGTGAAGTGAAGTGTTTATTTTATGGAATTTGAGAGAGAGAGGGGGGGCGGTTTCTCAAGGTGGGGGGTGGGGTGTGTGGTGTGATAAAAATAAATTGTCAAATCTTGTCTTTTTTATTAAAATTTAAAATACAAGTATTTTCTTAATAATTAAAATACAAAGTAATTATATATAAAATAAAGTATTTATATATAATATGATTGAAATACATAAATTATCAACTATATAAATATTTGTAGTATAAATGTAGGTTAAATTGGCATTTTATGAGATTTATGGATAATTTTCCTAATTCAAGGATTTCTTAGGCAAAATTTCTCGAATTTTCCTATCGTACCGCGTTTGCTGCTAAAATTGCACTGTGTGAACTATGTCATGAGAAAATGAGGTATCCAGTGTAGTTCTAACCTGAGGTGTAAATTTGACAGTTGTCACAAACTGGAATTCACAAAAACTTTTCGCAACCAATTCATGCGAAAACTTCATTGTTCGTATCCTTAACATGCGAAAACGAAATTACTAGTATCCTTCTTGATGCGAAAACCAACTTTTCGTATCAATGCAATGCGAACACCATTCTTCTCGTATCCTTAGCATGCGAAATCTTAGTTTTTTGTATCCTTAGCCATGCAAAAACATAACTTTTCGTATCCTTAGCAATACGAAAACTTTGAGTTATTTCTTGAACTTTGATGCGAAAACCATTCTTTTCGTTTCCTTAGCATGTGAAAACTAACTGTTCATTTTCTTCACAATGCGAAAACTTTGAGTTATTTCTTGAACTTTGATGCGAAAACTTTGGATTTCTGAACTTTGTATCTTCATCTCTTTGACCTTGAATTGTCTTTGAACAACGAACTTTCTCGAATCATCTCAGAACATCTTCTTGACTTTGACACATCATTTATCCCCCTTAATCTTGCATTGACAAATCTCCCTTTTCTTCTGTATATTATTTCTCCCCCTTTTTGATGATTGTGAGTATCATGATCATCAAAACTAATCAATTCCAGCACGGTCTTTGTTCACTACTAACATTCTCCTCCTTTTGATACGATATCGCTGTCAATTCCAACAGAATTTTATCCGAATCTTTTCAAATTCAGATAAAAGATTGTGGTAACCCTGAAACTACAAATGAATCAGTTGAAATTTCTATAAGCAGTACGGAGCTAATTAGTACAACGGATGTACTTTGGAAAGGAGATTTTTGATGTTCACTCCTCCAGGGCTTCCATTCAATCATCGAAAAACACTAACGAATTTCTATGAATGTTATGACAAGAAATAATATTCCTTGTATGTATGTGCGTGTGTAGAAATGATTGAAGCAACATATGCTTGAAAATTAGGCTCAAAGTGTGTAAACTGTTGAGACAGCAACAAGTTTTCCACGTACTCAATGTGCATGATCGAAGTGCGAAGGTGGGGAAAACTTCCTTCTTTTTCAATATCAAAATCTTCCGAGTGAAGATTAGATAGATTATATGTTGCGTCCCTGTAAAGCCCGTATCCCGGTATGTATTTTTCTTTTTTTAATTCTTTTTTTTAAGTTTATTTAACGTGGTTTCCGTTATCGGGGTTAGACGAATTGGACCTAATCGTTAAATATGTCAAAACTTTGGTTAGATTGCGAGAGGGAATTAGTTGAGGGACTAAAATTGTTAAAGGGCCAAAATGGTGATGTGTTCGGCCCATGCAACCCAAACCGAAATCCATATTTCATTTGGTGTTGGTTTCGTGACTTAGGAAGCAAGGAAAGAAAGAACCCTACGGCTCCCTTCTCCCTCACTTTTCTCTCGATCGAAACCCCTTTCCCCCTTCCCTTGTGGTGTTCGGTCGGAAAAGAGAGAGAGCCGAGAGTGAGAGAGGTGCGAAGAGAGAGAGAGAGCCGAGAGTGAGAGAGGCGCGAAGAGAGAGAGAGTTTGCCGGAGAAGAGAGAGTGATGCCGGAGAAGAGAGAGTTCGCCGGAGAGGGAGAGACGCCGGAAAGAGGAGAGAGACGTTGTCACCGTTTCTGCCGGAAAAGGGTGGAGGATAAGTCACGTCGAGGTAATCCCGTGTTCCCTTCGTTTTCGTTGTGATTTCGTTGTCCGAACGCCGTAAACCGCCACCACCACCGCCGCCACAGCCACGGCTGTCGGCGGTGGGGCCGCCGCTGCACGCCGCCGGGGTGGCGACAGAGGGGTGGGTGCAGGTGTGTGAAGGTGTGCGGGTGTGTGTGCGGGGGTGTGGTTGCGGGTGAGTCGGGAGTGGGTGACGTTGGGAGGTCTCGCCGGAAGGGTTACCGTAACCATCGTCGCCGCCACCAACCACCACCGCTGCCGGAAGCGGAAGTGGGTGGTGCTCGGTTGTTGTCCAGCCTAGTATGACCGTTTCCAGTAAGTTTGTAGGCTTTCCGGGTCTGTTTGGATTAAGCCATGACTTAATGAGTTAATTAGCTATAGTTGTCATTTCATGTGAATTACATAGTTTCTGCCACTGTTTTATGAAAGCCATAACGTTTTCTAGGAACATCATATTGGGGTGAAATCAGTGCCAAAATCTCCCATTCTGAGTCTAGTAAGTTTCATATGTTTTACGGAAAAACCAGTTCGGACCATAGCTAGTGTCAAATTGTCGTTTTGTACTGAAAGGTCCTGTTTTTCGCTGTTCTGCAAGTCGGTTTTGTAAAATCCATATTAAATTGTATAAAAATCGTTAGAGCGCGTGCGATATGTCCCTGGAACCCTAAGACATGGGACTTTGTGATTATGGAAAAATATTTCTCGATTTATCAGTTTATAAGGGGTTAAACAGGTCCCGAACAGACCTGCGTTTTTAGAGTAAAAGCTGGAATATGTAATTTATAATTTAGTAGTCGTGGTTTTGGGTTGGGGCCTCACTTTGACTTTTGTTATCACGTAATTAGGTGGGAAAAGGTGAGTGAAGTTGGCCGGCTTGAGTTGCGGTTGCGGGTACTTGCGTTGCTTTAAGGTGAGTTCTCTCACTGCGTAGACTAGGAGTTACTTATATGTCGTGTTAGTTCTGCGTGTTATTGTATGCTTACGTGAACTAGTTGTGGTGTGATAGCTAGTTGTAAATTATAATATGTGATTGGCATGTGTCTTGTGTACACCTCCGTGGGACTGAGGGGCTCGGGGAGACCGAGGGCTCGGTGGGACTGAGCTAGTATGGATATCATTTAATGTGAACTCGGGGAGACCGAGGGCTCGGTGGGACCGAGGAATTGTGTAAAAGTGTTGTGTGAACTCAGGGAGACCGAGGGCTCGGTGGGACCGAGGAATTGTGTAAAAGTGTTGTGTGAACTCGGGGAGACCGAAGGCTCGGTGGGACCGAGGTATGTGATTACATGTTTAAACCTTGATTTGTTTCTATACTTGTAATTGCGGTGTTGTTTGCCTACTTGCGAGTAGGGGCGATATATGTGTGATTGCTACCTGCGTAGGTGGTAGAATTCACTAAGCTTCGTGCTTACCCCTTCCCAATATCTTATGTTTTCAGGTGAGAGTAGCAGTCGAGCATGACGGTACACACGGGCGCAAGGCGAAGGCTGCTTAAGTTTAACTTTTTAAATGGGGATTTAATTTTATAACTTTTCCGCTGCATGAATTTTTGTTTGACGGTTTAAATTAACGATGTTTAACTTTATTTGTAATGGGATTTGTTAACTTATGGTTTGACTTTAATAAATTGCATTATTTTAAAATTTTAAATTCCTTGTAATTTTTGGGACGTTACAACTTGGTATCAGAGCACAGCTTGAGTGAATCAAACACATCTCGGTGTGTTTGGTCTCAAGTTGCGGCTATGAAATTTTTGGTAAATCTTTTAGAATAAAGGAAAAAGGAAAACCCGTTTGGGAAACAGTGATTGAGGGCGCAGTGTGTACAGTCAGCCGACGCCAATTGGGAAGGTACAGTACTTAGTGTATTTATTGCTTTCTAGATCATAGGATATGCATGCTAGACTGCTTATGTGGCTTACACTATACTGTATGGTTGTTACTTGCTAATAGGAACTTATGCTAGCTTTGATAGGTTGTTAAGCGAATGCACTATAGGTTGTATGCAGTAGGAACCGTATAGCCTTAGAATGTTGGATTTAGTTCTATTGCGCAGCTCTTGTTTGAGTCCAACCGTTGTAGGATAGAATCTTATATTCGAATGTCTATCTAGTTTCCACTGTATACGACTGTGCGTTTACGAGGCGACTCGTTAGGGTTAGTGGGGGTTCCGCCCTAGCAAGGGTAGTGGGGTATTATGATTATTCCTAGGGAGCTAGGAAGAGTGTGTACATGTGTCGGTATAGGCATACGTGTATAGTTTCTGTTTGGGCGAGCAACTACTTGGGCACTCGGGATGGGACTCGGAGCGGACAATGATAGGTGTAGATGGTAGTAGTAGAGCTCCTACTACCGGAAGCACAGGATCAATGTTCGAGTCGGGGAAAGTCGCGAGGAATCCAAGGAGTCGAGCGTGAGCGTGGTAGGGTGAGTTATTATGTGCTAATAACTCGTTGTAATTTCTTTTTCTTAGAATGGCCATCACTAGAAGAAACAACGCGGCTGAACCGCGGGCTGAGGCCGGGATCACCGAGGAGCAGATTAGAGAGATGATTGCTACCGAGGTAGCATACGCGATCGGGGAGGCGATCCCCGAGATTATCACTGCCATCCGAGATGAGGTGGTGGTTCTGATGGAGGAGCGAATTGCAACGATTCCACCGCCTACAGGGGGACAGCCCCGTGCCCGAGAGTTCCAGTATCGGGATCTCTCCGCCTGTTCTCCGCCTGAGTTTAAGGGAGACCCGAATCCGATCATTAGTATGCGATGGATATCCGATATGGAGTGTGCTTTTCTGACCAGTGGCTGCCCGGACAATCTGGTAGGTTCGTTTTGCAGTGAACTTACTTCGTGGCGGAGCGAAGGATTGGTGTGCTACAGCGTTGATGCTTGTCGAGCGCACTACCTTGACTTGGGAGGAGTTCGTCGTTCGTTTTCGCGCAGAATATGTACCTCCGGTAGAGATGGAGCGGATTGCTAAGGAGTTCCTGGAGCTCACGCAAACAACGGAGACGGTGAAGGAGATGAATCGTAAGTTCACCGAGATGGCATTGTTTTGCCCCCAGTATGCCGCCTCGGAGGATATGAAGATGTCTCGGTACAAGGACATGTTGCGTACCGAGATTAGAGAACTTGTGAGCACGGCACAGTATGCTTCGTTATCTGCGATGATGGACGCGGCCCGGAGGAGGGAACTTGAGTTGGAGACCCAGGCGAAGAAGAGGAAGGCGGCACAGGCAGTGACGCCAATCTCTGCGGTGCCAAAGAAGTCGAAGTTTACAGATACGCGCGCGGGTCCAAGGAGCAGTGGGTTTAAGCCCAGGGATACTAGTGGGCAGAGGGCTGATAGGTGTTTCAAGTGTGGGCAGTCCGGTCATTTCAGCCGGGATTGTAAGATGCCGTTGATGGTCTGCTTTAACTGCAAGCAGACGGGCCACGTAAAGGCCAACTGTCCTAGTGCGAGGGTAGCAGATGGGAGTGGAGCACAGGGGGCGCCTGTGAATGCCCCATTGCGTATTACTGATGGACGAACTGGTCAGCCGGGGACGGAAGCGGCTCGAGATAGAGTCCACCAGCTGACGGTGGAGGAGGCACAGGCTACGCCTAAAGTGGTGACCGGTATATTTCATCACTTGTTTTATTTTATTGATTATTGTATGTAGTTGCTTTTGCTTAAGCTGTGTGATTAAGTACGTTCTTAGTTAACTCGGCGTCTGCTGTAGTGATGTTTGATAGCGGGGCTACCCATTATTTCGTGCCTCACACTTGTAGTGAGCGTTTGGGCCGTAGTATAGGACGGCTAGGTTGTCCACTTGTGGTTGAGGTTGCTGATGTAATGTTTGTTTTAAGTAGACCGTTTCGGGTCAAGATTGATGATTGAGCTAGAATTATAGGCTTTTGAGCCGACTTTGTTTTATGGAAAAGCCGTAAGATAATTTGACGTGAATTCCAACTTGCCCTTAGAGGTTTAAATGTCCAGGTGACGATAGTGGACCGGAGAGATTTGGAGTAGTACGAGTCGAGACGTAGAATGCCGACTAAGTCATGCACAAAGTTTGATTTTGAAAATAAAATTGCATTATCTAATTCTTGTGTTTCCAATCCTTATATGGATTGTGTTGTAGAATTTTGGGAGAATATTTTTGGTAGCATTTTATCGTGAGTTGTTTGGTGCGTTTTTTTTTAGTTAGCTAAATGTTTTATTGTCAATAAATCGTTTCCTTGTTTTGTATAAATAACGGACGCGCACAAATTTCGATTGGTAAACTTCGTTCCATATCATTTGGATTTTGTAAGTAAACTGAACGGCAATGGAATAATTTTCAACATGATTTTACTATGTGAAACGAGCGTGTCCATTTTTGCGTAACTACCGACCTGGTAATAGCAGTTTTATTGCATATGGTCTTTTTGAAGTGAAAAATCTTGACGTTGAAAATATTTTGTAAATGATTTTTAAACCATTTGGGAAAGGCGCTTTTAAGTATTATGTGTCATTTTGAGTATTTACATGTTTGGGTGAGTGAGTCGTTCCGGGATAGGCATGTTGTTGGTAGACTGTTTTGCATTGGATCCTTGGTCACGTTAGTCAGTCGTTGGTAACGGTCGGTTGGCTATCTCGGGGTGGGACCCCGGTATTCATGTGTTATGACCTTGACTTTCCAGTAGGCACTAAGAGGATATAGTCTTGGGCACTTACCTGAGAGGTAGTTCCGATGTGACGGGCCTTGAGACGTACCTGGGAGGTAGGCGTTAAGGTGTATCTTGATACGGTGTAACTAGGTTTCCTAGAGCGAGCGTGGAGGATAAGTAGACGGGGAAAGATTGGGTATTCCACACGTGTTGTTTGTGTAGACCGAATAGTGTCGGTTAAGGGAATGACGCCCTTTATAATTAGGAGAATAAATGTGCAGTAACCTTTTTGAAGTACGTAGTATATTTAGGTGTCGACTTTTGGGATTGAGGCCAAACACCTTTAGTGTAATCGGAGATTTGTAGCCGATTTTAAAATAATTATGGTGATGGTAGTAGTAACCCTGAGATGCTTAATTATGATGAATGGTCATGGTGGAATGACCTTCGTGGGTGATTATAAGTTTACTGTTTTGATGATCCGTGTGAAATAAATTTTAGGAGTCTATTGGAACTCGTGGAAGTTAATCGGCAGTAATGGTAGGAATGATCGGATTCGAGTATCCTGTAGGGTATATTGGTGAGCACCTTTAGAATGGTTAGAGCTTGAAAGTTGAATCGGGATGTATGGAACATCTAAGGTTGGGAGGAAACCGAAGTCGTTTGACTAGGAATGAATCCAATCGTGGGAGTGTTCTTCCGATCATAATTTCAGTGTCCTTGAAGGAGTTTTGTTAGTAAGAAAAGTATTCGAGAATTTCCAGACGGGGTGAGAAATTTAGATTCTAGTTGAGGAAGGTCCAGTGGCCGCACCGAAGGGGTTCGAGTGGACGTGGGAACCCGAAGCGGAGATGCGCGAGAACTATCCCGAGTTTTTCACCGGTCTAGACTTCGAGGACGAAGTCTAATCCAAGTGGGGGAGAGTTGTAAAGCCCGTATCCCGGTATGTATTTTTCTTTTTTTAATTCTTTTTTTAAGTTTATTTAACGTGGTTTCCGTTATCGGGGTTAGACGAATTGGACCTAATCGTTAAATATGTCAAAACTTCGGTTAGATTGCGAGAGGGAATTAGTTGAGGGACTAAAATTGTTAAAGGGCCAAAATGGTGACGTGTTCGGCCCATGCAACCCAAACCGAAATCCATATTTCATTTGGTGTTGGTTTCGTGACTTAGGAAGCAAGGAAAGAAAGAACCCTACGGCTCCCTTCTCCCTCACTTTTCTCTCGATCGAAACCCCTTTCCCCCTTCCCTTGTGGTGTTAGGTCGGAAAAGAGAGAGAGCCGAGAGTGAGAGAGGTGCGAAGAGAGAGAGAGAGCCGAGAGTGAGAGAGGCGCGAAGAGAGAGAGAGTTCGCCGGAGAAGAGAGAGTGACGCCGGAGAAGAGAGAGTTCGCCGGAGAGAGAGAGACGCCGGAAAGAGGAGAGAGACGTTGTCACCGTTTCTGCCGGAAAAGGGTGGAGGAGAAGTCACATCGAGGTAATCCCGTGTTCCCTTCGTTTTCGTTGTGGTTTCGTTGTCCGAACGCCGTAAACCGCCACCACCACCGCCGCAGCCACGGCTGCCGGCGGTGGGGCCGCCGCTGCACGCCGCCGGGGTGGCGGCAGAGGGGTGGGTGCAGGTGTGTGAAGGTGTGCGGGGGTGTGTGCGGGGGTGTGGTTGCGGGTGAGTCGGGAGTGGGTGACGTTGGGAGGTCTCGCCGGAAGGGTTACCGTAACCATCGTCGCCGCCACCAACTACCACCGCTGCCGGAAGCGGAAGTGGGTGGTGCTCGGTTGTTGTCCAGCCTAGTATGACCGTTTCCAGTAAGTTTGTAGGCTTTCCGGGTCTGTTTGGATTAAGCCATGACTTAATGAGTTAATTAGCTATAGTTGTCATTTCATGTGAATTACATAGTTTCTGCCACTGTTTTGTGAAAGCCATAACGTTTTCTAGGAACATCGTATTGGGGTGAAATCGGTGCCAAAATCTCCCATTCTGAGTCTAGTAAGTTTCATATGTTTTACGGAAAAACCAGTTCGGACCATAGCTAGTGTCAAATTGTCGTTTTGTACTGAAAGGTCCTGTTTTTCGCTGTTCTGCAAGTCGGTTTTGTAAAATCCATATTAAATTGTAGAAAAATCGTTAGAGCGCGTGCGATATGTCCCTGGAACCCTAAGACATGGGACTTTGTGATTATGGAAAAATATTTCTGGATTTATCAGTTTATAAGGGGTTAAACAGGTCCCGAACAGACCTGCGTTTTTAGAGTAAAAGCTGGAATATGTAATTTATAATTTAGTAGTCGTGGTTTTGGGTTGGGGCCTCACTTTGACTTTTGTTATCACGTAATTAAGTGGGAAAAGGTGAGTGAAGTTGGCCGGCTTGAGTTGCGGTTGCGGGTACTTGCGTTGCTTTAAGGTGAGTTCTCTCACTACGTAGACTAGGAGTTACTTATATGTCGTGTTAGTTATGCGTGTTATTGTATGCTTACGTGAACTAGTTGTGGTGTGATAGCTAGTTGTAAATTATATAATATGTGATTGGCATGTGTCTTGTGTACACCTCCGTGGGACTGAGGGGCTCGGGGAGACCGAGGGCTCGGTGGGACTGAGCTAGTATGGATATCATTTAATGTGAACTCGGGGAGACCGAGGGCTCGGTGGGACCGAGGAATTGTGTAAAAGTGTTGTGTGAACTCGGGGAGACCGAGGGCTCGGTGGGACCGAGGAATTGTGTAAAAGTGTTGTGTGAACTCGGGGAGACCGAGGGCTCGGTGGGACCGAGGTATGGGATTACATGTTTAAACCTTGATTTGTTTCTATACTTGTAATTGCGGTGTTGTTTGCCTACTTGCGAGTAGGGGCGATATATGTGTGATTGCTACATGCGTAGGTGGTAGAATTCACTAAACTTCGTGCTTACCCCTTCCCAATATCTTATGTTTTCAGGTGCGAGTAGCAGTCGAGCATGACGGTACACACGGGCGCAAGGCGAAGGCTGCTTAAGTTTAACTTTTTAAATGGGGATTTAATTTTATAACTTTTCCGCTGCATGAATTTTTGTTTGACGGTTTAAATTAACGATGTTTAACTTTATTTGTAATGGGATTTGTTAACTTATGGTTTGACTTTAATAAAATGCATTATTTTAAAATTTTAAATTCCTTGTAATTTTTGGGACGTTACAGTCCCCAAGAAAAATTGAAACATTTCTTTGTTGAGAAATAAATGAGTAGCTGGTGGGGTTAAAGCAAGAGTTGGCATGGGCTAACTGCCTATTTCAATGATGGTCACCAAAGAATGTGAACCAATCAGTAATGTGGCTTCCCGGCTCAGAAAATGGTTGGTGCAGAGTTCTCTTATTATTTTAACTCTGTTCTCACACCCTCTTTCTGTTTTTAATCCGCTAACTTCTAACCAAACTCTCATTTACATTTTACCTCAGCACAATGAGATTACTCAACCGGATGAGTTATCTCCCCCACTCTTTGATGTAGACCCCTCACCCCTCAATCACTCAAGGATAACTTTTTGGGTAGGAAACACTGGTTAACGTGAATCCATAGAAGTTTAATAATCTCACACTGTTCCCATGAAATTTTGCCCTAAAAATGACGTGTTGTTCAACAGTTTAGCTTGAACAAATGTGAATATCAGCATTTGAATGACATTGTCATCAGAATGTATGCTCCTCAATAATATCATAAAATATTTGAGCATTTGGGCTTTGAAGATTTCTCAAAACAAGGATAATTAATGAATGAAATGAGTTCAAAGGACTTGTTTGAGAACCTGACAATGTATCAATCAGATCAAATATTTTGAAATATATTCATAAACGGTAAGGGTATCAAAGAATTCGAATTTAGTTTATATGAACAAATATAAACAATCTTTGAATAAAACGTTTAAGTTTTACGCTGAAAAAATGTATGATGCTCAACAAAATTGGAATACAAACGGGAGTATTACCATCGAAAAATTGTTTCGTTTTGAGACATGGTAATAACAAAGTCAATATGAAGTTGTACCGGTGTGTATGAATACTTAAAAGTATAGAAAAGATAATACGCAAGTATTAATCTTTGGAAACACACGGTCAGAAATGATGTTACGATAATCCGAGATCTCCATGAAAAACATTTAA
Organism: Saussurea involucrata; assembly: GCA_033807775.1. Classification (NCBI taxonomy): domain Eukaryota; kingdom Viridiplantae; phylum Streptophyta; class Magnoliopsida; order Asterales; family Asteraceae; genus Saussurea; species Saussurea involucrata. The sequence goes on from CM066317.1 coordinate 70,380,844, forward strand.
AATCACTCTTCTAAATTCATAAAATCTATTTGAAAATAGAGAAGTGGTTTGAACATTTAAGAAAAACATTTTTCATGCTTGAAAGTCGTTCTTCTTTCAAACAATCAGGGATTAAGATCAGAAGATATTTACAGTCAGAAATGTTTGAGCTCCCCCTCAAATCATAATACAATGATTTAAAATCTTATAAGCTCCCCCTTAACATGTGCAAAAGATCTTTATTTGAACAAAATCTGCACAAATAACAAGACTTGGATCAAGGTATCCTTAATCATTATGTAGATCCCAGATTGACAGGTAACAATAAAATCAATGAGCAATAACAATAACAATTGTTGATTTCAAGTTGTCATCCATCTCATATTCATTCAAAGTATTAATCGTTCAGAGAATATTACAATTCAATGTAGGGAACGATTACAAAACAATAAGTTCTAATGAATTGCTAACCTAAAACTAAAGGTTAACTAAACCTTATATACTTAGGCCTTAGACAAACAAGGCCTAATCCCATTAGGCTAAACTAAGCCCAATTAACACAAATAAGGCTTTTACAATAATAATTAAACTATTTAAAGTCTATAATTAAACTATATAATTCTTTATATATCTTTCTAATATGTAGGACATTTATGGTCCTAACAATCTCCCCCTAAAGATATATAAAGAAAAATCGGTCTTGAAATCTTCAAGTCTTGAACTTCTCTTCTTTTAGAATCTTTGAAATGCAATGATGTTGCTTGTCTTCATGTCTTTTCAGCGCTCCCCCTTAAATAAAGCTCTTGGTCTTCAATGAATCAGTCTTTGAACTGCGAGTTGAATTGGCCGTGAGTTGAATTGGTTTTCAACTTTAAGAACTTGTAGAACCAGTATGCTTGAAGGAGGAAATACTGAATTGTAGCGAACACCACTTGATAAGGATGAGAAGAGTTGATCACTTGTAAGCACTTTGAACTCTTTTCGGATTTCGGAACTTTACCAAATAACGGAACTGATCAATCAACAGGTACTCCCCTCGGCTTTTGCTAACTCCCCCTCAACTTGATATTCAGTGTCTTTGAATATGTACCCTTTCTCCCCCCTCATGATGAGTAGGAGCATCCGGAGCATCATGCACTTTCAAAGACAATAGTGACGAGTAGCAAAAATTCCAGATAAAACGTTTAGTAACCAGACTGGGGTAATCAACTAACACAGAAACACAAAAGTAACTGTTATCACAACAATTTAAAAAATTGTGTGGCCTATGTTCAGAGTTGGCAATGGGGTATATCTGATAGGACTTCCAGTTATCACTGAAGTAAAATATTAAAAATTACTTCTCAAACAGTTCCAGCAATATCACGAAGATATGCAAATGGAATCACAAAGACTCGAGCATATGAGAAATGGTCAACTTCAAGAGAAGCTTGACCAACTCCAAGAAGAAAAGACGATTTCACCTGAATCTTCCTCGGACTCGTCTGACACATCCTCGTGTAAAGCTTTCATGGGAAAAACATCTTCACCAAACGATAAAGGGTTTCAAGATGAGTGTGTTTTAAAGAATCTGAACTCTGATTTTTTCTTAGCTTCCGCACCAGATTCACCTAAGCACATTGACACAAAGTGTTCCTCACCTTCCTCGACCAATCCAAGTCCAGCTATTCCAGATATAGACTTTTCCGAGTTTATGAATTCCGAGGGTAATTCTGATGAAGAGTTTGAATCGTTCCCATTCGACAAACCTCTTCCAAGTAATACTGACTTTCTTTTGCCAGTGGTTAATCGACCGGTAAATTTTCAAAAAGACGAATGTTCCACAAAACCAAAGCCCCCGGCTGTGATCCTATAGGTTTATGCTTTTCACAAAATTAAAGAGAAACCCAAAAGAATACAAAAAGGGGACAAAAAGTGATTGGACGAATTTGCCCCTGGCACTAACTGCCTATTTTAACGGAGTTAGTGGCCAGATCCTTGTTTCAACGCAAAATCAAAACCCTGAGGACAAAAAGTTGAATTATGAAACCATAGGTACCTGTTTCAAATAAATCAACATACCTCAAGTACCAAAATTGGAGTTTACTCTAAATATTAACAATTGGTACATATATCAAAGAAAAAATTCACTAACCAAGATCAGCATTGTTAAAAACATGGAGAAAACACAAATTATAAAGAAAATTCGTGTTAAAATAAACCTAACTATTCTTTTCATTTCTGTTTTGCCATAGGAAAGTTGAGTAGGTTTACTACTAATCCTAGTATTCACCATTGGCAAGCGATAAGACGAGTATTCAAATACTTGAAGAAAACCATTGATTATGGTTTTTCATATGTCGGGTGTCCTTCTATATTGGAGGGATATTCGGATGCAAGTTGAATTACCAATTTGGAAGATCACTCTTCTACGAGTGGTTGGGTATACTTGCTTGGGGGAGGTGCCATCTCATGGGCTTCCAAGAAGCAAACTTGCATCACGAGTTCGACTATGGAGTCGGAATTTGTGGCATTAGCCGCTGCCGGTAAAGAGGCGGAATGGCTAAGGAATTTGGTCCATGAAATTTCATTATGGCCGAAACCAATATCACCAATTTCTATCTGTTGTGATAGTGAGGCTACTTTGGCTAAAGCTTATAGTCAAGTGTATAATGGCAAGTCTAGACACTTAGGTGTTAGACATATCATGATTCGTGAGCTAATCACGAATGGGGTGATTTCGGTTGAATTTGTTCGGTCGCAACAAAATCTAGCGGACCACTTGACGAAGGGGTTAGCTAGGGACTTGGTTCATAAGTCGGTGATAGGGATGAGATTAAAGTCCATCTAAATCTCTAACGGCGAGATACCCAATTCCCTTCTAATACAACGTTAGAAGTTGAATTCAATGGGAAAGCTCACTCTAAGAGATTGGAGCACAAGATGATCATCCCAAGGTGTGTGCTCGGTACTGCAAGTGAAGGAGGTAATTGTTCTTTTGTAAAAATGCATGTGCAGATGCATGAAGAAAAGAACTACCTATATGAGTGTGAAGTGTGGCCGCTTCAAGAATCTTGGACTTGGCTTTGATGCACTCACGAATGGATAAGGACACATGGCCTGTATAGTGTCAAGTTTATACTTTAGAGAGTCATTTAAATTCATGTGTATGTTATTTTCTGGTACTCAAATGGGTTGACGGGTTCAATCCATAGGACACCCGGATTCTCGAGTATTTGAAATGTGTAATGTACTAAGATGGAAATTCAATCTTTTAGATATTTGCATTTATGCATGAGTTTGTTTACCTGTATTGAACTTTATTTTTGTGAATCAAGGATTGCACTAAAATGGGGGAGGAATGTTGGTGATTTTAGTGAAATCATCATGTTCATTTTGTGTAGTTGGATTCACAAAGGTAATAATGGGGTTGTTAGCTAAGCTATAACATGAGTTAAGAGGTGTGGAGTGCACACTCGTGTAAGCTAACTAGAACCCGGGATTGTTGGACGGTAGAGAATGGCACGTTACAAAGTGGTATTGTGAAATGAGAGTTGGCGCCAGTACTGGCGCCAGTACTGGCGCCAGTACTGGCGCCAGGATCTGGTTTGTGCTTGGCGCGCATACCGGCGCCAGTTAGCTAGCGCGGATACTGGCGTCGTGGTCTGTTTGCTGGTTGGCGCGCTTTTCGGCGCAAGTTTGCTGGCGCGGAAAGTAGCGCCGGCGTCTGGAAGGCTTTTCTCATTTGTAACTCCCATCTTTAATTCCACAATCAATCTCATTAATTGAGATATTATTACCTGATTCAATATTGGTCAGTTACGATTCTCTAAAGGTGTATAAGTATGAATCGATCACTGCCTTGATCGATACACCGAAACATAGAGATTATCCTCGAGAGAATTTCGTGATACCCGGGCAGATAGGGTCGAAATATCTCTTACGGAAAGCGAGCTCTCACGTGATCTCTGTCGTTTATCCAAGTTATTCTATCACTCTTTCTCTCCCACGATATTATACCGAAATCCCCCAACAGTTTTTAGAGTGTGTGGCCAATATTGATGTTTTTTATGCTAACTATACTGGTATTCGCTACACTTGGGCACAAAAGCCAAGGGGTGGAGGTGGAATTGTTAGAAAACTTGATCGTATTATGCTAAACTCCCACTTTGAGGATGCTATTGGAAATGTGGCTGTCACGTTCTTGCCGAGAGGGATTTCGGATCATAGCCCAATGCTTGCTGCCTTGGAATGTGGTACTTCTAAAGGTACGTGGCCTTTTAAGTTTGACAATTTTACTACTCGCCATCCAAATTTTCTGCAGGAAGTACAAAATGTTTGGAATGTGCCCGTGGAAGGAAATTTTGCTTTTTGTCTTAAGTCGAGGCTATAGGCGCTTAAAAAACCTTTGCGATCCTTACGTAATTCGCATGGCAATGTGACTAAACGTGTGCATGACTTACGGGTTGAGGTCGAGGAGGTCCAAAAGGTGGTGGACAGCGATCCTTCTAACCCTTTGTTGCAAGAAGATCTTGCTTGTGTGCTTTCGGCTTTTCAAGAAGCCTTACTTGTGGAAGAAGAGAACTACCGCCAACGAGCAAAAATCCAATGGTTGGCGGAAGGGGATGCCAACACAGCGTTTTTCATAATGTTGTAAAGGAAAGGCGGACTTCTAATCGTATTGATGCGGTTATGAATATTGGAGGCCAGGTGATAAACGGTCCCGGATTTGAAGATGTTTTCGTTGAGCATTTCAGAGGTATTCTTGGTGAGCTTGATCACAATGTTAACCCAGTCATACCGCCGGACTTGTTTGAGCATAAGTTGTCTATTGCAGACGCTAATTTTATGATCAGGCCAATTACTAAGGATGGGGTCAAACGGGCCATGTTTGATATCGGAGATGACCGAGCCCCGGGTTCTGATGGTTTTACCTCTAAATTTTTTAAAGCTTCATGGGACATTGTGGGAAAGGACGTCGAGCTGGATGTCCAGGATTTTTTCTACCGTGGCCGTCTGGCTAGAGAGCTGAACCATACGTCTATTTGTCTTATACCGAAGATCCCTAATGCTTTTCGGGTCACGGAATTCAGACCTATCTCCTTGTGTAATGTGCTTTATAAGTGTATTACTAAGATTATTTCATGGCGCATAAAGGATTTTCTTGATCAGTTGGTGAGTCCTAATCAGTCAGCGTTTATTCCAGGTCGAAGAATTACGGATAATATCCCCATGGCTCATGAGTTGGTGGCTGGTTATGGACGTGAAAATGGGCCTCCCCGATGCTCGTTTAAAATTGACATTCAGAAATCTTATGACTCAGTTGATTGGCGGTTTCTTTCTTTGGTTTTGCAAGGAATGGGGTTTCATCCTATTATCCATCACTGGATCATGGAGGTTGTGTCTACTACTTCCTATTCGGTGATTGTTGATGGCCATTCGCATGGTTTCTTTAGGGGTGCGAGAGGAATTCGGCAAGGATGTCCGCTGTCTCCTTATCTCTTCACGTTGGTCATGGAGGCTTTTACTTGCTTTCTTCGGAGAAAGATTGCCGAAACTTCGGCTTTTCATTTTCATAAGGGATGTTCTCGGCTAGCCCTTACTCATCTTTGTTTTGCGGACGATTTGATGGTTTTTACTAGAGATGATGTTTCTTCAGTTCAGGTGTTAAAGTGTGCTTTAGATGATTTTGCGCGGGTTTCAGGATTAACACCGAGCATGGCTAAGAGCTCTGTTTATTTCTCTAATGTTGATCCGGAGGTGATGAATAATATTACGGTCGTCCTACCTTTCCAGAGGGGGGATCTTCCTTTTCGCTATTTGGGTGTCCCGTTATCTTCCAAGCGTCTTCGTGTTGCTGATTTCAATCCACTTCTTGCTAAGGTACGGGCTCGAATTTTAAATTGGAAAGCTAAATTTCTCTCTTTCGGGGGTCGGTTACAGCCGGTTAAATCGGTTTTGGAGTCTCTACAACTCTACTGGATGATGGTTTTTACCATTCCATCTTCGGTGGTTCAAGAGTTAGAGAAATAATTTCGTGATTTTTTGTGGGCTCAAGGAGATTCGTCGAAGGGTAAGATCCGTGTGGCTTGGGATGATGTTTGAAAACCCAAGAAGATGGGAGGTTTGGGGCTTAAGCGGCTGGCTCTGTGGAATCGGTCCCTTCTTACGGCACATGTTTGGGATGTTCTGAGAAAACGGAACTCTATCTGGGTGTCTTGGATTTATCAATATAGGCTTCGTGAGGCTTCGTTTTGGACTGTGGTAGCACCTTCAAATTCTACGTGGATTTGGCGTCGTTTATTGGCACTTCGTGAGAGTACACGGCCGTTTTTTCTGCATGTTGTTGGAAATGGTCTCTCAACGAACGCTTGGGAGGATAAGTGGCTAAACCTTGGTCACTTGTCTCGGTTTTTATCTTACCGAATTATAAATGCAAGGGGTTTCTCGAGGAGTAGCACGGTTGCGGAGGTGGTTGCCTCGATTAATGGATGGCCTTCTGTTTGGGTAGAGCGTTGCTCGGATTTATTGTCTACACCGGTTCCCCCTTTGTACCATGATGTACGGGACCGAGTCATGTGGATTAATCGACAAGGCATTCCGGTTCCATTTATGGTATCGAAAGTGTGGAAAACTTTTGATGGGCCATATCAAGAGGTGTTTTGGCATAAGATGTGTTGGTTTCCTAGGCACATCCCTAAACATTCCTTTTGTTTATGGCTTGCGTTTCGTATGCGGCTCCCAACTCAATACCGGATGCAAAGTTGGTGTGATGATATTTTGCTTTGTGGTCTATGTAATCAATGCATGGACTCCCATAACCATTTGTTCTTTGAATGCATGTTTTCGGCTCGTGTGTGGAGTGCTATTAAGGCTGATGTGTCTGCTGCTCATGTTCCTAATGCATGGGATGATATTCTTGAGGCAATAAATCAGAAAAGGTGGCATCCAGGGGAATTTCGGACCAAGCTTATGTTTGCGGCGACTATCTACTATATATGGCAAGAAAGGAATAATCGGCTTTTTTCGGATAAAAAGAGGACGGTTGAGCAAGTGGTCTCTGAAATAAAAAAGATTGTGTTCTTACGTCTTGCGGGTTTGGTGGCTCATGGACCTACGGCTAGGAGGGATGGAGGCCGAAGACTCTCAACTTGATTGATGGATTGCGCGTTCCTTGATTATGCGGCTTTTGTTGCGGCGCTGTTAGGCTCTTGTGGTGGTGTTATGTTCATTTTCTTCGCTTTGTTAGTGTTGACAATTTCTTTGTGTTTATTTTGGCTTTTAACCTTATGGTATAGCATGATTGAGATATTTGATTTTTTTGTTGGGATTCCTAACTCGTATTGGCCTGTCCGATATTGAGGGTGGAGTTCCTTGTTGGGAGGGAGTCCCTCGCCGTGTAGGTGTATTTTTTCCTTTTTTTGTCTATATATTGCCAGGAGTGTCGCATCCTTTCCAAAAAAACTTCTTATTCACGAAATTACATTACGTTCGCCAAATTATAGTGCCTTCTTATTAATCAAAGACAATATGCTTTCTAAAATGTAAAGATTAAATCTGCCGGAAATTAATTGAATTAACCATTTTACACATGTAGTTTACTCTCGTAGTCACACTCAAAGATATCAAAAAATACAAATCCGATTGATTTTCCTTAAAAAAGATTCGACTCAAATCCGCAATTGCGCACCCCGTCCGCAACATACAAAAAAATATTGAAAATCGACCAGATTCGTTTTTTTTTGTTGAGCCAGGTCCGCTAACTTAGCGGACCTGGTGTTATTTTGATAAAAGTGAGAGAAAAGTGGCTAACAGGTTAAACTACCAAAGAAAAATGGCTATTTTAATTAGTTTTCTTTTACATATTACAAAGTTCACAGTCTTGGGTCAACTTAAGTGATCAACCGGCAAATAAAGACCAAGGGACCAGGTACTAATTGTTTACCCGGTAAGTGTCTACCAACTGAGTTTACTTTTGAATGAACATTGTAAGGATTGAAGTGAGAGTGACGACTCTTACCTGGTAATTGCTTACCAAATAAAAAAGTTGCATAAAATCTTACCCAGTAAGTTAAGTGAAATGTTGCATAAAATGTCATTACCAGTTAGTTTAAGTGAAAAGTTGCATAAAATACCATTACCGGTAACCGCTTACCGGATAAGCGTCGGGAAGAAATCATTACCAATTCTAACCGGTATGATTTCTTAACTATCAAAATGGCATATAGCGTTGTCCGGATAAAATCACCCTCACTTATCACTTATCAGGTAAGATTTACGGCTCTTACCATGCTCATCCGGCAAGTGTTTATCCGATTAGCGTTTGGAAATGCACCCCCAACCCTTGGGACTCCTCCAATAGGTCGGGTTCAAGTCTCCTGAGAACCATTCACTAGGTTACCTGTTGTTATCTACAAGGTCCCAAATTAGTCGAAATATGCACAAACTAACACGAAAGAACTGGTTGCAAAAACAATTGGGTGGCCTTTCAACCAATTTTTCCACAAAATACCAACATTTATAATATCTGCACAAAGAAAATACAAAAGCTACCAGGATTTCTAGACTTCTGACAAAGATAATTAAAATACAACTAACTCTACAGACCTTACCTGTGTTTTTCAAATTCCGCATTATTATTTTTGAAATAATACATCGTAAAATTCAAAACTAATACAACAAACAAGGAAAATTTAACAATTCAAATCATATAAAACTATACAAACGGTTGAAAAGTGTTAAGACATGGCATTTCATTCTGTCGCCAATATATATAATAAAATATGTTCTTTTAAAATAATGAAAATTTGACACTATCCTCCTAGGGACTCTTTGTAGCTATCATCCGTCGAAAATAAGACTAGTAAAGTCAGATGTGTTACAATCAATTTCAAGACAACGATTGGTATGCAAAGTCGGCCATGATATTGAACTTGTAGATTCTATAGGTTCAGAAGCAGTTACCTGTATGCATATTAAGTTGGTGGCCAGTCCCGAGAGCCATGGTATTGCAGGTGTAATACATGATCAATTGGTGGCCTGTTGGTCAGTTATGCAAGAGTTGCTCTTTTCCCCTTTGCATCTCTCGACTGCACAAAGAGTAGGTTAAGAAATCGACTTAGCCACATACTTGTAGCATCTTGGTAAACTTTAGTATAGATATTGAAGAATCTTTATCAGATCGTAAGTCAAAACATATATATAACTTTTTGTGCAAAAGGGTTTGTAACCGGCAACCCCGAATTGGCCTACACCACCCTGCACCAAGAGCATCATGTGAGAGGCAAATCACGTACACAAGGAGCCAATCCCCCAAAAAAATTGTAATTCCACATGCGTCTGCCAGACACGAACCATCACGTGTTTCTGCAAATATACCACCCTGGAACCAACTGTGCTACGCAACTTGAAATCTACCTTAGATTAATAACCTTGAGTTAACCGGTACCCATGCATGGGATCCCCTTTTCTCTAAAACAAAATCAAAACCGCCATCTGAGATCCAGATCCGAAAAACCAAATGGGTCTCATTTTATAGGGTGAAATCACGGCTATAAACGCTCTCATCTCCAGTCGTCGATTTTGCTTCTATTCTACCTTCATCTCTGTATCATGGACTAGGGATGAGATCGGGACCGAACCGGGACCGAACCGGTTGGTACCGAACTTTTTTGGGACTAAAATGTGGTACCGAAAACCGAACCGTATGTATCGGTACGGTACCGGTTCGGGTTCGGTTTCGGTTTCGGGACGGGAAAATCGGTACTAGGACCACTTAGGACCGAAAATTTTAAAATGTATCAAATGCGTCTCAAAACCAATCGCAAACCTAAATACATTCATAGTGATTCAAATGTGTTTCAAAACCAATCACAAACAATCAAAAAGTTCAAAACAAATCAAAAGTTTCTTCGATATTCGTTTACGATTTTCGTTTTTCCATTTTGTTCGTTTATCAACTCTTCAATCTCTATATATACATCAAGAAACAATAATAATTAATGTTAACAACAATCAAGATAAACTTTATTTAGGAGATGATAAGCATAACTAATTTTTTTTAAAACTTTGCTTTTAAAAATTTCGGTTCGGTTTCGGTTTTTTTCGGGAAAATCCCAGTACCGAATACCGATTTTGAGAAATGTTTGGAACCGAATACCGAACCGAATACATGGTATCGGTTCGGGTTCGGTACGGTACCGGTTCGGGAAAACGGTGCTCAACACTCATCCCTATCATGGACCGCACAAGCAGGTACATCTTCGGTGGAGGAAGGGATGGGTCATGAACAGAAGCAAAAAAAATTGGTTTTGGTTTTCACCCCATAAACCTACATCCAAACCCCATGTTGATTTTGGTTTACTTATCAAGGTTTGATTTAGGTTTTTGGTTTCGATTTAGATTAATTTAGATTTAGATTTCATATTTTTTATTTAGGTTTGATTTATGTTTAGATTTTAAGTTTTAGGGGTTTTCTTGATGTTCTTGATGAAGTAGATGAAATTTATAATATGTTTTTTGATTGTTCTTTGATTGTTGATTGGATTTTGATGTAAGAAATGTTCAGTGATTGGTCTTTATTGTTAAGGTGAAGAAGATGAAAATTCATGAAGAATTAACTATAAAAGATGCTAAAATGGAAGAAAATGGCAAAAAGACCATAATACCCTTGAATCTAACGAAGAAAGTAGACGGACGTTAGTGGGAGGGACCAAATCCAAAACAAATTGCATTAGTGGAGGTTATCATATAATAAATGAAGAAAAGGACCAATTCCATAACAAATCACAAACCTCAGGGACCAAATCCGTAATTTACTCTATAACTTATTTGACCTAAAAAGTCAAAGTAGGTTACCTGTGCAGCAGCAGATCTTTTAGCGTCCAAGAACTGGCCATAAATGCTGTATAATCTGTGTTTTTCAGCTTCTGAAACTGACGGTCTTGCATTGGCGGCAATTGTCTGCAAGAGGGCATCGGTGATCACCGGCATCATATTTCCAGGCCTGTCAGCATCTTTGCTGTTCAGAAGATCGTGAACAGCTGCCAGCTGTGCATCTGATAAGAGAGCTTGGAGGTCTGCTCCACTAAATCCTTCCGTCTTTCCAGCTATAGCTTCCAACTTGACGTCTTTGGCCAACGGTAACTGATATTAAAAATAAAAAAAATAAAAAAAAGAAACTCGAGGCTGAGATGATGAATCCATAAAGTGAGCGAGTGTTCACATATATGTAATTCTTGCCTTTCTAGACAGAACTGTAAGAATATCTAATCTCTCTTGCAGGGACGGAAAATCACAGAAAAGTAGACGGTCTAATCTACCAGGTCGCAGCAGGGCAGCATCGAGTAAATCAGGCCTACTGTAAATTTAAAAACAAAATGACAGTATTCAATAGAAGAAGACGAATTTCTAGCAAATAAACATCAAATGTTTTCAATCAGAGAATGGCGTTGAATGTAAAGAATCATATTTTCTTTTAAGCCATAATTAACTCCCAACTTTTTATTTGGAAAATTAATTTCTGAACTCAAACTTCATTCCTTTAGCTATCCATCTTTTTAATTACAATAGTCTATGTATTAACTATTACGTATGAAAGTTGGTTTCCGGTAAGAACAGTAGTTATCGGGAGAAGGGTAAGAAGGGATCTCCACCCTCGGATCAATCCTAATTGAAGATAAACTGAAAATTCCATTTTAAGCTCATTAATGGGTTATTTTGGGACTTAATCTGAACCATTAGATCAACACTAATTAAAAGTGATCAAGGGTCCAAATCCCTTCTTACACTTCTCACCTTAACTCCTATTCTCACACGATTCTTCGTCTTATGTATGATACGTATCCATATTGATGATCTTTAAAACTCAAAGTTGGATGTAGAAAATATATTATGGTCATTATGCATGAGGACATGCAGTTCAAGGAAACAAACAATTATGTACACGTCAATCACATATAGTAGTCTATCAGAATCTCTTAAGCAATCAAGGTAAAATGAGAATGATAATAGCCTACAAAGACTTAAATCATTCATGGTACAACTCGCTAGAAAAAGAGATGCATAAGCCGGTAGGTAGGTCCATATTATATATATATATATATAGTTTGATTACAATATACAGCTCAAGACTAGTTACACCCATGCACATAACCTATTTCCAGTAAAAGTAAAGTTTTTAAAATACCCGTAAACAATTCAAAACAAAATATAACTCGACTATAGACACAGATGGGGATCAGCCTTGATAGTAATCTGATTTTCAGGATTTCCATAAAATATATAATTCTTGAACAAGGATGGAGAAAATGAAAACCTGGTTTTAGAAATTATATTGCTTCCATCTTCAAATTGGAGTAATTCACTCTCTAAGTATTGCTTAATTCAGTTCCAGATGGCAGATACCCAATTGTTGGATATATTCATAAACAATAGGATACTTTGCCATCATAACAGAACCATTGCCCTCATACAAAATCTTGATATTGCATAGGTCCTGATTAAGAGTTGTGAGCATATATGCAAGCTACTTATCACAAAATGACAACAGTACCTTTGCAAACTTTTAGATTTTTCAAATGCAATCTTTCAAAAGATTTGAAATGATGTTTGCTAAACGAATGTTAACTGATATTTGTTAAGGTGACCTTATTAGGCGTTCAACGGCATGCATAATAGCATAATGGCATTCAATCTATATCTAAAGCCAAGTCTACAAAATGTTGGTGATAAGTCATCTGGTCTTAACTAGAAAGTTAAAATCTCATTCAAGTCTGGATGGTTATAATCAAAGGATCTCCTTGTGTCACTGCTAAGCATGAAACTAAAGGAGATTATGGTGTGAAATTGTTGATGCTTCAATTGATAATGAAAACCCTTTAAATAGGGAAGGATACAACAGAAAAATAGGAAAACGATATACATGCCAACTATACACCAAATCAATTACAATCACTAAATAATGATCACAAAATATCAGCCGAATATATCGGCTGATTATATGCATCGCTAAGACACCCCCTCAGTTTGAGCGGGCGGTGGACAGACGCTCAAGCTGGAGCGAAAAGACTGAAACAACTGTCGTGGAAGCCCCTTTGTAAAAATATCCGCATATTGCAAAGATGAAGGCACATGAAGGACGCGAATGTGACCTACACGAACTTTGTCACGAACGAAATGTATGTCAATTTCGATGTGTTTGGTCCTTTGATGTTGAACTGGATTATTAGAAAGGTACACTGCTGAGACGTTGTCACAGTACACAACAGAGGCATGGGTAAGAGGCGTGTGCAGATCAAGAAGTAAATTGCGTATCCATGTGGCTTCAGCGACCGCATTTGCAACACCCCTATATTCGGCTTCAGCGCTGGATCGTGAGACAGTGGGCTGTCTTTTGGAGGACCAGGAAAGCAGATTATCACCTAAGAAAACACAATATCCCGAAGTCGAGCGACGGGAGTCTGGGCAACCACCCCAGTCAGCATCAGAATAGGCCACCAAAGAATGAGATGCTGATTTAATGAGACGTATACCATAATCAATCGTCCCTTGAATGTAGCGGATGATCCTTTTCATGAAAGCAAAGTGAGAATCTCGGGGCTCATGCATAAACAAGCAGACCTGCTGAACAGCATATGATATGTCGGGTCTCGTAAATGTGAGATACTGCAAAGCCCCGGCGAGGCTTCGATATAGAGTAGGATCCGAGAATAATGGGCCAGTAGTACTGCTTAGTTTGGCCGAGAGGTCTACAGGAGTCGTGCAGGGTTTACAAGACGACATTGAGGCCCGAGCAATTATATCCTTTGCATACTGAGCCTGTGAAAGGAAAATACCACGTGACTGTTGGGTGACTTTGATGCCCAAGAAGTGATGTAAACGTCCCAAATCAGTCATAGCAAATTCCCGTGACAAAGTAGCAATAATATCCCGCAAAAGTTTGTTATTTGATGCAGTGAGAATTATGTCGTCCACGTATAATAATAAATAAGCAGTGTTGGACGAATCCTGATTATAAATAAATAACGAGGTGTCGCAGGCACTGCTACGAAACCCATGAGAAGTAATATAGTTAGCAAAGCGGGTGTACCAGGCCCTTGGTGCTTGCTTGAGCCCATAAAGAGACTTTTTAAGACGACACACAAAGTTTGGTGCACGTCGATCATAGAAACCGGGAGGTTGATGCATGAAAACAGTTTCATTTAGTTCCCCATGTAAGAATGCATTCTTGACGTCCAACTGGTGTATAGGCCATGACCGGGAGACTGCGAGGGATAGAACTGTCCGAATGGTGGCCGGTTTGACAACCGGACTAAATGTGTCTTCGCAGTCAATGCCCACTGTTTGAGAGTTTCCATTGACAACCAACCTGGCCTTATACCGTTCAAGTGATCCATCTGCCTTAAACTTGTGGCGGAAAAGCCACATACATCTAATTACCGGGCGATCCGTAGGTCGAGGAACTAGTTCCCACGTTTCATTGTCCTGTAAGGCAGTAAATTCGGCTTGCATAGCATTTAACCAATTAGGATCGGATAGGGCCTTGGCATAGGTAGTAGGGATGGGTGAGATGGTGGTGGCTGAAAAGGCCGATTTGGTAGTGGACCGAGATTTGGAACGGGTGGTCATGGGATGTGATTTGACTGGGGGAGCGGTCGAGGTGGGCTGTGGAACAGATGGGCCGGTTGCGTTTTGGGCTGTTAGGTGTGAGCCGGTCGTTTGTGTTGGGTGGTGGGATGGTTGAGTTTGGGCGACGGGTGGTTTAGGACGCCGGCTATATGTGAAGTGGTATGGAGCCGTAAGGGAAGGCTTGGGGACGGGTTGGTGAAAGGTAAAGCCTGGAGGAAGGGTGTCGTCCAAAAACTTATAGGCGGTGGGGTTTTGAGGAATGGTGTAAGGGAACACATTCTCGTCAAAGGTGACGTGGCGAGAGATGTGTACTTTGCCCGTTGTGGGGTCGAAACATCTATACCCACGAAAGTCTGGTGGATACCCGAGAAAAATGCACTGGATGGAACGGGCATGTAACTTATGAGGTTGGGTAGCAGAGGTGTTTGGGTAACAAGCACACCCGAATACCCGTAGATGTTTGTACTCGGGATGCCGTAGGTAGAGGGCAAAGGTGGGAGTGTGAGAATTGAGGCGTTTGGTGGGTAAAATATTGTGCAGGTAGGCGGCCGTGTGCAATGCTTCTACCCAAAAGGATGGCGGAAGATGTGCGTGTATTAGCAGAGCACGGATGATGTCGTTTATGCGACGAATCATTCGTTCTGCCCGGCCGTTTTGGCTGGAAGTTTGTGGACAAGCAAAGCGAAACAACAGTCCGTGTTGGTCTGCGAAGGCTTTAAAGGCTAAATTGTCAAATTCTCCCCCTAGGTCGCATTGAAAAGTTTTAATGGTTCGGTGAAATTGAGTTTCAATTAAACGGTGAAATTTGGCAAAAGTGGGAAAGGCGTCAGACTTGTACTTAAGAGGATACACCCACACGAAGTGTGAAAAATTATCAATGAGAACCATATAATATTTGTATCCTGTTTTACTCGTGATAGGAGATGTCCATAAGTCGCAATGGATTATATCAAAAGGTGCAAATGTAAAAGTAGTAGATGCATGAAAGGGCAAACGTTTACTATTCGAAAGTTGACAAGAATTGCAAACATGTGAGGTTTTGCTCTTATTACATTGAGAATTGAAAGTACGACTTAAAAGTTCTAAAACTGGAGCTCCTGGGTGACCTAGACGATCATGCCAGGGGAGGGTGGTAGCAAGAAAAGTGGCTTGAGGAGGTAGTTGCGGCTGAGTAAAAGGATACAGGTCTCCGGTGCTGTTGTGACGGGACAGGAGCCTCCTAGTTTTGAGATCCTTCAATGAAAAACCAAATGGGTCAAACTCAACAGAAACTTGATTATCACGAGTAAATCGTCTGACAGAGATAAGATTTTTGATCACTTGTGGGCTGTAAAGGACATTGGGTAGGACATAGGTTCGGTTTGGTAAGTGATGAAAACCCGTGCCCGATCCATGTATTGGTAAAAAGTTGCCATTGCCCACCAATAATTTACTGCAAACAGGAGATGAATGTGGGATTAGTAACTTACCTTGGTCATGAGTTACATGAGATTCGGCCCCCGTATCCATTAGGTCCGAAGCCCAAGAAGAGGATGGCTGATTCATCTGCATGTTGCTGAATGCTGCGCTGAGATCCGAAGGGCACAATGCATTGTATACGCCCTGTGGTGAAGAACTGTTCCCGCTGGACCGCTGCTGGGGAAACCCAGAAAAATGGGCCTGAGACTGGGCTGCCGGTTGTTGAAGTGGGCTATTATCGGGCCGCCATTGCTGCTGGGTCGGATAGGGGCATGGTGGAGGTGCCCACCAGGCCCAGTTAGGGAACCCGGGCTGTTGCGAGAGGGTTGCTGCTGTTGTCCGGACCATGAAGAGAAGGACTGACGGTTGCTGCTACCACGTCCTCTGCCTCCGCGTCGGTTCCAGGATCCTCGACCTCGTCCTCGCCCACGAGAGTAGGAGGAGGTGTTGTCGGAAGGCTGAACCGGCTGATTATTTTGAGGGGTTGTTTGAGCAGAGGTGGCGGCCAGAACAGTAGAATGAGATCCTTTTTGGGCTTCTAAACGCAAAACTTCATCATTCAGCATACTAACGGCTTGATCCCAATCGACGCCATTCTGGTTAATGAGGGCAGCAGTAGTATTATACTCGGCTGGGAGACCCCTGACCAGTTGAAGAACGAGTCGGGACTCGGTAACAGGGACATCGACATCGGCCAGTTGGTTTGAAAGGTCAGTCAATCGCTGACAATAATCTTCAAGGGATGAACAGGCTGACAAAGACAGATTGCAGAACTTGGTTTCCAGTGATGCAGCACGTGCCTTCTTGTTGCTAAGATAGATTTTCTCGAGTTTGGACCACGCAGCATGAGCCGTAGTAATGCTGCCGTTCATGACTCGTTTAAGAAGGTCATCAGAGAGTGTGCTGAATATCCATTGAAGGACAAGTGCATCGATTTCTTTCCAGGCCGCATATTCAGCGGATGATGACGCCGGAGGGGCAGTTCCATCAATATGATCCATCACCTTGTAGGCGACAGCATGTAAGCGGAACAGTCTGATCCACTGAGAATATGTAACATTGGTACCGTCTAGGGTTCTGATCTTACTCTGAATATTTGTTACAGAGTATGCAGGATGCAAGGATTGGGGTTTTGGGGGCTGTTCGACAGATTCTTTAGTCATCGTGATGACTGTGGTCGGACGTATCCGAACAGAAAAGGAGAAAAGAAGGGCAGCGGAAGATTAAAGGAAGGAGAAGGTAATCAGAATTGCTCTGATACCATAAAGGAGATTATGGTGTGAAATTGTTGATGCTTCAATTGATAATGAAAACCCTTTAAATAGGGAAGGATACAACAGAAAAATAGGAAAACGATATACATGCCAACTATACACCAAATCAATTACAATCACTAAATAATGATCACAAAATATCAGCCGAATATATCGGCTGATTATATGCATCGCTAAGAGAAACTACCTTTTTCGTCTAATGGGCATGGTAGTTATTACACTTGTAAAGTCACATAAGACAAAGAATGATCAAATGCCCAGGTTAGAATATCTATGAGCGACGATCAATAATTAAATTATATCTTATATGTAAAAAGAATATTAATCAATCACTGACCTTGTGGCAGCAAAAACAAATACCCCAGTTAACACTTCAACACCGTCTAACTCTGTTAGGAACTGGGAAGATTTGATAGAAACGTCATCGAGTATAATAGTCAAAAGGTAGCATAATTATGTAGAAAGACTAAAAATTGAGTTGTATAGATATTTTACTAACTTGATTAACAACTCGATCGGTCACACCAGTATTGTCATGACCTCTTTTTGGAGCAATGGAATCAAATTCATCAAAAAAGAGAAGGCATGGTGCTGCAGCAGCTGCTTTCGAGAATATATCACGTACCTGTAATCAAACCAGAAACATTACCATAAACAAACATGAGAATGTCTTCAAAACTTCAGATTTTCACCTCTTTGAAGAGCTTAGCATATTCACATAATAGATACTGCAATCTAACATCTACAACATGTTTTGAACATGCTTGACCTAAAGATGGTTTACAAGAGCTTCTGAAGCATCTTAACATGATCTTAAATCGCACCTGCTTATGCAGAGGGTTTATATGGCATACCAGGTTTAGAGAATAGAAGATCATAAAATGCCTAAATTTACTAACAGGTGGTAAACTTCTAGTTCATGATAAACGTATGTTTTGACTTCTTTAAGGAATCAATCAGCGACGTGCTTTTCCATACATGAAAACAGATTTCCACCGAGTGATGAAGTATGTTTCATCTGATTAAAATGAACAAGTTTCGTTTGTCAACCTTGTACATTTAATGTACGTTACTCCATGGTAGGTGGACATTTTCTATTGCAGTCTTGGAAAGCCGAAACACTCCTTCAGACTGCCAAAACACATTAACCAGTGAGCCAACTACATGGTCAAATGAAGTTGCTTTTATAGCTTTGCTCGTCACCTCATTTTCATTGGTCCACATGGTCACAGTCCACCTAAATTGGTTACCTTGAAAAATATGTTTTACCGATCAATTTTTTTCTGCTAGATCATTATCTTATACGAATAGTATAAAAGATTAAGATGTTATATAGAAGGCCAATATGGATATCAAGCTCTAACACTGCCAGTCCCTTTGTAGAGAGAATAATCCAGCCTACCACAAAGTGCAACGAGGACCGTGAATGAATTGAATGAAACAAAGACAGAAGTGACGATGTTGATCAATTACCTTACTAAATATGAGCTCTCTAATAGTATGGTGAATTACTACCTCATCTACAAGCATGCACTTTTGATAGGGAGCTTCAGTAATTAAGCTTAAAGATTTGTGTCGTATGCTTTTCTTGTATTAAACATTCTGTATGCCAACATTTGACAAAAACTCATTCAAAGATAAAATTGAATTACTACCTAAAAGATTGATGGTCTCAAAAGAAAGCTAGCACATATACTATAGACAATTTTGATACAACATTACAAACACAAAGATGCAACTGGTTTGTCAAATACATTGATCTGAACTGCAACTAAGGGGCCGTTTACCAGACGCTTACCCGGGTAAGCACTTACCAAGTCACATTACCTTACTGGATGCATATGACAAGGACCAATAATCTTACCAGTTAAGAGCAAAGGCAAGGACTGGAGTTTACCCGGTAATTGAGGGCAACAACTCTTACCATCGTTAGCGCTTACCGGGTAAATTGTTACATACGGTGTCGTTTTGGTGGACTAAAATCTTACCCAGTAAGTAAATGATAGTGTTGAATTTTTCCGGTAAGCACTTACCCGAGTAAGCGTTTGGTAAACGACCCCTAAGAGTTGAACTAGTGTATCACTTACTGCTTGCTCAGAAGCACCGATGTATTTATTCAGCAGCTCGGGCCCTTTCACGGAGATGAATCGTAGTGAACATGCAGCAGCAGCAGCGCCAACAATATGTGTTTTACCACACCCAGGAGGACCATATAAGAGAACATTAGACCTCATCCGTAGAGGAGCTTGTGAAAAGATCATCGGAAACTTCGAAGGTAATTCAATCATCTGACATAAAATATGAATATAAGGGCATAAAGAAGCAAAAATCTATTAACTTGGATGAATACGTACAAAAGTTGCAAGCAAGAATACGAGTGCAAAGGGTCCCCAGAATTGTATTTCAAAAGGTCAACCTAACTCATTGACCCAAGATTGACCTTGTAACAATGCTATGCTTACCAAGGGGAGAAATAGCCATGATTTGGCAATGAATACCAAGGGGTTGTGATGAAGAAAAGGCACTGTAAAATAAAATATATACCTCTTTGATAGAATTCTGAATTTCAGTTAGACCACCAACATCCTGCCAGCCTCCATGGCCTTCTTCGGAAGCAGATTTAGTAATATCTCGCATAGCAATGGGCAGAAACCCTTTCATTGCTTGTAGAAAATCATCCTTAACCAAAGTAGGCTTTTTGTTGCTCCCAGAAGCCAATCCATGGGACACAAAGCGGCCCATGGCAGCATGAACGGACCTATCAACCAGTATTTCCTGCAACAGTATATTATATACTTATTATTTTTACATGGCCATCACCTACTCGTCAAAAGAATAACTGGTCCAGAGTTTTAAGGGTCTTAGAATCATCAGGAGACAGGAAAAATAAATCTAACCAAACAAACCAGCAAAACCCATGCACGTAGGGTCTGGAGGGTAGGATGTACGCAAACCTTTCCTCTACCCCAAGGGAAAATAAATTATTTAATGATGCAACTGAAGTTAAGATGGAACTTAAATTGCTCACATAACAGAGATACCAGCATTACTAAACATATCTCAAACAACAGCGAGATGGTATAGTTCAGTAAGGCAATGGAAACAACGTGGAAGACTATTGGATCCCAAAAATCATATTCACCACTGGCAGGGTGAACATGGAAAGAGGTAGAGGATCAGGCTCCACCATTCTAGAAAGACAAATTTTTAACAACACTACTAGAACTAAGATGACGTTCCCATTTAGTTCCAAGCACAAGTATGCCACATGTAGTATCAATTTTACTAAACTAATTAATGTTTGCCTGAAAAACATCATTTTCAGTAGAGACCTGATCAATGTATTTTACCCATTTTCCAAGAAATGGCATCCATACACCAAGCGTAGAAAGTAAATAAGAAGAGAAATCCTGATACTAGACTACGTATCACTTCGGTGGCTAAGTTCGCAAACAGATTAACAAAATATAAAAGAATAGCAATCATGCTGAAACAATGTTTAGAAATCCTATAAACCCATCCTGAATATCCAGCAAACAGATTAAGAGGAAAAAACATGGTGCTTAATGAATATCGCATGCACTAACAAAATCTAAAACACATGCTTAAATGCACTATTAATGTAAAAAGTGGGTAATTTGGCAATTATATTTAAAGGAGATTCAGAAAAATCCAAATACCAGATCATATGCATCATATCCATCACATGAGGAAGCTATATCTAACAAAATCTCATCAGAACATAACAAAGAACGTTTCTGAATCTCATGTTTCAGTAAAGCGCCCCGTTCAGCAGCTGCAGGAGCAGCCAGTTGCACATGAAAGTCAAACCTTCCTGCAATCAACCATTGCATATGGAAAGGAGGTTTCAGATTTTGAATTTATTATGGAAAGACAATGGAACTCGTTTCGAAGTGTATACAACCAATTAGTATACACTTCTTTCACAAATAGAGCAACTAACCAGAGGAGCTCAAGGTCTGCGGAATATTAGTTAGGGTCTGCACACAAGCTATGAATGCAATGGGACCAACTCCACATGAATTCTTCCTTTTTTCCTGTTGATGCATATATAAATTTATTAGTTAGCAAGTTATAAAGCAAGGTAGAGGTGCCTTTATGTGAAGAAACTGGAACATGCCTATTCAGGTAACATATGCTCACAGTGTATTCACTTTCAATCAGGCATGGAAAATATTTAGTACCATTTCAGTTTAAAATAAATTTGTGATATGATAGAAATCAATTTAAATATTGCATACAATAAAACATCAAAAGTTCTTATTTCAGCAGGATCCTCATTTTTTAAGGATCCTCATTTTACTGTGACTGGAATGTGGAATATCCTATAAGTGGATGGTGTTTACTAGTACTTATTCTGCGAATATTTAATTCTGACAAGTTATATGGTAATTATCAGAATCATATATCCACATTGATGAGGCAAATACAATACCCGTAGATTACGTACGGGCCATTGGCCAAGACTATACAAACCCTACAGGACTATTAACGTAATTAGATAACCAACATAAATAAACGTTACTCTTGTTTACCAATAGATCTGGTGTATTTTATCATTAATTTGAAAGGAACTTTACTTTAATATATATACAAGTACAACTAAAGAAACTATTTAAGGAAAACATATTACTATGCTAGAAAAGTGAACCCCTTGTTTACAATATCTAGCAACACTTAACAAGTTCAAGAACTATCATGGCATCCCATTTGTATCATCAATTCACTGAAATGAACATCCAGCAAAGAAGATTTATAATCTCAGAAACTTAAAAGGATGGACCTAAAAGGGATTCATAACCGAATGGAATGTATGAGTTTTCATGCTAGCCTTATTTCACCGGTTCGCCTTTGCTATTTGCACTTCTCGTTACAATGACCATAATTTGCATGCATCATCTCCTAATTCTTCATGCAAACTTTTTCCTTCTAGTTGATTCTGATACTTGCTATATCTATTGGTAATATACCTTTAAAAAGGTTTCTTCTCTGAATGCTTATATACCTTAGATGGCGTAATGAGATATCTCTTTATGTTTAGCAAAGCAAGCCACATGAAAATCATTTTTTTCACTTTTCACCTTGATGTACTCCGGAGGATTTACGATGAAATTGCAATTGTAATTGAAAGGTTAATGGGTAAATCTAATGGCTAAAGATAATTTCTGCCTTTCGAGAGGCCAAATTCTCTCCCTAAGGCTTTCGCCAAACTCAGAATAAACTAGTCGATGTGTTCCTCACCTCCAATACCCTCTTGTTTATACTAAGTAATCAACACGCTACCCTGCTTCACCTACTTATACCCCAACAGTAAACACTTGTACCATAGCCTACTACAACCGACTTGTCAACTATAATACCCAGGATATAACACAGCTTTCTCTAGGAAAAAAATATACTTCAATCAAATTATTGGGTTATGTCCCATGGTAACAAAAACTCAGCCTATAACAACAGTATGAACAATGTTCAAGTGGGAATCATTTTAGCTCAAATGCATATAGGCAAACTGTTATGCTATATATCATGATATAACACAGATAATAAATGTGATTATGCCCACTATCGTGGATATATGTGATTTATTAATGCTTCACATAAGTGATTCATCTAGATAGACGCAAGAATAGAAGTAATGGTCAATCAGATAATAACAGTAGAATGCAACTATACCTCACATTCATCCAAGATGTCTATGAGAAATTCCATCAGCAATGTAGAAGAAGGTGAAGAGTGGTAATCTTCTGAGTTATTAGGTGATGCTATAATGCTATCAAGATCGTCAAGGACCACAATGGAAGGAGTATGGTCCAATGCTTCAGATATGTAACTAGAGAGAGTCTGATGGACAGTTGGGGACTTACTCGAAGCAAGTCTAGAACAGCATACATAAACTCTGCAGATGTAACCCTCCATCAAGACAATTCCTCATAACATAATAAAGAGTTATGATTTCAGCAAGAAACATCACATAATACCCTACATGTGTGCCAAGATATCTTCATGTTCTTCAACTGTTTTTGCAACAGTCGTGGCTAATAATGTCTTCCCAGAACCCTGACATACAAGGGAAATAAAAGATTCAATGCTATTCCGAAGAGACTTGCTTGATTAGTGTATTTATTCGAGTAGCTCAAAAAAATGCTTCTCAATGTAAGTTATGAATTATAAAAGCATCGCCTTCTATACTCAACCAATACAAACAGAGAACATTGCAAACATTAGAGAATTTTGCATTCTTATATGCCTATTCTTTTGTATTGCTTGAAAATTATCTTTTTTCTGTGTAATGATTCTTTTTAATCACCATACGAAAACCGTGCCAACAACAGTGAAACAGAAATATTTGGTCATCTACTTAAATGGAGTGTGGCATCATGCTTTAAAGAAGAAACAAGTCATCTCTTCTACTAGAATGCTTCCATTATGCTTTTTTTAACAGAAACAACTCCATTTCATGGTTATTGTTATCTAGTTCACCTATGTTTCACAACTTGTACATGTGCATCGGTTGTATATGGTAAGACAAATGTTCTATAGAGGTTGAAGGTGAGTTCTATTGGACGGTGGTAAGACAAGCTATCAGATTTACAGAATAGAGTGGCTATCAAAAGATACCATCTACACAATATGATTTGTAGCAAAAAAGCAGATGTTAAGGTGGATGTCTTTCCTCACAATGAAGAACATAATTACAAACAAGTATATCCAGGAGAAAGTTGGAATGGCAATAATTGAGAAGATGATGGCACATCATCTAAGGTGGTTTGGACACCTACAACGTGCACCTTTGAACCTTTGAATGCACAGGTTAGAGGAGATTACGAAGAGTTGTTAGAAGAGGTAGAGCCGTAGAGGTTAGTTAATACTGATATGGGGTGAAGTAGTTCAAGAGAGAATTGCATGAGTGGAGTATGCCAAAGGGGTTTTCCCCAGACAAGGCACAAATGGAAGGACAACATCCATGTGTAATTCTTGTGTTTTGGGATTCACAATTTTATACTCCCTATGTTAGGCCAAAACAGGGGCCTAAGCTGCAGGTTTATTCGAGACATAATTAAGGAAAAGGAAGCAAAGTGGATACCTATCAGAAAATATATGCATTAGTATTAGGCAACAATACTATTTCCATAAAGTGGGTTGCTTAGATCAAGTGGTTTCCACAAATTAGATTATTAGAATTCTATGAGTAGGTGTTGTCAGCTATTAGGAGGTTATGATCAATTACGATTAAAGACAAAGAAATTAAGTGGGCATAATAGGGAAAGTGGGTTAAACTGCAGCTGTTTTACTGTTCTTTTTTTTTAGTTTTTTTAACGAGTCTACTGGTTGGTCTTTACATTCTAATGTTTCCTTTTTAGCCTAACATCACTAGTATGGATAAAAGCTTGTAGCTGTTTTCATAACCACATAAGAGATGTAAATGTTTGACAATTGAAGCTTCCTGGGTGGCAGAATAAAGCAAGTCTTTTATGCTCACCTATAGTGAAATGGTTATGTTGTTAAGCTCAACTTTAAAGCATCATCAAATCGTAAATAATACTACCCTCCCCCCGCCCCTCAAAAATATCTACTTTTTGTTTTAAAATTTTCAAATCACCTTTCAAGTTAATGAAGGCAAGCATATATTAGTTTCTTGTATTAATGATTTTTTGATACGATTCTTTTATAGTTTAATGTATGTCAGTTTTTTCTCAAAATTTACAAATATGCATGTCAATTTTAAAGCTTAAAGGTACCTTAAATCAAAGTCAAATATGGGTTCTTTTTTTGGGCATGAGTAAGAATTAAGAGCTCACCGGAGGTCCATAAATCAACACATGTCCAGGGAAAGGAAGATTATAAGTATTTAAGAACATGCCAGAGGAAGGCGACAATAACACCAACAACCCTGCAGGAAGGAAGCAACTCATGTAAGATAAAAATCGGGGTTCTACATCGAGCACGAGGGCAAACAATCACAGCTTCATTTATATTCAAAACGAAATACGGAGAATTAAATAAATAGACTAGTGTTCCATGAGCATAAGACTCTGCTCTCTTTTTCTCATTTCTCTCGTTACACATCCGAAGCATATCATCCCAGCAAAAAGTAAATGGAACCAAAGATGTTGTAGCCCAGTGGTTTGGTAACATCCTGGGAGGGTAAGTGGTGGAAGCCCTTACTACCTGGGTTCGAACCCCGTGGTGATCACGCGGAGGTATCCCCGAATCAAGGGGCGGATCGTGGGCCTGCTGTTTGGGCCGGGTCGTGGGCCGAATCGGGGCCGGGTCGAAGGGGGATTAGTCTGGACTAAGTCCAGGATACCCCCGAAATGCAATTGCCTTTCAAAAAAAAAAGTAAATGGAAGAAGATAAAAATAGTAATTCCTGCAGGCTACATATCAACAGGCAGGAAACGAAAGCTTTAAAATAAGCTGCCAAACATTATAGGACTGATGGTCAAGAAAAATCCCCTCTCAGTTCAATAAAGCCTTAGAACTTGGTAATAAGAATGAAACAACAATAATGTGTTTCATATCTGTAAAGAAATTTCTCTTTGATGATTACTCTCCACACTTGTTACTTCATGACAAGATTCGATATTTATATTCTGAAAATGAAATTTTGCTGGGTTAAGAAACATGCAATGATAGAACCAAGATTGACCAAAACCTAAATTATAAGAAGCAGGCAACATTTCCCATCTCATAGCACCAAATGCTCTGCAGATGTTCATGCTTAGCAAAACCTAAAAGCCACTAAAGACTACATCCTTAATTGCTTCCCTTAAAGTGGAGTACACTTTAAAATAGCGACTTATGAGGGCAAATACTTCTAGACCTAAAATGGCATCCATTCTTGTGACCACATCCTGACATATCAATTCTTTACTAAGAAAAAGTGAGGATAAATATTAAGATGAAAAACACCAAAAAATAATGCAAAATATGCAGGAGTCATGATTATCAGCAAAACAAGCTGAAGGGCACACATTCAGAAGTGAGAAACTTAAAGCTAAAGTACCTACTATTAGTTACATCTGCAGCCGTTGTGCCCATCCAGCTCAAAGAATCAATCTCCATATTAGAGGTCTTAGCAGATATTCTTTCTTTAACAGAATAAAGAGGTAAACCTTCACCCAGACACAACTTTTCAAGAAAGAACTCTAAGCTGCTCTGACTCGCACTCGCCCTGTTTCCGTCAGAAAGATCGAACTCATAAGCTACTCCACCTTGCATAGAATCCTCAGTAACGGACAGAACATAAAAGATATCAACTAATGATTCGCCGGCTCTCTTTCTTATTTCAAAAGAACCGTTGCATGATGCATGCAGTTTGGCATGGTCCACTAACTCAGTGCCTTTCACCTCAAAGTGAAGCAACGTCTTGCTTCCCAAAACAATTGAATTTAGTTCTGTTCCAGAAAAAGATGTAATGGCTTTGAGTTGTGCCAAAACCCATGCACGAAGAAGAACAGATAACCCCTTTCTACTACTTGAGCTAACAGAAGTTCCTTCATCGTGATGATCTGATGATTCATCCGAAAGGACTGCAATAATTCTCTCATGGAATGACCAATCAGTCAAGTCATAATGGGTGTCTGAGTTTTTCTTGAGAAATATATTTTCTTTGTGATGGTTCTTGTGGCCACGAAGATATTCAAAATTGCCATTTTCAGAGACCTTCCCAGCCATCTTAAATTGACAAGGAGAAAGAACAAACGAAGGAGCATCTTGTTGTAACAGAACATTGCAACTCCTGACATGTATCCCTGGAAGCATAAAAGGACATCTTTCACATGTCTGTGTCTAATTTCGTGTACAAAGAAGGGAGAAAACCACAATCGACAAGTTCCACAAAAAAATACCCTATTCTCTTTCAAAGAGTTTAAAACAAGAAATTACATAAGAGATCATACAAC
This sequence comes from Saussurea involucrata, assembly GCA_033807775.1. Classification (NCBI taxonomy): domain Eukaryota; kingdom Viridiplantae; phylum Streptophyta; class Magnoliopsida; order Asterales; family Asteraceae; genus Saussurea; species Saussurea involucrata. The sequence goes on from CM066317.1 coordinate 70,408,087, forward strand.
TTTTACAACTCCAACCATCAGTGCATAAAAAGCATTTGTGTGTGTATATAATACTAATTAGCCACAACAGTCATAGCATCCAATTTAATGCTCTTTACATAACTAATATTCAATATCTAGATTGTAATTTACTAGGTAATGACGTAAGGAAATAGAGCAACAAAGTTCATTTTTTGTGGAATGTATAGCAAACTTTGCAACTTTAAAGTACCGGAAAATATCCCTACTTTTTTAATTACAAAGATCAATTGAGGTACTATTCAACTAAAATCAAGTACCATAAAGAGACCGGGGTTTAATGCACTTAATAGCATGAAAATACGAGCCATAGAAAATAAACGTACAAGAATGCAGGCCTACTCTCAGATAGTAGCGTACAGATTTAGAAAGCATGACGTGTCCTTTAGCCACAGAATCTGATATTAGAAGACGAACAACAGCCTGTCTGATTTCCTGCTTGTCGGTTGGCATCCGATCATCAACTTCCTTCGCAGTTGAATTGCCATTCTTGGAGGAGCTATTTGTTTCATGGTTTAGTTTCCTGTTCTTCATAACCAATCTTTGCTCTAAAACTACAGGTTGAAGAGAATCTAATGAAAAAAATTTAGCTGTTTCTGGATGAATAAAGACAGCAGAAGTGAGAACCACCCCCATCTCAGTGTCATTGACCCCACATTTGTGAAAAAATCTACTGTCTCCATCTTGGACACGCAGTAGAGCCTTTACAACTGGGTTCTCTTTAGAGGAGCTTTCAGAAGAAACAATAGGTCTTCTGCGTCTCTTGGGAGCAACAGCAACTTCAGTCCCCGTCACAAGTTGCACTGAACAACACTTACAAGTGAGAAGTTACTAACATACAGGTTCACAATAATCTATAAGCTGAACGTCTGGAGATTTCACATAGTAATGTCAAGCATTCTATGACCTCAAAAAACTTTTTACTAGTTTTCAGTTCTTTAGCTTCATATATACAGAAAAATATAGTACAATGAAATTGTCAATTGAGAAACTCGTCATGTACAGGATAAGAATAGCAGACCCATAATTTATCTATAATAAATTCTTGCTTGATGGTTAAAAGTTGTCTATATTGTTATGTATTAGTTTTATGAAAAGCATGCTTCGATTCATAAAATAAGAACTAAACATTAGATATCAGCTCACCCATTGGTTTCTGGGGGAAGGTTGAGACGACAGAAAATGTAATGATTGTGTGCCCATGCAACCACAAAGGAAATCGCATGGCTTCATGGACAATTCCAACCTGCAGCCAATAAACAAACAAATAAAAGTTATTCTAAAAGAATCAGAAGTAGCCATCAGATATCTATTGAAATGCAATGACTTTATGCTGGGCACCATGCATGGTTTTGGAGTTAAAGGGACACAGTCGTGCGAACCATGAAGTTTTGGTTTTATGAAGACCCACATTTTTAATCAAAGATTTTACTGGAAAAAACACAGTTTCTCTTTCTATGAATCCCTCTGTCATTCCTCAAATCCATTGATACTCTCTTGCATCTGCTATCAAATAGAAACCCATATAAACTTTTTTCTCTCTCATCAAAAGCTACAAGAAAAAGATCGACCCAATTGCCACACCAAGATATTTCCTAAATTCAACTTAATAAGAAGATACTACTCACACAAATAAACAAAAATATACAATATATTGAGTAGGCACCTGCTTCAAAATGGCTGCCTCTGCATGCTCTGCATTTAGCTCTAGAACTTCCCAATCATCCTCGGTGTCGGGTTCCATAGTCACAAGAGTTGCTTTTGGAAGATTAGGAATGGCCCGTACTTGAACAGTTGTATTGTCTGGCAGATGAATGCATTCTGCAAATTGCTGAGCAATCTACATAGGTACGGAAAACATTGATGCAAACAGTTACTAGAAACCCAAAAATTCATCCTCGAACAAGTTTTTCATGAGATAAGAAAGAATACGAGAGAGATTATGTGGGAGATCGAAGATAAAAAAACATGATCAAACAGAAATTTATCGTAAATAAGTATATATCTCCCCATCCATGCACATTGCATATGACATCTGTCAATACCTTGGGTATTATGAACTTCAAAGCTGGTATCGATCGTATATGTATCTAAATAGTTGCTAAATATATTAACTGTTGATAAATGTACCACATAAATAGCTGTTGAACTTATAAAACAGAAATAATATCTGCTCAGTCCCATGATTGTAAGCTTCAACTCTAACCGCAGTTTAATGAAAAAAATTGGATTGAAATCTAGGGACCAAAATCAATACCATTATACCCCCTAAGAATGATACTGGTAAATAGGTATTTTATTTTCTTGTTTGTACAAAAGACGAAAGACTGTGTAGACAAAGCTAAATTATATTTAGCGTTAAAATTCAAAACGTAGCTGTTTTTTTATCTGATAGGAGGAAGTACTTTCTTAGAAATAGAATGAAGTTAGATAAACTTAAGTATTTGAGTTGAGATTGCCCACGGTAGATTTGGAAGCTTCTATTCCATGTGCGCACAGAATTCAAGGTTTAGTTCAACCAATTTTGATCCAATTCCAATTCGAAACCTTGAATTTCATCTTCCAAATACTATCATAAGGTCCTTACAATTTTTGATGTCTACTCGTAATTCAGAATTGCTCATAGAAAGTGTTAAATAAGTGAATTTCAAAGCTAGAAGCTGGATTCAGAAAACCAAACACAAAACACAGAGAGAGTTGAAATTGAGAAATACAAGAGAAGGAAGATAGGTATAGAGATAGATGAATACCTCAATGGCGGAAGAGGTAGAGGATGCGGAGCCAGACCAAGCAACGTACCAGACGTCATCATTGTTGGCAATTGAAGAAAGCTCAAGAGCCAGAAATGAAAATAAAGGGGCAGAGGAAGAAGTTGATTGAAGAGTTTGAATGAGATGAAGTGGTAGTGAAACGTAGCATCCTTCCAGTCCTCTTACTGCTCTAACTTTCATCTCCATATTTAAGCAAGCTTCCTAATGGAATTCAGAGAGGAACAGGTTTAGCAGTTTGACGATAGGATGACCGCTGGTATTTGCTTTCCTCGAGGTGTTCTATTCACCCGATCTCGACTTCCACAAACATTAGGCCATGAGTACAAGTGCCACATCAGCTTTTCTCAATCCCTCCCTCAATCCCTAAACACCATTATCTCATTCTTTCAAATCCTTTTGCCACCTCATTTATTTTAATTTTTTTATTTATACATTTAATTATTTAACAAAATAAAAATATTTATATATTTTTAATAAATAAAAATAAGATAAATAATAAAAATTAAAATTCATATCATTCATTAAAAATAAAAATTACAAAATAAATTTAAAAATCTACTCGTCGTCATTGTTGGGAACTTGGATACGCCAAATATGTTCGACCAAATCCGACCGAAGGTTATTATGAGTGTCCCGGTTTATGACTTCTCGAACATTTGCCGCGCGTTGTGTCTCACTGATTTGGCTTTCGATATCATCCGTGAAAAAGTCGTTTTCCACGTCACCACAAATAGCATGGTTTTCGTCTTCGAGTATCATATTGTGTAATATGACACAAGCGTACATAATGTTTGCCAATCTTGAGAGTTCCCATCCGCGTGCCGGGTTATGAAGTATATGCCAACGTGCTTTAAGCACGCCAAAAGCTCGTTCAACATCTTTACGTGCGGATTCTTGTGCGGACTTGAACTTTTGTCGTTTAAGGTCTTGTGGGCACGTAAATGATTTTACGAAAGTAGCCCATTCCGGATATATCTCATCTGTTAGATAATATCCGTGCTTGTAGGTGGCTCCATTCACCTCAAAAGGGCACTCGGGTGCTTTTCCATCATATACATCGTTGAAGATGGGCGACTGATTGAGAACATTGATGTCGTTGTTGGAACCGGCAACACCAAAGTATGCGTGCCAGATCCATAGATCTTGAGAGGCCACTGCTTCTAGCATGATTGTTGGGTGCTCATGATCACCTCTCATGAATTGACCTCGCCATGCATTCGGACAATTTGCCCACGCCCAATGAGTACAGTCTATGCTGTCGAGCATGCCGGGAAATCCGTGTTTAGCTTCATGCGCGGCGTACAACTTCTGAATATCAATAAAAGTAGGCTTGCGTAAATATTTTTGACCATACAGTTCAATAATACATGTGCAGAATTTGTACAGACAATCTCGTGACGTTTTCTCTCCCATACGGAGGAACTCGTCAAGTGCGTCAGCAATTACTCCATACGCCAATTTCCGAATAGCGGAAATACACTTTTGTATCGGAGAAAAACCTTGTTTGCCTAACCCGTCAAACCGAAGTCTAAAATACCGATACCCTACTTCTAAATCTTCAACTATTCGTTCGAATAGTTGTCTGCTCATCCTGAACCGCCGCCTAAACATATCCGGTGTATAAATCGGGTTGACACCAAAGTAGTCCCGCATAAGCCGCTCGTTTGCAGTTACTCGACCTCTTTCAATGTTTGCGGCCCTCTCTCTTGTTGACGATGAGGCGGTGCTACCATACATCGATTGTGCAGTCTGTCGAAAAATTTCCCTTTGTAGATTCAACAACTCGTCGGTGTCTACGGATGATGATGATGCGGTTGGTGAACCGGGTTGTGGCGAATCCATATTGTTTAAAATATAGAGAATGGAAGAGTGTTTGAGAGAGTTTGATAGGTGTGAAAAATAAGAGGTTGAGAGAATTTGAGAGAGTTTGAGAGGTGTGAAAAATAAGAGGTTGAGAGAATTTTAGAGAGTTTGAGAGGTGTGAGAAATAAGAGGTTGAGAGTTAAATATATAGTGGGATTAAATTGAGAAAAAAATGTATTTATTTTTGTTTAAAAATAGCCGTTCAACGGCATTATTTTTAAAAATTAAATAATTTTTTTTAATAAACCTTCGGGATGAATCGAGATCCCGAACCCGGAATCCATCCCGCCCCGCCATCCCCGCAAGGGCCGTAGCCCATTCCCGCTGAGCCCGAAGGCATCCCGAGCCCCATCTTTCGCCGGGTACGGATGGCCTTATGATTTTTGGTTTTTAAATATTAAAATATATATAATAAGTTTTTTTTAGAAACGCATAATTTATTGGCTTATGATTAAGGAGAACTATAAAATTTTCCCTTTTTTCATAACATGTTATTAACATACTAGTTGAGTACCCGCGCAATGCGGCGGGGATGTTAAAGTTCTATCAAGATACATTTAAGTTTTAAACATAAAATTTTGCAAAATGTTTGGTGGTTCATATATTGTATTAAAAGTTTTTCACAATGCGACGGGATATATCGTAGATTAAAAAAATGAAAACTTAATGCAATTTCTTATTCAAAAAGTCTAAATTTTTGTTTAAACAAAATAGAAATTACAATCATGCTTTAATCATATACAACCATCACTCAAAACTTCTCGATAAACCACAATTGATGTGTAAACTCCCTTTGGTTTGAACTTTTTGGTATATCATAATAGTTTGTTAATCATTGTGCACCAAACCATCAGCACTGCCTAAGGGCATCTCCAATGTATTTCTGTATTTTACTCTTTATTATAAAGAGTAAAATAGAGAATGTGTTAAATCTTCTCCAATGTATTACTCTATTTTACTCTTTAAAAGAGAATATTCTAAGTATATTCTCTTTTATTTTGATTACATATTTTTTCAATAATTCTTCTATATTTATTAACTTTATAAATTGCATCCTTATATTTTTTATTTTCACAATACTCTTATATTTATTAACTTTATCATATCATTTTAACAACGTTATAATTCATATTTAGTTGGATAAATTTAAATTAATTTAAAACTTAAAAGATAAATCTAAATCTAATTTTATTAAAATTGGTATTATACAACAAATAAAATAAAAATACAAGAATCTAAAAAATAGAAGGGTCATTTGTAATTTCAGAAGTTAGAAAAAAATAGATAGTAGTGAATAGTAACTCTTTATATATATAGAGTTACTATTCACTTCTCTATTTTAGAGAGTAAAATAGAGAGTTTATTGGAGAGGATATAGAGAGTAAAATAGAGAGTTCATTGATGATGGTCTAACCCCTAATCCAATTTCGTCTAACAATTGTCCTATCCAAAGTCCAAACACACTGAATTATATATAAACTTAAAAATGGGCCATATGTTGGGTAAACTATAAATGGGCCTATTACCCGAACCCGATAACCGTTTAAAGTAATCAATCGTCGATTTGAGAAATAGGAATCGATCCACTACTTCATTTTTTGACCTAGGGTTTTCTTTCATGGCGTACTCTGCTCTCATCTTCATTCTCTATCTCTCAAGATCACCACCAAGCTCTCTGCTTCTGTATCACCCCGTTCATCATCGTTCGTCAAATCGACGTCAAATCCCCAAATTTTGTCTTCCTCTCGACGTTTTTCAAGGTTTGTTTCTTAGAAAATCGCAACCTCTTTTATTGATAAGTTGATTGACTGTCTTGTTTTAGTTTTAATTTTACAATATTATGTGACATCGAAATGAAATCGATTGGAGTAAGTAATAATGTCAAAGGTGTACCATACTTCTTCCTATTCTAGTTGCTGAAATAAACTCCCTAAATTCTTTCTAGATTTTTGGAGTGGACTCCTTTTCGGAATTAGATTTGGATATTTACACACGTAAATTAGATTACAAAGATATTGTGGCATTGATTTTGGTTTACATGGCATGCTTCTATTTGAAATGTATGAGTTATATTATAACAAGCACCCTATTTTGTTATGACAGAGAAGTATCTTAGAGTTTGCCTAATAGTCAGAACACTTTTAGTAATATGCATGTAGGGTGATTTGTTGCAGTTAACTCGTTCGAACATCAAAGTAAACTTGATTTTATGTTTAAGGTGATTGTAATTAAATCTATGTATATGTTTTTTAAGAGAGTGAATTGAATTATACTCTTGCCATCCCCCTCCCAAGTGACTTTTGAGGTCGTGGTGTTCCCTGCTTAAGAACTTTTTCCTTGAAAAGGTCAAACCTAGGGTCCTACAACATCGACGATTATCCTCAATATTCAAAACACTTTTTTTCCAAATTCAAACTTACTAAGAATATTGTTACAAGTTTAATACCAGTACTAAATCCTACCCTGAGACTTGAGTTGGTTGGTTTGGTTTTTAACATCACTAATAAATGCAAAACAGAAAAAGCAAAAGTAACTCCTATTGTCAGGAAAACACACACACACACACACACATTCCAATAGCCTCTAGAGTATTCTTTTAGCTAATTTTGAACTACTTTGAATGACCTGAATCATTTACCGGTTTCTTACTGTCATTTTGGCGGGTAATTTGTTGTTTACACGAAAAAATGCAACAAAATTTGTTTTGACCTCAATTATGCTTTTGCCTAGTTTTGTCATGATTCTTGTCTATTTTCTTTTAAAGAGAAACCAAGTCAATTTTACTAAAGTTTATTTATGACTTCACAAAAATCATAACTCGTTCACTTTATGTTGTAGCCATTATAAGAGAGCATCAATACCAATTTAGGAAACAGGAAGGATCTCTAATTACATCATGGTTTCAAAGTAAGGCATTTAATGCAGTTGGGGATATGCAGTAGCTTGCAGAAGACCACGAGGTGCTTCCGTTATAAAAGTTTGAAGGTATCTCTCATTGTCTTACTAAATTATATGCTGTAATGATGTAGTTTATTCAATAGCAACCCATCAATATTGTTTTTATGACAACACTCACCAATCAATTCTATAACTCCAAAATTCACTCACCAATATTGTTTGGAAAACGTCAAATATTTCAAAAAGATAGACCTGGAATTTAATGTCAATATAAGAAACCAGATGCAGCTTATATCTCACCCAATCTATTCTCTAATCATCAAGTCCTCCCACTTGATATCACACTGAAACTTTGGCCAGTACATCTGTCAATTCAATTTGCAAAACCCATTACAACTTGGAATTTTAACTTCTCCAAATTACATTATGAACATACTCGCATATGTTTAAATGAGCTAAAATAAGTTTTATACCAGATTTTTGTCAATAATTTCTAGTGCCTTCTCATAATTGCGAGGCAATTTCACTCTTTCCCACAACTTGTTTGGCATATGAGCCCTCTCTATAGTTTTCATATACAAGTAGATGACTCCTGCCGCAAAGAAAGTAATGAATAATATAAGACCAAATAATGGATAAAAGTACACAAATGATAACCACGCTACGAAAACATTTTCAACAAATTTTAAAGATTCAGTTCCAAAGCAAATACATGATAAGAACCAAAAAAACACAATAAAAGTCTACAACTATGTTAAAGACAGTACCATCATGATCACGGATGGTAGCGTAACGACTATTGGCAAGGGGGCATGAGCTCCGATTACAAACCCCGGTCAAATTGTAAGCGTTCCGACAAAAAATCCCAACCATAATTCTGATTAAACAAATCATTAAAACCAAAAACAGCAAGGTAACATTAGAAAACAAGTTCCCAAAAGTCAGTGTGAACAAAGTATGGAGTTGTCCTGTTCTCATGGACAGAGGAAGTACTACACAAAATGAATCAATAAAGATATCTCAAGACTCACTTGGCCATAAAACTGCAGTGCTTATGCCTGAGGACTTGCCATATAACCTCATCATCCTGCATTGTGTATTGACTTCAAATTCACCTGTTTTAACATCCAAATTTTGGGGTTATGATTAACAAATGGATGCATCAACCGGAAGTTCTGATAAGAGAAAACGCCAGAAGCCCATACACAAATAGATAATTACCTTAATTAACGAACTAAACTCATTGCACTTAACAATAAAACCCGAGATAGTGTTCCAAACAATCTAAAGTCAGAATACTTGTCTTTAGGCAATGCATTCATTTTTAAAATCTGATAACAAAACACATAAACATTCTAATTTGAACTCGTTACATCTATCAGACGAACCAAAAATATTAACCGAATTAGAGAAACAAAGAAACATTTGATCATATACAAATATAAGCGTTGGAAAACAAAATAATTTTAAACCTTAATAAAAAACAAATAACATTGATCCTAAAAAACTGAAAAACAAGCAATTTTAAACCTTAATAGAAAACACAATAGCATTCCTCACTTTCCGCTTTAACAACTTTACATCTGAAACAACGACAGGACCGTAAGAAGATCGGTGATGGGTGAGATAATATAGTATAAATATAGATATGTTTGGAAACAAAAAGGTACTGATTGATTCACAACTTAGATATCAAGAACCATAGGAGAGGTTTTGAAGAAAAAAAGGTAAACTTACTTCTGTGCCTTTTCAAAAACAACTAATTATATATATAACCAAACTGAATGCTTTCTTTTTGTTACACATTAAAATAAGTTCAGCACCACCACCATCAATCAATTTTGGTTCTTCGATTTTCTTCAAACTTCACCATTACTAAAACTTCAACATTTTTTTAAATCGAACAAAAGAAGGGTTTCAAAATCAAAACCCAACAATTGAAAAATCAAAATTTCAGAAGCAAACATCTGAAGAAACCCAAAATCGAAAAATCAAAATTTCAGAAGCAAACATCTAAAGAAACCCAAAATCGAAACCCAACAATCGAAAAATCAAAATTTCAGAAGCAAACATCTGAAGAAACCCAAAATCGAAGCTTACTGTCGAAACCCAAAAAATTACCTGGGCGTGTTCGTCTGAAATCGATGAGATGCAACCCATTTTTCTGTGTGTTCGTCTGAAAGCAAACATTTACAGAGCTTAGAAAACCTAGAATTGTTACTCTAGAAGAAAAATAAACAAATCGTTTGATCGTGGATGTATGAGAAACAAAAAACAAAAATGTTACAATCCAAAGCCACAGAACAAACCCTACGAGAACCGTGAAACCCTAAACTTTTACCTGAAAAATAGAGGCAATGGAGAGGTGAAAGGAATGGAGAAAGAAACCTTTGGTTCGTATCTGAGAAGAAATCGATTTAAGAGACACATAAACAAACCTAACTGTGAATAAACCGTGAAGAAATAGAAATCTTACCTGAGCAAATAAATTAAAAAAAATATCAACAACTGCAAATAAATTCAATACCCACACCTTGAGGAATAGAGAGGCCTGTAACTGTAATGGAACTGTAATTGGAACTGGAATCTGATGCATGTATATATGGGTAGAGGATGAACGATTTAATCTGAACCATAGTTTGGGATAAGCATTAACTGAGTGAATCTGGGGAGTTTGAGATTAGAGATAAGTTTAGAGTTCAGAGAGATTGGGGGAAATGATCCGTGTGAGAGAGACGAGTATAATATTAAGTTTAGAGATAAGTATTGAAATGATCCGTGTGAGAGAGAGGGGTATAATATTAAGAGATTTTAGAGGTAACAATTAATTTTCAGTTTTATTAAAAATAATAAAAGAAAAGCAGAATTAGCAGGCTTAAATAAAGGAAGAAAAGGAATTTAATTAATTTTTTAAATAAAAAAAGATTTAAGACTTTAAGACTTTTGAAAATATATCATGTGATCGTAATTAATTGTTTTTATATTCATGTAATCGCATTAATTGTTTTTATTAAATTATAGTGTATTATATGAATTTTTTAACTTCTATAAACCGTTTTTTCGATTTTTTTCATGTTCATAAACGGTTTGTTTGAGTTTTATAAATTATTTTTTCAAAAACTTCAAGATTTTTATGTTTCATAAATCGTTTTTCGAAATTTTCAAGTTTCATAAATGATTTAATAATCTCTTTGTTGGATTTTTAATTTTAACATATTTTTCTCTAACATAAATAATCTTGATTTTTTTAAAAATAATTATATATTTTTCAGGCTTAAATAAAGGATGAAAAGAAATTTAATTAATTTTTTAAATAAAAAAGATTTGAGTTTAAGTTGTTAGAGAGATAAGAAAAGATAACTACAACAATTAGTTTTCAGTTTTATTAAAAATAATAATAGAAAAAGCAGAATCAGCATGCTTAAAAAAAGGAAGAAAATGAATATAATTAATTTTTTAAATAAAAATAGATTTAAGACTTTAAGACTTTTGAAAATATATCTTGTGATTGTAATTAATTGTTTTTATATTCATGTAATCACATTAATTATTTTTATTAAATTATAGTGTGTTATATGAATTTTTTTTAACTTCTATAAACCGTTTTTTCGATTTTTTTCATGTTCATAAACTGTTTGTTTGAGTTTTATAAATTATTTTTTTAAAAACTTCAAGATTTTTATGTTTCATAAATCGTTTTTCGAAATTTTCAAGTATTATAAATGATTTAATAATCTGTTTGTTGGATTTTTAATTTTAATATATTTTTCTCTAAAATGAATAATCAAATTTTTTTTCAAAATAATTATATATTTTTCAGGCTTAAGTAAACGAAGAAAAGGAATTTAATTAATTTTTTAAATAAAAAAAGATTTGAGTTTAAGTTGTTAGAGAGATAGGAAAAGATAACTACAATAATTAATTTTTAGTTTTATTGCTTAAATATAGGAAGAAAAGGAATATAATTAATTTTTTAAATAAAAAAAGATTTAAGACTTTAAGACTTTTGAAAATATATCATGTGATTGTAATTAATTGTTTTAATATTCATGTAATTGCATTAATTGTTTTTATTAAATTATAGTGTATTATATGAATTTTTTAACTTCTATAAACCGTTTTTCGATTTTTTTCATGTTCATAAACTGTTTGTTTGAGTTTTATAAATTATTTTTTCAAAAACTTCAAGATTTTTATGTTTCATAAATCGTTTTTCGAAATTTTCAAGTTTCATAAATGATTTAATAATCTGTTTGTTGGATTTTTAATTTTAATATATTTTTCTCTAACATAAATAATCTTATTTTTTTCAAAATAATTATATATTTTTTCAGGCTTAAATAAAGGAAGAAAAAAAACTTAATTAGTTTTTTAAATAAAAAAGATTTGAGTTTAAGTTGTTAGAGAGATAAGAAAAGATAACTACAACAATTAATTTTCAGTTTTATTAAAAATAATAATAGAAAAAGCAGAATCGGCATGCTTAAATAAAGGAAGAAAATGAATATAATTATTTTTTTAAATAAAAAAAGATTTAAGACTTTAAGACTTTAAGACTTTTGAAAATATATCTTGTGATCGTAATTAATTGTTTTTATATTCATGTAATCACATTAATTATTTTTATTAAATTATAGTGTGTTATATAAAAAAATTTAACTTCTATAAACCGTTTTTTCGATTTTTTTCATGTTCATAAACTGTTTGGTTGAGTTTTATAAATTATATTTTCAAAGGAAGAAAAGGAATTTTATTAATTTTTTAAATAAAAAAAGATTTAAGTTTAAGTTGTTAGAGAGATAGGAAAAGATAACTACAATAATTAATTTTTAGTTTTAATGCTTAAATATAGGAAGAAAAGGAATATAATTAAAAGAAAAAGATTTAAGACTTTAAGACTTTAAGTCTATATGCTTTATAAGATAGTATAGATATATGCTCCTCTAAAATGAACTTGGGGTTTTTGAAACCTTTTTTAAGAAAGAAAAGAAAGGGGGAAAGAGAGATAAAAAAACTAGTGTCATTGAAACTTTTTTAAAAGATAAAAGAAAAGAATGGAAGGAAAGTATTGAAATCATCATCAACTGATATACTATAATTTTTTCTCAATGAATTATTAAAAATCAAAATCTCTAAAAAGAAATTACTTCCAACTCAAACAACTATTCTATTTTAGATGGCGTTCATTTGTATAGTTTTCCCTTGAAGTTTGTATAATCTGTTTCGTTGAATATATTTTGTCGGCGTATTTTATTTGGAACACTTCTTATCATATTTTAGTCAGTGTTTGGGTAAAAAATCACAAGTCACGACCGACGACAAAAACCAAACAAATAACACACGACAAATCTTGTATTAAGATAAGGTCATGTAAACTACTCACGATCGTGACCCTAGTCGTCACTTATGATGATGGACGTGAGATACTCGCGACCAGCGACTAGGTTCCCCAGGATGATCGTACGATCATCGTAAGATATTAACTCTCGACAAGCGTTTCTTTGTCTCATACAGGTCTTGGAGCTTTAATGATACAACGTTCATAACGGAAGAATCACCATCAAAGGCAGTAAATGACCAAGACCGTTACATGCATTTATGAAGACCAAATATTGCTAACAAGTCTATATAAACCAAGCTTTCCACGTTATTTGGACACGAAGATCGACAGAGCAAAAACCGAGTACTCAAGCAAGCAATTTCTCTCTCGAATAAACTCACGACTAAAGCTTTATTACTCCCGACGCAAGAAAGCAATCTCACGACCAAGTGTATTTTTGCTTTTATTGTAACACATTGTACTTTCGATATTTGTTTCTAAAGGACATCGTCCCTGTTTGACGACCATAGTGCACAGTCGACATAACTGTCGACCGCGGTTTTTACCCTCTACGGGGTTTTTCACGTCACCAAATTCTGGTATTCCTTTTACTTTCCTTTGTTTGTCACACGATTTTGTCGAGAGATACCTTTCCTTAGTTGTTAAAGCTCCACACCTACTTTAAATTTGTTAATGCCAAAAATCATCCAAAGGAAGACTTAAGGTCGGTGTGGAGATTTAACAACTAAAGAAAGAATTCTCGCGACAAATCGTACGACAGGAAATAAAAATAACAGAAGACAACAGAATTTGGTGACGCGGAAACCCCGTCGAGGGTAAAAACCGCGGTCGACTATAAGGGACGATGGTGCATTATGGTCGTCAAACAGGGACGAAGTCCTTCACTAACAAGTGTTGTGAGTACAATAGATTACAATTACATAAGAAATAAACTTAATTGTAAAGATCTATCGTGCGTCGTGAGTGAAAAATGCTTCGTCATGAGTTTCTCCGTGGAAAAAACCGTAAGTAATCGCTTGAAGGCTTCGAATGTGCTTATGGTAAATCTTGTGTGTCTGAATGACTTCAGGCTTGATATATATAGGCTTTGGCATCATTAATTGTCTTCATAAATGTGGAAAACGCTCTTTGTCATTGAATACACTTGATTGCGGTCTTCAGTTATGACCATTGTCCTTTAATGTGCTTGACCTGCATTAAATATTCATAAATAAAACGCTTGTCGCTCGTTAGCAAATTATGGTCGAGGATAATCTTACGACGGTCGCATTTTCAGTCGTGCGTCGCGGATATCTTATAAGTGACGATTATGGTCACGGTCGTGTATAACTTTCAGGACCTTATCTTAATACAAGACTTGTCGTACAAATAAGTCCTTTGGTTTCTGGCGTCGGTCGCGAGGTGTGATTTTTTACCAAAACAGTTTACCCCCAAAATTTGAATTTAGCGTGTGAATTTAAATTTAAATTTCCGAGGTAACTGAATGGACATGTGTCGACCAACGATTTGACCCTGGTTAAAAAGAAACGAAATTGGTTCGAAGATAACCGAAAAGTCGATAAGATCATTGACGTCATGCTGACGTATCGCGCGTGGATGACAGTTGCATGACAGGTGTCGTTCATCCGACGGTGGCATGCGAAAGGTCGATGACACGTGTCGACCATCGAGCGGCTCGACCTGACATTGGAAATCGTATAAATAGGGTTGGAAGTCCGATCCTTTCCTTTTTTACGCTTCTAAGTATTTTAGAGAGAGATTTCCTGTGTTCTTTGCCAAAACCCTTTCGCATTTTTCTTGGATTTGTTAGAGCAATATATAAGATACAATTTCCTTTTTGGATCCTTTATGCGCGTTAAATCAATAGTTAGGAGACGAGCGAAGAACTGGGACCTTAGAGACCTCTTTCTAGCCCTAGTAACCCCCTATAATTTTATAATGTCTAGCGAACCCCCAGTACCATCATCACCGACGAACACCTGAGTGCTTTTAGGACCCTAGCTGGGATCCCTGACATGGTCGAACTTATCATGCCCGATCACCTTCGACCTGAGGAGTGCTTGGATGGATTTTTCATCCTATATGAATATCCATTCAAGATAGGTGACCTTTTCACCTTTGGCTAGGGCGTTTCTAAACGAGTTCAACCTCTCTCCTGGTCAGACGATGCTGCAGTTCTGGCGTATTGTCCAGGTGATCAAAAAGATCACTGTGAGTTGGGCCGCCCCGTTCACTGTGAACGACTTGCTGGCGACCTACATGGTGAAAGATGATAGGAACCACCGCTATAGCCTTTACCCGAGGTTTAGGGGTGAACGAGTCCTGGTCCAGAACACTGCGGTCAACGACCGTGGCTGGAAGGCTCGATATGTTCTGGGTCGGCTGAAGTCGCTCGACCAGACGGATCAGGATTCCTCGTCGGTCACAACCGGGTGGAATACTAACGGTAGTATTCTTAGTATTATTGTATGCTCTTGCATTTTTGTTTTTAGTATTTTTAATGACTTTTTTCCATGTATTTCAGCAATCGACTTCAACAAGGTCGAGCCTCATCGCGACACTTAAGAAAAAATTGAGAAGTTCCTGAGGTGTAGTGTCGGAAAACGCTCCATCTTCACTGCTCGCACACTTGTCAACGAGGATTCCGACGTCGAGGCAGTTGGGGCCTCGACCATAAGGATATGAGAGGGAGAGGAAGAATAAGAGAGAGAAGAGGACGAGATGGCCGGTAAGTGGTCACATCGTGTAGTTTTTGTCGTGCAACGTTTTGTCGTGCGACGTTTTGTCGTACGACCTCTGATCTCCTTTTAACTTTTACCTGCTTTTGACTTCAGGTGGATCTGATCCCATGCCGACGCACGGCCTCTCGAAGTAGGAATCCCAACTCCTTCTGGCCAGGAAGGCCAGGGAGTTGAAGAGGAAAGCTCCCTCGACCCCCGCGTCGGGGGTAAAAAAGATGAACACGGCTTCCTTCCGGAGGGAATCGTCGTCGAAGGGTGGCAACCAGTCGAAGGTTGCCACACCTGAGAAGACGAAGGCGTCTTCGGGTGCGATTGACGCTGAACTGATCAGTGTCGCTCCTTCGGTGTCGACGACGATACCCGAGGAGACGGCTCCTAGGTCGGACGAGCCTACTCCCTTCGGGGTCGATAAAGGGAAGGGACCCGTGGCCGAGGAGTCGGCTGACAACTCGAAAGTGAAATTCACCTTACCGTCGGACTTTATGGCCGACGGCGTCCTGGACAGGGCAAAAATATTTCCTTATCTGGGGAAGTATTTGATCCCGTCCTTTCGGGATCGCTAGAAGGGAGTGTCGGTAGATGAGACCGGGTCGCACGTCGTCGGGTTGTCGTTCATGGTAAATTTGTCGTCTTAGGTTTATATTTTTTACTCTTACCATATGATCTAACTCGTTTGTTGTGTTTCAGGCATTCATGGCTTCTTTGTGCTTGTACAACCAACTGGACGGAGCTTAGAAGGTTGCTTCCCGTGCCTTGGAGGAGACGCGCAAGGCACGGGATGGAGAAAGAAAGGAACAAGAGCAAGTGCTAGCGACCGAGGCTAAGGTCGAGTCCCTCTCGGCGAGGCTTGACGAAGCTCGGGACCTCTTAGAGGCCTCATCGAGGGAGCATAGTGACCTTCAAGGTCGTCTGGAGACGACCATTAATAAAGCCTATATGTCTGAGGCAGAGGTCACAACGACTAAGGCTCTTCTGACCGTGCGTGAAAAACATGTCGAAGACCTTGAGTCGTCCGTCAAGGCGAAAGGGGAAGCGGTCGCTGCCTTAGAGGAGAGGCTCCTCCCTTTTGAGGCCTTAACTCGTTTAAGAGTTAAGGCACAATCATGCGTCACCACCTCTGTGGGAAGAATCCCATGGCTAACGCTGAGGCAGAAGTCGCCACTTTCTTGGAGTAAATCGGGGATGAAAAAGACCTCGATCAGGAGCACGCCCTTGAAGAAGACGACCCTGCGGAGGCCGAAGTTGGAAAAGGTGGTGAGGAAGCCATCCAAGAATAGGAGTAGCCTTTCCTAGTCTTAGTTTTTTGGATTTGTTCTTTTGTAAGTTTTAGGGGCGACCGTTGGTGGTCGGGCCCAACACTTGTAATTTTTTGAAGATATCAATACAAGTGATTTTTGCCTTATAATTTTTTTGTCGAATGATTTACTTATCGTAGAAGTACAATTATGTTAACTATGCACCGACTTGCGATAACATGTAAAACATGCGATAGTACATAGAACGTGTAACATATGACATAAGGCATGAACCTTTGATATAGTCGAAACATAAAATGTGCGATCTAAGCAATTATGCAGCTTAAGGATTTTACAAAGATCACGCGACTTTGGCTAGGATTTTATCTAAGTTCCAGACTTATAATTGAAAGACATGAGACTTCTTGACCGTCGAGTGGTTTAGTTCGATGGTACTTAGCGTAGTTGCTGGCTTGCGTTTATATGATCGTGCGATCCTGCGAGATATAATTTTTTAGAGGTTGGTCGTTGGCTTAACCAACGACCCTCCGATGCTTAAGTCAGTAGTCATTATGATGAACAAATCGAAAGGAAAAATTAATCTAAAAGAAATATTTTTTCAAATGTACCACATTCCAACTTCGTGGGACGTCTTGGTTGTCGAGGGTTTAGAACCTATAAGCACCTTTCCCTACGACTTCAGATATGCGATAGGGTCCTTCCAACTTAGTGGAAAACTTACTTGCATTCGGCTCTTTAGTATTTTGGAATGCACGTTGAAGGAGGAAGTCGCCTTCTTGGAAGACCTTGATCTTGACAATCTTATTGAAATGTCGTTCGACCACTTGTCTTTGAGATGCCATTTTGATGAAAGCAGCTTCTCGTAGTTCTTCTAGGGCGTCGAGGTCATAACTCAGGTCTACCAAGTTATGATCGACCGAGGTATGTCTCGACGTCGGCAATTGTGTCTCGACAGGCAAGGCCGCTTCACATCCGTAGACTAAGGAGAACGGGGTTTGACTTGTGGAAGTACGTGGCATCACACGATTGGCCCATAGGACCGATGGGAGTTCTTTGATCCATCTCCCTTTTGCAACTTTTAATCGCTTCCTTATTGAATGGATTATGACTTTGTTGCTTGATTCGGCAAGTCCATTCGACTGAGGATATCGTGGTGTCGAAGTCATGAGTTTGATGTTACGATCCTCACAAAACTGCTGAGTGTGATCACTTATGAATTGTGAGTCATTGTCGCACACGATTTCGGATGGGATTCCAAACTTGCAGATAATGTTAATCTGGATAAAAGAGACGACTTCTTTATCCCGGACCTGGGAGAAAGCCGCTGCTTCTATCCATGTAGAGAAATAATTTGTAAGGACTAATAAAATACCTTTTGCTCAAGGGTAGGTGGCAACTTACCGACAATATCCATTCCCCATCTCATGAAGGGCCATGGGATCAAAGTCGTATGCAAAGGTTCTGAGGGTTGAGGAGACATACCTGAGTGTCGTTGACAGGCATCACAGCCTTGGACGTACCTGATTGCGTGTTGTCGTAAGGTCAGCCAATAGTAACCTTGTCGTGAGACTCGGTTCACTAGACTACGACCTCCTGAGTGATTGCCACATTCTGTGCATTTCTTTCAGAATGGTTTATATTTGATCGTTGCTGAGGATGCATCGTAAGTTCAGACCTGTCGACGACTGTCGATAGAGCCTGTCTCCGATCATAAGATATTTGGAGGCTTTGATCCTGATCTTGTGTGCCTCCATTCGGTCATCCGGCAGTTGGTCGTGTATAAGATAATTTCTTGATATCACGCGACCAACCATTTTCTTCATCGAGGACGTGGATGTCTTCATTAGTTTCGATGGATGGGGATGCTAGGTGGATCATGGGGACGTTGTCGAACGGCGGTTTACCAAGTGCCGACCCAAGTTTGGCTAAGGCATCAACTTGCGTATTTTGATCTCTTGGAATCTGCTCGATAGAGAAGGATTGGAATTCTTCCGATTTCGATTAGGCTGTTTTAAGGAATGAAGTCATTTTGGAATCTTTTGCTGCAAATTCTCCATTCATCTGGTTCACGACGAGGAGGGAATCTCTTTTGACATGTAGTCTAGTTGCCCCCTAGTCCCGTGCCATGCGCATGCCCACGATCAATGCTTCGTATTCGGCTTCATTGTTGGTGGCTTTGAAATCACATCGTATGGAGTACACCATCTTGCCCCCCTGTGGTGACTTTAAGACAATGCCTAGTCTTGCCACCTGGCGTTGGACGATCCGTCGACGTGGAGTATCCAAGGCGTATCGTCGAGAGTTTCCATAGTATCTGCCTGCACGTCAACATCTAATTCTGGACTGAAATCAGCGATGAAGTCTGCCAGCACTTGCGATCTGATCGTTGTCCTTGGTTTGAAGTCTATGTCATAGCTACTAAGGTAGACACTCCACTTCGCTAGTCGACCTGTCAGTTCTGATTTTCTTAAGACAGGCTTAAGACGATAATTAGTAACGACAGTTGTGGGATAAGATTCAAAATAATGTCGAAGCTTTTTAGCAGCAGTGATTAATGCTGGCAACAGTTTTTCCATGGACGAGTACCTGGTTTCAGCGTCTAGTAAAGACTTACTGATGTAATATCGGGAGTTGGCGTTTGTCGTCCTCTCGGGCCAGGACAACACTTACTGAATTAGAGCTGACTGCCAATTATAATTGTAGTATTTCATTGTCTTTAGGTTTTGACAACAAGGGTGGCGACGCCATATATTCTTTTAGCTTTGTAACGCATGCTCGTGGTCGTTCGTCCACTCAAAGCCCCCTTTTTTCCTTAAGACATTGTAAAATAGGTAACATTTATCAGAGGATCGAGAGATAAACCCGTTTAACGTGGCAATGCGACTAGTGAGTCGTGGGACTTATTTGAAGTTTCTTGGTGATTTAATGTCGACGATCGCCTTTATTTGGTCTGGATTTTCCTCGATCCCGCGTCGTGTTACCGTATAGCCTAGAAATTTTCTAGCACTTACACCGAAGGAACATTTCGTAGGATTCAGCTTTGTTAATGCCAAAAATCACCCAAAGGATAACTTAAGGTCGATGTGGAGCTTTAACAACTAAAGAAAGGATCTTCACGACAAATCGTACGAGAGGGAATAAAAATAACGAGAGACAACAAAATTTGGTGACGCGGAAAACCCCGTCGAGGGTAAAATCGCGGTCGACTGTAGAAGTTGACAGTGCACTATGGTAGTCAAACAGGGACGACGTCCTTTAGTAACAAATGTCGTGAGTACAATAGATTACAATAATAGAAGAAATGAACTTAATTGTAAAATTCTATCGTGCGTCGTGTGAAAAAAATGCTTCATCGTGAGCTTCTTCGAAAGACAATATGATTGCTTGAGTGCTTCGAGAATGCTTCTAGAAATCCATGTGTGTGTTCAAAATTACTTGTCCTCGAGTGTGACTTCGAGCTTGGTATATATAGGCTTTGGCGTCATTAATGGTCTTCATAAATGAAGACAACGGTCCTGGGTATTGAATGCGCTTGATTGTGGTCGTCAGTTATGACCGTTGTCATTTAATTGGCTTGACCTGCATTAAATAGCCATAAAGAAAACACCGGTCGATCGTTAGTAAATTAATGTCGAGGATAATCTTACGATGGTCGCACGTTTCGGTGGAAATTCCGGTCGTACGTCGTGGATATCTTACCGATGACGACTATGACTACGATCGTGCGTAATTTAAGGGACCTTATCTTATTACAAGACTTGTTGTACAAAATTAGTCTTTTGGTTTCTGGCGTCGGTCGTGAGGTGTGATTTTTTACCCAAACAGTTTAGGGCCAAAATTTGAATTTAGCGCGCTAATTTAAATTTCAGTTCCTGAGGTAACTGAATGATCACGAGTCGACCAACGAGTCGACCCTATTTTGAAAGAAACCGGATTGGCTCGAAGGTAGCTGAAAAGTCGATAAGATCGTCGACATCATGCTGACATATCGCGCGTGGATGACAATTGCATGACATGTGTCATTCATTCGACGGTGGCATGTGAAGAGTCGATGCCACGTGTCGTCCATCGAGCGGTTCGACCTGACGTTGGGAACTGTATAAATAGGGGTACACGGCCGATCCTTTCCTTTTTTATGCCTTTGATCATCCTAGAGAGAGGTTCTTCATCAATTTTCTGCCAAAATCAGAGAACAATCTTCCTTTTCGTTAGGGATTTAGAGATTTTTGTAAGGTACGAATCCTCTTATTTATGCGCATTAAGTCGATTGTGAGGAGACGAGTGAAGAACTGGGATCTTAGAGACCTTCTTCTTGCTTTAGTAAACACACCAGATTTCATAATGTCTAGCGAACCTCCCAGTACCATCATTACCGATGATAATCTAGAGGCCTTTAGGGCCCTGGCCGAAATCCCTGAGGTGGTCGAGCTTTTTACGCCTGATCACATTCGGTCCGAGGGATGCCCGAATGCATACTTCATTTTATATGAGTATCAATTCAAGATATTATTTAAATGGCCCTTCTCGCCTTTGGTTAGGGCGTTTTAGATGAGTTCAACCTCTCCCCCGGGCAGACGATGTCGCAGTTCTGGCATATCGTCCAGGTGATCGAAAGGATCCCTATGCGTTGGGCCGCCCCATTCACTGTGAGCGACCTGATGTCGGCCTACATGGTGAAAGACGACAGGAACCACCGCTACAGTCTTTATCCGAGGTTTAGGGGTAAACGAGTCCTAGTCCAGTATACTGCGGTCATTGACCGTGGCTGTAAGGCTCGGTATGTCCTGGGTTGGCTGAAGTTGCTTGATCAGACGGATGAGGACTCATTTTGGGTCACCACCGGGTGGAACATCTATGGTAGGTTTTTTTGTCGTATATTATCTTTTGCTTTTATTTTTAATTAAGTTACTAATGTTTTTGTGTGTTTTCAGCGATCGACTTCAACAGAGTCGAGCCTCGCCCCGACACTCAGGAAAAGATCAAAAGGTTCCTGAGGAGCAACATCGGGGAACGCTCCTTCTTCACCATCCGCGCCCTGGTCGACGAAGATTCTAACGTCGAAGTGATCGAGGCAACTGGGCCTCGACCGCAGGGAGAGAAGAAGGAGAGGAAGAAGAAAAGAAGAAGAGGAGATGGCCCGTAAGTAACCATATTATGTAATCTTTATCGTGCGACTTCTTCTAATCCTTTTCTCGCTTTTAACTTCAAGCGGATCAAGTTGGATGCCATCTCACGACCTTTTGAAGAAGGAATCTCAACTTCTTTTGGCTATGAAAGTGAAACACCCTAAAAATCACCATAAATTTAAACCTTAATTTATCACAATAATTTACAACATCTCTCAAAAGTTTTCATTCTCAAATGGAGAATTAGTGACAAGGTCTATAATTACAACTTATCTATCATAAACAACCGACTAATCTAATTCATAACCAACAAAATCAGATTATACTGGTTGTCTATAATATCTCCAAAATAATCCTTGTTCTACTAAATTCTCCATAGCATCTCCAAAATACAGTTTTGGTACTCCTCGACACTCAACCTTTCGTATCCCTTCCCGAGCTAGTACCTGGTAAGAAAATTTAATTTAAAAAGATTAGGCTTACCCCTAGTCAGAACATCCAGTTAAAATCCAAAACATTTATGAGCTTTGAAAACCGAAATTGTGAACAAAGCGTATAAATTAACCTGATCCCAATTTCTTACCGTACACGTAGCATCTTTCGATGACGGGAATCATACCCGATTTTCCATGAGTATGACAAGTCAGTCATATCATCATGTTCCAGAGCGCCACTACGAATCACCACGGATTCTAGATTACAGCTCATGTCTAATAAATTACAATTAAACCATGCCTATTTCTTGGGGTGGAAGTAGAAATAGCAATTATACCTTGCCTATTACTAATCTCCCAATAAAAGTGGGAATAGCAATTATACCTTGCCTATTTCTCATCTCTCAATAAGAAAACGGAAATAGCAATTATACCTTGCATGTTTCTCATTTTCACATCACCATACGAGAAGGGAATAACAATTATACCTTGTCTATTCCACATTTCTAAATATAACGAGAATAGAAATTATACCTTGCCTACTCTACGTTCATCAATTAATGCTAGTGCCTATGGATCCATTACACTTACTAGCATACGTGCATATCAAACCAAACATTTATCGAATTATATCAAACTCGAAGTCGAGTTATAGTTATGTTTTTATACTCAGAAAACATTTGAACAGTGCAATCTTATATAAAAATATCCAGGAAAACATGTCAGGTAAACTAATCCGGAACTTAGTCCGGAAAATGTGTCCGAAAATCAATTACAGTGTCCATATCCCGAAACATCCGAAATCCCAAAGAAATCTGTACTTTCCGAAAAATCAAGTCCGGAATCCATCCGGAAAAGTATCTGGAAAAATTGAGTACGGAACTATCCGGAATTCGTATCCGGTAAAATCCACCCGGAAAACTATCCGAAATCCGGAACTATCCGGAATCCGGAACTATCCGGTACCCGGTAGTTCAATCCGGAAAACTCATCTTCCGGATTCTTCAAATGTTTAACCTGTTTCTACCCAGAAATTCAGAATCGATTTGTATCCAATTTTCAAAGGTAACAGTAAGCTTATTTAACCATTTCAATTCACATATAGATTTTATTAAGCAAAACAAGCCGATGAACTCACCTGGTTTAGAAGAACTCAGGTCGAAAACCAAAACCAAGTTCAGAATCCAATTTCCTTCTTCCCTACTGATTCAATAACCTATTTGAAAGATAATTAAACTTGCGATTAACAAACCTTTCAGAAATTGGTTAGAGAGGATGATTGAATAACTCTTACCGAAAGGAACCAAGAATTCGATTTCTATCTCCCTCTTTTCTTCTTCTGGAACCGACTCCACAAAGTATCAATTGAGATATTCTTAATTTATAACCGACCCATACCTTTATACTTCAACTTTTCTCACAAAATTCAATTTGACCCAAATCTTTGGTCAAATTATACTTTCAACCCTTCATCTTTAAATTCTAGCTTAACAATTAAATTAACCCCCTTTTAATAATTTAAACATTTCATGAACAAAATATGAAAATATTGAGATGTTATAAATCTCCCCAACTTGAGAATGATTTCGTCCTCGAAATCAAGGTTAGGTAAATAAACGAGGATATCTATTCTTCATATCCTCTTCAGCTTCCCACGTCACGTTAGCACCTCTATGATGTTTCCATTGTACTTTGACCATGATCAGTTCCTTATGCCTTAATTTTTTAGTCGTCCTTTCTAAAATTGCTTCAGGCTCCTCCACGCAATGACTCTTCTCAACCACTTTTATTTCAGAAAGTGGTATAACATTTTCTTCTTCGACTAAATATTTTCGAAGGTAACAAACATGGAAAGTGTTATGGATTCCTTCCAACTCAGATGAAAGGTCTAACTGATACGCTTGAAGCTCTACTCGCTTAGTTATAGTGAAAGGTCCAAGAAAACGAGGACTTAGCTTTCCATGCTTTCCAAATCTTATTATGCCTTTCCACGGAGATACCTTTAGCATCACCCGCTCCCCAACTCGGAATTCTTAAGGTCTTCTTTTTGGATCGGCGTAACTCTTTTGTCGATCTTGAGCCGCTTTCATGTGTTTCCGAATTTCTTTTACTTTATCAACCGTTTGTTGCACAATTTCAGGACCAACAAATTGCTTTTCTCCAGCTTCCAACCAACATACTGGAGTTCTACATTTCCGTCCATATAAGGTTTCAAAAGGTGCTCTTCCGATATTGGAATGATAAGTATTGTTGTACGCAAATTCCACTAAAGGTAAATGCGTATCCTAGTTCCCTCCAAAATCGATCACACAAGACATGAGCATGTCTTCCAAAGTCTGAATGGTTCTTTCACTTTGCCCATCCGTTTGTGGATGATATGTTGTGCTCAAGTTTACTCTTGTACCTAACTCTTCTTGCAGTGACTGCCAAAATCTTGAAGTAAATCGATTGTCACGGTTAGAAACTATAGACACAGGTATACCATGTCTGGATACCACTTCATCAATTTATAACTTGGCTAGCTTATCAATTGGTGAAACTTCTTTCATTGGTAAGAAGTGAGCACTTTTCGTTAAGCGATCTACGATTACCCAAATAGTATCGTTACCTTTTAACATCCTCGGTAACTTAGTCACAAAATCCATGGTAATCTTATCCCACTTCCATTTAGGCATCTCCAAAGACTATAGACTCCCATAAGGTCATTGATGTTCTGCTTTCACTAACGAATACGTCACACATTTCTTTACACATTGTGCCACATCTAACTTGTTAGAGCATTATATTGTATTCAAGATTTATTAAGAAAGTCAATGTAATTGTCAAATATTATAAAGTCAATGTAAAAGTCAAAGCAGTCAAAGTCAAAGTAGTTTTAGTATAAAGTCAATGTAATTGAGTTTAGTGCTTTGTAATTAGGAAGTATAAATAACTTTAGCTTAGTTTGTAAGCTAGTTACATCAAAGGATTCTTAATTGTAATATCTTAGAGAGAGAAAGTGAGAGAAATTCTAGAGAGAGAAAGCTTCAATTCACATGTAACCTCTAGAATTTCTCAAGATCAATGAAGATGATGACATTTATGTTAAAACATAATAAGAAACTTAACTAATCTTGACAATGTAAATAATTAACTTATTTTTATTTGTGTTGTTAAAATCTGCGAGGACTAAATGTGGCTGTTACTGAAAGTATGAGGATGGCGCTGATAGAGCTGATTTACTAAAGGGTAGCGGCGCAAATAGAGTTGGCAGAAGGGATTCTTCGCAAGGACTACTATGCAATATATTTTCTTATATAAACAATGCGATTTAGGGTTTTAGTATTCAGATAGTTTTTCCATTTCTTGTTATTCTCTCAATACAAAGAGTCTCTCTCTCTCTTTAGGGTTTCACTAGAATTGAAGATTAACTTCAGGTCTTTTGAAGTTAATATGTGGAGTGATCATTGTAGTGAGGTTTGATTGTAAGTATTAGTTTAGATTTCAGAGTTTTTATAATAAAAGTTGGTTCACGTTTCGTAATATGGTATCAGAGCACTAAGGTGCGATTCTCGCCGGAAGTTTCTCAGACGACGACTCTCTCTGGTATTATCATCTCTTCTATTATCAACTGTGATCTCTGAAAATCTATTCTTCATCGTTCATTGTTTTTGTATCAAGTTTTTTATTACATCTGAGGTGTGGATCTCGACTCTGATAGTCTTGTCTATATTCACTTCTCAGTGTTTTTCGTCTCTTAAGATTTGTGGTTGTTCATTACATCTGAGGTGTTGATCTCGACTCTGATAGTCCTGATTACACTTTCTTCTCAGTTTTTCGTACAGGTTTATTTTTCACTGTTAAGATCTGTGTCTTTTTTTATATATATAGTATATCTGAGGTAGTGGATCTTGACTACAATAGTCTTGGTTATATTCACTCGATCAGTTTCTGTTTCATATAACATGTTAGCTGTTAAGAACTGATCAGATTCTAACTCTGTAGTTCAGTTCTGGTCACAACAAGGTCTTTTGATGTTATCATCTCGTGACTACTGTTGTGGTGTTATATTTTTTCTTTACCAGTGTTAGAAATGCATACAGCCATTTTTTACAACTCAGTTCGTATTCGGTTCTGGTGATTAAATCCATAGATTCAATCTCTTGCTGATTAATCATACAGATCTTGTTTATTGATCTAGTTGCTGCATGTATTGATCTGTAATAATCGTTCTCTCTTTGTTAATCATACGATGTTGGTTTTACAACTCAGATCTTACTCAGACCTGGTGATTAATTACATAGATTCAGTATTCTGTCTCTTGTTGTTAATCATACAAATCTTGTTTATAGATCTAGTTGCTGCATATTTTAATTAGATCTGAGGTTTTGTACTCGGGTTTTTTTTAGCAAAAGTTTTGTGTATACAAGGTTAAATGATTGAGATCTGACCTCTGTAGGTCTGGTTGCAATTTTTTGGTTAATAATCCTTTTCTCTGTACACATCCGCTTATCTCAGTGCATTTAGTGTTCTCTTTAGAACATATCATTTGATCCAATCTAAGTCACACTGACCTGACATCTGCAGATTGTGGTTGTGTGTGCTTGCTCCTTGGTATCGTGTGTTTTTTCTCTCTCTCTTGCCTTCTACATATCTGTTCAGGTTTGTATTCTGGTTGTTTGAAATCTCTGATAAGAGATGTTTTGTGTTTCCGCTGCGTACTATGCTTGGTTACACACTGTAAGTACCCTCTTACCTTGTGTGTGCCTCTCCTCTCTTGTCTTTCTATGATTTCTTGGGTACCTAAGTAATTGGCTTAACCTACCATCCTAAGAGTGGCAAGGAATCCTGCCTATCTTGGGTACTTAAGTGATTGGATACCTAAGTACTCTCTTACCTTGTGTGTTCTTTACTTGCTGTTCATCATGACTGGTTCGGAAGTTCACAAAAATCCAGAGCCGCAATCCTTGATTGCGAAACTGGATTTTGGTGACCCTCTGTACCTTCATTCCAGTGATACTTCGGGTGTGGCAATTCTTAACTTAAAGTTAGCTGGAACTGAAAACTACAAGGTGTGGCCGTGTGCTATGACTTTGGCACTCAAAACTAAAAATAAGCTTGGATTTGTTAATGGTACTGTACCTCGTCCCAGTGATAATGATGTTCTTGGTAGGCAATGGGACAGGTGCAACTCTGTTGTACTATCTTGGATCCTCAGATCAATATCTGAGGAGCTGTTTCTCAGTCAAGTTTTTTCTAAAATTGCCAGTGAGGTCTGGCAAGAGCTTAAAGAAACGTATGATAAAATTGATGGTTCTGTTACCTTCAGTCTTCATCAAAAAATAAATTCTCTTAGTCAAAATGGCATGTCTGTTTCAGATTACTATCACAAATTAAATGCATTATGGAAACAGTTTGATGCATTGGTTATGCTTCCATCTTGTACCTGTAATGCATCTTCAGAATTTTCAAAACATAATCAGCTTCTGAAACTTATGCAATTTTTGATGGGATTGGACGATGGTTACATGCATCTGAGAAGCAACATTTTGACCACTGATCCTTTACCCACGGTCAAAACTGCCTTTTCTCTTATATCAAGAGAAGAGTCACATCGAGGCATGACTCACTATGCTTCTGATTCTAAAACCCAAACACTGCTTTTTTTAGTAAACCTGTTGATAATAGGAAGAAATCTGGAAAACCCCCATTAGTGTGCAAGCATTGTGGTGTTAATGGCCACATTATAGAAAGGTGTTTCAAACTCATTGGTTTTCCAAAAGACTTTCAGTTCACAAAAATCAAATCAAACCAGTGTGTTAAAACCTCCTCTAGTAATATCTGTACTAATGATGTTGCTACTAGTGGTTCCAATTCTACCAAATCCCTTACAGAAGAACAACTCAACAAGTTACTGTCCTTGTTGGATCAGAAACAAAATGATGGCTTATCTGCCAATATGGCAGGTAATTTTTTGTCAATATGACTAGTAACTTCACGTTTCCTAAAATGTCTAAATCTGGCTGGATAATCGATTCAAGAGCAAATCAACATATGACTTCATCTATGGCTCATCTTGATAATATCGTTGACATATCTGACTTAAACTTGAAAGTCACCCAACCCAATGGAAATGAGGCCAAAATTAACAAAATTGGAAATTATAGATTGAATGATCATGTTGTATTATTTGATGTACTTGTTATACCTGATTTCCATGTTAATCTGCTTTCTGTGCATAAACTTGCTAGAGATAGCAAGGTTTTTGTTCTATTTGATGAATTCAAATGTTATTTGCTTCAGGGTTTACATCCCACGAAACTTGTGGGGACTGGTAGTGAGCTTGGGGGTCTGTATTTCGTTAATCAGGATTTTAAAAGTGAGTCCATTAATTCTAAAATGTTGCAAAACAAAACAAATGCTTCTAATATGACCATTTTTTGTTTTGTCTCACGACAGTTGTGGCACAGTAGGTTAGGGCATCCCGCTG
Organism: Saussurea involucrata; assembly: GCA_033807775.1. NCBI lineage: Eukaryota > Viridiplantae > Streptophyta > Magnoliopsida > Asterales > Asteraceae > Saussurea > Saussurea involucrata. The sequence goes on from CM066317.1 coordinate 70,437,004, forward strand.
ATCAAGCATTATCTTGTTTGAAAGACAAATTAAACCTAGAAAGTGGACTCGTGTGTCCTCCTTGTGAGATTTGTCATATGGCAAAACAAATTAGGGAAAAATTTAACCCTAGTAGTCACTCTACCACGTGCCTAGGTGAATTGATTCATATGGACTTATGGGGACCCTACCGAGTTGCTAGTAAAGATGGAATTAGGTATTTTCTGACCTTAGTAGATGACTACTCTAGGTCAGTTTGGATTTACCTGTTAAAACATAAAGATGAGGTGTTTAATCATATTGTCTCTTTTCACAGCTTGTTGAAAAATCAATTTGGCAAAAGTATAAAAAATTTCAGGAGCGATAATGGTACCGAGTTTGTGAACAACAAACTGGGTGAGTTTTTATGTTCAAAAGGAATTTTGCATCAAACCACTTGTGTTTACACTCCTCAACAGAATGGAGTTGTTGAGCGTAAACACATGCATCTTTTAAATGTTGCTAGAGCTCTTATGTTTCAAGGTGGTATTCCTTTAAACATGTGGAATGAGTGTGTGTTAACTGCCACCTATCTTATAAATAGGACACCGTCCTCTGTGTTAAAAGGAAAATGCCCTTATGAATTAGTGTTTGGGTTTGCTCCTGTTTTGTCACATTTGCGAAATTTTGGTTGTTTATGCTTTGCTACTAGGCCTAATATTTCTGATAAATTCTCCTCTCATACTGAAAAATGTGTTTTTATTGGATATGCAAACTCTCAAAAAGGTTATAGGCTCTACAGTTTGGACACTAAACAAATCATTATTTTGCATGATGTAAAGTTTTATGAAACCATTTTCCCGTTTAAAATGGGAGCAAACATTAAATCTAATGATCCTAGCAATATTGATTCTTTAAATTTCTTTGATCATATTCAACCTACTGATGTGTCTTCTGGAAACCCCTATGATGATTCAAGGGATAACTCACAAAATGAACCTTTAAATCTTAATTCTGAACATAATAGCAACCCTGGTCATTCTGGTAGCCAATCTGGTACTGCCACTCCTAGTGAGCTTGGTGGCACCAATGGTACTGCCACTCCAAGTGATCTTGGTGGAACCAATGGGACAAATGTCCAAGGAAGGCCTGATGGCCCTGAAGATCTAGATGATCCTGAATTGGTAACCAATGACCAGAGTGCTACTGACGAAGATGTTAATGATGTTCATTTGAGTTTCCCTCCTGAGGGTGGTTTTGTGGAGCCCTCTACTAGAAAGTCAAATAGAGTGTCAAATTTGCCTAGAAAGTTTTCTGATTATATAGTAGAGGGTAAGGTCAAGTATGGAATAGAAAGAGTAGAGAATTATTCTTTTCTAAATCAAAACAATTTGTGCTTTGTAACCACTCTTAACAAATCTGTAGAACCCAATATTTTTTTTGAAGCATGTAAGGATCAGAATTGGGTGTCCGCAATGAACGATGAAATGGAGGCATTATATAGAAATAACACATGGACTTTGACTACACTCCCAATAGGTCGAAAGCCAATTGGCTGTAGATGGATATACAAAATAAAGTATAAGGCCTCTGGTGAGATTGAGCGATATAAAGCTAGATTAGTGGCTAAGGGATATTCACAGCGGGAGGGGTTAGACTATGAGGAGACTTTTTCTCCAGTTGTGAAAATGGTTACTATGCGATGTGTTATTTCTTTAGCTGTACAATTTAACTGGCCTCTTTGTCAGTTAGATGTGAATAATGCTTTCTTATATGGTGATTTGAATGAGGATGTTTATATGACTCTTCCTCCTGGATATTTTTCTGCTAACGATAAACGAGTTTGTAAGCTTGTTAAGTCATTATATGGTTTAAAACAAGCACCACGACAGTGGTATGCAAAATTATCAGCCTGTTTGTATGATCATGGTTTTGTTCAAAGCACTTGTGATTATTCTATGTTTACTAAGATAAATGATTCTGTTTATTTGGTATTACTGGTGTATGTAGATGATATTATTTTAACAGGGAATTCATTAAATGAAATTAATAAAGTGAAAAGTCATTTACAATCCAGTTTCAAAATTAAAGATTTGGGTGAGTTAAAGTTTTTCTTTGGTATAGAAATTTTGAGAACTGAAAACGGTATTTGCATGTCACACCGTAAGTATTGTCTCGAACTTCTTAGTGACTTTGGATACTTGGGGTGCAAACCAGTCAGCACACCCATGGACATGAATCTGATTGTCACAGATTCAGTTGGTCCTGAATTGAAAGATCCACCCTTGAAAATTTTTACTGAATTTCAAAAATTAATTGGTAGATTAATCTACTTGTTGGCAACAAGGCCTGATATTGCATTCGCAGTACATTGCCTAAGACAATCTCCGAGACAGTCACATCTTAAGTTGGCTCTTCGAGTCTTAAGGTATTGAAGGGTTCTCCAGGAAAAGGTGTATTTTTTTTCTTCATCATCTGAGTTTAGTTTAAAGGCATTCGTTGATGCAGATTGGGGTAAGTGCCTTTCGACTAGACGTTCGGTAACTGGTTATTGTTTGTACTTAGGTAATTGTATGATATCTTGGAAGAGCAAGAAACAATCGACTGTTTCTCGCACTTCGGCTGAATCTGAATATAGGGCAATGGCATCTGCCCTATGTGAAATCATTTGGGTTTTAAATGTTTTAACTGATTTAAAAATTAAAAATCTTTTACCTGTTGATTTGAATTGTGACAGTAAGTCTGCAATACAAATTGCAAACAATCCAGTTTTCCATGAGAGAACAAAGCATATTGAAATCGATATACATCAAGTGAGGAATAAAGTAACTTCTGGTATGTTTAAGACTGTTAAAGTACCGTCTTTAGATAATCCGACAGATATATTTACAAAGCCACTTGGTGTAAACCAACACAATTATTTGTGTTCTATGTTAAACATGTTAGATTTGTTCCAATGCCAAGATTAAGGGAGGGTGTTAAAACATAATAAGAAACTTAACTAATCTTGACATTGTAAATAATTAACTTATTTTTATTTGTGTTGTTAAAATCTGCGAGGACTAAATGTGGCTGTTACTGAAAGTATGAGGATGACGCTGATAGAGCTGATTTACTAAAGGGTAGCGGAGCAAATAGAGTTGGCAGAAGGGCTTCTTCGCAAGGACTACTATGCAATATATTTTCTTATATAAACAATGCGATTTAGGGTTTTAGTATTCAGATAGTTTTTCCATTTCTTGTTATTCTCTCAATACAAAGAGTCTCTCTCTCTTTTTAGGGTTTCACTAGAATTGAAGATTAACTTCAGATCTTTTGAAGTTAATATGTGGAGTGATCATTGTAGTGAGGTTTGATTGTAAGTATTAGTTTAGATTTCAGAGTTTTTATAATAAAAGTTGGTTCACGTTTCGTAATAATTTACCTAATAGATCTGGTGTTTACATTTGGTATCAGAGCTTTGGGAGATCAAAGTGTGCACAATTCGTTACAAATTCGTCCAAAATTGATGAAGATTTGAAGATTTTTGAAGAAAATCACCATTTTTGAAGAACTTGAAGAACTCAAATGGGTTATGCGATTATAATTCGTTTTTTGATTTGATTTTGTTTGCAAAGTGTTTCTCCATCATCATAATCAAGTTTTGCATCAAAATATTTCCAAAAATCTCTTCAAGATTCAAGGAATTTGAAGGATTTGAGAAAATTTTGAGTTCTTGAAAAAGTTGTCTGTTGAAAATTTTGAAGAGTGATTTTGCAAATATGTGTTGATTTGATCCGTTTTTGTGTAATTTCATTCCTAAAAAGTGATTTTTGACATGATTTGATAAAAGATTTCAAGTTTTCATTCTTAAATTTGAGTTTTGAAATTTTTGATGTTCATCATGTTCTTGGTAATGTTCATAGTGTTCTTGTTTAGATCTAAGTTTTTGATCCTAATCTTGTTTCTGAGTTGTTAAAAATTTGCAGGTGTGCAGTATCGTAAAGAGCAAAGAAAGATGAAAAATCAAGTTTGACTTGTAGTCAAACATGTCATGCGCCTTAGTTGTATTTGTTAAATCACATTTGGTCAACAAGTTTCATTGTAAGACCATCCATATCCCTGCAATTCATTTACACTTTCAATTGTGCAACCTCAGCATTTGCAATTACCTTCCACACACGTGCAATCCACATACACTTTCAAAAGTGGTCCCCACTATAACATTTATTAATTAATTTATAAATTATTATATACATTTTATTTTTTAATTAATATAACATAATATATAAAATTCTTTATTTTAATTTAATGTTAATTAAAATATAAACATTAATTTCAAATAAACGATTAATATATGATATAATAATATATAATTTATTAAATTATATCAAAACACAACATTTATTGAATTAAAAAGATTACATATAGATAGAAATAAAATATTACATTAATCACTGTTATCAGTATTGTATGTTTTATTATGTATAATAGTAATTTTAAGTAATTATTAATTTTGATGGTTAACGTTAATTTAATTAATTAAAAATAAATTCATATTAATATTTATAAAGTTTATTGTTTTCAATAACCATTTAATATATAATTTATTAAATATTAAACATAATAAATGAAAACTATTTAATAAACCATTTAATATATAATATATAATTTAATCTATTTAAATAAATAAAAAATGAAAACTATTACTGACGTGTGACTTGCAATATGGATTGCAAATGTTGAAAGCCAAATCCTACGTGGCTTTCATTGTCTGACAATTTTTCCAATTGCAATTCAATTTGCAACCCCCATGTGGGTGCTCTAAATGAATTGAAAAGCTTTGAAATTGGTCCACGTGGGTAGTAATTTGAAAAGTATATTTGAGATTTCAAAGTTGTGTGGTCAACAAAGTTGTCCGGGAAAACACATTGTCCGGGAATCTCAGTTCAATTTTGTCCGGAAAACAACTTTCATCTTTGAAAATCTTATTCATCCGGTGAGTCAAGTTATCCGGTAAATCACTTTTCATCCGGTAAGTTAGTTTTGATTTTGTTTGGGAATCAATTTTGAGCGGCAAGTGTATCCGGGAAACAACTTTTATCAGATGTAGTACATGTTTTGAATCTCCAAAATCTCACGACAGTTACGAATTTTTGAAATTTTCGATCGATTTTCGAAACTTTTCGGTTTCGAATTTGGAAGGTTTCTTTGTGGTATAATCGTTCTAAAAGATTGAAAGAAGCTTCTTGGAGTCTGAAGATACGTTCCATTTGAAGAAACATGAGCTTACGAGAAGATTTCGAAAAAAATTATGTTTTTCGGTATTGTTCGGTTGCAAATATCGAGAGATTCGGAGCGAGTTTTGACTTCTAATCAGTTAAGGGAGCTTAAGGGAACATATACGAAGAGTTTCGGTCGAAATGTTTGGTTCTATACTGAATTTTTGCAAATGGATCGTGAGGTTGATGATGATGAATAGTAACTTAACGGAACTCCGTTAGTTTAGTTAAGTTTGTGACATTTTAGGTCCTTTTTCAGTTAGCTCCGTCAGAAATCGTTAGTTTGTTCAGTTAAATCAGTTAGATTTGTTTCATTTTTAGTCCTTTTTCTGTTAGTTTGTTAAGGGTCAGTTAGTTTTATCTTGTTAACATTTTAGTTAGTTTTTCCGTTAAATTTATTACATTTTTGGTCCTTTTGTTAGTTTTCCAGTTAAGTTTGTTAGTAGTTTCAGATTTTTCAGTTTAGTCCCTGTACTTAGTCTTTTAAGGTATGTCAAATTTTAGTCCTTGTTCTTGTCGAGTCTTAGTATTTTTCACTTTTAGTCCTTATTTTTCATATTAGTTTCATTTTTGTCGGTTTTAGTCCCTATATTTTGTATTTTTACACTTTTAGTCATTTTTGTGTCGTTTTTATTCCTTGATTTTTCATTTAATTTTCATTTAGTCCTTTTTGTCAATTATATCAATTATACCTGCAATTATTCGAACTGATATATTTTTCTCTTGTTTTGCAGGTTTGCCAATTAAAGTTCAACATTTCCGCGTAAAATTTTCAGATTTAATTTTTGGAAGACAAATTTACAATTTGTTTTTCAGAATTTATTTTTGAAATTTTTTTCTGACTTTAATTGTGTTTCTCTGTTTTTATATTTTCGAGTGTGCACATAATTCAACTTCTAAGCGAAATTTCTTTTGACGATCACTCTATTAGGTAATATTTTTGGTATTTTTTCATCTAATTTTGTTTGTGTTTCATTATTCAGGTTCATATCAAGATGCCCACGACAGATGAAAGAGGGAATATATCTTACTCAAGAAGAGATACGGCAATTTTGTGCATGCCTGAAATTCCGATTCTCGAAGCAGAACGAGAAATCTGAAAGTTGAGAATACTACGTTGAAAGAGAAGATTTCTGGTCTTGAAGGGGAAATACAAGATTTGAAAGGAGTTCGAGCTGAAAAGGATAAAGTTGCCAAGAAACTGATTTTTGACAACACTCATTTTCAAAATAAAAAGATTTGTTTAGAAAAGACTTTTGAAGCCGAAAGAAATATTTTTAAAGAAAAGTCATTTGAGTTTTCAAGAAAGATATTTGTCTTGGAAACTGAAAATGCTAATCTGAAAAGAAAAATATATGTTTTTGAGTCAAAATTTTCAAAAGAAAAGGAAGAGCTTGAAAAGGCTTGTGCTGAAAAGTTGTCAAATTCTGCTAGAAATGTTTTTGAAGAAAAGAAAGAAGTTGAGCTAAAATACATAAAACTTTCAAAACAAGTCTCTGACTTTGAAAAAGTGTTATTTCTTGAAAAAGAAAAGCTCGAAAAAGAAAAGCTCGAAAAAGAAAGAGTTGAGTTTGACATTGAACGAAAATCTTTTGAGACTAAAAGTGCTGAGCTTTTCGTAAAAATCTCTGATTTAGAAAATATTTTTGAGAATGAGAGAAAAGATTTTGCGGAAAAGAAAGATTTTTTTGAGAAAGAAAATAAAAATATTAAAAAGAAAAATATGGAGATTTTAAAGAGATAACTGATAAAGGAAAATTTTTAGAAAAATATTTTGAGACTGAACAAAAATATTTTGAAGATGAGATTCTTAAGCTTACAAGAAAGTTATCTGGTTTATTAACAGACATCATGAAGGAACAGAAGATAAAATCTGATTTTCAAAGGAAATACGATCTAATTTTTGAGGAAAACAATGTTTTGCTTAACAAAATTAAAGAACTTGAAGACATCAACTTTAAAGTTGAGTTATCTAAACAAGCTAGTTACTATCGTTCAATCTCCTTATGATGATTCAACTGATTCTGTACATTCTTTTAAAACAGCTTCAAGTTCATTTTACGCAAATGTTTCTTCAAAAACAAAATGTTTTTCAACAGATCAGATTTGTCCTTATAATCTATTCAATAATCCTCTGTTTGATAAGTCAGATAATAATTTGAGTGTGCCTAAAGTTAATACTTCTTCAAAGCCTAAAGAGAACCAAGTTTTCAAAAGAGTAAAGATGGTATGGAAAGTGAAAGGATCTTCGCCCGAGAAAGATTTTCCGAAGTCAACGCTTCCCACACCAAATGCCAAGAAGAACAATACATTTCAAGGTAAATCTTTTGTCAAATTTAGTTTACTCTGTAAATCAATTAATCAGGTTAGCACAAAAGAAAATTTGTTGTTCTTACTGTGGAACTAATGATTTTGTCCATAAGGATTATGTTCACTATTGGTACGGTACATACAGGGTTTCTTCTAATAAAACTGCACCTAACAAGCCAAGACCCAAGTTCCGTTGGGTACCAAAATCTACTTACTCTGTTTTGCAGGTTCATCATGTGTAGTGCTGATTGTGCAATGTATACCACACACATGACTGGAAAACAGAAAAGAAGTGTGCAATATTTGAAGAAGAGTACCTATTATTTTAAGGGGGAGTACAAGATATTATGACTTCTAAACCTATCAGCTTAGAACTCGCACTTCAAAGCTGTTTTAGGCTTCTGAATACTTCAGTTCAGAACCAGTACTTCAAAAAGTTATTGGCTTATAAACACATCAGCTTAGAACCCGAGCGTACCAGAGATTTAGACTTCTGAGTAAATCAGCTCAGGACTCGTACTTCAAAGAGATTTTGACTTCTGATCATATCAGATCAGGACTCGTTCTTCAACGACAATGACTTCTGAATACAACAGTTCAGAACCCGTACTTCAAAGAGTTTTGACTTCTGATCATACCAGATCAGGACTTTGTTCTTCAACGACTATGACTTCTGAATTTACTTTCAATCCTGGTAATTTAGAACTCGTTTTAATGATTAAGGATATTTTGATCCACATCTTGTTATTTGTGCAGATTTTGTCAAGATAAAGATCTTTTGCACATGTTAAAGGGAGCTTATAAATTTTTTAAATCATTGTATCATGATTTGAGGGGGAGCTCAAACATTTCTGATTGTAAGTATCTTCTGATCTTAATCTCAGATTGTTTGAAAGAAGAACGACTTTCAAGCATGAAAAATGTTTTTCTTAAATGTTCAAACCACTTCTCTGTTCTCAAACAAATTTTATGAATTTAGAAGTGTGATTTTAAATGTTTTTCATGGAGATCTCGGATTATTATAACATCATTTCAGACCGTGTGTTTCCAAAGAGTAATACTTGCGTATTATATTTTCTATACTTTCAAGTATTCATACACACCGGTACAACTTCATATTAACTTTGTTATTACCATGTATCCAAACAAAACAATTTTTCGATGGTAATACTCCCGTTTGTATTTCAAATTTTGTTGAGCATCATACATTCTTTCAGCGTAAAGCTTAAACGTTTCATTCAAAGATTGTTTATATTTGTTCATATAAACAAATTTCAATTCTTTGATACCCTAATCCTTCATGATTATATTTCAAAATATTTGATCCGATTGACACATTGTCAGATTCTCAAACAAGTCTTTCGAATTCATTTCATTCTTTCAATATCTTTGTTGTGAGAATTCTTCATCGTTCAAATGATCAAATACTGAGGAGCATACATTCTGATGACAATGTCAAAATGCTGAAATTCATAATTGTTCAAGTTAAACTGTTGAACAACGCAATTTTTTTAGAACAAAATTTCATGGGATCAGTGTGAGATTATTAAACTTCTATGGATTCACGTTAACCAGTGTTTCCTACCCAAGAAGTTATCCTTGAGTGATTGAGGGGTGAGGGGTCTACATCAAAGAGTGGGGGAGATAACTCATCCGATTGAGTAATCTCATTGTGCTGAGGTAAAATGTAAATGAGAGTTTGGGTATAAGTGAGCGAATTAAAAACAGAAAGAGGGTGTGAGAACAGTGTTAAAAGAATAAGAGAACTCTGCACCAACCATTTTCTGAGCCGGGAAGCCACATTACTGATTGGTTCACATTCTTTGGTGACCATTATTGAAACAAGCAGTTAGCTCATGCCAACTCTTGCATTTAACCCCACCAGCTACTCATTTCTTTCTCAATAAAGAAATGTTTCAATTTTTCTTGGGGACGCAACATATAATCTATCTGATCTTCACTCGGAATATTTGGATATTGAAAAAGAAGGAAGTTTTCCCCACCTTGCACTTCGATCATGCACATTGAGTCCGTGGAAAACATGTTGCTGTCTCAACAGTTTACACACTTTGAGCCTAATAATCAAGCATACGTTGCTTCAATCATTTTTACACATGCACGTACACACAAGGAATATGTTTTATGGTCATAACGTTCATAGAAATTCCTTTGTGTTTTTCGATGATTGAATGGAAGCCCTGGGGGAGTGAACATCAAAAAGCTCCTTTTCAAAGTACATCCGTTGTACTAAGTGGCTCCGTGCTACTTACAGGCATCTTAACTGATTCATATGTTGTTTCAGGGTTACCACATTCATTCTATCTGAATTTGAAAAGATTTGGATATACATCATTTTGGAATTAACGGTTATTCAGATCAAAAGGAGGAGAATGTTTCTTGTGGTATTCAAAGACAGTGCTGAAATTGATGAAAGTTTTGATGATCATGATGCTCACAATCATCAAAAAGGGGGAGAAATAACATACTGAAGAAAAGGGGAGATATGCCAATGATAGATAAAGGGGGAGAAATAGTATAAAGTTTTTCAAAGTCAACAAGATGTTCCGAGATGTTTCAAGAAAGATCGATGTTCAAAGTTTGTTCATGAGGGAGACATAGTTCAAAGAGATGAAGATACGTAGTTCAAGAAATCATTTAGAGAGTTTGAGTTCAAAGCTTCAAAGTATAAAAGCTACAAAGTTCAAAGCTGCAAAGATCTGAAATTCGCGTTCAAGACTTGATGACGATTTGTTGAAGATTACAATTAAAGATGAGCGACTTTACAAAGAGAAAGGCAAAGACTTTTCGAGTTTCACTAAAGACTCTTCAAAGCTGAAAGTTTGGAGACTGTCAAAGCATCTAGTTCAACGTGAACTTGTGAAGATACAAATGTTTGAAGATTGTCAAAGCTTCAAAGTTTAAAGCAGTCAGAGTTAATGTTTTGAAGATCAAGAGCTGAAGACTGTTGCCATATTTTTTTAAATCTTGAATCCAAAGGGGGAGAATGTTAGAGCATTATATTGTATTCAAGATTTATTAAGAAAGTCAATGTAATTGTCAAATATTGTAAAGTCAATGTAAAAGTCAAAGCAGTCAAAGTCAAAGTAGTTTTAGTATAAAGTCAATGTAATTGAGTTTAGTGCTTTGTAATTAGGAAGTATAAATAGCTTTAGCTTAGTTTGTAAGCTAGTTACATCAAAGGATTCTTAATTGTAATATCTTAGAGAGAGAAAGTGAGAGAAATTCTAGAGAGAGAAAGCTTCAATTCACATGTAACTTCTAGAATTTCTCAAGATCAATGAAGATGATGACATTTACCTAATAGATCTGGTGTTTACATAACTTCATAGCTGGCCACCAATAGTGTAGTTTCAAATCTCTATACATCTTAGTACTTCCGGGATGTATAGAATATTTGGATTTGTGGACGTCTTCAAGAATTAACTCTCGGTTTCCTCTAAACTTTGGCACCTAGATACGGCCTTGAAATAATTTGACTCCACGACTATCTTCAGTCAGTTAAAGACGTTGCTTAACCATTACTTCATCTTTAAGATTTTCTTCTAATAACGCTTCCGTTTGTGCCACTTTGATTCTTTCAATCAGACTCGACACCACATCAATCCTGGCGTTAGTCACTTTCAAACACACACTGTATTCTTTTCTACTTAAGGCATCAACCACAACATTTGCTTTACCAGGATGGTAATGCAATTCACAATCATAATCCTTAAGTAGTCCTAACCAACGCAGTTACCTCATATTCAGCTCTTTCTGATCAAAGACATGATTCAGACTCTTATGATCAGTGAAAAGAGTGCACTTCGTTCCATACAAATAATGTCGCCATAGCTTCAAAGCAAATACTAGAGCTGCCAGTTCTAAATCATGGGTAGGATAATTCTTTTCATGCTCCTTGAGTTGTCTTGATGTGTAGGCGATTACTTTGCCACGTTGCATCAATGCACACCCCAAACCCATCTTTGACGCATCACTATATATAACCAAATCTTCTATTCCTTCTGGTAGTGCAAGGACATGTGCTTCACATAATTTCTTTTGTAAAGTTCTAAAGTCTGATTCTTGCTTTTCAGTCCATACAAACTTTATATTCTTTCGTGTTAGAACTGCCAGGGAAGAGGCGATCTTGGAAAAATCCTTTATAAATCTCCGGTAATAGCCTGCTAGGCCTAAGAAGCTTCGAATCTCGGATGAGTTCTTCGGTGGTTGCCAATTCATCATTGCTTCTATTTTTGCCGGATCTACCTTGACTCCTTTAGAAGTAATCACATGACCAAGAAATTGTACCCCTTTTAACCAAAATTCACACTTTGACAATTTTGCGTACAACTTCTCTTTTCTTAGAACATCTAAGACTTCACGAAGGTGACAATCGTGATCGGCTTCATTCTTCGAATAAACAAGTATGCCATCAATGAACACGATGACTGACTTGTCTAAGAAAGGTCGACACACCCTGTTCATTAAATCCATGAACACAGCAGGGGCGTTTGTCAACCCAAAAGGCATCACGAGGAATTCATAATGCCCATATCTTGTTCTGAACGCTGTCTTAGATATATCTTCATCTCTTACCCTCACTTGATGGTAGCCCGACCTTAGATCAATCTTTGAGAAGCATCTCGCGCCTTGAAGTTGATCGAACAAATCATCAATCCTTGGGAGTGGATATTTATTCTTAATAGTCACCTTGTTCAATTCCCTGTAGTCAATGCACATTCTCATAGTGCCATCCTACTTCTTGACAAATAGTACTGGAGCTCCCCACGGTGATGAGCTTGGCCTAACAAAACCCTTCTCAAGTAATTCTTGGAGCTGAGACATCATCTCTTTCATTTCGGCCGGTGCTAGACGGTACGGTGCACGTGCTATCGGTGCCGCTCCGGGAACAAGATCAATTCTGAACTCTACCTGTCGTTCTGGCGGTAAGCCTGGAAGATCATTAGGGAACACATTTGGAAATTCACGTACCACCTTTATATCTTCCGCTCGCTTCTTTTCTACTTTAGCATCCAGAACATATGATAGATAGGATAAACATCCTTTTACTAGACACTTACGCGCTTTGGCAATAGAAATCAACATAATCTCCCCTTTTCCCTTTTCCCCATAGATGATACAACATCATTTTCGGGCATAGGGATCCGAATTAATTTCTTGGCACAAAGAATTTCTGCTTGATTGTTCGTCAACCAATCCATACCAACGACTATATCAAACCCACCAATTTCCATTAAAAAAATCGAAAATTCTTTTCCTTCTACCATAATCGTACAACTCTCAAGTCTTTCTCGAACTAAGACTTGACCCCCGTTATCTATTTCAACTACTAAGACATCTTCTAAGGTAGTGACAGACATAACTAACTTTTGATAAAACGATTGTGATATATAAGACAGGTTGGCACCACAATCAAATAATACACGTGCAGGTATTGAGTTAATAAGGAATGTACCAGAAACTACATCTTTCGAGTCCTTTGCTTCTTCCGCAGTCATATGAAATGCTCTACCCGTTGGCTTTGGAGTATTAGTCTTCCTTTCTTGATTTCCACTTTTCTTTAACTTTGGGCAATCTCTTCGATAATGACCGGGCTGCTTACATTCGAAACAGGTGGGCCCTTGTATGGGATAGTCCTCAATTCGATGACCACTCTTTCCGCACTTGTAACACTCCAGTGAAGTTACTCGACACGGACCAAAGTGTTTGCTTTTACATTTCTGGCACCAATTTGGTTCCCGACAAGGTTCAAAACGAGGGTTCCTGACAAATGGTCTGGATTTCTGAGAAGATTCTGATTGGCCTTCCCACTTTCTCTTCTCCCCCACTTGGGCTTTCTTAACTTTATATTTTGCATAGACTTCTTCTATAATCTTTGCTTCTTCGATTGTTTCCCTCAGAGTCAAAGCTTTAGAATTTCAGACTCTGGACATCATATCGGCTGGCAAACCCTTCAGGTAAGCCTTGATCTTTTCTTTTCGGTTGGGGTCACATGCCCCACTAAGTTCAGCTTCTCTAGAAATATTCGAGTATACTCTCTTACAGACGAATTACCTTTCTTAAGTGTTCGAAATTCTTCCTCGATGCGATCTATTTCGTTCTCATTGCAATATTCTTCCAATATCTTTCTTTTGAATGTCTCTCAAGTCATTGATGCCAAAACTGGAGCCGTCATAGTTGATGTCACAATGTTCCACCAGGTCAAAGCATTCCCTCTTAACATTTGGGATCCGAACCTGACTTTTATTAATTCTTCATCACATTCACAAGCTCTAAATGCTTGTTCCATTTCTCTAATCCAATTCATACACACAATTGGATTGGCTGACTAGCAAATTCTGGTGGCTTGCAACTCAAAAACGTGTTGTACGAACAAATCTTCTCTATCCTCCTATTTGCATTCTGTATCGGATTAACATGTGGATTTACGGTACCAGTACCCATCTCTGGTCTTTGTGACTCAGCACTTCTGTCATTCAACATTTTCATGAACATCTCTTGTTTCTGAGTTAGTGCGGTATTTATAACCCGAATCATATTTTGCATACGAGATTCCATAGTAGATTCCGTCGTCACAGGATTGGAAGTACCAACATTAGTTCGGTGTACTTAACTTCCATCTTCTCCCAGGATAGGTGGCCTTAGTGGACTCTCAGCAACTTTGTTTGCCACTCTATTTTCTATAGAAGTGGAAGATCGATTGGGTGTATTAACCATCGTAATCTATCGAAGTACACAAAAATAACCATAAGAAATGGCTATACGTACCCAAACACAAGAAACGTACTTCAACGTTCATTAATCACCATAATAATTATAAACAAGTATGCTTACGTAACAATATATTCATAATAAAGTAGCTAACTGAAATTATGAACATACTACACATAAGAATCCTCGTTACCATCATTACAATTCTTAATTCACGTATTTCCGTCGACTCTAAGACTACCCCGTCTTAGTATTTCTACCCAATCTCACAAATCATAATTTATTCATCTCAGATTAAGTCTAGGTATCTTACAATCATACCCAATTCACTTAAACTACAGCTCTGATACCAAACTGAAACACCCTAAAAATCACGATAAATTTAAACCTTAATTTATCACAATAAATTACAACATCTTTCAAAAGTTTTCATTCCCAAATGGAGAATTAGTGACAAGGTCTATAATTACAACTGATCTATCATAAACAACCGACTAATCTAATTCATAACCAACAAAATCAGATTATACGGGTTGTCTATAATATCTCCAAAATTATCCATGTTCTACTAAATTCTCCATAGCATCTCCAAAATACAGTTCTGGTACTCCTCGACACTCAACCCTTCGTATCCCTTCCTGAGCTAGTACCTAGTAAGAAATTTTAATTTGAAAAGATTAGGCTTACGCCTAGTGAGAACATCCAATTAAAATTCAAAACATTTATGAGCCTTGAAAACGAAATTGTGAACAAAGCGTATAAATTAACCTGATCCCAATTTCTTACCGTGCACGTAGCATCTTTTGATGACGGGAATCATACCCGATTCCATGAGTATGACAACACTAAGTAAGTCATATCATCATGTTCAAGAGCGCCACTACGAATCACCACAGATTCTAGATTACAGCTCATATCCAAGAAATTACAATTAAACCATGCCTATTTCTTAGGGTGAAAGTAGAAATAGCAATTATACCTTGCCTATTCCTAATCTCCCAATAAAAGTGGAAATAGCAATTATACCTTGCTATTTCTCATCTCTCAATAGAATAATGGAAATAGCAATTATACCTTGCCTATTTCTAAATTTCACATCACCATACGAGAAGGGAATAACAATTATACCTTGTCTATTCCTCATTTCTAAATATAATGGGAATAACAATTATACCTTGCCTACTCTACGTTCATCAATTAATTCTAGTGCCTATGGATCCATTACACTTACTAGCATACGTGCATATCAAACCAAACATTTATCGAATTATATCATACTCGAAGTCGAGTTATAATTATGTTTTTATACTCAGAAAACATTTGAACAGTGCAATCTTATATAAAAATATCCAGGAAAACATGTCAGGTAAACTAATTCGGAACTCAGTCCGGAAAATGTGTCCAGAAATCAATTACAATGTCCATATCCGGAAACATCCGGAATCCCAAAGAAATCCGTACTTTCCGGAAAATCAAGTCCGGAATCCATCCGAAAAAGTATCCGGAAAAATTGAGTCTGGAACTATCCGGAATTCGTATCCGATAAAATCCACCCGGAAAACTATCCGGTACCCGGTAGTTCAATCCGGAAAACTCATCTTCCGGATTCTTCAAATGTTTAACCTGTTTCAATCTTTTTCTACCCAGAAATTCAGAATTGATTTGTATCCATTTTTCAAAGGTAACAATAAGCTTATTTAACCATTTCAATTCACATATAGATTTTAATAAGCAAAACAAGCAGATAAACTCACATGGTTTAGAAGAACTCAGGTCGATAACCAAAACCAGGTTCAGAATCCAATTTCCTTCTTCCCCACTGATTCAATAACCTATTTGAAAGATAATTAGACTTGCAATTACCAGACCTTTCAGAAATTGGTTAGAGAGGATGATTGAATAACTCTTACCGAAAGGAACCAAGAATTCAATTTCTATCTCCCTCTTTTCTTCTTCTGGAACCGACTCCACAAAGTATCAATTGAGATATTCTTAATTTATAACCGACCCATACCTTTATACTTCAACTTTTCTTACAAAATTCAATTTGACCCAAATATTTGGTCAAATTATCCTTTCAAGCCATCATCTTTAAATTCTAGCTTAACAATTAAATTAACCCCCTTTTAATAATTTAAACATTTCATGAACAAAATTATGGAAATATCGAGGTGTTACAGAAAGCCAAGGAGTTCAAGAGGAAGGTTCCCTCGACTCCCCTTTCGGGGGCAAAAAAGACAAAGACGGCTCCCTTTTAGAAGGAACCGTCGACGAAGGGTGGCACCCAAGCAAAGGTTGCCACTCCTGAGAAGACGAAGGTGTCTTTGGACGCGATCAACGCTGAATTGGTCAGCGTCGCCCAACCGGCGTCTACGACGATACCCGAGGAGACGGGTTCGAGGTCGGATGAGCCTACCCCCTCTGGAGTCGATAAAGGAAAGGGACCCATGGCCGAGGAGTTGGCTGACATCTCAAAGGTGAACTTCTCCTTACCATCGGACTTCATGGCCGACGGCGTCCAAGATAGGGAAAAAATATTTCCTCATCTGCGGAAGTATTTTATCCCGTCCTTCTGGGATCGCTACAGAGGCGTGTCGTCGACGAGACCGGGTCGCACGTTGCCAGGTTATTGTTCATGGTATGTTTTGCCACTTTATGTTTATGTTGTTGATTCTTACCATATAGTCTAACTTTTTGTCGTGTTTTAGGCCTTCCAGGCGTCCCTGTGCCTGTACAAGCAGCTGGATGAAGCCCAGAAGACTGTTTCCCGTGCTATGGAGGAAATGTGTACAACACAAGACGGGGTACTAAAGGCCTTGATGAGGGACAGAGGCCAGGGTCGAGTCTCTCTTATCGAGGCTTGACGAAGCCCACGACCCCCTAGAGGCCTCGACGAGGGAACAAAGCGACCTTCAGGTAGGGGTGTACAAAAAACCGTCAACCCGCGAAACCCGACCAACTCAACCCGCTAACAACCCAATTAAACCCAACCCGTCGAACCACCAACCCGTCAAACCGCTAATTTTAAGGGTTGAAATTGGGTTGGAAAAACTCAACCCAACCCAATCCGCCAACCCGCCGCTAATATTTATTATTTTAAGAAAATTATATTTATGTATATTGTATTTGCGTCATTATAAATTATAACCAAACAATTAAGTGCATATATATATATATATATATATATATATATAAGGTTAGGTTCACGTGACCAACCTATTTTCGTGAGACCAAAAAATAACACTAAAACTTCACAGTGATTCATTGTGAAGGTACGGAAAACAACGAACCTTTACAACAAAAACATTGTGAAGGTTTACCTTCACAATACCTTCACAGTCTTTTGCTGTGAAGGTTTACTGTTATTTTTGTGGTCTCACGGGTCTCACGGAAATAGTCTGGTCTCACGTGATCTCATGTCTATATATATATATAGTCTTACGCTAATATATGTTTTACAACCCAAAAACTAATTCCACCTAGGTCAAGGAAATTTTACACGACTCATACTTGTTGCTCACTTGCTCCCTCGTCCGTCATCCCCAACTCCCCATTCTCAATTTAATTCGATTACTCTTGGGATCATTTTTCAAAAAATGAATCTAGATGTGTTTGTAATTATTATGGAAAAGAGTATGATTATCATAGTAAAAGAATTGCTTATATTTCCTACTACCAATAACTTTATTGGGTATATTTTTAGTTTTATTTGTCGTATTTCACTTGTGAACTTTGTGTATATTTTTAACCCGCCAACCCAACCCAACCCGCACTAACCCGCAAGGGTTGGGTTGGGTTGGGTTATACTTTTGAATGGGTTGGATTGGGTTGGGAATTTCCAAACCGCCATAATTGGGTTGGTTGTAAAAATGTTAAAAACCGTCCAACCCAACCTGCGTACACCTCTACCTTCAGGGTCGTCTGGAGACGGCCCTAAATAAAGCTTATGTGTCTGAGGCAGAAGTTACGACAACCAAGGATCTTCTGATCGTGCATGAAAAATAGGCTGAGGATCTTGAGTCGGCCGTCAAGGCGAAGGGGGAGGCGGTCGTCGCTTTGGAGGAGAGGCTCCTTAGTTTTGAGGCCGTAACTCGTTTTAGAGTTAAGGCGGTGATCATGCGTTGCCATATACGTAGGAAAAAGCCTATGGCGAACGCTAAAGCAGAGGTCGCCACTTTCTTGGAGCTGATCGGGGATGAGAGAGATCTCGACCAGGAGGATGCCCTCGAAGAAGACGAGCATGCGGTGGCCGAAGCCGGTGATGGTGGCGAGGAAGTCGTCGAAGACCATGAGTAGCCTTTCTTCTTCTTAGTTGTTAGATTTTCTTTTGTAGACTTTTAGGGCGACCGTTGGTGGTCGGGCCTTCCACTTGTAACTCTTTTTGGAGATATTAATACAATTTTTTTTGTCTTATGAGTTTTTGTTGAATAATTTACTTAACACACGAGACAAAATTGTAATAGTCTAGTGATAACTTGCAACAACACGTTAATCATGCGATAATAAATAAAACATGTGTTTAAACGACATAGAATAACACAGTTCGTGCCATTAAAGCTTGTAGGTTCCTAGATTCAATTTGTCTCATATAAATAGCATAAACAAAGATAGCGGAAGCATAATATAAAGCTATTAAATACGAGTGATTGTGTAAACGATTATGTAACAGTGAGAGTATCAATAGTGAACAGTAAATAATAACAAGATCAATAAATAAGCTGCTCATATATTGATATATTTGAATAATACCAAGAACACGTTCAAGTGTGTGTATTCTGAAATCTCTCAGGAAACAAATCGTACAGTGATAGTGGAATAGAATGTTGCAGTGTGTGCTCTCACAATTATGGAAAACAATTCTTCCAAAAGCTTACAATTGTGCGTTCCACTACCCTTCTATTTATAGCCTGATAAGGTGAAAGACAGTGTACTATCTAACCCTGGGGTGACACGTGGAAAGTGTGTCCGTCCTTTTAGGGCTTACGTGGAAAGTACGGACACGTGTCTGACACTTAGAGATTTCTACGAGACTTAAGCTTCACAGAGGTCTTTATTTACTAGAGCTCTTACGCCAGAGCTCTGATGGTATTCTGGTGTGAATAGTTCTTCTGGTGGAATAGAAGAAGTCTTCTGCCAGAGCTCTGTCGAGCTCTGATGATCTTCTTGTTGATTTTCTTCTAAGTCTTCTGTCGGATCTCTGGTGGTCTTCTGACTTGTGGTATTTTCAATACTTTTACATCTTGTATACTTGGGGCTAAAAATCTCCCCCTAAGTATAGAAAATACAAATAATGCAAATTACAGAGATGTAAACAAAAGACAAAGAGGAGAAGATCATCCTCTGTGAAACTTGATACTTTTCTTTTAAGATGGTTACAATACAATGCAAAAGAAATAGTATACTAAGCATGATAGTTTCCTCTTAGAATTCTGTCGAATCTTCTGATCAGGTTTCTGAGTTCTAACATGAGGTCTATCTGGTTGATGAAGAGCCTCAGTTGCTCTTCTGGACACTTTTCCCTTGGAAGGTTCAGGATGATGTTTATGAGGTACTACAGCGACTCACTTGAGTACTTGTGGGTTTCAACATATCTGATGGCCTTCTTGTTGCCCTTCTGTCGGCAGATAAAGATTGGAGGATTTCCAACCATTGTTCCAGTTCTGTAGTGGCCATAACCCTCAAGATTTTCATTTGGAGGTGCAATCGCCAGTCTCTCAACTTCGAATTCTATGCCTAGCTGAAAGTCAACTTGTGTTCTGAGGTTGATGTGCTCTTGCATAGCGTACTGAACTTCGACCAAGGCAGTCCTTACAGCTGTGTACCTGTCACTGTTGTTGACATAGTGGGCATGTAAAGTTGTCAGATCGTAGGGATTCAGAAGAATAAGATCATTGTCGTTGAACATTTCTATCTTATTGTTCTCTGTCTCCACTGTGTAGACATGGTACATAATTCTGTTATAGGCAAGCTTCCTTTGCACTATGTTCAGAATCCTATTGAAGACAAACGATGAATTGATGGCTTTGTTCAGATGTGATTTGGTTGAGATGAACCTTCGCCTATCATCTATAAGTCTATTTGCTCTGATGGGGTTGAAGTATGGATTATTAGGTACGACATTAATTGGAATAATGTCTCTGTCAGCGTAGAGATATGAGAATATCTCTTCTAATGCCGGTTTTTCTGAGTGTCGGGGTTCTGATTCTGGGTTCTGCTCTGCTTGGTTTTGGGTTGGGTTCTGATCATCACGAGTTTCATCCATAAGGATGTCAACTAGGTTTTCAGGCTGTTGTGCAGTTTGGGTTTGGACTTGGGTTTGGATTTGGGGTTGGTTTTGGTTAATTTGTTTATCAGCAGAGAATGGTTCTGTTCTCTCTGGTTCAGTCCTTGGGGATTGGGGAGGAGTGTCAAGGATGATGATCTCTGGTGGTTGAGATGTCGATGCTTCTGGTGTTCTGATCGTTCTGTCTTTGTACATGTAGTCGAACTCTACCATCATCATCTCTGTTGGAGTTTCCTCTGTCTCCTTCTCCCCTTGTATTTCTCTGCCTCTGTCTCTTTCTCTTTCTCTTTCTCTTTCTCTTTCCCCTTTTCTGTCTCCCCCTTTTGTTGTTCTGAGGACTCTCCTGCTTGACTATCTGAAGGCCTTGCGGCATCTCTGTGGGTGTCATTGTTGGTTCCTGTTTTACTTAACAATGATGATTCTATCTAATTAGTTCAAACAATATATAATGCAGAAGCGTTTTAACGAACTAACAGATATAATGAGGTAGAATAACACACAATATCAAATATAAGAAGTGTAAATAACACAGATAAATAGCTCAATAATCCACTGTATTTGATATAATAAGAACACCAAGAACACCGAAAGGTTTGATAAGAATCTGCTCTAAAGGTGTGTGTGTCGTGCAAAAACTTAATAGAAGAACTCAACACGAGTCTTCTATTTATACTACTTCTAAAGGGGACAAGATCTGGACAACAAGGACTGAAGGTACTAAAAACACTATTCAGGTACTGTTGATAGTACAACGTTAATTTAATGCGCCGGCTTCTACTAAGGCTATGACCCATCAGAGTTTGACACGTGGAGTTGTCAGGTCAGGCCTTGTACGAATGATCTTGAGTATCTTCATACAACAGAAATCATGAGAAGCACGATTGTCTTTGTATAGATCTTTGGTCTTTTATACCACATAGGCTCTGTCAAGTATGACAGAGGCTCTGTGGCCTTGTCCGCATTGAAGAGTCTTTAGGTGATTCTTCACTTCGGTCTTCTCGGTTGCTTCGTAGAGCCTCTGTCGAAGACTTCTATGCTTCTGTCTTCTCGGTGACTCGACAGAGCCTCTGTCGAAGACTTCTATACTTACCCTATTTTTCAATACATCTATAATCATAAATATTGGAGCTAACAATCTCCCCCTAAGTATCGAAAAATAAAAAATTGAAAAGTGAAAGGTTTTCTAGGCTAAATACATGACAAGAGGTATTTTTCCTCTGTAAAAACTTCTTTTATTTAAAGTTATGCCAGAGGCACTTACATTCGTTTACATGATGAAAGTAAAGGTAACAGATGTTGGTAGAGGTTATCAGACGTTGGCGTCTTTGAAGTCGTTGAAACTTCTGTTGTCGAATCCGAACTCTCTAAGCTCGTGCTAGAAGCTGATGCAGAGGTTTTGGAAGTTGATTGTTGAATCGATGACTTCTATCAGTCTATCTGCATTTCCCCGATCCATTTTCTCTGTTCCTCTATGCTCCACGAGGCTTGCTTTGAACTCTGTCAAAGTACTTGTTGCATACTTCTGACAGTCCATCTCTATGAATAGTCTTGACTTCCCAGCAGGATCTTGATAGACTAACCCAACTCTTGGAGATGTAATGATCGAGTTTGGTATGGCAGAGAATGGGCAGTCGTCTTCTGGTGGTCGGAGAGCGAGGTTTCTTACTCCGAGATCTC
The DNA here is from genome assembly GCA_033807775.1 of Saussurea involucrata. NCBI lineage: Eukaryota > Viridiplantae > Streptophyta > Magnoliopsida > Asterales > Asteraceae > Saussurea > Saussurea involucrata. Next base: position 70,459,225 of record CM066317.1, read on the forward strand.
GTGCTAATTGGAAGTCGACAAGGCTATACAACAGAAGCTTCTCACGCATTGCTTTCCTGATCACCCTGTATGCCCTTCGATGTGCATCTGTTGTGAAGTTCTCTTTTGTCCAGAGGAGAAGGTCGGGTAGGTCGTAGGGATTTAGATTTCTCAGATCAGCATCTGAGAATTGATTCACTATTCTGTTCTCCCTTTTGACCTTATATATGTTATAGGAAACCTTAGGTGTAGTTCTGGTTTGAGAAAACTTACAGTATATGAACTTGTCGATTTTTTTGATTGAGAAGACTTCGTGTTTTGGCTTGGGTTTTGTTCTTGTGAAGATGTTTTCGAGGTCAGCACGAAGTTCGGGATCTTGGACCATTGGTGGCATTGGATCTCCTGCAGTTCTGTTGTAGAGTTACCTGTACACCACTTCTTCCATTTGAGGTGGAGGTGCACCAGGTGGAGGCATGGGTCTGCGCAGAGCATCCATTTTCTTCTTATTTCCTGCCACTCGATCCTCTGTGAGTTTTTTCTTTGGATCCAGAACAGGTATGTTTGACAGAGGGGTGGCACCTAAAGCCCAGTCTTCTTCTTCTGGTTTTGGTGTAACATAAGTATCGAAGGAGCTTTTCATGAGTTTCTCTGTTGGTTGATGCTTATGTTTCTTCTTCTTGGGTTCCTCTGTCATTATCCCCTTGCCTTTGTCTTTTGCCTTCGGCTGAAGATCTTCTTGTAGAGATGGGGTTGCCTCTGTGGGATTTGTCTTTTGGATTTCTGAGGGTGCCTCTGTAGTTTTGGGGGTTGCCTCTGTAGGTTTTGGCACTTGTGTTTCTGAGGACTTGGTTGGTGATGTGGGTTTTGTTGGTGAGGCTTCTGTGGGTTTGCTCATATGTTTTCTTTTGTGAGCAATGGTTTTGGTTCTTGTTTTGGGTATGGGGGATGAAGGTTTTGTTGTTGCAGCTTCGGGTGTTTTTGGTGTTGGAGAGGGGAGTTCTTTTGGTAATTTTGGTTTTGGTGATTGGGATGGTTGATCTTCTTCGGAGGATGTTAGGATTTGGAATTCTTCACGGGTTGGGACATCTACTCCAAATACAGAGGTTGTTTCCACTGATGTGGGTGTTGTCTCTGTGGTCTTCTGTTGTTGATCTTGGTTGGTTTTAGGTACTTGGGTTGCGATTGGGGTTTCTTTAGAGGGTATTTCCATAGAGGTGGTTGTTGCCTCTGTGGTGTGTTGTTGGTTTCCTCCTTGGGTTTGAGTTGGGGGAATTTGGTTTAGGGGTTCTGCTGATAATGGTGGTTCTGGTAGACCTCTGTTTGCAGCTTCTTCCCTTTGTTTCTCCCCCTCAGGATGATCTGATGAATCGTCAGAGTCATCATCAGAGCCATCCTGACCCTTGTCTTTGGTACCCTCTGCTCTGCACGATGCTTCAGTCTTTTTCGGTGGAGTTGCACCTGCGGCTATGAGTTTTGCGCATACGTCATCACAGAGACCAAGAAGAGTGTGGAGCTCTGCTTCTGTGTTATAGCGCATTCTGTCGACGCTTTCCCTGAAGTCTTTGACATAATTTGCGTTGGCAGCTGTGAAGGCTTTGATGAGCTCTGTGACTTGGTCGATTACCCCTTGTCCAAGTTCTGTGAGCTGAGCTCTGGTCATGTAGTCGGAAGGTTTCATGGCCAGAGTTGCATTTGTGGTTTGTTCTTGGACATGATCAAGGGCTTTCTTCAGATCTTCTGGGGTGATGCCCGTAGAGGTTGGGGTAGATGCTTTCTTCAGCGTATCTAGCAGGTCTTTCACAGAGCTTTAAAAGGCTGAGGTTGTGGCCTTCTCGAAATTAGCAGCAGCAGAGGTGGCAAAGGTTGTTGCAGCTGTTCGCATCTGGGCTAGAGCATTTTGCACCTCTGTGGACATGTTGTCCATTTTGATGTTCATATCAGTAAAGGCCCGCGTAGTAACTTCTGCAAAAGAATCAAAAGAGCTTTACAACTCTTTCAATGTGGTGTCCACAGAGGTGACAAGGGTTTGGAACTCATCCCTTGATACATGTGGACTTGGTGTAACCTCTGGGGGAACACATTCATCCCCAGAGTGTGTCTCTGTTCCTAAGACGCCTTCTTTCGCTCCTGTTTTTATGTTGAGAGCGGAAGGACTTCCCTCTAATCCTTGAGCAGAGGCTTTTTCAGGTTCAGACTCTATAGAGGTTCTGTTAAGGACATTGTCTTGATCCACTCCAGAGGTGGGTACAAGAGTATCTTTAAGTTGACTCGGGGATTTGTCTAGAATCCCTTCGTCTTCGTGCACTCTAGGCCCCTATGAAGGGCCTGTTGGACTTACGTGTGTGTGCGTGTCAGAGGAAACAAATTTCTCTGTTGGGATTTCTGTTGTGATCTGGGGCAATTGATCACTTACTAAGGGCAAGTCCTTTTGAGAGGACTCCCCTGGAATGGTTTCCCCGGCTAAGATTGACACAGAGGTAGAAAGGGTTACCTCTGCCCGGTCAGTTTGGGTTGGGGTCGAGCCGTGCCGCTCTTGTTCAATATTACCTTCTGCCACTAGACTGGCGGTAATAGACATATGGGGTGCACTGGGAGTTGGTTGTGGGAGTGTGCCTCTTTTATTCCAGGCATCAGTTCTATCTTCTGCTTCTGTGGAGCATCCAACCACTTCTTCTCCATCTATAGTCTCAACCTCTGTCGCTACCCTTTGGCTCGGTGCTTCTATCCTAACTTCTGTTGATGCTCCTGCACCAGTGCGTAAAGAGTCATACATTGGATGTGAGCCAATTAATTATCGTACGTGGGGATGCAGAGGTTCTTCTTCTGCCTGATCATCTTCTTCATCAGAGTCCACCTCTGAGACTATGACTGGTGGGGGTTTGGTGGTGGTTTTAGCCAAATCCTCTGGACTTTCTCGTAGCACATCAAAACCACGTTGGGTGAAGGGGTTCTGTAGAACTTCCGGAGTCTTAGACTGATTATTTTGTGGGGTTTGGTAATCATCATCCAAGTCAGAAGAGATTCTGAAGTTTGGAGCTTCTGTTGAATGATGAGATAGAGCTTCTGCAGTCCATCCAGAAGGGTCTAAAGAGTGTACAATCCCAGGTTGTTGGAGGAAGAGAGAAAAATCACCCTGATCTTCTGCATAATTGATGGGTGAAGGGGATTGCAGAGGTTGCTCTTGGGCTTCTTCTGCTGTTCCTCCTTCCTCTGCAATGGTTTGCATTGGAGTGTGAGGTTTCTTGGATTTTTTCTTGCTCCTCCTTTTCTTTTGTTTGGGGGCACCTTCCTCAGAAGACTTATGTTTCCTTTTCTTCTTTTCTTTTGGAGGAGGGGGTTGTGCAGAGGATCCTGCTTCTGTTGCATGAGGAGGGGACTGTTGGATTTGTGCAGCACTGGTAGAAGTACCCTCTGTTGTCTTCCTCTCTTTGTGAGCCTTCTTCTTCTTGGGGGTGGAGGCAGAGGTTTTGCTCTTAGGAGTAGAGGGGATTGTGTTTTGCAGAGCATAGAAGTTTCCTTGTACCTGTTCGTGCTTAGCCAAGGCCACTGCCCATTCTTCGTCAGACATTCTTTCTACAACCCTAGATCCTAAGGGGACTCCTAGACGCGGGGGTGTCACAGGACTCGGTTCTGGAGTCCTATGATCGCGTATGTATTCTAACTTAAGGGTCTTGTCTATAGCGTGTCCCAGAAGTTTCTTTGGCATATGTCTGCAGAATGGGTATTCATCTTCGTGCTCTGTTGGGGTGTTTTTGTTCAGGGGATACATTCTGGCCGTTGGTCCCTCCATTGGCCATTTTTGTAGACGGAGCAGAGGCTCTAGCAGGACACCTAGAATACGCTGATATTGCAGAGGAGGTAGAGCTTCTTTCGATCGTCCCTTGGCCTTCTGGGAGGAGATTCTGCGATCAATGGTGTTAACCATTTCCTGCATCATAAGGGTGGAATAGTCCAGAGGTAGATCATAATATACCCCGTACATTATGGTCATGATTGGGTGAGAAGTTTGGTCTGGACTACCCACCTTCCCTGTTAGGCACCGATTTAGGATTGAGAAGAGCGTATTCCACAGAGGAGGTAATCGATTTCTTCTGAAATCATTTCTTTTCCTTAGGGTTGTGTTGTACCCCAACATTTCAACAAAATGGCAGAGCTCTTCGTCTGTGGGTTCCTCTGCGTACTTCTTTATGCCTAGTAGTCCTCTGGTTGGTAGGCTGAACTCCAGTGAGAACATGGTTCTGTTGAATTTGAGTTCGAGGTGCTCGGATTTGTCCGGTTTGGAGATGTAGCCCTTGATTTGTCTATCTGTGGGGTCAAATCTGCTGCTCATCCAGAATTGATTTAGGTATCTGGCAGGGATTTTATGGACAGTTTTGGATAACAGGGGGTAAAGATAGTGGTTTTCCAGAATGTGAAGAAGGATGGCATGTGCTTCCCCAAAGAGGTTTTTATGGGAACCAGGTAGTAGTTATTTGGTTTTAAAGGAAGAACACGTTCAAAGTGTTCATGTGCGATGAAGTTTAGAAGATGGGTGGTCGGAGCAAAATCTGCTTCATCGCCGGAGTGGTCTTGTTCTAGGTTTCTGGCGATTCTTGGTTTTGGGAGTTCTCAGAATGAGATGGGGAGTTTACCGGAGCATTGGAGGTTGAAGCCATTGGATTAATCTTGAAGAAAGAGAGTAGAAAATGGAAGTTGCAGGTTTTTGCAAGATTTGCCGGAGAAGATGAAGAGAGTAAGTTCGTAAACGTTTAGAGGTAATGGTAAGTTGGGTTTTATACTGAAGAGAATGGTAGAATCTGAAAGGGTAAATATGTGAAAGTGAATAAAATTTAGGATCCATAATTGTGTACATACGGCTGGTTCAACTTTCCAGGAGAACGTGTGCCACACACGTCCAATGGGAGAATGCCACGTCAGAAGTGTCAGAACACGATTCGACGTCGTGTGCGGCCCATTAATGCTTGGCGCGTGGGCATTTCTTCTTTGTGAGTTCTATCACTCGCAGTAAATAACCCATACTGTTACAGAATTTCCATAAAAGGTCAAGTGTTAGAGTCAACAGAGGCTCTGTGGTGGAGTGAGCTCTGTGATCTGAAACTTGTCTTTTTGTCTCCTCTGATGCTTGCACTTTTACCAAAAACGTTTGAAAGATCATTGGAGAGGAGAGATAGATCTTTAGTACAAAATTTTCATTCACAGAGGCTTTGAGGCTCTGTCGAGGCCATCAGAGGCTCTGAGAGTGAAAATTTCTCATAACTAAAAATTTAGAGAACTTTTTGATCATCCAAGGTTTTCACTGTTTTAAACATTGTTTTTAGAACATATTTGGTAATTTTTGTCCTAGAAAAACTGTTTTGGAAATGGATTTTGTTCGAGACATACTCTTAGAGTGTCTAGTTTAGGCGACAGAGACTCTTTGGTGGAGTGAGCTCTTCGACCAAAAGACTTTCTCCAGTATCTTTGTGTGGGCATTTGTACGTATAAATCCTTAAAGAAGACATTTAAGGTTGATCGACAGAGATTCCGTATGAAATTTGCAGTTCTAGAGGATCCGGCTTACAGAGGCTCTGTTGAGCTCAACAGAAGCTCCATGACCTTAAATTTCCCATAACAGGAGGCTCGAAAATCTTTTTGATCATTTCTTGTTTGGAATGTCTTAAATAGAGTTTATAGGACGTATTTTGAAATTTGTGTCCTAGAAAACTGTTTTCAAAAAGGATTTGTACGAGTTACTCACCTTTGGTTCTCCTTTGTTCGGCAAAAATACCTGACTTCTGTAGATATGGTTGATCATATCTCTTCTTTGGCTCCCCCTTGAATGATCAACCTCTGTAGATCAGTTCAAGGTCTCCTTCTGCTCCCCCTTGACCTATGCTTGGATAAAATGAGATAAGTTGTGCACAGAACATAGGTCAAGGTTATCAGAGTTTCTGTGGAGATTGTCATACTCTGAGCAATCCCACAGAAGCTCTGTTGGTTACAGAACTTTTGATGATTAAGAATTTACATACAGAAGAGTTTAAATATATACATATTTACAAGAAGATCAAATCTTACTTACAGAGTGTTCAACTCATGTTTATCATTCCCAACTTACCCACCAAGAAAAGGAATCTTTTCTCATCTAGTGCCTTGGTGAATAAGTCTGCAAGCTGGTATTCAGTGGACACAAAGTGCATTTCGATTGTGCCATGTTCAACATAATGCTTCAGAAAGTGATAACGAATATCGATATGCTTTGCTTTTTAGTGTTGTACTGGATTGGCAGAGATTGCTATGGCACTTTTGGAATCACAGAGGATGGGAATCTTGTATATGTTGTACCCATAGTCCTTGAGCTGAGTTTTCATCCACAGAACTTGAGAGCAACAGCTAGCAGCAGCAACATATTCTGCTTCTGCTATAGATGTAGACACACAGTTCTGCTTCTTCGAAGTCCAGCTGACTAGTTTACCTCCTAGGAATTGACAACTCCCAGAGGTGCTCTTTCGATCAGGCTTGCATCCTCCATAATCTGAATCTGTGTATGCCTTAAGACCAAAACCAGAGTTCTTCGGATACCAGAGTCCAAGATTTTTGGTCCCTTTAAGGTATCTGAAGATCCTCTTTACAGCAATATAGTGGGATTCCTTTGGGTTAGCTTGATATCTTGCACAGAGGCATGTGGAATACATTATGTCAGGTCTACTTGCAGTTAAGTATAAAAGGGACCCAATCATACCTCTGTAGAGTTTGCACTCTACAGATGTGCCGTTTGGATCTGAGAATAATTTATTTCCAGTGGCCATTGGGGTCTTCATTACAGAGGCATCGGAGAGACTGTATTTTGAGAGTATGTAAGAGACATATTTAGCTTGATTTATAAAAATTCCATCTGATGATTGTTTTACTTGGAGGCCGAGGAAGAAAGTTAATTCTCCCATCATACTCATTTCAAACTCACTTTGCATGAGTTTTTTGAAATCTTTGCACTGTTGTGCATTTGTAGACCCCAAAATAATGTCTTCCACATAAATCTGTACAAGCAGAATCTCATCACCTTTACTTTTGTAAAACAAAGTAGTATATGTCGTACCTCTGTCGTATTCATTATTGAGAAGAAAAGTTGAAAGCCGTTTGTACCATGCTCTTGGAGCCTGTTTCAGTCCATATAGAGCTTTGTCGAGATAATAGACATATTTTGGGTAATTGGAACTTTCAAACCCTGGTGGCTGTTGGACGTATACTTCTTCTTGGATTTCACCATTCAGAAAGGCAGATTTTACATCCATCTGAAAGACTTTGAAACCTCTGTGGGCTGCGAAGGCTAAGAAGATCCTTATTGCTTCGAGCCGTGCGACAGGGGCAAAAGTTTCATCGTAATCAATGCCTTGTTCTTGGCGATATCCCTTGGCCACCAATCTTGCTTTGTTTCTAATGACCACCCCATCCTCGTCCTTCTTGTTTCTGAAGACCCATTTTGTCCCTATGGCTTGTTTCCCTCGTGGCAGAGGTACTAGGGTCCATACCTTGTTTCTCTCAAACTGTAGAAGCTCTTCTTGCATAGCATCTACCCAGTTTGGATCATCTAGGGCTTCAGAGATTCTTTTTGGCTCGATCACACTGATAAAATTTGTAAAGAAACAAAAATTAGCAGTGGCTGATCTTGTTTTGACCTTTTCAGAAGGGTCACCGATTATAAGGCTTGGAGGATGGCTTTTCGTCCACTGTGTTGTTCTTGGAAGATGGTCATTTGAGTCATCAAGATTAACTTCTGTGGTTGCACACTGCGGTTCTGGTGCAACCTCTGCTGTTGATGGTACTTTTGTGCTTATGCTTGGTTCTTCAGCTTGTGGGAGGATTGGAATAAGAGATGGAATTTGTTCCTCTGAGGAAGTATAGACTGAGTCTTCGTTTCCCTCTGGTATTTATTCCTCTGTAGTCGCTGGAGTAGGTATTTCAGGAGCCTCTGTAGTTGAATCCTTAGTTGTATTATCTTCATCTTCTGTTCGCTCCCCCTCAGCATGTGCGTCTGTATGATTCACAGAAGAGGATGAAGTATTTAATAGACCAATTAGAGATATACCTGACTCAGTCTGGTTTCCAGAAGATGTTTCTCCATAGGCTCTGACGGCTCCTGCAGATGGATCAATATCATCATGGAACATCTCTTCAAATAGAATATTTAAGTCTTCTTCTCTTGTCTTTGAGATGCCAGAGGATTCCTTCTTTAGACCGAGTTCTGAACTGATTTGTTCAGAAGTCTTCTGAAAGGAATCGTCAAAAGATACATTGATGCTTTCTACGATGGATCGAGACTTCAGAAGGTACACTCTGTAAGCTTTTGAAGTGGCAGAGTATCCTATGAACTTTCCTTCATCTGCTTTCACCTCAAACTTTCCTCTTGCTTCTCTATCGTTTAAGACGAAGCACTTGCATCCAAATACATGAAAGAATTTGATGTTTGTCGCCTTTTGTTGATCAAATGATACGGTGTCTTGATGTGCCTCTTTACAATGGTTGATCGATTTTGGATGTAGCATGCGGTTGATACTGCTTCTGCCTAAAAAGACATTGGTAATCCAGATGCTGTCAGCATAGTTCTTGCAGCCTACACAAGCGTGCGGTTTTTTCGTTCAACCACGCCATTCTGTTGTGGGGTGCGTGCAGCAAAGAAGTTCTGTGATATGCCTTCTTCTGCAAGATAGGTTTCAATGACGGAGTTTTTGAACTCTGTGCCATTGTCGCTTCTTAGTTTCCGAATCCTGCACTCATACAGAACTTGGATTCTTTTCATTAAATTTATCAGAATGTTTGGAACATCTGATTTCTTTCTGACAAATTCAACCCATGTAAATCTTGAGTATTCGTCGATCAAAACAAGTATATTGTTAGAGCATTGTTGTATTCAAGATTTACTGTAAAGTCAATGTACTGTATGAGTCTATACAGTATTGTGAATGCCTTTATACCTTGTATGTCATGGGTATAAATAGGCTTGTCTAGTTCATTTGTTAAAAACACTTTAAAAAAGCTTTAGTAATCTTTTAGAAACCTTTTGTAATCCTTTGAGCTCAATACATGGATGACATATTTGCTCTCTAGATTCTCTCTCACTACATTCATATCTTATTGCTAGAGATTTGGGATTTATCAATTGGTATCAGAGCTAAACAGAAGATACAAGCAGATCGAAGACCAAATTGAAGATTTTTTACACTGTTCTTGAAGAATTCGGACCAAGAAGAAAACACTGTTCATCTGAAGTCTTATCATTCAGACATGGAGTTTTTCTAGATTTTGAGTTTTTGAATCATTTCTTTGCATCGTTCAACTCGGATTTGGATTCTGAACACATTTAATTCTTGCATAAACATCAAAATCTGCACAGAATTGACAGATCTGATCGATTCTTGAATATTTTATCAAAAACTTCAAGTTCACTGTTTGGATCTTAATTCGATTAAATTGATCGAACTGTGAATTGTGATCAACAGGAAAAGTGTGCAGATTTCAATTACGAACAATTTGATATAAGATTCATCACAATTGATCAAGAATTGAAGAAGTTATGGCAGATTAAGTGATTTTGAAGTTCGAAGTGCAGAATTCGGATCATTCTTGGTGAATTCAGATCATTCAAAGAGAATTCGGAACATTCATAGAGAATTCGAACCCTATTACATTCGAATTGAGTGAATTCGAACCTTATTACATTCGAATTGAGTGAATTCGAAACTAAGTAAATTCGAATTGAGTGAATTCGAATCCAGTTACATTCGAATTGAGTGAATTCGCACTCAACATAATCCGAATTGAGTGAATTCGAACCTTAGTACATCCGAATTGAGTGAATTCGAACGCTGTTAAGTTCGAATTGGAGGATTTCGAAATCTATCAAGTCCGAATTGATTATCCGAATTGAGCATCCGAATTGATCATCCGAATTGATCATCCGAATTGAGCATCCGAATTGAGCATCCGAATTCTTAGGAATGTTGATTAAATTCTCATAAGTGTAATTTTTCTTACACTAACTGCTTTATCTTCTGAACGATCGTTTATCTAGCCAATTATCAGAAGATGTCGAGAGATATGCTGAGCATGGGTTCTAAGAATAAGCCTCCGGTATTGATAGCTGAAGAATATTCTCAATGGAAAAGGAGAATGATTCAATTTCTGAATCATCAGAACAGAGATCTTATGCTGTCCATTCAGAACGGTCCTTACAAAGCCTACATAGAGGTTGGTGGCATTGCTGCAACAGAAACAAGTCAAGAGATTCTTCCAAGAAGAATAGAAAAGGAATACAAATATTACAGTGATGCTGATAAAGCTAGAGTTGAAATTGATGAGCAAGCATTGACATACTTGACTATGGCCATTCCAAACAATATCTATAATCGCGTAGACAGCCGAAATTCAGCAAAGGATATTTGGGATGAGCTAGAAAGGCAGTTTGAAGGTTCATCAAAATCAATGAAGACCAAAAAGAATCAGAGCATCAATGCGTATGAAGGGTTTAAAGCTAGAGATGGAGAATCGTTGAAAGATACCTATGATCGTTACAACATCATTCTGAATGATTTAAGAAGGAATGGAGTTGACAAGTCTGAATCAGAGATTAATTACAAGTTTGTCAAGAATTTACTGCCGGAATGGGATTCATACTCTATTCAGCTTCAAATGTCAAGGGATATGGATGATGAAAAGTTGACCGATATTTTCAGCATTCTGGGTCAACATGAAGAAAAAGTAAAAATGGTCAAAGAAAAGGAGAAAAAGGTCGAAGAATCTTTAGCCCTTCTAAGTGAACGCAAGAAAAGTGGAGCGATGAAAACAAAGGCTTTGATCTCTGGTTTAAGCAAAAAGAAGATAAGTTCTGATGATGATGATGAAAGCAGCAGTTCTGGAGATGAAATGAGTGAGATAGCTGAAAAATTAGCCTTGTTAACTACAAGATTTCAAAACAGATATGGAAAGAAGAAGTTTCATTCAAAAAGCAAACCTGATTACAACAAAGTGAACAGATACAAAAGGTTTGAGAAAAGGTATGAGAACAAGGATCAAAAGGAAGAAGAAAATGAGGAGAAAGTTGAGAAAAAGGAGAGGGAAGAAAAGAAGGATATGGATGACCGAAACTGCTATAACTGCGGTAAGCCGGGTCATTTTGCCAGAGATTGTCAGTTGAAGAAAGTTAAGGATTCTGAATACTATCAGCGTAAAGCACATCTCGCAAAAGCCAAAGAAACCGGAAAGCCAGTAAATGCTGAAGAAGAAATATGGCTGATGGATTCTTCAGATGATGAAGAAGCTCACTTCACTCAAGTGAAGCACAGTTTAATGGCTAAACTTGATGAGGAAGATCTGGAATCTGAGGTACAATCTCTATATCCTTCTCTTTATGATAACACTTCTCTTTATTCTGATAATTCTGAAAATGAATCTGAAACTGAAAATGATAAATATGAAGAAATGCAAGTTGTGATATTTGAGCTTAACGAGAAATTTAAAAAGGCACAAAAGAAAATTGAAAAAGTGAAAAAGCAATATGAAGATGAGAAAAGCTCAAAGCTGAAATATCATGATGAAGCACTTCTTTATAAGTGTTTAGCTGAAGATAGAGAAAAGGAGAAAGAAATTATTAGATCAAATGTTAAAATACTTGAATCTGAAATTTCTGAGTTAAAAAAGAAAATAACTGATTTAAATGATGAAAACATAGATTTTCAGTTCAAAATCAAGGTTCTTTCTGATGAAAGAAAAGAAGCAATTGAAAAGATTAAGCAGCTTGAAGATTTAAATTACAAAAGAGGCCAATCTGAGCAAACGCTGAATTTGTTGACTAGCAACCCAAAAGATAAACGATTTTATAATCCAAAAATGGGTCTAGGATTATCTGATGACAAGAGTTTCAAAACAATAAAACCTCATGAGAAAAAGGAAGTTTTGAAGCAAACTCTGATAAAGGAGATTCCTCCAATTGCAAAAGTTTTTGTTAAACCAGCAAATGTAAAGTTGCAACAAGTCATTATAACAGAAACACCTGTTAATTCACCTGTATCTGTTAAATCAAATAATGAAGTGTTGCAACAAGTCATAATAACAAAAACACCTCCAAAGACACAAGAAAAAGCAAAGGCAAGTAATGGAATTTTGCAACAAGTTATTGTATCAGAAACATCTCCTAAATCAGAAACTCCTATCAAAGATAATGCTTCAAATTCTTCAACTCCAATTTCAAAGAAAGATGAAGCTAAAACAGACAAAGGTTCAAAAGAAAAGCCTAGATACAATATAACAAATTTTAAATATGATGAATTAAACTCCAGTTACAAAACCAAAATGTTTGAACCAACTGGATTTAGTTCGTTGTTTTCCGATGAATCTATGGCTAAAACAATTGTTGACAAAATCAATGAACCTATATCTGTTAAAACTAAATCTAACGTTGAAATGGAGTCAAATAATACATCAGATTCTGACAAAAGGGAGTTTGTTCCAGAAACTTCTTCTGAATTTCCTAATTTGGACTCAGCTTTACTTAAAATTGTTGATTTAGAAAATCAAATTTCCAAATGGCAATTAGATTTTGAAAAATTAGAGGATGATCGTGATAATATTGGACTAGAATTTGATCATACAAAAAGGATCAATCTTGATCTTAAGAGTGAGATTCAAAGACTAGAATCCAAATTATATGAAATATCAAACTCTAAGGCCTCAAAAAGTTGTGAAAAATGTTCAAAACAAGCTGAATCCAAAGATCAAAATAAATCTTCAAGTATGTTTGATCCTTTTGAAAAGCTCAAATTTTTTAAAGAAAAGAAAAATCTTGAATTAAGATGTGTAGAACTTTCGAAACAAATTTCAGATTTTGAAAAAGTTCTATTTCTAGAAAAAGAAAAGCAGAAGAAAGAAAGAACTGAATTTGAAATAGAATTAAAGTTTTGTGAAGTCTACCATAAAAAGTTTTCATCAAAGGTATCTGATTTAAAAACAGAACCAGCTTCAAAAGGAAAAGAGAAACAAAAATCATCTGAAAATAAATCTAATTTGTTTTCAAGTGATCCAGTTTCAAAAGGAAAAGAGAAAGAAAAATCATCCGAAAATAAATCTAATTTGTTTTCAAGTGATCCTTCTACCTCTAAAGGTTCTGACAATGTTTCTTCTTCTTTCTCAGAAATGGATGAAGAAAAGTATGTGGATTTGAAGGAACAAGTTCTGAATAGCAAGAATAGAAGCACCGACTCTGAGAATTGTAGTTCTTTGAATAAAAATTGTATACATTCTTGTAATGTTTGCAATGTTTGTGGCAATAATAATTCCGCAATTTCAGATTTCAAATTATTGTCACAAGCTAAAAGAAGAATTCATTGTGCTCACTGTTGGGATAACTATTTCAAGCTAAACAGAAATGCTCCAACGAATAAGAAGTCTAAAACTTCTTCCTTCTCTTTAAAATCCTCAGCAAACAAATTTGCCAAAATGTTTGGTTTCAGATCAAACAAACAGAATAAAAAGATGAAAGAAAAGAAAACAGTTGAAGTAAATATGGATTGGAAATGGATTCCAAAAAATGAAGTTAACAAACCAAATTTACTCAATCGTTTAACTTTTAAAGGCAAAATTCAGGGGGCATCAAATGTCATTAATAAACTGATCCATACTAACAAGAAAGGACCCATGCAGATATGGGTACCTAAAATAAGATAATTGTTTCTTAACAGGACCGTCATGTGTGGGTCATTGATTCGGGAGCATCTAGACACATGACGGGGTACAAGCACTTCTTGCAAGATTTTATTGTACATCCTGGAGGATCAGTGGGATTTGGAAATGACTCAAAAGGTCACGTTCGAGGCTACGGAACGTTGAAAAATGACTCAATGCAAATTGAAAAGATTTTGTATGTTGAAGGTTTAGGGCATAACCTTTTCAGTATAAGTCAGTTCTGCGACAAGAACTGTAAGGTGTTATTTGATAAAGATTTTTGCTACATCTTGGATGCAAATTGGTCAGAAATCTTCAGAGCAAAAAGATGCGGAGACTTATACATGACTGATTTTACAACTCTTGTTGCTTCTAATCAAGTCTGTCTTGTATCAAAAGCTCCACAAGAAGAGTGTTGGTTATGGCATCGAAGGCTCTCGCTTCAAAATTTTCGCAGCATCAACAAGCTTCGAATTGATGGATTAGTTTCCGGGCTTCCTGAAATGAAAATTGACAAAGTTTCTGTGTGTCCAGCTTGTGAAATGGGAAAGATGAAACATGTTTCTCACAAGACCAAGACTTTGTCTAATTGTAACAATGCCTTGGAATTAATTCATATGGATCTCTGTGGCCCGATGCGAACTCAGTCAATGGGAGGAAAGAAATATATCTTGGTTATGGTTGATGAGTTTTCGCGATATACTTGGTTGGATTTCTTACGACTCAAGTCTGAAGCACCCGAGCAGATCATTAAATTCATCAAGAAGATTCAAACTCTTCTACAACGCCCTGTTCGAAAAATCCGAAGTGACAACGGAACTGAATTCAAGAATGCAACTCTTCAATATTTTCTTGAATCCGTTGGAATAACTCATAATTTTTCTGCCCCAATTACTCCACAACAAAATGGAGTAGTTGAAAGGAAAAATCGAACTCTTGTAGAAGCTGCTAGGACGATGCTTGCTTACTCGGGTCTTCCACCAAGTCTATGGGCTGAAGCAGTATCCACAGCGTGTTTTACTCAAAACAGAACTATTATAAATAAACGCTTTAACAAAACTGCATATGAATTAATCAACAATCGCAAACCTAACATCAAATTTCTGCGTGTATTTGGATGCAGGTGTTTTGTGATGAAATATCGTGAATATCTTACAAAGCTTCAAGTTAAAGCTGATGAGGGCATCTTTATAGGCTATTCCTTGAACTCGAAAGCATACAGGATTTATAATAATCGAACAAAATCAGTAATCGAGAGTATCAACGTTACGTTCGACGAGACTGTGACATTGACTTCTGGACAATTTAGTTCAGAACTCGTACAGAAATCTGAAGCTTCTACTAAAAATGGAGTAGAACCTGTGACGAAACAGTTTTCTAATTCAGCTTTGAATTATAATAATACTACTGATTTAGATTTACTATTTCATGATGCATTTATGGATTACTGTGCAGATATGGAACCACCAATCACATCTGTGAATGCATCTCAGAATCAGACGAGTGCAAATATCTCCGGTCCAACTGAAGATGTTGATACTAGTACTTCTGTAGAAACTAATGAGATTCCAAGTGAACACGTTCCTGTCTCTGAACCTGAAATTCAACCAGTTGTTCAGGTTTCAGAAAATCATTTATCGGAGACTTCCACATCTGAAGGATTAGAAACAGAAGTCAACATACCGGAAACGACAAATGTATCTTCAGCTGAATCGACAGAGGAGATTTTTGCAGTATTGGATGAAAATAATCCATCAAACACTCGTATGGATATACCAACTCTTCCAAGTAGTCATAAATGGACAAGAGCACATCCTCCGGCTGATATAATTGGTGATCTGAATGATGGAGTGAAAACCCGATCTGCGACTACAAACGAATGTTTGTACGTAAATTTTCTTAGCACGTTAGAACCCAAGAAAGCATCTGAAGCTTTACAAGATCCAGATTGGATCAACGCCATGCAAGAGGAATTAAATGAGTTCAAACGCAATGAAGTGTGGCACTTGGTGAAACGTCCAAAAGACAAAACCATAGTTGGAACCAAATGGGTCTTTAGAAACAAAAAGGACGAAGCGGGGATTATAGTCAGAAATAAAGCAAGACTAGTTGCTAAAGGTTACAATCAACAAGAAGGAATAGATTATGATGAAACCTATGCACCAGTAGCAAGGATTGAAGCAATAAGGATCTTTCTTGCATACGCAACACATAAGAACATGAAGGTATTCCAAATGGACGTCAAATCTGCGTTTCTGAATGGAATACTACATGAGGAAGTGTATGTAAGTCAACGTGAAGGCTTTGTTGATCCCAAATATCCCAACCATGTCTACATTCTAGACAAAGCACTCTACGGCTTAAAGCAAGCACCGAGGGCATGGTATGAGACTCTGACTATTCACCTGCTTAAAAATGGATACACCAAAGGTACAATAGATACAACTCTTTTTCTCAAAAGAGAAGGTAAAGATTTAATGTTAGTACAAATATATGTTGACGACATTATATTTGGATCTACAAATCCAGATATGTGTAAAGATTTTGAAAAGGTGATGAAAAGCCGTTTTCAAATGAGTATGATGGGAGAGTTAAAATTTTTTCTTGGTCTCCAAGTGACACAATCAAATGAAGGCATTTTCATTAATCAATCAAAATATATAAATGATATGCTTAAGAAATTTGAATTAAATTCCTCTTCCACCATGAAAACTCCCATGGCTACCGGTAAGCTTTTGAACGCTGATTCATCTGGTATATCAGTCGATCAAAAGTTATACCGAGGCATGATTGGATCTTTACTGTATCTAACGGCAAGTAGACCGGATATTTTGTTTGCAACATCTTTTTGTGCACGTTTCCAAGCAAACCCGAAGGAATCTCATATTGTGGCTGTAAAGCGAATCCTTAGATATCTCAAAGGCACAAAAAATTTGGGTCTTTGGTATCCTAAGGATTCTGGGTTTGAACTAACTGCTTACACAGATGCAGATCATGCGGGAAATATGATGGACAGGAAAAGCACATCTGGTGCTTGTCAATTCTTGGGAGATAAACTAGTAAGCTGGTCATCAAAGAAGCAAACTTGTGTATCAACATCTACGGCTGAAGCAGAATATGTGGCCGCCGCTAGTTGCTGTTCGCAAGTAATTTGGATGAAAACTCAGCTAAAGGATTATGGATATATCTTCAACAAGATCCCCATTTATTGTGATTCCAAAAGCGCAATTGCAATAACTGAAAATCCTGTTCAGCATTCCA
Source organism: Saussurea involucrata (assembly GCA_033807775.1). Lineage (NCBI taxonomy): Eukaryota > Viridiplantae > Streptophyta > Magnoliopsida > Asterales > Asteraceae > Saussurea > Saussurea involucrata. Next base: position 70,476,157 of record CM066317.1, read on the forward strand.
AAACGAAACACATAGATGACAGGTACCATTTTATCAAAGACCATGTTGAGAAGGGAACTATAGAAATGCACTTTGTACCAACAGAACTAGAACTTGCTGATCTTTTCACAAAACCTTTAGATGAAAAGAGGTTAAATTTTTTAATCAGCAAACTAGGAATGTTGAATCCTTAAGACATTGAGGGGGAGTTCGTGTTCTTGATTACTTAAATCTATGATCATATCCTAACCCACTAGGACCCAAGTGCCATTGGGTACCAAAATCTGCTTAATCTGTTTTGCAGGTTCATCATGTGTTGTACTGATTTGTAAATACATACCACACACATGTCTGAAAACAGAAGAGAAGCGGTGGATTTGTTTTTTGAAGAATATTTGTACCATTAAGGGGGAGACAAAGAATGTTGGCTTTTGGACAAATCAGTTCAAAACCCGTTCTTCAAAGACTATGGCTTCTGAACAATTCAGTTCAGGACCCGTACTTCAAAGACTAAGACTTCTAAACAAATCAGTTTAGAACTCATACTTCTCAGGTGATATCCTTAACTGTCACATTTTTCTGTTACAAGGAACAAGTGGTAAAAGGTAACATTGAATTATATTTTGTTTCTACTGCTTTGAAAACTTGAATCTTTACAAATTTACTTCAACGAGATGAAATTTTCAATTCTCATTCAATGAATTAAATGCGTGCTAAAAGATGATCTTTCAAGAATCTTTGTATTATTTGAGTTAGATTTGCTTCAATTTTCACCTCTGAAATAAATCGAAAGGTCAGCAAAACATGAATGAAATTATGCTGAATGCTCAAAGTTATGTGAATCTGGACTTATATAGAATATAATGCTCAAAAAGCCTATTTGTCAGAATGATGGATGGAAATGAAAATATGGGAGAAGCACTATGTTTTAGAATCAAGTGATTGAGATGCATTATGTTTTTAAATCAAATCATTTAGTTTGAAAGTTTGTGCCTGTGGCCTTTCTGGTTTGGGAGAGTAAGTCCTAAGGGGTGCTCGACACCTAGTCCCTAAGATCAACTGGTCTGGGATCGGCTGACCCAAATCCTGCAATAGAACCAGATAGAAAGCCATGTTCTACTGGTACAAATGGGTTTAAGATATATCGATGTGGCCTTTCTGGTTTGGGAAATTAAGTTCTAAGGGGTGCTTGACACCTAGCACCTAAGGCCAACTGGTCTGGGATCTGCTGACCCAAATCCTGCTATAGAACCAGATAGAAAGTCATGTTTAACGGTGTATCTTATTCTTACTAAACTTTTAAATCAAAAGATGCCAATGAGCACAAAATCAAAAGATGCCAATGTGCACAAAAATCAAAAGATGACAAAGAGCACACATCTCTTGAAACTTGGTGAAAATACAAAGTCGCGATAAACCCGTAAATTTGTGAAATTCTGATTTTGGACAAATAGTGTGAGTAGAGCAAAGTATTCTTATATGTTTTAGAATTGCATACGCTTGATGCTAATCATATTTCGCATGCTAGCACACCAAATAGATTTGATAAAGGGGTTGAAACTGAACATTTTTTAACTTGATATACAATGATGACTTGTTCTTGAATCCAAACACATGCATTTGATTTCATTTGATTGAAAAATCTGTTAAATTTCATTAAGTTGAATTTCTTTTATAAAGTTTTCAAATGATCAAATGTTTGTAGTTATAAAATAAAATTCAATGAATGTTATTTTCCTTGTGTAAATTTGTTTTAAAATTTGTGCTACAATTTCAAATACTGTACGTTATTGAAATATATGCATACTTTCAGGGGGAGAAAATAAATTGCTCCAGAATTCTTATTTTGAGGGGGAGCAAGATTATTCTGTAAGGAGGAGATTGTTAGCAATACTCAAAGACACGACTGAAATTGAAAATGGTTTTCGATGCTCACCATCATCGAAAAAGGGGGAGAAAAGTTTAATTTCTATTTCATGTCAAAGAATTTTCAAATCAAAGATATTTCAAGTCAAAGATTCGTGAACAAAGACTGAAGATGGGGAGAAGGATCATGTGAAGTCCAAATGTTGCTGAATTTGGTTATCTTAGTTCTGAGTGGTTATCGGAATGCGCTTACACCTAAAAGTTCAACAATGTGGATGGTTTCACATCTTTCTGATCCAAACTCTAATCGTTTCTGATTTATCTTGTTCCGAATTGATGGTTCTATATAAAGATATGAAATCCATGTTCAAGACTTGAAGACAATCTGTTGAAGATTGTATTGAAGAAGGTTGATTTTTCAAAGAAAAAGACAATGACTTTTCATGTTTGTCTGAAGATTCTTCAAAGCTGAGATCTTAAAGAGTGTCAAAGCATATAGTTCGCCGTGAACTAGTGGAGATAAAGCTATTTGAAGATGGTTTGATAGAGTGTCTGTTTGAGAAGATTGACTTTACAAAGAGCTGAAGACTGCTGTTATTTTTTTTAAATCTTGAATCCAAAGGGGGAGATTGTTAGAGCATTGTTGTATTCAAGATTTACTGTAAAGTCAATGTACTGTATGAGTCTATACAGTATTGTGAATGCCTTTATACCTTGTATGTCATGGGTATAAATAGGCTTGTCTAGTTCATTTGTTAAAAACACTTTAAAAAAGCTTTAGTAATCTTTTAGAAACCTTTTGTAATCCTTTGAGCTCAATACATGGATGACATATTTGCTCTCTAGATTCTCTCTCACTACATTCATATCTTATTGCTAGAGATTTGGGATTTATCATATATATTTCTTGCCACCTTGGCTATGTGTAGTGATTGGACCGCAGAGGTCAACATGAAGCATGTACAGAGGCCTAGGGCAAGACACATCAGTCTTGCCTTTATGGGAAGCTCTTTTGGGTTTTCCCATTTCGCAAGCAGAGCACAAATGATCTTTATTAAACTTAACATTTGGCAGACCTTTGACTAGATCAAGTTTAACAAGCTTATCTAGAGTATGAAAGTTTAGGTGGCAGAACCTGTTGTGCCATAACCAGGCTTCTTCGCTTTTACAGGCTACAAGACAGAGCTTGTCTTCCTTATTCTTGGCACAGAAGTTCATGAGGCAGAGATCGCCTCTTCGTTCGGCTCGCAGAAGTTCGACTCCTGTGTTCTTACCTTGTAGAGAACAGAAGGTTCTTTTGAACATTACGTCGAAACCCGTATCGCAGAGTTGGCTAACACTGAGAAGATTGTGCTTAAGGCCATCCACATATGCAACTTTGCATACGGTTATGTTTTCCTTCTTAATGACTCTGTAGCCTTTTATATACCCCTTCTTGTTGTCACCAAAGGTCACAGATCCTCCATCGAGTTTATCTTTGTAAAAGGATAGTAGACCTCTGTCGCCAGTCATGTGCCTCGAGCATCCGGAGTCAAGATACCAGATTGGCACATACTGCTTCTGCAAGACAATCAGAGAGTTTTAGGTACCCATATCCAAATGGGTCCAGCTTTGTTAGGGGTCTTCAAGTTTGCCTTAGCATTCTTGGGTTTGGTTTTAGCTTCTTTTGAATAACCATTTTGTTTCTTCTTACCCTTGAATTTAGTGTTCTTTTTCGGTGGAGAGAGAAAACAGTTTGGACTTGAGAAGTGTTGATTTAATTGATACATGAGATCAAAACAATGACAATAATGAATGTGCGAAGAGATTTGCTTGAACTTTTCATTGAAAACATTAAATGGCGGCACAGAGGCATTACATTCTATCCTAACATCTGACTTCCTATTACAAGAAGACCTATGTAGGCTAGATTGTTGTTTGCAAAATCCTTTGTTGAGAGCAGCCTTCTGTGAGCCCCTTCTGTGGTGAACTTCTGCTGGTTTCACTGTCACAGAAGAAAAAGTTTTGTTATTTTCAACCCACTTACCCTTCTGTTGCCATGTAAGTTTTTCTTTAATAGGTTTCAAGGGTTTTGAAATCTTTGAACTTGTTGAATTTTGGGAGGACGTTTTCCTTTGTTGTTTGATTTTCTCAAGCTCAAGGGAGGTTTTGGCTTATATACACATGTCCAAAAAATCTAGATAGATAGGAACTCTTGTGATTTTCTCCTTGGGAGGAATAGTTCTGTTAAGAACTCCAGAGGGTAGTTTAAAATCCTCTGTGTCACAAGGTCCTATCTCTGACTTAGAGTCAGTCTCAGATTCGTCAGAGGATGAATCATCCTCATATACAGAGGTTGAGTCACTTAGTTCTCTTTCGACAGAGGCTGGATTTTCAGAGCATGTGTCATACTTGGTTTCATTATTTTCCAAGTCAACAGAAGTATCCATTAAGGTTTCATCAGAGAGATTTTGACTATTATTGAAAGTACTGGGGCATTCATAAAAGTTGTTTTCACCGATTTCCAATAATTCCTTTTCAGAAATACGAGTCAGTTTTTCTTCTGTTGAAGCAGGCAAGAACTCAGGTGCCTCTGCCGATAGTTTCTTCTCAGAATCTATAGTGCAGACAAAGGAAACCTGTGATTGAGTCTCGGGTTTACCAAACTTAAAGATTCCTATCTGATCTTGTGTTTTCAGATATTTCTTAGGTTTGGACGCTCTTTTGACAGAGGCTGATGATGGTAGATCTGTGTTTTCAACCCACACATTCACCATCTTCAGAGGTTTCCTTCTGTGAGGTTCACCAGAGACTTTTCGCCTTTTGCTTACATAGAGTACATTTGGAAAACCGGGTTTTCTTGTACTTCCAATATGAAATAGAGAGGACAGAGACTTGTTTCTTTTGTTTCCAGTGTATGGATCTATATCACAGAAGCCAATTCCCCGTCTCCCTATTTGTGTATTAATTTTCTCGTACACCTTCTGTGCATCTTGATATTTCTTTATTAAAAAATCTCTTCGGAGTAAATCTTGACAGAGGACTTCTCTTTCCTTTTGAAAATAATGTTTAAGAGCTAGAATGTTCATTCTGTCAGTCTCAACGTCCATAAGTTCTTTAGATTTTGTTTTTAATGCAGAGTTAAGTTCAGAAATCTTTTCTTTCAAAGGATTTAGGTGTTTGTTCCAGTTTGTTTCAATTTCTTCCTTTTCTTGAAAGATTTTAGCCTTTTCTTGAGTGAGAAGTCTAGCTTCTGTCTCAAAGAAGGTAAGCTTCTTTTGAACACTTTCGCAGGTCTTTTTAAGTTCTGTGTATTCAATGTTTAGTTTAAGCAAATCAGCTTCTGCTTGACTAGAGTTAGAGTTAGAAGTGGATACCTCACTATCGGAGTCGGATGAGCTGACCTCTTCCATTCCACAGAACAAGGCGTTTTTGTCGCCTTCATCAGATGATTCGTCTGACAGCCAGTTCTCCTGATTCACCATTAGCGACTTCTGAGCATAAAACTCCGCTTTCTTTTTGTAGTAAGAAGAGTCCCTCCGTGGGCGGTTTGGTTTGCTCCTGCAGTCAGCGGCATAATGGACTGGCTTGCCACAGTTAAAACATCCTTGGTTCTAGGAACCGTTGCCAACTCTGTTGTCCAACCTCTGTCGGTCACCACCTCTGTCATTTCTGTCATTCGACCTCTGTTGGTCGACACCTCTGTCGTTCTTGTCAATTGACCCTTCTCTTCCACGATCATCTCTTCCGTAGCGTTCATTACCAGACTTCTTCTGGTATCCTCTGCTGAATTCCCTAGTCAAAAGAGCTAACGATTTAGCTATCGAGGCCATAATTGCCTCTTCTTCTTCCACCACCTCCTCCTCTTCACTATCAACGATCAAGATCTTCTTCTTCTTCTTCTTTTCTTCCACGACTTCCTCCTTTTTTGGTTTCTCTTTATCTTCTGTAGCCTTACCAACCAGCGCAAGAGGTGCACTGATTTGAATTTTTGCTTGTGCAATTTGAGGCTCTTGAGCTGCCAACGTTCCATAGAGATCTGACAGAGTCCAGGAGTCTAAGTCTTGATTTGTTTGCAGAGACATAGACAACTGGAGCCATTCATCATTGAGACTCTTTAGGAACATGACATTGTTTTCCTCAGAAGTTCTGTGTATTCCGAACTTCTTGCACTTGTTGATTAGAGAGTTGAACCGATCATATGTTGTCTGCAGAGGTTCTATCGGCAGAGCTTTGAATGCGTAGTACTCGTTGATGCATTGGGCTCTGCGGTTCTTCTGAGTTTTGGCCCCAACCTCCAGTTGTTTTTCCAGTTCCTTCCACAGATCGTATGCAGATTCACACGCATCTAAGGATTGGAAAAGGTCATTGGGTATGGCCATTATCAGAAGTCTCTTAGTGTTCTGAGCAACTTCATATTTTGCCCAATCAGGATCTTACCACTTGTCCTTGGTCTTTGGTTTCGTGTGCTCAGGGATTTCAGGAGTGTCGTCTGTGGCAGGTACACGGGGTACTGTGATCATTGGTACGAAAGGAGGATTGTTGATATAGTACATGAGTTCTTTGTCAGTACCCTCGAAGAAGTGAACCATTCGTATCTTCCATTGAGGGTACTCATCTCTGAGTAGTGTGGGTGGCTTGGTTAAAGAACCAGCGGTGAAGAAGTTGTTTGTGTTTGTCATTTTGAAAGGGTTTGAGAAATCAAGAAAAATAGGGTATGAACAGTAAACCTTCAGAGATTGAAGTGGATGTTTCTAATGATTTTTATAAGCTTTAAAACCTCTGAACAATGCACTAAAATGGAGATTTAACCGAAGAAACAGATTCTGTAAGTTTACCAAAGTCGAAACAGGTCGAGAATGGCAGAAAAACAGATGCTGTTTTGAAAGATATGAAAAATAGGTTAAAAGTCCAAGTTTCTACCAAAAATCATTGTAAGTGAGGATCTCTTGATATTGAAAATCAAGAAGCGCTCTGATACCAATTGTTGGTTCCTGTTTTGCTTAACAATGATGATTCTATCTAATTAGTTCAAACAATATATAATGCGGAAGCGTTTTAACGAACTAACAAATATAATGAGGTAGAATAACACACAATATCAAATATAAGAAGTGTAAATAACACAGATAAATAGCTCAACAATTCACTGTATTTGATATAATAAGAACACCAAGAACACCAAAAGGTTTGATAAGAATCTGCTCTAAAGGTGTGTGTGTCGTGCAAAAACTTAATAGAAGAACTCAACATGAGTCTTCTATTTATACTACTTCTAAAGGGACAAGATATGGACAACAAGGACTGAAGGTACTAAAAACACTATTCAGGTACTGTTGATAGTACAACGTTAATTTAATGCGCCGACTTCTACTAAGGCTATGACCCATCAGAGTTTGACACGTGGAGTAGTCAGGTCATGCCTTGTACGAATGATCTTGAGTATCTTCGTACAACAAAAATCGTGAGAAGCACGATTGTCTTTGTATAGATCTTTGGTCTTTTATACCACAAAGGCTCTGTCAAGTATGACAGAGGCTCTGTGGCCTTGTCCACATTGAAGAGTCTTTAGGCGATTCTTCACTTCGGTCTTCTCGGTTGCTCGGCAGAGCCTCTGTCGAAGACTTCTATGCTTCAGTCTTCTCGGTGACTCGGCAGAGCCTCTGTTGAAGACTTCTATACTTAGCCTATTTTTCAATACTCCTATAATCATAAAGATTGGAGCTAACAGTCATCATTATCATCATCATTGCTAGAGGTTGCCACAGTACGTTCGGGAGAGTCCGGGGCAACAAACTTAGCCTTTTTCTTTGAAGGCTCTCCCTCTGGGATCCAGTCTGCAGGTCTTTTGTGTGAGGCAGTCTATAGGATAGCATGTGTTAAAGTCACGACTGCTTTTTTCAAAACATCTTCGACCTCTGTTGCAACAACTCTGACTTAATCTAATTGACTCTCAAAGTTGAATTTGTGAGAGTCAAGAGATGTCTGTACATGTCTTTCTGTCGCTTGAGCTTTCATGACGAATTTGGACGAGATGGTCATCATCTTGCTTAGAACGTTTCTGTTGAACTCTCCCATCTGGCCAACTGTCATAGGTAGTTCATTGGGGCTTGGACCAAATGCATTAAGTGGAGTGGCAGAAGATGTCGTGGCCTCTTTGATTGCATCCTTGACAGAGTTGCTGATCATCTCTGTCAGGGTTCTGATGTTGGAGTCAGAGAGGAGAATGGAAGGCATAGGCAGAGTTCTGTTCATTGCCGCGATGTGGTTCTCTGCCATGATTCTCTTCAAATCAGAGAGCTCTGTTGTCTGTTTCTGTGTCTTCTCTACTCTGGCCCTTTCAGAATCCACGAACTTCTGAGAAGTCTCTGCATATTTACTTGTAATCTGTTGCAGCTCTTCTTTGAGAGAAGCATTCTCCTTGCAGATCAGCTCCTCTTTGCCATCATTGATAAGTTTATACTCACTCAAGGAGTTGCTAATACTGTCACATAAGCTTTTGAGCTCTGCTATGGTGACAGTGTCAGCTGGGGTAACCTTGGTTCCAACACATGGATCCAAGTCAGCCTCGAGCTCAGAGCGGCCTCCTTCAAGAGTTGTTTTGATGTTGGCTCTTGTAGGACTTCCACCCGATCCTTGATGTTCCTTTTCAGGGGATACATCTCTGGGTGTTTTGATCAGAGTTTCCTTTTCCAGCTCAGGTTTTGGAGAAGGATATTAATACAGTATGAGCAAATCATTCCTCATACCACATAGATTCCTCATATAAATTCCTCTCTGGGTGTTCTGCTCATACTGAATGATATGAGGAATTTATATCAAGGACCCGTGAGTGATGATATTAATTGTTGGACTCTCGTTCTTACCATACTCGTACTCATCTCATAATAACAGAATCATACTCAATCCCATGAGTATGACTATCATTCAAAAAGTCATAACACCATATTCAATAGCCTACTACGAATCATCACAGATTCTAGTTTATAAATCAAGCCTACAGACTTACATTCAATCGCCATACCTCATTCTTAGAATGGATACATAAATAGCACTTATATATATTGCCTATTTTTAATCCGTCGAAAACACAGGAAAACAACACCTACACTTCGTCTAATTCATATTTCTACATCTCAAATACGAATAGCAACTATACTTCGCCTATTCGCTACAATCAATATGAATAACAATTATATCTTGCCTATTCCTTCATTTCTACATGGATAGCGATTCTATTTTGCCTATCCAATCCTACGACATGAATAGCAATTCTACTTTGCCTATTCAATCATTTAACATGAATAGCAATTCTACTTTGCCTATTCAATCGTTCAGCATGAATAACAATTATACTTTGTCTATTCAATCATTCAGCATGAATAACAATTATACTTTGTCTATTCAATCATTCAAGGATACACGGGAATAGAAATTATATCTTGCCTATTCCTCCTTCTCAATTATGAATAGCAATTCTACTTTGCCTATTCATTACATTCCACTATAAACAAGAATAGCAATTATACTTTTACTATCCTACATTATCAAATAAAACTAGTGTCTATGGAATCATTACACTTATTCGTACTCATACAGGTTATCGCTTAATATGGATTCCTCATATCATTCAATATGAGCAAATCACATTTCTACCACATAGATTCCTCATATCATTCAGTATGAGCAAATCATATTTAATACATCAATTCCTCATAACATAAGTCCAACAATTAATATCATCACTCACGGGTCCTTGATATAAATTTATATACCCAATTGCCTATTAGAACAAATAGTTAAAAACTCGTATAATCGTTCATCCAAAATTTATTCAGAAAACATCTCTTTATAAAAATATACCTTACCGTAATTTAAATACGTTATAAAAAGGTAAGGCAAGAATGAACTCACCTGATAGCAATAGCGTCATTCTTTAAGTTTGTAATGATTTCTGCCACCAAACTTCCAAGATCTGAAATATCCAAATACATAATGTACTTGTATCAATCTACTGTACAGGACCCTTAAAATCCTAAATAACCAAAATCTCGTCACTTATCGCAACTCACTAATTGCGATAATACTTATCGCAACCTACTACTTGCGACACAGTACATGTCGCAACCCATTGTTGCGATATCAATCTTGTCGCAACCAACTATTGCGACATAACATCTTATCGCAACCCACTGTTGCGATACAACAACTTATCGCAACCAACTGTTGCGATACAACAATCTTGTCGCAACCCAAAGCTTGCGACATTCATCCTTATCGCAACTACCATCCTTATCGCAACTAACTGTTTGCGATATTCATCTTTGTCTCAACTAACTGAAAACGTATTTAAGCCAGAATCTATACTTTTAAGCCATGTATGATCTTATAAATTTCCAGATATGTTTAAGACTACCAATAGAACATAATCATAAACCCAGATTTCTCATAACATTCAAAATCATCATAACCCAATTCTAAACCATTAGAAAGCTTGGTAAACATAAGAGAACTAATTCAAGTGAAGATCATACCTTTGTTTTTCACTAATTGTACTCTTAATTTGCAGCAGAAATTACTTTCCTTTCTTCTTCTTCTTCTTCCGGTTCCCTCTCTCTCTTTCTTTCTTTTGCCGTACCAAACACACACACACACACACACACACACACACACACACCAAGACACAAAATATCTTCCTTTCTAAATGAGATAAGAAGATATCTCATCTAATTTAAAAGAGGCGGTGGAACAAAATGAATTTCACCATTTTAACCAACCAAACCCCAAACTTTCATTAATTGGCAAAACGTGCCCTCAAACTTCTAAATTAAAATTAAAGTTTACACCTTAACTTATAACTCTATAAAACAAATAACATAACTTACTCGGGGATAAACTCTAAAATTAATCTATCAAATAGTTATACTTAAATTATTCAATAACCCAAACGTAACACTTTATATAGAAAATTGAGATGTTACATCAGGTTCTTGATGTAGAGCAACATGTCTATAGTTTTGGAGAGAAATGTGGGTTGGATTTATCAGAGATAGCATGGTTCGTGGTACCCTTCTTGTGTTGGGATACTCACTTGTGGTTGTTGGGCTGAATCTGGACATTACCCATCCAGGAGTTGGGTTTCCCTGTTGAGTCAGCTGGAGGGTTGAAAAGGTTTCTCTGATGACAAGGCTGATAAACCTTGGAAATCTGATGTGCTTCAGATTCCTGTGGACTCCTACAACACCTCCTTTTGCCAGAGTCAGCTTGGTATTTACAGCAGGCAGAAGGTCTTTGTAGAGGATGTTGGCATAGTCGAAATGCCTCTTGAAGTATAAGCCATACATGATTTGAAGGATTTCAGTACTGGCTTGATCTTGACTTCCTCTCTTACAAGTTAGGGTTCTGTTGAGTGTGGAGAACATGAAGTTCCACACAAGGGGTAGGTTTCCTCTTCTGAAATCTCCAATCTTAGTTAGGGTGTTGTTGTAGCCCAGGAAGCGAATAAAGTCAAGAAGAACAAGGATCTTTGGTGGTTTTTCATATGCAGGGATCCCCAACTGTCTAGGGGTCTGCATTCCAAAGATTCTTCTGAGGGTTTTGTCGCGAATACGAATCGTTCCAGCTCCTCCTTGTCTTCCTGAATCTACGTTCCCAATAATACCGTTCCTCTCTGGAATAGGCAAATAGTTGGCTGGGTTAGCGTCGAATCTGTAGTTGTTATCTCCAAAGTTGTAGGGTTGGATTACGATTTGATCTACATGCCCTATTCGACTTGATTCTGCTGAGTGTGCTTCTTCTGCCATTGTTGTAGGTTTTAGGTTTTTGAAGAACTCAAAGGATATTTGAACAAAGGAGGGAAGGATTTGAAGGTTTGAATATTCAGTAAGCGTAAGGAATGAAATGGGTCATGGGAATGGGTATTTATACTCGAAATGTGTGGCTGGATAACCATCGTAGGTACTGTAGGTACTCGAGTATCAGATAGTGAAACGAACTCTACAGTGGAACGTGGAAACAGCTAACAGTTGGTTTCTCAATCAGAGAATGCCACGTGGATTTTGGGTCTGACAGTTTTCTGCCTATGGAACCGTCACGGTTTGAGATATGTGGGTGGCAAGTGGTTGACGCTCAAAGAATAACCCGCACCTCTGATGACAGTACTTCTGATGACGTGGCAGAAAGCTGGCAGAGCTATGGTGGAACTCAACACAATTTTCCCTCTGTTGAGTGACCTTGTTCATTCTTTCAAGTAACCCAAAATGTTTCACCTTTACCCTAAAATCATTTAAAAATCCTGAATCTGATGTGAAAATAGTCAAAGAACGAAGGCAGAACTGTCTCATAGATTTTACTGAGTTCTGGTGGGTTTTATCAGAGGCTCTGGTGAAATGTCAGAGTTCTGGTAAGTTCTTGACATTATCAAAAGATGTTTTCATCAGAACAGGTTTTCCCTTCCTTAAAATGATTTTCCTTTTTGTTCAACGAGCAAAGTCAATTAGATTTGAAATTGTTTTGACTTGCTCCCCCTTAAACCATGCTTATTTTCCTTTTAAGCTCCCCCTAAAATGACGAGCTTAATTGACAGATTTTGCTTTTCAGCTTTTTGAAAGATTTAAAAAGATATGTACAAAGAGAAATCAAGTATATACAGATTTGGAATTCACAGAAGAAAATATTGAAAAAGTATGCTGGCAGAGCTCTGAGGTGGACATCAGAGGCTTTGGTGAATTTTGAATAGAGTTAAGAGGACATGTTCAGCATACCCATCTTGCTGATTAAGAAGTTAAATCTCCTTTCATCAAGGGCTTTTGTAAACAAGTCAGCAAGTTGGAAGTCGGTTGAAACAAAGTACATTTCAATCGTCCCTTTTTCAAAATGATCCTTTATAAAATGGTACCTTATGTCGATATGCTTTGTCTTCGAGTGCTGGAATAGATTGGCTGTAATTGCTATTGCACTATTGGAGTCACACAGAATTGGGACTTTGTTATACTCTAGGCCATAGTCCTTGAGCTGTGTTTTCATCCAGATTACTTGAGAACAACAACTAGCAGCAGCAACATATTCTGCTTCTGCTGTAGAAGTTGAGACACAGTTCTGTTTCTTGGATGTCTAGCTGACTAGCTTATCTCCAAGCAATTGACAGCTACCAGAAGTACTCTTTCTGTCATTCCTGCATCCTCCATAATCTGAATCTGTGTATGCAATAAGCTCGAAACCAGAATTAAGAGGATACCAGAGACCCAAAAATTGTGTCCCTTTAAGATATTTAAAGATACGTTTGACATCAGACAAATGGGATTCCTTAGGATTTGCTTGAAATCTGGCACAAAGACAGGTTGCAAACATTATATCAGGTCTGCTTGCAGTTAAATACAGAAGTGACCCTATCATGCCTCTGTAGTTCTTGACATCCATAGATTGCCCTTGTGGATCATGGTCAAGTTTAACTCCAGTGGCAATAGGAGTTTTCATAGGATTTGAATTATTGAGCTTGTACTTTTTCAAAATATCAGAGACATATTTAGATTGACTTATAAATGTGCCTCTGATGGATTGTTTAACTTGTAAACCAAGGAAGAAAGAAAGTTCTCCCATCATGCTCATTTTAAATTCACTTTTCATCAAATCCTCAAACCTGTCACAGTATTCCTGCCTTGTAGACCCAAAGATAATGTCATCAACATATATCTGGACCAGAAGAATATCATTTTTATACCTCCTAATGAATAAGGTTGTATCGATAGTACCTTTCTCGAAGTGATTGACCAACATAAAATTTGATAGAGTTTCATACCAAGCTCTGGGGGCTTGTTTAAAGCCATACAGAGCTTTATCTAGCTTGTATATGTGGTCTGGAAACTCTGAACTTTCAAAACCAGGTGGTTGCTGGACGTAGACTTCTTCTTGGAGTTTGCCATTTAGAAAAGCAGATTTCACATCCATTTGGTAGACCTTGAAACCTTTATGGGCATCATAGGCTAAAAAGATTCTGATAGCTTCTAGCCTAGCCACAGGTGCAAAGGTTTCATCGTAATCAATACCTTCTTCTTGGCAATATCCCTTTGCAACCAGTCGAGCTTTGTTTCTTATGATAATGCCATCCTCATCTTTCTTATTTCTGAACACCCACTTGGTTCCAATAGCAGCTTTGTTTTCTGGAAGTGGAACCAAGGACAAAACTTTATTTCGTTCAAACTCCAGAAGCTCCTCTTGCATGGCTTCATTCCGGTTTGGGTCTTCCAGGGCTTCAGAAATCTTCTTCGGCTCAAGCATACTTAGGAAATTTACAAAGAAAGCCTCATTGATTGTTGTCGATCTTATCTTTACACCATCTTCAGCAGCACCTATAATCTGATGATGGGGGTGATCTTTTGTCCATATGGTCATTGGAGCATGGACAACAGATGGAGTCTGTGCTTCTGATGGGAAAAGATGTATGTCAGCATCAGAGCTCTGAGGATTGGCACCAGGGCTCTGAGGCACACAACTCTGGAGAGTGGCTTCATTGCTCTGTGATGTACCAACATGGCTCTTAGAGGGTGAGCTTTCAGACAAGGAACTTCTTCCAATATGAGTCACAGGAGGTGATGATGGCTCTTGTTCAGGTTCTCTTACATCTGACTGTTGTCCCTCATTTCTTTGAATTTGACCTGTAGACAAAGAAGTAGATGGTGAAGAATTGGAGGGCCCTGTAAGAGTTGTACCTGTTAGATTCTGTTCAGCAGAGTTCTGAGCCTGATTTTCTCTGGTGATGTTAACAAAGGAATTATCATCATCGAAGAAATCGTTGAATATCAGATTGATTTCTTCTTCCCTTGACTTTGAAGAGCTTGGCTTCTCTTTAGTCTGTATCCCCTCTGGAGGTTTGCAATCAGAGGAACTTGATGTATTTTCATCAAAGGATACATTTATGCTCTCTTGAATGACTCTGGTTCTTGTATTGTAGACTCTGTAGGCTTTAGAGGTTATGGAATAACCAATAAAGATTCATTCGTCAGCCTTCTTGTCAAATTTGCCCAGCTGATCTCTATCACTCATGATGTAGCATTTGCAGCCAAAAACATGATTTTTTTTTCATATCTGGCCTTCGATTGTTGATGAGTTCATAAGCAGTCTTTTTGAATCTCTTTACTATTACAGCTATGTTCTGGGTAAAATAGGCTGTTGAGACTGCCTCTGCCCAGAAGTTGATTGGGAGAATAGAACCTACCAACATAGTTCTGGCGGCTTCTACCAGAGTTCTGTTCTTTCTCTCCACAACACCATTCTGTTGGGGAGTTCTGGCAGCTGATAAGTTCTGGGAGATTCCTTCCTCTGATAGGTAGGCATCAATTCTGGCATTCTTAAACTCTGTCCCATTATCATTTCTCAACTTTTGGATTTTAAGACCTAACAGAACCTGTATCCTTTTCAACAAACTTATCAGAATTTCGGGGACATCAGATTTTACTCTGATGAACTCAACCCAAGTAAATCCAGAAAATTCATCTACTAGAACAAGGATATACTTTTTAACAGACATACTTTGCACAGAAATTGGACCACAAAGATCCACATGAAGCATATGCAAAGGTCTGGGGCAATTGTGATCACTCTTTGTTCTGTGTGAAGCTCTTTTCAGCTTACCCAACTCACAAGCAGAACAAAGATGGTGTTTGTCAAATTTAAGTGAAGCCAGACCTTTCACTAAGTTCAACTTTACGAGCTTGTCAAGGTTTGAGAAATTTAGATGGGCAAATCTTTTATGCCACAGCCAAGCATCTTCCTTTTTTCAAAGAGACTAAACAGAGTTTTTCTGTTGTAGAACTTTGATTTGGATTAAAATTCATTTTATACAGATTGCCTTTTCTGTCGGCTCTTAAAAGCTCTTGACCAGACTCGGAAAGTAACAAAGAACAATATTTCTTCTTAAAATTGACATCGAATCCATGATCACATAGTTGACTTATGCTGAGCAGATTATGGTTTAAACCTTCAACATAAGAAACTTTCGAAACTGAAACACCACCATTATTTAAAATACCATAGCCTCTAATCTGTCCCTGTCCATCGCCTCCAAAGGTTACTGCACTTCCCATTTTGTCTTTGAATGAAGTCAGCAGCTCCTTATTGCCTGTCATGTACCTGGAACATCCTGAATCTAAGTACCAGATCTGCACATGAGGCTTCTGCAAGACAAATTAGTTATTTTTAGGTACCCATTTCATAATGGGTCCTTTCTGGTTAGGCTTGGTGGTGTTAGACTTACCTGCTGGCTTTCCATTCTATGATGGCGTGCCAGAGGATTTTCTCTGTGTATTCTGAGCAGTCTTAGGATTTTTCCTTTCAAATGACTGATTTAGAATACAGTGAGGGCTATTTAGGTGATTCTGCAACTTTAACAGAAGTTGAATGCAATTGCAGTTGATAAAACATGAAGTTGATTGATGCATATTGGTGTTTCTTTTCAAAATCTGTTGATTAAATGCCACTTGAGATTGAAAAACTTTAGGACCAGATGTCTTCACATACATTCTGTCCTGGTTTGGTTTCTTAAAGTTGGCATTGTTCCTTGGAACAAATTCTTTTGACCAAAAAGTGTTTTTCCTTTGATTTACTACAGAGTTGGGAATAGGTTGGTCATTGACTTTCCATTTCCCCTTTTGCTCTGGAGTAAATCTGGTTGGTTTATAAGCAAAGGAAACCGAAGTATGGTTCACATAAATACTTTTTGCTTGCTCTCTTCTCTTCTCTTCTATCTCATCAGAAGAAAGAATTCTTATTTCCTTGTTTTTGAAATCAGGAACTGGTATAAATCTGGATTGATTCTTAAAAAATGAGACAATTTTCAAATCTCCAGACCCAACTAGTACCTGTCTAGAGCTTTCTCTGTTGGACTTTCCTTCAGTGGGAGTTTTTGAGTCAGAGATCAAAGCTATTGGGCCTGCAATGGTGGATTTGCCCTTTTGTTTGACAACATCGTTGTCTTGTGCAGCAAGAGTGCCATACACATCAGTAAGAGACCATGCATCCAAATCTTGGTTAGCTTGTAGAGACATGGATAGATTCAACCATTCATCATTTAAACTTTTAAAGAATAAGACATTGTTATCCTCCTTTGACCTAACAACCCCACACTTCTTACATTTGTTTATTAAAACATTAAATCTGTTGTAGGTTTGTTGTAAGGTTTCCTCAGGAAGTGCTTTGAAATCATTGTATTCATTAATACATTGGGTCCTTCTGTTCTTTTGGGTTTTGATACCACCCTCAAGTTGATTTAGAAGCTGATCCCAAATTTCTTTCGCAGTAACACATGAGTCTAGTTCTTGGAAAATATCGTTTGGAATGGCCATAATCAGAAGTCTAACTGCCTTGAGGTCATTTTCCATTTTTAGCTTTTCTTCCTCAGTAAACCCAGTGGTTTTAACCTCGAAGTGAGCAGGAACCTCAACAGTAGTTTCTATTGCGGGTACACGAGGAACCAAAACCATAGGTTGGAATGGTCCATCAGTGATAGATCGCATTAAGTCTCTATCCATCCCATCAAAGAAGTTAACCATCCTAATCTTCCATTTAGGATATTCATCTCTCAGAAGAGTAGGAGGTTTGGTTAGAGAACCAGCTGTGTAGATGGCGTTGATGTTGTTATTAGCCATCTTATCAGAAAACAGAGTACGAAGGTTTTGAAAGATTTTAAAAGGGTTTGAACTGAAAGTAGATGTACAGTAGACCAATGGAACAGTAACTTAAGTAGAGAATATATTCAGACCAACTAGAAGGCTTCAGGGGTTGGCAGTCGAGCGTCGTTAACCGGAGTAGCGACGTCATCGATGATATATTTGAGATTGCCCTTTGGGACATGATATGCTAGTTCCTTTTTGAGATCTATGCAATCATCTGTCGCATGACCATGGTCGACTTGGAAGTCGCACCACTTCGATTTATCTTTCTTGGCGTCATCTTGATCAGACTTCTTTGGCCATCGAATGGTCGCCTGGACGGTCTTCAGAGCCTCGACCAAGTCCTTAGTAGTCCCTTTAAATCCATAGGATGATATCTTAGGGTACTGAGGGAATTTGGTCGCGGTCTTGAACTCCGCTTTCGTCTTGAATCGGACGTTCGAGATTTGTCGCGCGTGCTTTGCCTTGGACACTGCCTTTGTCTTGAATTCAGGCTTCTTTACGCCTAGTAATCTTTTGTCGTTAGTGTGCTTACGACGAAAGGCAGCGTCGTCCTCTACCCTCATATAAGCAAGGGTTCTGGCTCGAACATCTTCGAAATTCTCTGGGGGATACTTGGTCAGATCGGTGTATAAACCCGAACTGTCGTCTAGACCACACTTGTAAGCTTCGATCACGGTCTTGACGTCACAGTTACGGACATTGATCATCTCTGCATTGAATCTATTGAAATAACTTCGGATTGACTCTCTAGCTTTTTGCACGACATAGTACAAATCGCTGGTCTGCTTCTCCATCTTGCGACTATTGGAGAATTGTTGGGAGAACTGGTTGACCAACTCAGCGAATGACCCGATGGATTTGGGCTTGAGGTTGATCAACCATTGGAGGGAAGGACCTGTGAGGGTCGCCCCAAAACTCTTGCACATACATACTTCTTGATACATATGCGGGATCGAGATCGTCCACATAAGCTGCTTATACTGCGCGATGTGCTCCGTTGGATCAGTCACCCCCGAATACTTGGGCGTGAAGGCGGGGATGTTATACTTCTTTGGGACGTCGACGGTCGCGATCTTGTCGATGAAAGGCGACACATGATACCCTGAGCGATGCTCGACGTCGACCGGCACAGCTGCCCCTAGTAGCTTTGCGAGCAACGATAGGACGCGCTCATTCTGATCCTCCAACATCTTCAATCGCTGAGAGACGGGGTCATTAAGATCGGAATTCGCGCCTGCCAGTGGATCAACACCCGAACTGGTACCATTTCCATACGACGAGCCATTAGCGTCCCCGTTGAAAGGGACGAAGTATGGCTGGGACCCATTGTTCACGGGTGGTGGTCTCAAATGCTGAGGAGGGATTGGCCGGAACTGGGGGTTTGGGATGAACGACCCCGGCTGTTGATTCTGCATGAAGGGACCAGGCTGCTGATTCTGAGCGAACGATCCTGGTCTTGGATTCTGGACAAAGGGATTGGATCCTGGATTCTGACCGAACGACCCTGGACCAGGATTCTGAACAAATGGTCTAGGACCATTCTGCGGTCCGAATGATCCATTCGGATTTTGATTCCTCAGCCGCGCAATTTCCTCCGCTGCCCTTTGACTTTGATCAGCAAGGACGTTGATTTGATTTCGCGTTGCTCCCAGCTCCTGATACATCTGGGCAATGAGCTCCTCTGGATTTCCATTTCCTGCCATCTTCAGGAAACAACGAAAAAAGAGGAAACTACAAGAAATCGTTAGTAAGACGCACATTTGTTGAAGATTTTCTCTAGATGGGCCCCACTGTGGGCGCCAAACTGTTAATGCCAAAAATCGTCCAGAAGGATAACTTAAGGTTGATTGTGGAGCTTAACAACTAAAGAATAGGAATCTAGCGACAAACCATGCGACAAAGACAGAAAACATAAAAGAGACAAAGGTTTTGGTGACGCGGGAAAAACCTCAACGAGAAAAAAACCCGCGAACGATTTTGGAGGTCGTCGCTGTACTATGATCGCCAAACAGGGGCGATAT
The DNA here is from genome assembly GCA_033807775.1 of Saussurea involucrata. NCBI lineage: Eukaryota > Viridiplantae > Streptophyta > Magnoliopsida > Asterales > Asteraceae > Saussurea > Saussurea involucrata. The sequence goes on from CM066317.1 coordinate 70,495,670, forward strand.
CCTTGTGTTTCGGGTGTCAAAGTACAATGATTACAGTACAAATGAAGTAAAAAACTTGAAATATAAATTAACAAGTGTATCGTTCGTGAAAACAAGTGTGTCGTGTGTAAAAACTATGCGTCGAGCGTTGGAATTGTGCGTCATGAGCGAACTGTTGAGAGAGATTTCTTTGCTTTGAGTGTTCTTTGGAAAGCAGATTTCCGCAACTGAGGTTGGGATCTTCGTATTTATAGTCTTCGTAACTGTAATTGATCTTTATGAAAGCTTTTGATAACGGTCGTAACGGTTACTGGAATGAATGCTCGTAATTGCCTCTGTCGCTTACGGTCGTCCGGCATTAATGACATTGGCCCTGCATTGAATGACGAAAACATAACAAAAATATTATACGTTAGTCGGTCGAGGTCGTGAGGCATGTCACGTCGGTCGAGTGTCGTGAGCAACACTCGATTTTACTTTGGTCAAAGGATAAAGTGTTTATGATTTGACTTTATTATGGGAAAGTGTAATAAATATTCTCAGTGCTTTGGTCGTGGTCGAGACTGGTGAATTTTTGCCCAAACAGACCCATCGTTCAAACCAATAAAATAAAAACGTCGTAAGTTCGCTCCTGAAAGGAATAAGGTAATCAACGATGAGGTCGATAACTTGCTTAAGACTAGGAAGATCAGAGGAGTGAAATACCCCGACTGGTTAGCCAACGTCGTGGTCTTGCAGAAGAAAAATAGGAAGTGGCGAGTGTGTATCGACTTCACAGACCTTAACAAGGCCTTCCTTAAAGATCCGTTCCCACTACCCCACATTGACGCTATGTTCGACGCAACCGCAGGACATGAACTCTTGAAGTTCATGGATGCTTACTCGGGATACAATCAGATACTGATGCACAACGAAGACCAAGAGAAGACTGCTTTTATGACAGATAAAGGCATATACTGCTACAAAGTCATGCCTTTCGGTTTAAAAAATGTAAGATCAACCTACCAACGATTGGTTAACAAGATGTTCAAAGAACACCTTGGCGACACCATGGAGGTTTACATTGACGACATGCTTGTCAAGTCCAAACAGGCGACCGACCATATTGATTATCTGAAAAAGTCCTTCGACGTCCTTCGACGTCCTTCGACAATATCAGATGAAACTGAATCCTATGAAATGTTCCTTCGGAGTCAGCGCCGGGAAATTTCTGGGGTACATGGTCACACGACGAGGCATAACGGCAAATCCCGATCAAATCAAAGCCTTGATAAACATCAAGTCGCCCAGAAACTTCAAGGAGGTCCAACGACTCAGGGTCGTGTGGCAGCGTTAAATCGCTTAATCTCACGATCATCCGATAAATGTCATTCGTTCTATAACGTCTTAAATAATAACAAGGGTTTCGATTGGACGGACGATCACGAGCAGGTGCTACAACGATTAAACGAATACATGGCCGTTCCATCCTTGCTTTCGAAACCGAAGGACCACGAGGTCCAACAGTTATATCTCGCCGTAAGTCCTCACTCAGTAAGTGTCGTCTTAACTAGAGAAGACGACAGGCAACAACTACCAATTTACTACGTCAGTAAGTCTCTGCTAGACGCCGAGACGCGATATACGTCTATGGAGAAGTTACTTTTATCGCTAGTTACAAGAGCAAAGAAGTTGCGACACTACTTCGAGTCTCACCCTATTACTGTCGTAACAAATTTTCCTCTTAAGTCAGTCTTGAGAAATTCCGAGCTAACAGGACGACTAGAGAAATGGAGTATATCCTCAGTGGCTATGACATCGATTTTAAGCCTCGTACGACAATTAAATCGGAAGTCCTAGCTGATTTCGTCGCCGATTTCAGCCCTGAACTGGAAAAGAAGCACAAAGTGAAACCTATACTGTGGCGACTACAAACGACACGACCTGGGTACTTGTAACACCCCAAATTTTGGGAAAAACATTTTTGGGAATCACGTACGTTCGCGAGAGTACAGGTCGGACGTCCGCGAAGGGCGGAAGTCCACATGACATCCGCGGAAGCAACAAAGGTTTTCGGATGAAAATAGTTCGGCCAAGGCCGGACGTCCGCGAAGTACCATGCAGACGTCCGCGACATGTCTGATGAAATATCTTGGGTATTGCAAGCCCTTTCTCTCTCTCTTTCCTCACTTCACTTTCCAAACCCTAACTCCATATCTCTCTCCCTCCCTCAGTTGATTTTCCTCCCAAGAACTCACAAACCCAATCTCTTCTTCCTCATTTTCTTCACCCAAACTAAACCTACTATCCACCATCGTTGAAGATATGAAAGCTTGAAGCTTTTGTGGAGGATTAGGAGCTTTTGCTTGGAGATTAAAGTCATAAAGGTAATATTCCTCTAACCCAAAAGCTAGGTTGTTGTTGGTTTCACCTTCTTTCTATTTTTGGGTATTGTTGGATGATTTTGTTTGTGTTGAGTTGAGGTGATATTCTCCTTCTTCATTTATGATGATTAGGGTTTTTGATATAAGTTGGGATTTGGGTGTAAATGTTTGGGGAATGATTCTTTATGGTTGGATGTGGATATTTATGGTTGGAAACTATTGGATCAATGTTTTTGAAGTATTTGGCTAGAAGATGCAAGCTTCTTCAAAGGAGCTTACGTTTGGGGAAAATCTAGATTTAGCCTAAATCTAGCAAGGTGAGTTCAAGTTGCTTTGTGAAAACTTTGTACATGCCAAAATGTTATTTTCCAAGTATATATGTGTTTACATGAAAATTTCCAAATGTTGGGTTATTTGGTGGGTTTTGACCTTTGAAATGTTTAACTTGGTAAAAGTGGTAAAATGCTCATATTTGAGATTTTTGGGAAATTTGGTAGATAAATCATAAATAGAAAGGTGTTGAAGATTATTTTGTGAATGGAGTCTATTTGTTATGAAAATGCATTTTTACGTATATCTTGGAAATATGCATATAGTACGAGACGAGACGATTTTGAAATGTAACAGTGTGAGTTACTTGGAAAAGAGGGGTGTCCAAACCCAATGTCTTGTTGTGGTTTTTTCATGGATTTGAAATATTTATTGGCAAAAGTGTGTGTTGCTACGTTTAATATCATTTTAATACTTTTCATGAATTATCTTTTGAGTCGGTTGAGCTTATGGCTCGGTATTGGAGTTCGTTAGGTCTTGGGGACAATTGTCCAGTTTTGATAGCTCAAAGTTGAGTTTTGATCATGGTTTACGTTATGGGGAATTGCATATTTTAAATGCACTTGTTTATTAATTTGGGGTCGTGTAATGTTTTAGACCTTATTAGCTATGGATCCATAGGCTTGAGTTTCCCAAGTCTCGCAGGCAAGAGATCGGGATTGATTGAGCTCAGTTTACGAGACGTTAGTTTCTCTTTTGTAGCGCGGAATAGACATCGGGTTCCATGATAAGTAAGGCGTGGGCCTACATGGCCGGGCGTCGTCTAATGGGCAGTAAGGTGTAATTCCATATGTGCTTGGCACGGGATAGGCATCGGGTTCCATGATAAGTAAGGCGTGGACCTATATGGTCGGACGTCGTCTCATGGGCAGTAATGTGTAATCCCAAATGTGTTGTTGTGGATTTAGAGTGACCCAATGTATAGACCTGGAGTGGTTGAAGTTGGGGGCTCCCTAGTCTCGCGGGCAATAGATCTGGAGTGATTGAGCTCAGTTTACGAGAGTAATCCACGTGTGTGTTTCATTGCATAGTAGGTGACCCACTTTTGTGTTCCGTCACGTGCAATGTATACGAGCCTCCCCCGTCACCGAAAGGTGTTGTTTTGGGTATTTGTGTTTATCCATGTTTTCGGCGACGTATCATATTTATATGAATTGTTTCCCACTTTATGTGATTTATGGGTTATGCTTTATCCATGTTTGGGATGTTTGGAATAATAACGATTTATTTATGAATTTAATCGTTTTGGTAATCAAATGCTATTTCACCTTTCACGTTTGTTTTGGGGATGAGTCCATTTTGAGAAATCATTTTATATTAAAGTTGTCAGCACGGGAATTGTGTGAGTTGGAAAATGGGTGATTTGCATCTAAAGTAAATTCTTTTGAACTCATGACTTAAATTGCATCTCTCACGATTTATGAATTTATATGGTCATGATAAAACTCTTGAACTCACTAGGCGTTAGCCTAACCCTTTTTATTTGTCGGCATGTGCAACAGGCTCAGGTTGGGAGTAGCTTTAGCTACACTGTGAAGTGATGAGTGCTAGTAGAGTGCACGAGAGGTGATTTTGATTAGTGAAGCCTTCCGCATTTATTTGGGATTAGCAACTTGTGTTGTGTTAAGTAACGCCTGTTTTAAGTTATTTATTGTGGGAATTATGATGTTTAAATTCCGAGGTATTTTCATGGATGATCTGTAGAGATAATTTTATCCTCGTTTGGTTATTTGTTGAAATTAAAGTTAGTTGCTCGTTCCAATTTTTAGGGTGTTATAAGTTGGTATCAGAGCATAGGTTTAAGAGAATTAGGTGTTGATTTTGGATACCTAGACTCAAACTAGCGTTCTTTTAAGTAAATGAGAGTGAAATTTCACCATTAAGCACATTAAGATAGGATGTTTTGAGGTCGATGAAGTCGTTAGAAGCGAGAATCGCGTCAAGAGTAGCAAGTATAATCATGTATGGTACGTTCATGATGACACCTGGCCAGTATCATGGTGAATCTACTAGTACATATGCATACTTGAACTACTTTAATGTGATGACCGTTGGTGTAGTGAAGAAGTTTTAAGCGAATAGTCGTTGGAAAAGATTGACGATTTTAGTGTTAGTCACTTAGGGTGACAGTAAGCATGATGGTTGCTTTAAGTGGACCGTCTCGGGTCAAGGTTGATGGTTGGCTTAGAACCATAGACTTATTGAACCGATTTTGATTCTAGGAAAAACCGTAAGGTTAATCAATGAAATTCCCAACTTTGCCTTAAGATGTGTGAGCATCCGAATAATGGTAGTGTGACCGGGGAGATTTGGAATAGTATGGGTTGAGACGTTGAGTGCCGACTAAATTCATGCAGAATTTATTTTGAAATAAATTGTATCAGTTATTTCTTGTGTTTTGAATCCTCTTGTGGATTGAGTTACAAAATCTCAGAAAATGGTTAACACACACACAAGATTTTAAATCGTGGTTTTGAACATGCATGAAAATTGTTTATTTGCGAGAGTTGCAAACTCCGCCGAACTTGTTTTCTTTCATTGGTTGTCCAATGTTACTTTTGAGCACAGTGTTATCCATATTATTGATGTTGTTTAAGACGTTGGACAAGTAACTACGGCTTATGGCTTTAACATTGGATATCCTCCACATATGTTAAGGTTTGGATGGAAAGTTATCTTCCATATGTCTATGTCAAGTTTTATTGGGAAATTTATTGAAAGTTTTGTCAAAAAGTGTTGTTTAGATTGTGTTACAACAAAAGGGGAATTTTGGAGGTTTTGTCGTTTTATTCATGGTTTGCGTTATGCAATTTGGTTGTTGGAAGCGAAATTTTTGGCACCATTTGGTTGAGTTGAGGCAATTGAGCCTATGGAGTTTACAGAGTTTTGTTTTACGACGTTTTGTGTCGTGTGGGTGCAACTTTGTAAGGTGCATACTTTAGTTATTGCGTGTGTTAATTTTGGATTATTTTGGGCATTTTGACTCATTCGGGTTTTGCTGAAAAGTGCTATCTAAGCCGTAAGGTGGCCAATGGAATGTTTTGGAATTTTGGTGTTGCGTAATTTCTTTTTCAAAGATTTGTGTTAGCATATTTTGTTGCGATTTATTCAATTATACGGATTGATATATACGTGGCGTGAGTGGTGTATGAAAGAACATACAAACGGTATTTCTTAACAATTTGCTTTATGCGCTTCTGACTAGTTGATTACTTTATTGTCCTTTCTTGCAAACGCTTGGTATTGATCTAAGGGTGTGCATAATTTGGTAATCACTAACCCTCGAAAGCTTTGATAAATGTATCGTGAATGAAAATGTTTTATTAATTCATTGCATGAGTGAGGGTCATTTGGTCGAAGATACGTTTTAAGATTGTGGGGTTTATGCACGGTTTACGATACGGTACATTTTGAAAACACGAATGTGTGAGTCATTGAACTTCGGTCAACATTGGTTGATGAGCATTTTGGAAAATTGTAAACCTTTTGGTTTTGGAGAAAATGAGTATTTTGAGCATCCTAACGAGTAAATTTGAAACATTGTCATTTCAACGTTTTATATTGCGAGCGTGAAATTTTGGTGTAAATGCTCCGTGATGGAGATTTTGGAAAATTATTTGTCCTAACCTAAAGTGCGTGGGATTGCTTAGATTTTGGAACATTAATACGCACCGTTTGTATGATTCGACACTCGAAGTCGAATTAAACCATTTTGGTGTCAACCAATTACAAACGCTTATTTTCTCCTAAGTTTTGGGGAAACACATTAATGTGTGGGTATGGTAAAAAAATGTTTTACTCTTATGTCATTATATGACTAGATGAGAAAATTTTGAATATTGATTTAAAGAATTTCACCCTTTGAAGTTTTGTTATGAATGATTTGATACATGTAATTTCGTTTCAAGAAAACTACTAAGAGAGCGTTACAAGTTTGCGTGAATACTCCAATTTGAGATTTCTTCTTGACGTTTTAGTCAATATCTTCGAATGATGGAAACGTATCAAATTTTGTCCTTAAACTTGGAACTGGCACCAATCATTTTATGTTTTAACTAAAGTATATTTATGAATCATTTCACCGTTTTGCGAAATAAACTCCCTTGTGCGAATTTTATTGGGGGATCTTGATTCACTGTCATTTCATGTTTAAAAAGAATTTTGGAGTCGGTTATCGTTTGAACTCCTTTTGAAGTACGTACAAACCATTTTGGTTGCATCTTATTTAAAGTGGCAAATTACCTTACGTGCATGACATAGATCAATCCATGCTAGGACCATATTGGTTCCTTTCAGAGAAGTTGTTTGTTGTGCTTTTGCGCTTTGCCAACGATACAAATTTCGACGAAATGGTTTTCGATATGATTTTTATATGCGGGACGAGTATGTCCATTTTTGCACAACTACCGAATTGATAGTAGTGGATTTTATGCGTACAATTAGATTGTGTTAGGTCTAGAGTTTTGTCAAAAACACAAGTGTTGAGTTCTGAGTAAGAAGACTAAAGAAGACTCAGAAGACTCAGAAGTTCTGAGTAGAAGACTCAGAAGTTCTGAGTGAGAAATCTCAAAAAGATTCTAAGTGTTGGATTCTGACTAGAAGGTTCAGAGTTCTGAGTAGGAGACTCAGAACTTCTGACTATGAAGACAAATGTTCTGAAGCGCTTATTCAGAAGTATGTTCAGAATTCATATCTTGGGATATTATCTGTTATATTCAGTTACTAATTAGGACACGTGTAATTGTTCTATTAGTCTGTTTCTCATATGTACTGTAGCTTTAGCTATTATCTACAGTATATATTGGAGTTAGCAACTGTAGCTAACTGAATCTTTGGCTAATCTTTAAAGAATTTTTGATATAATCTTTGGTGAATCCATTTAGAGAAATTCATTGTAATATCTTGTAATTCACAGATTGTTAATAAATCATATGACCAGTTGCTGTGAATACAATCTTAATTGTTCATATTTGATTGTAAGAGTGTATCCTGGACTTTCAATTGGTATCAGAGCCAATCAACAAACAAATTCGACCAAGAGTGTGTTTGATCGCGTTCTTGAAGTTTCTTGATCAATTCGACAATTGATTCCGCTGCTGCTAACAATTCTTGAATTCCTAACAATTCTTGAATTCGTTTCTATCATTGATTCAAGAAATTTGAATTTGTCTTTCTGTTGAATCGATATCTTACAATCAAGTTATCCAAAGATTTTCTCTCTATGCTGATTAATTCTCGAAATTAAACAGAGATCACAGGTATGTTTTCGAAATTCTTGATTGGTTTCTGGATCAAAGTGATTATATCTGCTGCATGTTGATTAGTATTCAAATTTTTTGTTGAAAAGAAGATTTCATTAATTCATGTACTCTAACTGTTTGATGAAATGCATGTGACAGATTTGATTAATTCTTGCATGTTCTAGATTTGTGTTGATTCTCATTTTTTATCATAATTCATAGTTGATATTCGAATTTGTCATTTCATCATGCCTGAGATTATTGAAGTTTTTGTGAGACCTGCAATTTCTATAACCAGTTCAGACAATTTACAAAAATTAAGTCCTGTAAAAGCAAAAGAAACAATTTCTGAACCAAAAACTGAGATTGTTCATTTTGAAAGCAAGATTGCTAATCTTCAAGCAAAACAAGACGAATATGCAAAAGTTATAAAGATTTTGCAAAAAGAGAAATCTGATTTTCTAAAGGATTTTGAAAAGGTTCAAGAAAACATAAAGTTGTTAGAAAAAGAGAATGTTGATTTGAAAGAGAAAGGCAATTTTAGAAGAAAGATGTTGACAGAGTCTGAAAATAGAATCAAATCATGTGAAATGAAAAATTGTCAACTCTTGAAACAGATCTATGATTTTGAACAAGTTCTTATACTTGAAAGAGTGAAATTTGAGAAAGAGAGAAGAGACTTTCAAATTGAGAGGAAAGGTTTTGAAACAAAGTCTGTTGAATTATCTTTGAAAATTTCTGATTTGGAGAAAATTCTTGCAAAAGAAAGAAAAGAATTTGAATGCAAGAAAAATGTTTTTCAAAAAGAAAAGAATGGTTTTGAGAAAAAGAAAACAGGAATGTTAAATGAGTTTTCTGTAAAAATCAATGAGTTGGAGAAAGAGTTAGAAGATGGAAGGAAAGAGACTGAAAAGAAGAAGGTAAATGGTTTTAAAGAAAAATGCTTAAAAGATGAGTTTGAGAAGGAAAAGAAAGTTTTTCATTTGGAGATAAGGAGGCTTATTAAGAAATTATCTGATTTATCAACTAAAATCATGATAGAGAGGAAGTCCAAATCTGATTTGCAGTCAAGGTTTGATTTGTATGTTAAAAAGTTTAAAGAATTTGAAACAAAAGTTGTTGACAAATCAAATCATAGTTCAAAAGATCAGATTCGTTCTTCTAATCTGTTTTATGATTCTGCTATTGATAAATCTTATAATTGTTCTTTTAAAAAGATAAAAATGGAATGGAGAGTTAAAGGAACAACTTCCAAGAAAGAAGTGCCAAAATCAAAAGTTCCTAATTCAAATGTTAAGAAGAACAATACATTTCAAAGAAAATCTTTTGTTAAACCTGATGTGATTTATTCTGTAAATCAATTAGTCAGAGTTGCACAAAAGAAACTTTGTTGTTCATATTGTGGGACTAATGATTTTGTGAACAAAAATTTTATTCAGCACTGGTATGGTTCTTATAGAATATCTGCATATGCCACTGCACCTAACAGACCTGGACCCAAGTTCATATGGGTACCAAAGTCAACTTAATCTGTTTTGCAGGTTATTCATGTGTAGAGCTGAATGATAATACTGACACATGACTTAAAACCGATGCTGTGCTTAAATTGAGAATCTTGACTTTTGGATAATTCAGTCCAAAACTCGGTCTGAATGTAATTATGGATTTCTGATTCATATAGATCAATTTGTTGATTTTGAAGATTTTTTTTGAAAAAGTTCTGTTTGCTATGAGGTTATCGAACTCATAGTTGTGGGTGTTTTTAGTAGAAAACATTTCCAGAGAATGTGTTCAGAATCACATTTTGAGCAACCCTGCAAATTTTGGTTGAAAAATTCTGATTTTTGAGCAAGTTATGGTGATTTGAAATTCAGAATGTTCAAAAATCACAAAATCCAAAAATTTTTCTAAGGAATTTTCTCTGGATAGTTTTATCAGAATTCTGACTCTGTTACTCAGAAGTTCTGACCATACTACTCAGAATTCTGACTCCACTACTCAGAATTCAGACTCTGATACTTAGAATTTTGAGCAAGTTACTCAGAATTCTGACTCTTCTAATCAGAATTCTGACTCAACTACTCAGAATTTGGATTTTTGATATCTAATGAGGAATCATCGAAGATGATTACCAAAATCTCTTGATTTTGCAGGATTATCTTGATTTGAGAGGGAATATTGTCTCAAAATTTGATCTGATTGTTTCAAGATGAAGTTCAAAACCCGTGCTTCAACGTTTTAGGCTTTTGAACATATCAGTTCAAAACCCGTACTTAAATGACAATGGCTTCTGAATAATTCAGTTCAGGATCCGTACTTCAGAGACAAAGACTTCTAAACAAATCAGTTTAGAACTCATATTTCTCAGGTGATATCCTTAACTGTCATATTTTTATGTTTCAAGGAACAAGTGGTGAAAGGTAACATTGCATTACGTTTATTTCTATTGCTTTGAATGTTTGAATCTTAACAAATTTAATTCAATGATATGAATTTTTTTTAATTTTCATTCAATGAATAAATGTGTGTCAAAGAGTGATTTTACAAGTATTTTGTATTATCTAAGCTATATTTGTTTCAACTTTCACTTTTGAATTAAATCGAAAGGTAAGAAAAACATGAATGAAATTATGCCGAATGCTCAATGTTATGAAATCTATACTTATATAGAATATAATGCTCAAAAAGCCTAAATGTCAGAATGATGGATGGAAACGAAAATATGGGGGAAGTACTACGTTTTAGTACCAAGTGATTGAGATGAAATATAAATATATATAAAATCATTTAGTTTGAAAGTTTGTACCTGTGGCCTTTCTGGTTTGGGAGAGTAAGTCCTAAGGGGTGCTTGTCATCTAGTCCCTAAGATCAACTGGTCTGGGATCGGCTGACCCAAATCCTGCAAAGAACCAGATAGAAAGCCATGTTCTACTGGTACAAATGGGTTTAAGATATATCGATGTGGCCTTTCTGGTTTGGGAAATTAAGTTCCAAGGGGTGCTTGTCACCTAGCACCTAAGACCAACTGGTCTAGGATATGCTGACCCAAATCCTGCTATAAAACCAGATAGAAAGTCATGTTTAACGATGTATCTTATTTTTACTAAACTTTTTGATTAAAAGATGCCAATGTGCACAAAATTAAAAGATGTCAATGAGCACAAAATTAAAAGATGCTAATGAGCACACATCTCTTGAAACTTTGGGAAAATTCAAAGTCGCAATAAACTTGTAAATTTGTGAAAATCCTGCTTTTGGACAAATAGTGTAAGTAGAGCAAAGTATTCTTATATGTTTTAGAATTGCATATTCTTGAAGCTAATCATATTTCGCATGCTAAGCACACCAAATAGATTTAATAAAGAGATTAAAACTGAACATTTTTAACTCGATATGCAATGATGACTTGTATTTGAATCCAAACACATGCATTTGATTTCATTTGATTGAAAAATCTGATAAATTTCATTAAGTTGGATTTCTTTTGTAAAGTTTTCAAATGATCAAATGTTAGTAGTTATCAAGTGTAGTTCAGTAAATCTTATTCTCCTTGTATAAATGTTTTCATTAAAGCACTATATTTGAAATGAATAATTTTAATGAAATATATGCATACTTTCAGGGGGAGAAAACAAATTGCTCCATAATTCTTATTTTGAGGGGGAGCAAGGTTATTCATTAAGGAGGAGAAAAAGCATAGACTTCATTCGAAGAAAAAGCATCGCTAAAGTTTTGAAAAACAAGGGGGAGAAAAGCTAAAGATTTTGAAGATGATTTTGCTTTCCAAAACTTTAGGGGGAGAAAAGCTAAAGATTTTGAAGATGATTTTGCTTTCCAAAACTTTAAGGGGGAGATAAGCTAAAGATTTTGAAGATGATTTTGCTTTCCAAAACTTTAGGGGGAGAAACGCTAAAGATTTTGAAGATGATTCTGCTTTACAAAACTTTAGGGGGAGAAAAGCTAAAGATTTTGAAGATTGATATGGTTTTTGTACAGAAATAACAAAAGAGAGAAATGTTATTTTAAGAAGGAGAAGAGGAAAAGAAAACTGATCGGTAAAGCTGAAATGAAGATGAGAATTGTCATTTCAAGGGGGAGCAAAGAAAAAGCAAATATATAACAGAAATCAATTTGGAAATCGTTGCTGCTGCTGATTAAAGACTGACCAGAAGTTGTTAACTCAGATTATTCAGAATTCTGAGCAAAAGTTGTCAAAACATTCAGAAGAGCTCCTTCTGAAGATTGTTCCTGCTCTAAGAATTTGATGGTGAAAAGTACAAGTGTGTTTGACAAAAAGGGGGAGATTGTTAGGTCTAGAGTTTTGTCAAAAACACAAGTGTTGAGTTCTGAGTAAGAAGACTAAAGAAGACTCAGAAGACTCAGAAGTTCTGAGTAGAAGACTCAGAAGTTCTGAGTGAGAAATCTCAAAAAGATTCTAAGTGTTGGATTCTGACTAGAAGGTTCAGAGTTCTGAGTAGGAGACTCAGAACTTCTGACTATGAAGACAAATGTTCTGAAGCGCTTATTCAGAAGTATGTTCAGAATTCATATCTTGGGATATTATCTGTTATATTCAGTTACTAATTAGGACACGTGTAATTGTTCTATTAGTCTGTTTCTCATATGTACTGTAGCTTTAGCTATTATCTACAGTATATATAGGAGTTAGCAACTGTAGCTAACTGAATCTTTGGCTAATCTTTAAAGAATTTTTGATATAATCTTTGGTGAATCCATTTAGAGAAATTCATTGTAATATCTTGTAATTCACAGATTGTTAATAAATCATATGACCAGTTGCTGTGAATACAATCTTAATTGTTCATATTTGATTGTAAGAGTGTATCCTGGACTTTCAGATTGATATGAAAACCTTTATGTTGAAGATTTCTATAAACGTTTTAGATTGGCATATTTGTTAAATATTCCGCTTGGGAAACCTTGAACTCATAGAAACCTTGGAAAGGATAACTGGCCCCGGTAAAGAGTAAGCATGTGTAGAACTTCGACGGTAGAAGGTTGCGTATTCCACGTGTGATAGTATTGTAGGCCGAGTGGTATCGGTTGCAGGGATGATGTACTTTTGTAACTAAAAGTTCTGATTTGCGGTATCTTATTTTTGAGGTTGGTTGTAACCGTCTTGTTGGCAATTTTGTTTTGGGTTCTGGTCAGTTTTCGCATAATGGATGTGTAAGACCCTGTAGACGCCATATTGATAACCTTGGTTTTGTAAGAATGCTCGACGAGTGAAACTCCGGTGTTGAGTCTATTGCGATTCAAAGTTTGGTGGTATAACTAGGTGTCAACTCTTGGGCTTGAGGCCAAACATCGTTAGCGTAATCGGAGGATTGTAGTCCGATTTTAATGGAATGATGGTAATGGTTGTAGTAATCTTAAGATGTTCAATTATGATGAGCAGATTTAGTGAGATGACTTTCCTTGTGTGGTAAAAGAAACTGTCGGTTGGATGATTAACAATTGGACGTATCTTTGGGATTGTGTAATTGATGGGCCAGTAATGACCGTCGATGTTGGAATTGATGGAGTCCGTTGAGAGTAAATGCTAGTTCAGTAGCGGGATTATTTAGGGAGTTCGAAGCTAGTGTTGGGGGAGTATGGAACACCTAAGGTTGGGAGGCGACCGGAGTCGTCTAGTTGGAAGTTGCTCCAGTGGATGGAGCGTCCACCCAGACATAAGTACAATGTACCTGAGAGGGATTGTTGGTAAGAGTTTGCTTGAGGTTAGTCTTGCCAGTCCGTGTGGGAAAATTTACATTCCAGTTAGGAGCTGATGGATTATGGTCGGCGTTGCGTTGGTTAGCCTTTGGTTGTAAAGAATTTGGATTTCGAGGACGAAATCATTCGAAGGTTGGGAGGATTGTAACACCCCAAATTTTGGGAAAAACATTTTTGGGAATCACAGACGTCCGCGAGAGTACAGGTCGGACGTCCGCGAAGGGAGGAAGTCCGCATGACATCCGCGAAAGCAACAGAGGTTTTCAGATGAAAATAGTTCGGCGAAGGCCGGACGTCCGCAAAGTACCATGCAGACGTCCGCGACATGTTTGATGAAATATCTTGGGTATTTCAAGCCCTTTCTCTCTCTCTTTCCTCACTTCACTTTCCAAACCCTAACTCCATCTCTCTCTCCCTCCCTCAACCGATTTTCCTCCCAAGAACTCACAAACCCAATCTCTTCTTCCTCATTTTCTTCACCCAAACTAAACCTACTTTCCACCATCGTTTAAGATATGAAAGCTTGAAGCTTTTGTGGAGGATTAGGAGCTTTTGCTTGGAGATTCAAGTGATAAAGGTAATATTCCTCTAACCCAAAAGCTAGGTTGTTGTTGGTTTCACCTTCTTTCTATTTTGGGGTATTGTTGGATGATTTTGTTTGTGTTGAGTTGAGGTGATCTCCTCCTTCTTCATTTATGAAGATTAGGGTTTTTGATATAAGTTGGGATTTGGGTGTAAATGTTTGGGGAATGATTCTTTGTGGTTGGATGTGGATATATATGGTTGGAAACTATTGGATCTAGGGTTTTGAAGGATTTGGCTAGAAGATGCAAGCTTCTTCAAAGGAGCTTACGTTCGGGGAAAAACTAGATTTAGCCTAAATCTAGCAAGGTGAGTTCAAGTTGCTTTGTGAAAACTTTGTACATGCCAAAATGTTATTTTCCAAGTATATATGTGTTTAAATGAAAATTTCCAAATGTTGGGTTATTTGGTGGGTTTTGACCTTTGAAATGTTTAACTTGGTAAAAGTGGTAACATGGTCATATTTGAGATTTTTTGGGAATTTGGTAGATAAATCATAAATAGAAATGTGTTGACGATTATTTTATGAATGGAGTCTATTTGTTATGAAAATGCATTTTTACGTATATCTTGGAAATATGTAAATAGTACGAGACGAGACGATTTTGAAATGTAACAGTGTGAGTTACTTGGAAAAGAGGGGTGTCCTAACCCAATGTCTTGTGGTTTTTCATAGATTTGAAATATTTATTGGCAAAAGTGTGCGTTGCTACGTTTAATCTCATTTTATGACTTTTCATGAATTATCTTTTGAGTCGGTTGAGCTTATGGCTCGGTATTGGAGTTCATTAGGTCTTGGGGACAATTGTCCAGTTTTGATAGCTCAAAGTTGAGTTTTGATCATGGTTTACGTTATGGGGAATTGCATATTTTAAATGCACTTGTTTATTCATTTGGGATCGTGTAATGTTTTAGACCTTATTAGCTATGGATCCATAGGCTTGAGTTTCCCATGTCTCGCGGGCAAGAGATCGGGATTGATTGAGCTCAGTTTACGAGACGTTAGTTTCTCTTTTGTAGCACGGAATAGGCATCGGGTTCCATGATAATTAAGGCGTGGGCCTACATGGTCGGGCGTCGTCTCATGGGCAGTAAGGTGTAATTCCATATGTGCTTGGCACGGGATAGGCATCGGGTTCCATGATAAGTAAGGCGTGGACCTATATGGTCGAACGTCGTCTCATGGGCAGTAAGGTGTAATCCCAAATTTCGACGAAATGGTTTTCGATATGATTTTTATATGCGGGACGAGTATGTCCATTTTTGCACAACTACCGAATTGATAGTAGTGGATTTTATGCGTACAATTAGATTGATATGAAAACCTTTATGTTGAAGATTTCTATAAACGTTTTAGATTGGCATATTTGTTAAATATTCCGCTTGGGAAACCTTGAACTCATAGAAACCTTGGAAAGGATAACTGGCCCCGGTAAAGAGTAAGCATGTGTAGAACTTCGACGGTAGAAGGTTGCGTATTCCACGTGTGATAGTATTGTAGGCCGAGTGGTATCGGTTGCAGGGATGATGTACTTTTGTAACTAAAAGTTCTGATTTGCGGTATCTTATTTTTGAGGTTGGTTGTAACCGTCTTGTTGGCAATTTTGTTTTGGGTTCTGGTCAGTTTTCGCATAATGGATGTGTAAGACCCTGTAGACGCCATATTGATAACCTTGGTTTTGTAAGAATGCTCGACGAGTGAAACTCCGGTGTTGAGTCTATTGCGATTCAAAGTTTGGTGGTATAACTAGGTGTCAACTCTTGGGCTTGAGGCCAAACATCGTTAGCGTAATCGGAGGATTGTAGTCCGATTTTAATGGAATGATGGTAATGGTTGTAGTAATCTTAAGATGTTCAATTATGATGAGCAGATTTAGTGAGATGACTTTCCTTGTGTGGTAAAAGAAACTGTCGGTTGGATGATTAACAATTAGACGTATCTTTGGGATTGTGTAATTGATGGGCCAGTAATGACCGTCGATGTTGGAATTGATGGAGTCCGTTGAGAGTAAATGCTAGTTCAGTAGCGGGATTATTTAGGGAGTTCGAAGCTAGTGTTGGGGGAGTATGGAACACCTAAGGTTGGGAGGCGACCGGAGTCGTCTAGTTGGAAGTTGCTCCAGTGGATGGAGCGTCCACCCAGACATAAGTACAATGTACCTGAGAGGGATTGTTGGTAAGAGTTTGCTTGAGGTTAGTCTTGCCAGTCCGTGTGGGAAAATTTACATTCCAGTTAGGAGCTGATGGATTATGGTCGGCGTTGCGTTGGTTAGCCTTTGGTTGTAAAGAATTTGGATTTCGAGGACGAAATCATTCGAAGGTTGGGAGGATTGTAACACCCCAAATTTTGGGAAAAACATTTTTGGGAATCACAGACGTCCGCGAGAGTACAGGTCGGACGTCCGCGAAGGGAGGAAGTCCGCATGACATCCGCGGAAGCAACAGAGGTTTTCAGATGAAAATAGTTCGGCGAAGGCCGGACGTCCGCGAAGTACCATGCAGACGTCCGCGACATGTTTGATGAAATATCTTGGGTATTTCAAGCCCTTTCTCTCTCTCTTTCCTCACTTCACTTTCCAAACCCTAACTCCATCTCTCTCTCCCTCCCTCAACCGATTTTCCTCCCAAGAACTCACAAACCCAATCTCTTCTTCCTCATTTTCTTCACCCAAACTAAACCTACTTTCCACCATCGTTTAAGATATGAAAGCTTGAAGCTTTTGTGGAGGATTAGGAGCTTTTGCTTGGAGATTCAAGTGATAAAGGTAATATTCCTCTAACCCAAAAGCTAGGTTGTTGTTGGTTTCACCTTCTTTCTATTTTGGGGTATTGTTGGATGATTTTGTTTGTGTTGAGTTGAGGTGATCTCCTCCTTCTTCATTTATGAAGATTAGGGTTTTTGATATAAGTTGGGATTTGGGTGTAAATGTTTGGGGAATGATTCTTTGTGGTTGGATGTGGATATATATGGTTGGAAACTATTGGATCTAGGGTTTTGAAGGATTTGGCTAGAAGATGCAAGCTTCTTCAAAGGAGCTTACGTTCGGGGAAAAACTAGATTTAGCCTAAATCTAGCAAGGTGAGTTCAAGTTGCTTTGTGAAAACTTTGTACATGCCAAAATGTTATTTTCCAAGTATATATGTGTTTAAATGAAAATTTCCAAATGTTGGGTTATTTGGTGGGTTTTGACCTTTGAAATGTTTAACTTGGTAAAAGTGGTAACATGGTCATATTTGAGATTTTTTGGGAATTTGGTAGATAAATCATAAATAGAAATGTGTTGACGATTATTTTATGAATGGAGTCTATTTGTTATGAAAATGCATTTTTACGTATATCTTGGAAATATGTAAATAGTACGAGACGAGACGATTTTGAAATGTAACAGTGTGAGTTACTTGGAAAAGAGGGGTGTCCTAACCCAATGTCTTGTGGTTTTTCATAGATTTGAAATATTTATTGGCAAAAGTGTGCGTTGCTACGTTTAATCTCATTTTATGACTTTTCATGAATTATCTTTTGAGTCGGTTGAGCTTATGGCTCGGTATTGGAGTTCATTAGGTCTTGGGGACAATTGTCCAGTTTTGATAGCTCAAAGTTGAGTTTTGATCATGGTTTACGTTATGGGGAATTGCATATTTTAAATGCACTTGTTTATTCATTTGGGATCGTGTAATGTTTTAGACCTTATTAGCTATGGATCCATAGGCTTGAGTTTCCCATGTCTCGCGGGCAAGAGATCGGGATTGATTGAGCTCAGTTTACGAGACGTTAGTTTCTCTTTTGTAGCACGGAATAGGCATCGGGTTCCATGATAATTAAGGCGTGGGCCTACATGGTCGGGCGTCGTTTCATGGGCAGTAAGGTGTAATTCCATATGTGCTTGGCACGGGATAGGCATCGGGTTCCATGATAAGTAAGGCGTGGACCTATATGGTCGAACGTCGTCTCATGGGCAGTAAGGTGTAATCCCAAATTTCGACGAAATGGTTTTCGATATGATTTTTATATGCGGGACGAGTATGTCCATTTTTGCACAACTACCGAATTGATAGTAGTGGATTTTATGCGTACAATTAGATTGATATGAAAACCTTTATGTTGAAGATTTCTATAAACGTTTTAGATTGGCATATTTGTTAAATATTCCGCTTGGGAAACCTTGAACTCATAGAAACCTTGGAAAGGATAACTGGCCCCGGTAAAGAGTAAGCATGTGTAGAACTTCGACGGTAGAAGGTTGCGTATTCCACGTGTGATAGTATTGTAGGCCGAGTGGTATCGGTTGCAGGGATGATGTACTTTTGTAACTAAAAGTTCTGATTTGCGGTATCTTATTTTTGAGGTTGGTTGTAACCGTCTTGTTGGCAATTTTGTTTTGGGTTCTGGTCAGTTTTCGCATAATGGATGTGTAAGACCCTGTAGACGCCATATTGATAACCTTGGTTTTGTAAGAATGCTCGACGAGTGAAACTCCGGTGTTGAGTCTATTGCGATTCAAAGTTTGGTGGTATAACTAGGTGTCAACTCTTGGGCTTGAGGCCAAACATCGTTAGCGTAATCGGAGGATTGTAGTCCGATTTTAATGGAATGATGGTAATGGTTGTAGTAATCTTAAGATGTTCAATTATGATGAGCAGATTTAGTGAGATGACTTTCCTTGTGTGGTAAAAGAAACTGTCGGTTGGATGATTAACAATTAGACGTATCTTTGGGATTGTGTAATTGATGGGCCAGTAATGACCGTCGATGTTGGAATTGATGGAGTCCGTTGAGAGTAAATGCTAGTTCAGTAGCGGGATTATTTAGGGAGTTCGAAGCTAGTGTTGGGGGAGTATGGAACACCTAAGGTTGGGAGGCGACCGGAGTCGTCTAGTTGGAAGTTGCTCCAGTGGATGGAGCGTCCACCCAGACATAAGTACAATGTACTTGAGAGGGATTGTTGGTAAGAGTTTGCTTGAGGTTAGTCTTGCCAGTCCGTGTGGGAAAATTTACATTCCAGTTAGGAGCTGATGGATTATGGTCGGCGTTGCGTTGGTTAGCCTTTGGTTGTAAAGAATTTGGATTTCGAGGACGAAATCATTCGAAGGTTGGGAGGATTGTAACACCCCAAATTTTGGGAAAAACATTTTTGGGAATCACAGACGTCCGCGAGAGTACAGGTCGGACGTCCGCGAAGGGAGGAAGTCCGCATGACATCCGCGGAAGCAACAGAGGTTTTCAGATGAAAATAGTTCGGCGAAGGCCGGACGTCCGCGAAGTACCATGCAGACGTCCGCGACATGTTTGATGAAATATCTTGGGTATTTCAAGCCCTTTCTCTCTCTCTCTTTCCTCACTTCACTTTCCAAACCCTAACTCCATCTCTCTCTCCCTCCCTCAACCGATTTTCCTCCCAAGAACTCACAAACCCAATCTCTTCTTCCTCATTTTCTTCACCCAAACTAAACCTACTTTCCACCATCGTTGAAGATATGAAAGCTTGAAGCTTTTGTGGAGGATTAGGAGCTTTTGCTTGGAGATTCAAGTGATAAAGGTAATATTCCTCTAACCCAAAAGCTAGGTTGTTGTTGGTTTCACCTTCTTTCTATTTTGGGGTATTGTTGGATGATTTTGTTTGTGTTGAGTTGAGGTGATCTCCTCCTTCTTCATTTATGAAGATTAGGGTTTTTGATATAAGTTGGGATTTGGGTGTAAATGTTTGGGGAATGATTCTTTGTGGTTGGATGTGGATATATATGGTTGGAAACTATTAGATCTAGGGTTTTGAAGGATTTGGCTAGAAGATGCAAGCTTCTTCAAAGGAGCTTACGTTCGGGGAAAAACTAGATTTAGCCTAAATCTAGCAAGGTGAGTTCAAGTTGCTTTGTGAAAACTTTGTACATGCCAAAATGTTATTTTCCAAGTATATATGTGTTTTAATGAAAATTTCCAAATGTTGGGTTATTTGGTGGGTTTTGACCTTTGAAATGTTTAACTTGGTAAAAGTGGTAACATGGTCATATTTGAGATTTTTTGGGAAATTTGGTAGATAAATCATAAATAGAAATGTGTTGACGATTATTTTATGAATGGAGTCTATTTGTTATGAAAATGCATTTTACGTATATCTTGGAAATATGCAAATAGTACGAGACGAGACGATTTTGAAATGTAACAGTGTGAGTTACTTGGAAAAGAGGGGTGTCCTAACCCAATGTCTTGTGGTTTTTCATAGATTTGAAATATTTATTGGCAAAAGTGTGTGTTGCTACGTTTAATCTCATTTTATGACTTTTCATGAATTATCTTTTGAGTCGGTTGAGCTTATGGCTCGGTATTGGAGTTCATTAGGTCTTGGGGACAATTGTCCAGTTTTGATAGCTCAAAGTTGAGTTTTGATCATGGTTTACGTTATGGGGAATTGCATATTTTAAATGCACTTGTTTATTCATTTGGGATCGTGTAATGTTTTAGACCTTATTAGCTATGGATCCATAGGCTTGAGTTTCCCAAGTCTCGCGGGCAAGAGATCGGGATTGATTGAGCTCAGTTTACGAGACGTTAGTTTCTCTTTTGTAGCACGGAATAGGCATCGGGTTCCATGATAATTAAGGCGTGGGCCTACATGGTCGGGCGTCGTCTCATGGGCAGTAAGGTGTAATTCCATATGTGCTTGGCACGAGATAGGCATCGGGTTCCATGATAAGTAAGGCGTGGACCTATATGGTCGAACGTCGTCTCATGGGCAGTAAGGTGTAATCCCAAATGTGCTGTTGTGGATTTGGAGTGACCCAATGTATATACCTGGAGTGGATGAAGTTGGGGGCTCCCTAGTCTCGCGGGCAATAGATCTTGAGTGATTGAGCTCATTTTACGAGAGTAATCCACGTATGTGTTTTATTGCATAGTAGGTGACCCACTTTTGTGTTCCGTCACGTGCAATGTATACGGGCCTCCCCCGTCACCGAAAGGTGTTGTTTTGGGTATTTGTGTTTATCCATGTTTTCGGTGACGTATCATATTTTTTTTTGGAACCGGCTAATTCACCTATGAAATCACCTTATCCGGGGTATCCCAGGTTTCCGAACGGAGCGACCCAGACTAATCCCCTTTCACCATGTCTCAAGCGCAAGCATAGGATTGAACCCGTGACCTCTGGCAATACACCAAAGCGTCAGCAGGTTACTTGCCGACCAATACGCCACAACCTTATCGGGATGTTTGGAATAATAACGATTTATTTATGAATTTAATCGTTTTGGTAATCAAATGCTATTTCACCTTTCACGTTGGTTTTGGGGATGAGTCCATTTTGAGAAATCATTTTATATTAAAGTTGTCAGCACGGGAATTGTGTGAGTTGGAAATTGGGTGATTTGCATCTAAAGTAAATTATTTTGAACTCTTGACTTAAATTGCATCTCTCACGATTTATGAATTTATATGGTCATGATAATACTCTTGAACTCACTAGGCGTTAGCCTAACCCTTTCTATTTGTCGACATGTGCAACAGGCTCAGGTTGGGAGTAGCTTTAGCTACACTATGAAGTGACGAGTGCTAGTAGAGTGCATGAGAGGTGATTTTGATTAGTGAAGCCTCCCGCATTTATTTGGGATTAGCAGATTGTGTTGCGTTAAGTAACGCCCGTTTTTAGTTATTTATTGTGGGAATTATGATGTTTAAATTCCGAGGTATTTTCATGGATAATCTGTAGAGATAATTTTATCTTCGTTTGGTTATTTTGTTGAAATTAAAGTTAGTTGCTCATTCCAATTTTGAGGGTGTTATAGTACTCCATGCCGACTGTTCTTCAAACGCCAGAGGAGCAGGTCTTGGTGTCGTCTTAAAGTCCCTACAGGAGGCAAGATGGTGTACTCCATACGATGCGGTTTAAAGGCCACCAACAACGAAGCAGAGTACGAAGCCCTGATCGTGGGCATAAACATGGCTCACGACTTGGGGGCAACCGGACTTCACGTCAGAAGCGATTCCCTATTGGTCGTAAACCAAATGAATGGGAAATTCGCAGCAAAATATTCTAAGATGACGGCCTATCTCAAGATAGCCAAAGATAAGTCAAAGATATTTGATCCGTTCTCAATCGAACAAATCCCCAGAGATCAAAACACTCAGGCCGACGCGCTAGCCAACCTTGGATCAGCACTCAATAAGCCGTCGTTCGACGTTATTCCTATGATCCATCTTACGGCCTCGTCCATCGAGGACCCTGAAAAAATTTGCGTTCTTAACGCAGAAAATGGTTGGTCGTACGATATCAAAAATTATCTTATGCACGGCCAACTACCTGAAGACAAAATGGAAGCTCGAAAAATTCGATTCAAAGCTTCGAAATACCTTATCATCGGTGGCAGACTATATCGACGATCATCGACAGGTCTAAACCTAAGATTCATCGATAATCCAGAACAGGTACAAGACATTCTGAAAGAAATGCACGACGGCGAATGTGGCAACCATTCTGGTGTTCGCAGTCTTGCAAATCGTATATCGCGACAAGGCTACTACTGGCCGACATTAAGGCGAGATGCCATCAGGTACGTCCAAAGCTGCGACGCATGTCAACGACACTTAAGTATTATACACCAACCTTCTGAACCTCTACATATGTCTTTGGTCCCATGGCCCTTCATGAGGCGGGGAATGGACATCGTTGGTAAATTACCTCCTGCCCTAGGGCAGAAAGTCTTTTTGTTAGTCCTTACAGATTATTTTTCTAAATGGATAGAAGCAGCTGCCTACTCCCAGATTCGAGACAAAGAGGCAATCTCTTTTATCCAGACTAACATTATATGCAGGATCGTAATTCCTTCCGAAATCGTATGTGACAACGGGTCACAATTCATAAGTGATCGTATTAAAAAAAACCCCACATTATCCCAGTCCAACGGTCTTGCAGAATCAAGCAATAAAGTCATTATTAATTCGATCAAGAAAAGACTCAAGGCTGCAAAGGGAAGATGGGTCGAAGAACTCCCGTCGGTCCTATGGGCGAATCGTACGACACCCCGAACATCGACAGGACATACACCATTTTCATTGGTTTACGGTTGTGAAGTCGTCTTACCTATTGAAGTGCAGCTCCCGACATCGAGACATACATCCGTCGATCATAACTTGGTTGACTTAAGCTACGACCTTGACTGTCTCGAAGTGCTAAGAGAGTCTGCTTTGGTCAAAATGGCATCTCAGCGACAGGTTGTTGAACGACATTTCAATAAGAATGTTAAGGCCAAGATCTTTCGGGAAGGTGACTACGTCTTATGACGAGTATTCCAAAACACCAAGGAACCAAATGCAGGTAAGTTATCCACTAAGTGGGAAGGAGCTTATCGAATATCTGAAGTCGTTGGGAAGGGTGCTTACATGCTTCAAACCCTCGACGACCAAGACATCCCACATAGCTGGAACGCAGTACACTTAAAGAAGTATTTCTTTTGAAATTCTCCTTACGATGTATTCTTCCAAACGATTACTGACTTAAGCATCGGAGGATCGTTGGTCTAACCAACGACCACCTCTGAATCTTACATTGCAGGCTCGCAGGATCGCATGAACGCCAGTCTTACGATTTATATCGTGAATAATAAAGTCTCTATGACTAAAATGTCACGACTGTTATGTCATGACCGGCGAATCATGACTCATACGTCATGAACAAAATCTCATGATTCATCATGGATCATACGAATACAATAGGTGTTCCTTAATCTAAGTTTCAGAATCAAAGTCTTATGACTTGAATTCCACACTTAGAATACTTTTCCGACCTTAGTCGCCCGATTATTGCAAAAGTTACAAGTACCTTTGTCGTACAGTTTACATACGTATTACTGCTTTAAACGCTCGTAATTGTTTTCTTTCGTTTATTTTGTTCATTTACGACAAAGTAAAATAAAGCGATGATGAAACAAAAACATACTTGTATTACATCTAAAGAAAATACAAGACAGAGGCACGACCACCAACGGTCGCCCTAGAGCAAAACAAAAATTACAAGAGAAGAAAAAGAGACGCCTACTGAGGGCCCTGGGCGACTCTACTATTGTCTTCTGCATCGCTCGACTTGGCCTCCGCGGAGTCGATGTCGTCGACCCTATCTTCCTGGTCAAGATCCTCTTCGGTCCCGACGTTCTCCAGATAGGACGCAACCTCAGCCTCAGCACCAGCCAAGGGATTCTTCCCCTGCAGGTGACGGCGAATGATTGCCGCCCTAACCTTCAAACGGGTAAGCACCTCAAAAGAGAGGAGCTTCTCCTCAAGGGCCACCGTCTTGGCCTCAGCCGCCTTGAACGACGACCTTAGCTCCCCCACCTGTTTTTCGCGCACGGTAAGAGAAGCTTTGGTCACCAGCACCTCCACCTCATAGGTGGAGGTCTTCTCTAACGCCTCCCGGAGGCGACCCCGGAGCTCCTCCTTCTCCAGCGACGAGATCTCCAAACTGTTACGGAGATCATCCACTTGAACGGAGAGAGCCTCCACCTTGGCCTTTGCCGCCCGCTCCTCCTCTCGAGCTATATTCTCACCCTCCTGCGCTCGCTGAAGCTCCTCAGCGATGGAAGGATTGACCTTCTGGAGCTCCTCCAGTTGGCCAAAAAGGCACAAAGATGCCTAGAACGCCTGCAGTCGCACGAAATCATAAGGTAAGTCTATCTTATAAGAGAGGAAAAATCATATGACAAAATATAAAAGGACTCACCATAAAGGATTGTCCTGCGACATAAGACCTCGTCTGATCCACAAAAACGCCCCGATAGCGTTCCTTAAATGCTGGCAGGAGAAATTTTCCCAAGTTTGGGAAAATCTTCGCCCTGTCCAACACGTCGTCCACCAAGAAGTTCGACGGCCACGGAAAGTTAACCGTCGTAACTTCAGGGGTCTTCTCAACCTGAGGACCTTTCCCCTTATCCCCTAGAGCAGACGACCAGGCGGCGTCGGCGTCGCCCTTGGCACGTCGGAAGACGTCTTCGCCTTCTTAGGAGTGGAGACTTTTGCAGATTCTCCACCCGTCGACGACGGTTCCCTCGGGGGAACCAACTTCGTCTTCTTCAAAACCTCCGACTCTGAAGTCGGAGGATCCTTCCTCTTCAACTCCTTGGCCCTCCGAGCCAGAGCTAGCTGGGCTTCCTTCATCGACTTGCTCGAAGTTGACTGCATCTCAGAATCATCTGCAAAAAAAACTATAAATGTCAGATATCATCGTACGACACAAATGTAAAAATAAAACGTACGGCCAAAGACACTTACTTATTGAAGTCCCCTGTTGACTTCTTTCCTCGGCCGCCGAAACTCCGACGGTCGTACGACTAGGAGAGTCGAACAACTCTTCGACGCAACAAGAAAAGAGTCTTGCAACCTTCTCTTTAGAATCAAGAGCGGACCCGACCCCGACAAAGTTGATATCTGAAGCAAATGACCAAAAGTTAGCAGAAGACAAAATTAATGCTAAAAAACATGCGACAGCATAAAAATGTATACCCCTGGTGTTTCATCCAGAGGGGACCCAAGAGGTATCCTCGTCTATACGATCGAGCGTCAGCACTCGACCAATGACATACTTAGCCTTCCACCCGCGGTCGTGGACCTGGGTATCGGGGACTATAGTATATCCACCCCTAAGCTTGGAATACAGACTATACCGATGATACTCGTCCGCACTAACATCAAATGCTGTCAAGAGACCGTTCACCGTGAAAGGCGTTTCCTAATCTGGGGTGATCCGATCGATCTCCTGGATAATCTGCCAAAACTCAGGCAAGATTTGTCCAGGAGAGAGGTCAAAAGCATCTAAAAACTCCATGACCAAGGGAGAGACGGGCCACCTAAATCCTATTTTGAAAGGATATTAGTACAGGACAAAAAATCTTCTCAGGCACTCCGCCGGTCTAAGCTGGTCGGGTGAGTATAATCTTACGTCAGAGGGTATGCCTGCCAAAACCCTAAAAACTTCTACTTCCTCCCTCTCCTGGAAAGAGCTCGCAGGCTTGGAGGGCACACAGAAATTCGGGACAGAAATTTGTGCAACATATAGGTCCATAAGATCCCTATTTACGGTGGTCTTCTTAGCATTGGACTTTTTCCGCATGTCAAAAAGAATAAAGATCGTACCTTAGATCTCTGAAACCTCTAACAAGCAAGCGGAAGCACAGGTAACTGAATCTCTCTAAAATCTCTCCCTGAAAATAGCATAAGCATAAAAAGGAATTGATCTCCAATATCTCAGAATTTATATGGCAACGACGCATCAGAGCGGTCCTCTGAAAGATCAACACCTGTCCACCACCTCTTCGCATACCACCCCTAGATGGTTGATGTTAATGCCAAAAATCGCACCAAAGGGACAACTTAAGGTCGATGTGGACTTTAACAACTAAAGAAAGGAATCTCTCGACAAAAGCGTGCGACAATGATAAAAATGTAAATGAGACAGAGGATTTGATGACGCAGGCAAAACCTCAACGAGGAAAAAACCTGTGGACGACAGTGGATGTCGTCGCTGCACTATTGTTGCCAATCAGGGGCGATGTCCTCGGTGTTACTGGTGTCGATCGTACAGAGATTACAATACAAATGAAGGAAAGACTTCGAAATGTAAAGTACAAGTGTATGGAATGTAAAACAAGTGTATGTCGTGTGTGAAAACAATGTGTAAAACTGTTGGTCGAGAGCGAAAGTCGTGCGTCGAGTGCAGTTCTTCGAGTGAGAGCCTTTCGCTTGTAGTGTTCTTCTGAGCTCGGGTGTTTAGCTTCTATGTTTGATGTTCTCTGATACTTTGGTGTTGATCAGGTGTCTTGAACTGATGATTGAGCTGAGATTTTATAGTCTTCGGATGACTTTAATTGAATCATTAAGATCTTTGATGATTGTTGTAACGGTCGTCGTCTTCAATGTGAGTTTAGATGCTCATAACTGATTTCGTCGGTTATAGCCGTTGTCCATTAATAACTTTGACTCTTGCATTAAACACTTGAACAAACATAACAGTTGTTAACGGGTTAGACGATCGAGGTCGTACGGTTTTATGCGACGGTCGTGCGGAACGGGCGACGTCGAGGTCGAGTGTCGTGAGGAAGTCTCAAATTACTTTTTAGAAGGGACGACAGAGGTTTCTTTGGTCTTTGTCGGGACCTTATCTTAATACAAGGTATAGCTCATGACATACGTCTTACCTTCTCTGGTCGCGGTCGAGACCTGTGAAATTTTGCCCAAACAGTTTGCCCCCAAAATTTGGAAGTAGGATGGCAAATTCGAATTTTAAATTTTGCTTGTCGGGTGTTCAGGGTATTGCGTTGAAAATTACCTTGGTTGTTTTGGAACCGAATTGGTTTAATTCTAACCGAATGAGAAGTCGAAGAGAAAACGAGGTCGTGACGTCATACTGACGTACGATTGTGCTTACTAGCTGTCTTTGACAGGTGTCAACGATCCGTGTGGTCATACGAAGGGACGAGGACACATGGCGACTATCGGGGAAGTCGATACGATTTGATTTCTTGCATAAGTAGAGATCAGGATTGATCTTCTTTTGTTTATGATTTGAAGTGCTCATTTGAGGAGAGATTTTGCCCCGATTTCTTACCTTTCTTCATCCAGAATTTACCCAAATCTTGGGAATCTTCGACTTAGTGGGGTTTGCTCGAGGTCTAGAGGAATTTATATAAAGCGTTATCTTCCCCCCTTCGTTTTCATTGCTCTCTCCCTTTTCCTTGGTAAACAATGTCGTCTGAACCAGAGAGTTCTATCGTGAGTCAGGAGGATTTAAATACCTTTAGGCGTCTAGCAAAGATTCCTGCGGGGATAGAGTTGGTTTGTTCAGGGAATACACGTCCTGGGAGTTGTCCTGAGGGATGCTTTGTAATATATGAATACCCCTTCAAAATAGGATTCGAATGGTCGTATTCGGTTTTATCCAAGAATTTCATGCGATACTTCGGTCTGTCACCAGGGCAGTTGATGCCCCAACTCTGGCGAGTGTTTTTAGTTATCGAGCGATTGTCTGCAAAGTGGGAGTCACCTATGACCCTGAATGATTTTTGGTTGGCTTATCACGTCAAAAGAGACAAGAATTGGCGTTATAGCCCGTATTCCAAGTACAAGGGTGACCGTACCCTGGTTTTGGGAATCGGAGTCAACGATCGTGGGTGGAGGTCTCGGTACGTATTTATACGTATTGATTCGCTTGATATCAACAGCAACTGGATTCGTCCTGACTGGAACATGGGGGGTATGTTCTTCGATTTTAACATACGTTACTGTTTGGTTTTTCTACTTTCCACTTACTTTCTGCTTTTTGTCGTCTTCAGATATTCAGTTTGATGCCTTGAAGCCGAACGCAGGTTCCCAAGCCAAGATCGAGAGGTTTCTGGATCATAGTATCGATAATCGATCTTTCGTCGTTCGACAACTGGCGGCCGAGGACGAGGACGTGGCAGACAAGGAAGACTCTGAAGAAGAAGATGAGGAAGGAGAGGACGAGCAAGAAGAGGCGACTAGTAAGCATACCGTAGTCTTTATTTTTCTCATTTATTCTGTCTTGTCTGATGCTTTATGCGTTTCTTCGGCAGTGCTGACCGTGAATAAGCCGGTATCTGGAAAGAAGGCGACGCAAGTTGTGCCTGCCCTTCGAGGTAGGGAAAAAAGAAAGAATGCCTCGACAGATTGGTCGGGAATCTTAAAGAGGACGAGGATGGTAGTCCAGGGGGGACTATTTTCGAGGGTTGACGACTCGTCGAGAGTTGTTACGCCTAAGGAGGCGAGGGCGTCATCCAGCCGTCCTGGCGCGATGGACGTGACACCGGCAAGTTCGGCGCTTCTGGCGACAGTGACGAAACCGGTGTCCAAGGTGTCGACCCCAAAGTCTGCCGATAAGGGTGAGGGGTCTTCGGCCGAAGTTATGACGGTTAACTTTACGTTGACGTCTAACTTTATGGCGGAAGGGGTCCAAGACGGGACGACGATGTTTCCTCACTTAGAGAAATATTTGCTTCCGTCTTTCAGGGAGCGTCTTCACGGAGTTCCGGCCGGAGAGATGGGATCTCGGGTTGCCAGTCTGGCGTTCACAGTAAGCGTCAATTTTTTACGACTCGTTTCATTCGTCGTTGTTTGTCTAATGTATTCTTATATGTTTTCAGACGTTTCAGTCGTCTCTGGCGTTGTACACCGAGATGTCGAGAGTCGAAGCTCTGGTGGCTTCTGCTCTTGAAAGAGAAGGTGTGGCGTTGGAAAGGGAAAGGTTAGCTCTGGACAGGGAGAAGTCAGCCTTGGCACGCACCGACGAGTTGGCCATTCAGCTTTTTGACGCTTTGCACGAACTGGAGGTCGCAAATCGCGTGAAGGAAGTGGCAGACGGGGGCCCTCAGGACGGGACTTCGGGCAAGGATGCGACCGATGTTCGCATGAAGGAGGTGGCAAACGGGGGCCCTCAGGACGGGACTTCGGGCAAGGATGCGACCGACGTTCCTCCCATAGGGACAACTTAAGGTCGATGTGGACTTAAACAACTAAAGAAAGAATCTTTCGACGAGACGTGCGACGAGGATAAAAATAAAGAAACAAGGGATTTGATGACGCAGGAAAAACCTCAAACGAGGAAAAAACCTGCGGACGACAAGGGGTGTCATCGCTGCACTATGGTCGCCAATCAGGGGCGATGTCCTTCGGTACTGGTGTCGATCGTACAGAGATTACTATACAAATGAAGAAAATGCTTCGAAATGTAAAGTACAAGTGTTTGAACGTAAAAATAGGTGTTTGTCGTGTGCGAAACAAAGTGTGAACTGTTGGGCGATGGCTATTGTCGTGCGTCGAGAGTGATACTTAGAATAATGGTTCTTCACTTCAGGTGTTCTTGAATATTGCTTCGGTTGTTAATCGCCGGATATTCGATGTTCAGTGTTCGGTCCTTGAAATGATGATTGAACTCGGTCTTTATAGTCTTCAGGAGCTTTAATTAGCTGTTGGGAACTGAAGATTTGCTAAGTATGGTTAGTGCTGCCAGAACAACGTTAGTGCTGCCAGAACAACGTTAGTGCTGCCAGAACAACGTTAGTGCTGCCAGAACAATGTTAGTACTGCCAGAACAACGTTAGTGCTGCCAGAACAACGTTAGTGCTGCCAGAACAACGTTAGTACTGCCAGAACAACAATACTACTGCCAGAACACCAATACTACTGCCAGAGAAAAGTTAGTACTGCAAGTAAAAGTTAATGCTGCTGGAACAATGTTAGTACTGCTTGTGCATAACGATGTTAATGCTGCTTGTGATTATAATTATGGAATGCGAGAATGTTGGAGATAAAGATGGAATGATTGAAGATAAGCATGAAAGAATATTCTGAAGATGAATATTGTTTTGATAGTTATCTTGTAATTATTCAGTATAAATAGTTTTTGATAGATAGCTATTGAAAAAAAAAGACGATAGAATTAGAATTTGTTTTCGTTTTAGAGAGAATTAACCTCAAGGTTTAGAACCCTATTTCTAGAGAAGTAGAAGTAGTCTTGTTGAGCCTGTTCAACAAGATTGAGGTTTGGTTGTAATCTTGTGAGTTGAAGTATTGAATACAAACATATTGTGTTTTCTGATTAGTTGTTCATCGAGTGTGTTTGAATTAAAGTTCTATTCCGCAAGATTCTTTAATTCTGATTTCTAAGTATAATTATTCTTGTTTGGAATCGATCCTGACAAGTGGTATCAGAGCTTGGTTTCTTAGAAATCTACAATCATTATGGACAACACAGTCGAATCAAACAGTACTCTTGTTTCAAAGGTTCCCATGCTCAGGCCTAATGAGTTTGACATGTGGAAGATTAGAATCAAGCAGTATATTTTGCTTACTGATTATTCCATCTGGGATATTATAGAGAATGGTCCATGTGCTGAAGGAAAAGTTGGACCAGATGGCAAAAGACCCCCTCCAAAGACTGATGCAGAAAGAAAGGTTAGACAAACAGAGATGAAAGCCTTAAGCACTCTGCTTTTGGCTATTCCCAATGAGTATCAGCACCAATTTCATCACTGCACTGATGCTCAGATTTTATGGAATGCATTGGAAAAGAGATTCACTGGTACCAAGAGCACCAAGAGGAACCAGAAGGCAATTCTTAAGCAACAATATGAAAATTTTACTTCTACAAAGAATGAGTCTATGACTCAAACTTTTGATAGATTTAATAAGTTGATTGGAGAATTGGCTACAGTTGGAGTTCATATGGAGGCTGATGATGTCAACAGGAAGTTTCTAAGATCATTAGATGAGGAATGGACAATGTATACTGTGTCTTTCAGACAGAATGACCAGTTAGAAGATAAAGAGCTTGATGATCTTTACAATGATCTTAGGGTATTTGAAGCAGAGGTTGAAGCCAAGAAGAAGCCCTCAGGATATGTGTATAATGTTGCACTCCTATCAGCATCAACTGATTCTACTGCTAACCCTGAATCAGTTAGTACTGCTGGTGGAGTCAATCAGGAGAAGGCCAATGATTCTGTACTAGAAGCTTTCTTTTCTAGTCATGTTAACTCCTCATTAATTAATGATGACTTAGAACAGATTAATGCTGATGATCTTGAGGAGATGGATATCAAGTGGCAGATGGCTATGCTTTCTATGAGGGTGAAGAAGTTTATAAAGAGGACTGGGAGAAACAACTTTTCCCAAAGAAGAGAAGATGGTGCTGGGTTTGACAAGTCTAAGGTGGAATGTTACAAGTGTCATAAGATGGGACACTTTGCCAGAGAATGCAGAGGTGGAGTATCTCAAAACAACCATCAACAAGCGC
The DNA here is from genome assembly GCA_033807775.1 of Saussurea involucrata. Taxonomy (NCBI): domain Eukaryota; kingdom Viridiplantae; phylum Streptophyta; class Magnoliopsida; order Asterales; family Asteraceae; genus Saussurea; species Saussurea involucrata. Next base: position 70,527,686 of record CM066317.1, read on the forward strand.
AGACTGGAAGCTTCAACCAGAACAGAAACTCTGTTCAAGCCCTTGTTTCTCAACAAGGAATGGGATTTGATTGGAGTGATCAAGCAGAAGAGGCAATTCAGAATCATGCACTCATGGCAGAAGTCTCAGATATTCCTACTGAGGTAAAATCTAATCTCTGTTCTCAAGCTTGTATAGACACTGTGAAAAGGTATAGAGATCACAACCAGGGAATGTGTGATGACCTTAAGAGATTAGAAAAGGATAGAAGAGATTATGTAGTGATTGTTGAGAGGTTTGAAGAACAAATTAAGGCTTTTCAAGCCAATGAACTTCAACACTCATATGATACAAACTACTGGAAGTGGGAAAAGAATGGTCTGGAGTTCCAACTGAAAGAGTCTAGGGAGGAATGTGAGAAATTAAAAGGAGAACTTGAGAAAGTAAAACTTGATGTTGAAAAGTTTTCATGTGCTTCTAAAGTCATGGACACCATAATTAATGCTCAAATCCACAGTAAGATGAAACCAGGCATAGGGTACAATGCCACACCCCCACCCTACAACAACACATACATCCCTCCTAGGTCAGACCTGTTAGAAACCAAGGATAGGAAGGACTTACCTGAAGGAGCTACTAAAGTAGATCCATTAGATGAAGTTGTTGTTGAGGATAAAACTGAAAAAGAAGAGTCTAAGAAAAGGAACAAGAATGTCAGTGGTGAGATCCCCTTAGAGAATTACATCAAGACTAATGAGGAAGGTGGAAGTCCCTGGGATAAGAACAATGAGATGAAAAGATCTGAAAAAGGAAAGGGAGTTCATTATACACAGACCACTGTTGTGAATTCCAATACTTGTGAACATTGTTCTTGCAAAAATTCTCAAAAGAATGAGCCCCAAAAACATGATAAAAAGAGGGGAAATCAAAGAAACTGGAATAATCAGTGGGCTCAAAAACAAGGAGTTGATCTGCAAAGGATTAACAGACCAAAACCTTGTTTTATCTGTGGCAAATTGAATCACCTTGCCAAACACTGTTATTTCAATCCTATTAACCAAAGGATAAATTTTCAAAGAACTTTTCAAAAATCAAATGGTTATAGGAAGCCTGTAAGGAACCATGTGGCTAAGAAACAAGCTAAATCCAAAAGCCACATGAGGAAAAAGACTGAAAAAGAATGTGTCACAATGTGGGTTCCTAAAAGCACTAGTGTTAGTACTGCTGCCTCTGTTAGTACTGCTACCTCTGATAGTACTGCTGCTAGCAGTATTAACACTGTTAGTACTTCTGCTAGCAGTATTAACACTGATAGTACTTCTTCTAGAAGCAATACTGCTGCTAGCAGTGTTAGTACTGCTAACACTGTTAGTACTTCTTCTAAAGATAATACTGCTTCTAGTGTTTGTGCTGCTAGACCAATCATCTTGACAAAGTACTCCAGTACTGAAGTTCCTCAGGTTGAAAAACTTATCCAAACTGAATGTAAGTACTTTGATGAGCAAGGGAGACCCAATACCACTTTGGCTTGGGTTCCCAATAAAAACTAATTGATTTATCTTATGTGCAGGGCAACCAACAGCTCAAGGGGAAGAGCATCTGGCATGTTGATAGTGGTTGCTCCAGGCACATGACAGGTAACATGGCCTGCCTCAAGAATTTCAAAAGAATTGATGGAGGACATGTTGCTTTTGGGAATAATCCCGCAGGAGGTAAGAAAAGTGGTAAAGGTGATGTATCAAAAGGTAAGATGACATTAGAGGATGTTTACTATGTTGAGCAATTGAGATACAACCTGTTAAGTGTATCACAGGTCTGTGACAAGAAACATAGTATATTATTTACTGATTCTGAATGCATTATTCTTGCTCCTGGATTCAAAGTAGTTGATGAAAACATGATACTATTGAGAACTCCTAGAAAGGATAATGTGTATTGTTTAGATTTAGAAAGTGTTTCATCTGATTCATCCCTAAACTGTTTGGTATCAAAAGCTTCAATGGATGAATCATCACTTTGGCACAGAAGGATGTGTCACATGAATTTTAAAACAATGAATAAACTTGTTAAACATAATCTTGTTAGGGGTTTACCATCAAAAGTTTATTCATGTGATGATCATTGTGTTGCTTGTCTCAAAGGCAAACAACACAAAACTTCTCATAAGTCCAAAGAGATAAACACTATCTCAAATCCTCTTCAGTTGTTGCATATGGATCTGTTTGGCCCTACAAATGTCATGAGCATTGGCAAGAAGTCATACTGTTTAGTTATTGTTGATGATTACTCTAGATTTACTTGGGTATATTTTCTGAGAACTAAAGATGAGACAAGTGGACTGATCAAATCTTTTATTCTTAGAATTGAAAACCAATCAAATCAAAAAGTGAAAGTCATTAGATCAGATAATGGGACTGAATTTAAAAACTTTGATCTAAACACCTTTTGTGAGGAAAAAGGAACTGAGAGACAATACAGTGCTCCTAGGACTCCACAACAGAATGGTGTTGCTGAGAGAAGGAATAGGACACTGATTGAGGCTGCTAGATCTCTGTTAGCTGATTCAAAATTACCCACTACCTTTTGGGCAGAAGCAGTTAATCCTGCTTGTTATGTTCAAAACAAAGTTTTAGTAATAAACCCTAAAAACAAGACACCTTATGAGCTTTTTCAGAAAAAGAAACCATTTATTGGATTTTTCAAACCATTTGGGTGTCCTTGTACAATTCTCAATACCAAATCTCACTTAGGTAAGTTTGATAGCAAAGCAGATGATGGTTTTCTTGTTGGTTACTCATCTCAGAGTAAGGCTTACAGAGTGTTTAATACCTCTTCTAGAATAATTGAAGAAAGTGACAATGTCAAATGCAATGAGAACACACCAAATCCGATTGGTTCAGGTCCTGATTGGCTATTTGACATTGATTCACTCACTAATTCTTTGGGCATCAGAAGTGATGTAAATGCAGGACAAAGGGATGCACCACCATCAGATCACAGAATTCAGTCTGTGATATTTCCATTCCCTACCATTGATCCTGTTGACTTCTGTGAACAAGAAAAAGAAGCTGAACCCATTCAGAATGAATAAGAGAGAAGAATAGAGGAAAATCAGCCTTCAAGTCCAAATTCCAGAGAGTCTGAAGTGTCTGAAGAAGCTGAAGAAAATCCAGACTAAAATGAGTCAAATCTGGATGTGAACTTACAAGAGGAATCTGGTCATCCATCAAGAACTCAGAAAAATCATCCTCCTGAGTTGGTAATTGGAGACATTGCTTCTCCCATGATGACTAGGAATCAAAGCAGACTTCAAGAGCTACAAGATCAGCAAAATACAGTTAATACTGTACTCACTTGCTTTCTATCCCAAATTGAGCCCAAAAAGGCTTATGCTGCTATGAAAGATCCAAGTTGGATAGAAGCAATGCAAGAGGAGTTGCTACAGTTCAAGCTACAGAATGTTTGGAACTTGGTGGACCTTCCAAAGGGTCATAGGGCAATTGGCACCAAGTGGATTTTCAGAAATAAGAAGGATGAGAGAGGAATTGTGATCAAGAACAAAGCCAGGCTGGTTGCACAAGGGTATACTCAGAAAGAGGGTATAGATTATGAGGAAGTCTTTGCTCCAGTTGCAAGGATTGAGGCAATTAGGTTGTTTCTAGCCTATGCCTCATATATGAAGTTCAAGGTCTACCAGATGGATGTAAAAAGTGCTTTTCTATATGGGACTATAGATGAAGAAGTGTATGTCTGTCAACCCCCTGGATTTGAGAATCCATTGTATCCTGACAGAGTGTTCAAGTTAAAGAAGGCACTTTATGGTCTACATCAAGCCCCAAGAGCATGGTATGACACCCTGTCTACCTATCTCTTGGAAAATGAATTTGAAAGAGGAATCATTGATAAGACCTTATTCATTAAAAGGAAAAAGAAGGACACCCTACTTGTTCAGATCTATGTGGATGACATTATCTTTGGATCCACAAATGATCACATGTGTAAAGACTTTGAGGAGTTAATGCACAAGCGATTCAAGATGAGTTCCATGGGTGAACTTACTTTCTTCCTTGGGCTTCAGGTGAAACAGAAGAAGGATGGGATTTTCATATGCCAATCCAAATATGTGAAAGACATCCTGGATAAGTTTGGATTATCAGACTCAAAGCCAGCAAGCACACCAATGGAGACACACAAACAGATCAGTGCTGATCTTGAGGGGGAGGATGTGGATGTCCATCATTACAGATCAATGATTGGATCACTCATGTATCTCACAGCCTCTAGACCAGATATTATGTTTCCAGTATGCGTATGTGCCAGATTTCAAGTCACACCAAAGCAATCACACCTTCATGCAGTCAAGAGGATATTTAGATACCTAAGAGGGCAACCTAGATTAGGTCTCTGGTATCCTTATGAATCATCTTTTGATCTACTTGCATACTCAGATAGTGACTTGGGTGGCGCTAACATGGATAGGAAGTCTACTTCAGGTGGATGTCAGTTTTTGGGTGCAAGACTAGTATCTTGGCAGTGTAAGAAACAAACCACAGTGTCCTTATCTACAACAGAAGCTGAGTATATAGCTGCTGCAAGCTGCTGCTCTCAGGTTCTATGGATACAGAATCAGATGTTGGACTATGGGGTAACATTTCTTCACACTCCAATCTTCATTGACAACAACAGTGCTATTAGCATTGTTAACAATCCAGTCAAACACTCAAAAACAAAGCACATAGAGAGCAGGTATCACTTTATTCGAGATTGTAATGAAAAGAAACTAATTCAAGTTGCTAAAGTTCATACCAATGACCAGTTTGCTGATCTATTCACAAAAGATTTTGATGTGGGTAGATTCACCTTCTTGGTAACAAGTGTGGGCATGATCAACCTTGAATAAAGTCATGATTTTCAGTTCTTTATACCTGTATTTCCTTCTATATTTGGTACTACTAACTCTTTTTCTCAGGATCTTCTGTATGACTCAGATTGACAAGTGCTGAAAAGTGCAAGTATAGTTACTACTACTAGTGCATAGTTACTACTGCCAGTGGATAGTTACTACTGCCAGTGCATAGTTACTACTGCCAGTGCATAGTTACTACTGCCAGTGCATAGTTACTACTGCCAGTACCTAGTTAATACTGCTTCGTAACTTAATACTGCACGTGTCGTTAATACTGCTTTAAAAGAAAAATTAGGGCTACTACTGCTATAAATACCTCTTTCAGCCCGCCAAAGTTCATAACGTCTCTTTGAATTCTATTCATCTCTCTCTCTTTCTAACTATTCTCTCCCAAGAATCTCTGTTTTCTGTCAAGAATCCTCAGGTACAATGGAGTTTATCGACGAACACAACGAGATTGCCATGCTCCAGAAGCCAAAACAGTCCGCAGGTTTTCACGACATTGTGGATTTCCTCAAGCACTCGCATATATCCTATGCCCTAACGGTGACCCCAACAATCTACATCGTGCATCAGAAGCAGTTCTGGGAAAATGCCATCGTGGTGTCTGAAGATGGGCAGAAAATCATCAAAACAAGGGTGTGTGACAAACCCTTGAATGTTACAGAGGAGCTTATTCGCATCACTCTTCGATTGGATGATGCCTCAGGTATGACGTCTATTCCTAATGACGAACTATACTCAACTTTAACGAGAATGGGGTATGAAGGTCCCATTGGAATCTTTAAGTTTTTCAAGTCTAAATTTTCTTCACAATGGCGATTCTTTGTTCATACCTTAATGCATTGCATGTCAAAGAAAACTACTGGATGGAGTGAATTTAGCAGTACCATTGCTTATGCCCTGGTCTGCTTGGCCACTGCCAGGAAGTTTAATTTTTCACAAATGATTTTCAATGATCTTGTGTCAAACCTGGAATCCAAAAAGAGTTTTTATATGTACCCAAGGTTTGTCCAAGCAGTGATTACTCAGGAATTGACGGATTTGCCTCAATTTAATGAGGTATATGTACCTAAACCCCCTAAAGGAAAGGTCTTCTCAAATATGAGAAGAACTTCCAGGGACTCGGAAGGAGTTGACACTCCATTGTTCTCTACAATGATGGGTGTGTCCCACACACAAGAAGGTATGGCATCAGGGTCAAGGCCCTCATTAGACCAACCCACTGATAGCCTAACCCCACCTTCAATCACCAAAGAAATTCCTCAGTCCATTCTTCAAAGACCCACTCCAAAAGTAACCAAAAAGTTTACAAGAAGAAAGGTACACAAGGCTCCTTCCCTTGATGTACCTCCTACAAGCCCAAAGCCTTTAAGCCCTCTATTGGAGCATTCTCCAACAGAGAATATCGAAAGGGAAACCACAGGGGTGTCTCCCAACCCCAAGAAGGTGCTCACTAAGGAGAAGGTTGAGCATGTGAGTAGCAAGGCTGCCACTACTTCTGCTAGCACAGAGAAGGACAGTGGTAACATAACTAAGACCTTCCTCACGGCAACTCAGAATGAGAAATCATTCAGAGGTCCCAGGTGCCAAGAAACCACGGGGGTAGGCAGTGCTTTTCCTAGGCAAAAGACTCCTACTAAAATTTCCAGTGATCCTTTAAAGGACGTAAAAACTCCTAAACAAGGTGAGGATAGATATACATATGAGGAATTGATGGAAACCATTGCCAATAAAAACACAGATGTTGTAAGTCAGCAAAAGGAGATAGATGGACTCAAGAAAGTGGTCCTATATCAACAAACACAGCTTGAGAAGCATAAGAAGCTGATTACAAAGTTGATGCACAGGAAGAAGAAATCTCAGTATGTTCTTAAAAGAAGAAGCCCCAACAATGATGCTCCCAAAAAGGGGGAGTCAGAAGCTGAAGTCAACATGGAGAGTGCACAGGAAAAGGGGGAGAATGAGTGTGCTGCTGAAATTGCAAAAGAAGCAGAAACTGATTATGCAGCAGAAAAGGTTAATGCTGCTGAAATTGAGAAAGAAGCAGAAACTGAACCAACAGCAGAAATGGTTAATGCTGCTGAAATTCAGAAAGAAGCAAAAACAAAAGAAGCAGCAGAAACGGAAGAAGCAACAGAAACAAAAGAAGCAGCAGAAACGGAAGAAGCAGCAGAAACAAAGGAAGCAACAGAAACTAAAAAGCCTACTTTGGAAGAAGTTGAAGTTGCAGAGGCTTTGATTAAAGCCAAACATGACACTCCTAAAAAGCAAGAAGAAACTCTGGGTGAAAAGCAGGTGTCACTAAAAAGAGCAAGAACCAAGTCTATAGCTACCAAGAAGAAAGTTGTCAAGAAATCTAGGGTAGAACCAGTGGTAGAAGAAGAAAAAGAAGAGGATGTTCCAGAAAAGTAAGATGATACAAAGGTTGCTGAAGAAGAAGTAGCAACTCCATCAGGTCAACCAAGTAATGCTCAATGTAATATGTATATCACTGTGGTTGATACTGATCCAATCAAAGCTGACCCATTATCTTCCATGCCTCCTGAGATCATCTTCTGGGATACCTTGGTAGATCAGAGAAAGGAGTATATTAGAGTCAAAAGAGCAGATGGGAAGTTTGAGGTCTGTTCTACATGGGGAAGACTTATCAGAATGTGCTCTAGATCTGACATAGAGGAGATGTACAAGGTTGGAATGAAGCTGTATGGAAATATGTTGAATGAGAAAGGGATGTCTATCACCAAAATGGTTCTTGAATACCTGTGCCTAATGTTCAAACCAGAAGCAGTTCAGTATATGATAGAAAGAAATTTTCAAGCCATTACCAACTAGATGCTCATTGAAAAATGTGGAGTGTATGTCATCACACTTGACCACACATATCATGACTATTATTTGGTGGATGTTGCATACAAGCACAACATGAAAAGGTTGAATGGAATGTTACATGCTAAGTTGGCTTGCAACAAGGATTCTGAAATGGGAAGATACTTGGTGAGAAGGATTATCAATCAAAGTCTGGGTTTGAATCCCGATTTATGTGTTCATGATTAGGTTTTGGAAGCATCATCTGAAGAACTTGACTTCTCAATCTAAAAAGTCAAGTTAGGGGGAGATTGTTGGGAACTGAAGATTTGCTAAGTATGGTTAGTGCTGCTAGAACAACGTTAGTGCTGCCAGAACAACGTTAGTGCTGCCAGAACAATGTTAGTACTGCCAGAACAACGTTAGTGCTGCCAGAACAACGTTAGTACTGCCAGAAAAACAATACTACTGCCAGAACACCAATACTACTGCCAGAGAAAAGTTAGTACTGCAAGTAAAAGTTAATGCTGCTGGAACAATGTTAGTACTGCTTGTGCATAACGATGTTAATGCTGCTTGTGATTATAATTATGGAATGCGAGAATGTTGGAGATAAAGATGGAATGATTGAAGATAAGCATGAAAGAATATTCTGAAGATCAATATTATTTTCATAGTTATCTTGTAATTATTCAGTATAAATAGTTTTTGATAGATAGCTATTGAAAAAAAAAGACGAGAGAATCATAATTTGTTTTCGTTTTAGAGAGAATTAACCTAAAGGTTTAGAACCCTATTTCTAGAGAAGTAGAAGTCGTCTTGTTGAGCCTGTTCAACAAGATTGAGGTTTGGTTGTAATCTTGTGAGTTGAAGTATTGAATACAAACAGATTGTGTTTTCTGATTAGTTGTTCATCGAGTGTGTTTGAATTAAAGTTCTATTCCGCAAGATTCTTTAATTCTGATTTCTAAGTATAATTATTCTTGTTTGGAATCGATCCTGACATTAGCTCATTGATTGCTTCATTTAACAGCTATAACGGCTGCAACGGTCTGTAACGGTTGTCGGAGTGATTATCCATGATGATCTTCGTCCGTTACGGCTATCGATCGTTGATGGTTGCGTCGGTTATATCCGTTGCTCCTTAATGAATTTGACTCATGCATTAAACACTTAACAAATGTAACAGTCATGGTTAACGTTAGTTTGGTCGAGGTCACATGGTTCTATGCGACGGTCGTGCGGGACGGGCGACGTTATGGTCGAGCGTCGTAAGGAACTCTCGACTTACCTTTTACGGGAGACGACGGATGTTTTCTGTTTTCTTGTTGAGACCTTATCTTAATACAAGATATAGCTTAGGACATGCATCTTACCTGTTTTGGTTGCGGTCGAGCGACGTGATTTTTTGCCCAAACAGTTTGCCCCCAAAATTTGAAAATTGAATGTCAAGTTTAAGTTTTAAATTTTGCTTGTCGAACGCTTAGACTTGTGACCTGGGTTGAGGGACTTACCTGGTTGTCGTGGAACTAGACCGGTTCGCCTTTAACTGAACGAGAAGTTGAAAAGTTATGACATCATACTGACGCACGATGATGCTTACCAGCTGTCGAAGATTTGGATAGGTATGAATGCGTGTTGATCATCAGCGGACTCGACTTGTTGTGATTTCCTGCATAAATAGAGATCACAATGGGTTATTTTCTTTAGAGATTTTCTTTAAAAGTTTTCTGTTTCTGATGAGGCCTTTCTCTAGAATCTCGACTTTGTTCAAATCTTGGGTGGTTGGAGATCTATCAAGGGTTGCGATACCCGAATCGTTGACGATGTTGGTTACGATGAACACGATGTCTACGTATTCTGCGCACCTGGCGACGATGTCTTCTGCCACGTCAACCCTTTCGTCAGCCGACAGGGGCAGGGGTGTAAAGACGGGAGAGAACGAGGAGGAACTTATGGTGATCAGCTTTGCGCTGTCGCCGTCCCTCTCGTTTGACTACGTCCTCGTCAGGATGAAGTCACTTCCACATCTGGGGAAACATCAGCCCTTAGTTTCCGAGGAGTGTTTTCAAAGGATCTCTATTGGAGATATAGGGCTGTGTTTAGCCGAACTGGCGTTCCTTGTAAGTTTTTCTTTCAAAACTTGTGTTATCGATGTTCTTTAGCTGAATGTTTTGCTAACGTGTTCCTTCTGTATTTGACAGATGTTCCTGTTTCTTCTCATTATGTGTGTGAAGGCAGAGAAAATGTTGGAGTGGAGGTCAATCGTCGAGAAGAATATATTCCTTCCTCCAACCTTAACATTAATCTTAAGAGACACATTCTCAGAGTGTCGAGGCGTAAGGAGTTGGAAGATAACTCCTAATATACTCGTTTGATCCTTGCATCAGTTCTTCGGGATTGATAGGATTTCGAAGATCGAGATTTTTGAACAGAGCTTGCCATCGACGTGCTTCTTTGGGTTTACGAGCTAGACTTTTTATGTTCGGGTTGTTGGTATGCAACGACTTTTGACTTTGTATTTACTTGTCCGACTATCGGTCGTTCATATGTAATCGTTCAATGAAGTCCATTCTTTTGCTGAACTCGTGTTTTTAATTGCATATGTCGTGGATAAATGCAATATTGATCATAAGATTCGTTAAGTATGAAATAAACGGAGGATCGTGCGACTTAGGCTTTTATTGCAATATAACGGTTGAAACATAAATCATGTATTTGGACTGTAATAATAAACACAAATATATATCATCGATGTGTTAGAACATACAAAGTTTTTCTAAGTTCCAGAAACTTAGATCGAGGGATCGTTTAGACCTTACATGTGACTGTATCGTATGATGAAATTCCAGAATGTATGCCCCTGTGGTGAAACAATTAAGTCACACACTGGGGTACTCATGTCGCACGTACCTGCGACAAAGTTTGTTAGAGGTCGGTCGATCTCACGACGTTCACTGTCGTGTTAAAAAAAAACTTTGCATGGGAGGAGGGCGATTCTAAAAGAAATATTTTTTCAGATGCGCCGCGTTCCAACTTCGTGGGATTTCTTGATTGTCAAGAGTCTGAAGTCGATAGGCTCCCTTACCAACGACTTCGGAGACGCGGTAAGGTCCTTCCCACTTAGTAGAAAGCTTACCTGCGTTGAGCTCCCGGGTGTTTGGGAATACTCGACGGAGGACGTAATCTCCTTCTTGAAAGACTTTAATTTTGACGTGCTTATTGAAATGTCGCTCGACCGCCTGCTTCTGCGACGCCATCCTGATCAAGGCGGATTCTCTGAGCTCTTCTAGGGCATCGAGGTCATGACTTAAATCAACCAAGTTGTGGTCGATGGAAGTGTGCCTCGAAGTCGGGAGATGAACTTCGATTGGTAGGATGGCTTCACAACCGTAGACGAGAGAGAAGGGGGTTTGTCCTGTGGACGTGCGGGGTGTCGTGCGATTTGCCCAAAGGACTGAAGGGAGTTCTTCAACCCATCTTCCTTTTGCAGCTTTTAATCGTTTCTTGATCGAGGCTACAATAGTCTTATTACTCGACTTGGCAAGTCCATTGGCTTGGGGATATCTGGGAGTCGAGGTCGTCAGCTTGATGTTCCTATCTTCAAAGAACTGTTGGGTCCTGTCGCTTATGAATTGGGATCCATTGTCGCAGACAATTTCGGATGGAATCCCAAACCTGCATATGATGTTAGTCTGGATAAAAGAAATAACTTCTTTATCCCTAATTTGGGAGAAGGCAGCCGCTTCGACCCATTTAGAAAAGTAGTCCGTAAGTACAAGGAGAAATACCTTTTGTCCTGGAGCGGGTGGTAGTTTGCCAACAATATCCATTCCCCATCTCATGAAGGGCCATGGGATAAGTGTCGAGTGCAAAGGTTCCGAAGGTTTATGAGACATACCTGAGTGTCGTTGACAGGGGTCGCAACTCTGGACGTACTTGATAGCGTCTTGTCGCAGTGTCGGCCAAAAATACCCTTGTCGGGAGATACGATTAGCCAAGCTACGACCTCCTGAATGATTACCACATTCGCCGTCGTGCATCTCTTGGAGGATTTTCTAGGCTTGATTTTTGCTGATGACGCACCTTAAATTTAAGCCCGTCGATGATCGCCGATAAAGCTTATTTTCGATCATGACGTATTTAGATGCTTTGAATCTGATTTTTCGAGCCTCCATTTTGTCTTCGGGGAGTTGGTCGTGCACGAGGAAATTTCGAATGTCGCGTGACCAATCATCTTCTTCGTCTTCGATCTGGATGACGTCTGCGTTTCCAATGGACGGCGTTGCCAGGTGAATCATAGGAATAACATCAAATATTGGTTCAACTATAGCGGACCCAAGGTTTGCCAATGCGTCGGCCTGAGTGTTCTGGTCTCGCGGAATCTGTTCAATAGAAAAAGATTTAAATTTTTTGGAAATTTCTTTTGCCACGCTTAGATATGCTGTTATTTTTGAATCCTTGGCTGCGAATTCTCCATTGACCTGATTTACTACCAGCAGGGAATCGCTCTTGAAATGGAGTGCGGTTGCCCCCAAGTCGTGGGCCATATTCATTCCCATGATCAGGGCTTCATACTCAGCTTCGTTATTGGTGGTTTTGAAGTCGCATCAGACCGAATATACCATCTTGCCCCCCTGTGGCGACTTTAAGACGACGCCTAGTCCTGAGCCTCTAATGATGGATGACCCATCGACGTGTAAGATCCAGGGTACGTCGTTGTGAGTCGCCACAGTCGATACCTCGAGCTCTGCTTGTTTCTCCAATTCAGGGCTGAAATCAGCAATGAAGTCTGCCAAGGCTTGCGACTTGATCGCGGTCCTGGGCTTGAAATCGATGTCGTAACTGCTGAGATATATACTCCATTTTGCCAGGCGACCTGTCAACTCAGGTTTTCTTAAGACAGACTTAAGAGGAAAGTTAGTTACAACAGTAATGGGATGCGACTCAAAATAGTGTCGCAGTTTTTTAGCAGCTGTGACTAGCGACAAGAGCAATTTTTCCATAGAGGAATACCTGGTATCTGCATCCAGAAGAGATTTACTTACATAGTAGATCGGCAATTGCTGTTTTTCATCTTCTCGTGTCAGAACAACACTTACTGTATTTGGGCTGACAGCCAAATACAATTGTAGGATCTCATGATCGTGAGGTTTTGACAACAGAGGAGGCGACGCCATGTATTCCTTGAGTTTTTGCAAGGCTTGTTCATGATCATTGGTCCAGTCGAAGCCCCTATTTTTCATGAGGACATTATAAAATAGATGACATTTATCTGAAGATCAGGAGATAAACCTGTTTAGAGTTGCTACTCGACCGGTGAGTTTCTGGACTTCTTTGAAATTTCGAGGAGATTTGATCTCAATGATGGCCTTGATTTGGTCGGGGTTAGCCTCAATGCCTCGATGAGTGACCATATAACCCAGGAACTTCCCGGCACTAACACCAAAGGAACATTTCGTCGGATTGAGCTTCATGTTATACTTCCGGAGGATGTCGAACGATTGCCTGAGGTGATCAATGTGATCAATCGCTTTCTTCGACTTCACTAACATGTCGTCGATATATACCTCCATCATGTCTCCAAGATGGTCTTTGAACATCTTGTTTACCAGTCGTTGGTAGGTAGAACCTGCATTTTTTAGTCCGAAAGGCATAACTTTATAACAATAAATACCTCGATCCGTCATGAAAGCGGTTTTCTCTTGGTCATCAACGTGCATTAAAATTTGGTTGTATCCAGAATAGGCGTCCATGAACGTTAATAACTCATGCCCCGCAGTTGCATCGACCATGGCGTCAATATGAGGTAACGGGAATGGATCCTTTGGACAGGCTTTATTGATATCGGTGAAGTCGATACAGACCCTCCATTTTCCATTCTTCTTGGCTACGACCACGACGTTAGCAAGCCAATCAGGATATTTTACCTCCCGAATCTTTCCTGTCTTGAGGAGGTTGTCGACCTCATCATTTATTACTTTATTTCTTTCAGGAGCGAACTTGCGACGTTTTTGCTTGATAGGTTTGAACGATGGATCGACGTTAAGCTTATGAGCAATGACATTGGGGTCAATACCGAACATATCTTCATGTGACCAGGCGAAGCAATCAGCATGTTCCCGCAAAAAGGATATGAGTTTTTCTTTAATGTGGGGATCAAGGGATGAACCCACAAGAATCTTCTGATCGGGTTTGCTTTGATCTAGAATGATTTCCTCCAAATGATACTCATCGACAGCTGCTGGAGAGTTTTGTGCATTTTCTAAGTTTGCGTGTAGTGGTATAACGGCTTGTTCTGGATTCCCGTTATCCGTCATTTTCCTGCGACAGAAAACAGAAGAAACTCCAAGAAACTATTAGTAGAATGCACGTTTGTTACGTGCGAAATATGTGTTTTAATCGTAGTGGGTTGCAAACTGTTCAAAGCGGGAAGTGCAAGTGTACACTGTCCACTATGATCGTCACAGCAAGTAATAGTTGGTAAAATACCAGATTCGTTTCCACAGGGACTGGACAATCAAGACAATACGGTTCTTATGAGCTCCTTTTACAAGTTTCCATTAGAGAGGAAAATAATACTTTGGTTTGGTTTGGTGAAATAGCTACTTTAAACGATTTACTAAAGGTTAAAAAGGAGGAACGTAGGTTGGATTTTCCCTAGATTTTATATCAAATCCTCGATCCTTAGAAGTGATCCTCGTATTCGTGGTGGACATTTTCGATAGAAAAGCCCGGTTACAAAATACTCACACCGTTAGAAAAAAATCCCATACTCTTAGTACTTGTTGTTTTGTCAATGGTAATCTCTAAATGGACCTTTTCAGGCCTCGATGGAATATGTAGGGACAAATACTCTAAGTGTTTTTAATACACAAATTAGCTTGCCTACTACTCCAGTGGGCAGAGATTAGCTCACTGTGCCGACCTCACTTTCGTAAGTGTCATAAGAATTCTTTCGAATCCCCTAGCATCATTCAAGCTCGTGTCACTGCGTTCTACTCATTTCTAAGTTAAGAACTAGACCTTAGATCCTTGCAAGTGATCGGCTTGTTCGCATCTTTGGATAAATATCGAGAATGAATGACCAAAACACAAATATTCTAAGTATAAAGATTACTCAATCATTTTTAATAAAATCCAGGTACTTCTCCTTCCTACATCCCAAAGGATGTTTAGCCTAACATTTCCGAAGTAAAGAAAACAAAAGATAAAGATTTGCACATAATAAAACTGATAGTGGATTGAATAGTACTCACAGTGGGGAACGAGAATTCGTCCCTGTCCACTGTGTTTTACGAACTACAATTAACTAGGAAAGGAAATTACAGAAATTAAAGCTAAGTTAATGCAGTAAATAAGAGACTAAAACTAATGTGGTAGATGAGAGAAATTAAAGCTATTCAACTATCTAAACTTAACCCAAGATGATTGTAAGATTCCAAGGTTGTAATAAATGAACCCAAGTGCTCCTTTATATACTAGGAGAAAGAGTTGGGTATTACACAAAAGAGATGAGTCTTCCAATGGGTAAAAACTGTTGTGTTGTGGCAGAAATCAGCACCTTGTGCAAACCAATTACCCAATGGACCCTTTTACAAGTCAATCTCCAAGTACATAAAGGAGTACTTGTTGCAATCTTCAATGTAGATGCCATTTTGTACTTCCTCCAGCCATTTCCCTGCTAATGAACCTTCTTCCTCCAGCAAATTAAGTCCCAACTAGTAGTTTCTTTTGTCTTTCTTGATCAGCTCGAATAGTGGGCAGCCGGAGTGGGCACAACAGTGATCACTGCAGGATAAAATGTGAAAAACACCCAAATTCTACCAAATAGTTTATTAAACACTAAGGTTCGCTCCTTTTGCTCATTTTCGAGATTTATACCAAGAATGGGGGTTTTGAGAGGCAGAATGGCTAAATTTGACAGAATAAAATAGGAAATACAAGGAAATAATAACTCTAAAAATAGAGTTATCACAACCTCAAACTTAAACCATTACTTGTCCCCAAGTAATAAAAATAATGCACTTAGAGCTTGTAGGAACTTACCGACTGCTCATCTTGAATGGACGTTGATCTCCCTCCTTGGATACTTCTTTCGATTCTAACACTTTAAAGTTTCACTTTTGTTCTTGACGAAATCTTCCCTTGTTCACAATTGATCAATAGGGCTTTTCTTGGGTTCGAAAGGTTTTGTGGCTTTGAGTGTTTGTCCCAAGGGTTTTGGCACGAAATTCCAAACATAGACCGAAGATCTCGCTTTGAGATTTTTATTTTGAGAAGTGAGTGGTTTAGATTTTTCATGGGTATGGACGCACACTTTCAGGCTTTATTTGGGTATGGCTGTTTTTGTGAGAGTGGGCATTCTGATGGTCCAGAAAAGGCACACCATCGTTTTCTGTGGGAGTGGTCACTTTGATGGTCCAGAAAAGGCACACCATCAATTTTGTTAGTGACACTCCGTTTTTCTTCTGTTTTTGTATTTTTGTGTTTTTTTTTGGGAGGTGGGTACGGCTTACCCACCTCAAACTTAGACTTCACAGTGTCCCCATTGTGGGCAGAATAGAAGTCACTCTGGAAGTCCCTACCTCAAACTTAAAACTGCACAGTGTCCCCACTGTGACTTGAATATTGGGTTCAAATAGGTGGTTTTTGGTGTTACAAAAATAGGTCGTGTTTGGATGCAAAGATGGCCTAAATCATTTCATAGCGTCAAGTTTAAGACTCGTACTTACAAAAGTGACCCTTTTATGTTGGAAACCGAAAGTTGTACCTAGAACTGGAAACGAGATCAAACAAACATGCAAATTCGAAGTGAGTTAGTAACCAAAAGCACCTGCTAAACATAGCAGGGATCCATGCATCATTAACCAAAAGTATTGAAAGCAGCAAATTGTGTCAAGAGCCTAGCCATAGGCATCATACAGAAAAATTAAAATTGTTTTGAGAGCATAGGGAATGAAACCAAAGTATTTAGAACAAACCATTACGGCGTTTGGGTTGCCTTTGGTGAACTGTCGGCCAAGTCTTCCTCAAAATCATCCTCACTTGCTACAGTGGGGCAGATCCTCTCTGGAAATTCTGGGATTTGTGCGGCAAGGAGAGGATCGGCAGCCATGTATATTTGGTTCACAACCTCATCACGATCGCGGTTGTACATCCAGACCGATTCAAGGGCGCGGTTGACATGCTTCTGCTCAGCTGCGAGGAGGTCGACTTTGTGCGTGAGTGCTGAAATGGCGTGCAGAATGGCGGTCATCGGGTTGACTGTGCTGGTGCTTGCTTCTCTTGTAGTCTTCGGACGCAGTGGGGTACCCTTCTTCTCCACAGTAGGCAAGTCAGTGCCCACTATGTGCTCGTCGGCTATTCGCACGTTGGGTTGTACCTGGGCAGGCTCATCAGACTGGCCTCCTATCTCTCTTCTCATCTTCTTAATGGTCTGAACACTGATGTTTTTCGTGGAAACGATCCACTGGTCCTCTTCAGCTGTGGGCACTCCGGCATCTAATAGCAATAGTGTAATAAGGCAAGGATAGGGTAGGATTACCTTGGTTCGTGTTCGGGCCTGATGGATGGCACCATGCATAACGATTCCCAGATTGATCTTCTTTCTAGTGAGAACGCAGTAAAGCATGGCACACTTATGCATGGAGAGAGTCGTGTCGTGTGATGTTGGGGCCACAAAGGCCCGAAGGAATTGGAACCACACAGCAGCCTCAGTTGTGAGGGAGCCAGCGTATAAACACCTCCTCTGGCCATCTTGATTCCATGGCCTTCCCTCTATTGCTATTTCTTTTAAAATCAACTCCTCATCAGCCGGAGTCATCTTTGCCAGGAACTGTCCGAAAGCACAAGGTTCCGGGGCTCCTCTACCTAACACTCGATTTATTTGACCTGGAGTATAGTCCACAACCTTTCCTCTAACCTTCACAAACGGTTCTTTGGCTTGGGAGGCCTCAGAAAAAAATTCCCGGACTAATGATGCATTAGCGCGGCGATTGGCAGTGGCAATGGTTGCCCAATCTTGCGCTATTAGTTTATCTTTGATAAAAGGATTGGCTTCTACGAAGTCGGGGTCGAAACCCCTCTCTAAATTCAACTTCCGAGTGCAAATACACTCATAGTGGTCTCTAGCTGCGGGGGAAGTGAACTGCCTCGGTATCCCACTGGGGGTATGAACAGTCCCCACAGTGGACAGATGTGGGTTTTCAGATGGGCTTTGTTCACTCCCCGCATTAGTATCAATAGAAGAAGAACTTAAAGAGGGTTCGATACCCTTACCTTTTCTCGATGCTTTTCTTTTAGGCTTTGCGGATGATGCCTTCTTGGTTACACCAGATCGTGTAACCACTCCCCTGCTCCTCTGGAGTGTTCTGGTCGGGGTTTCCTCACTGTGGGCAGTGGTGCGGACATCCTCCACAATATCAGCATTTTTGTCTTGGGGAGTTTCTACAGTCTGAGTCTGCTCCTTAATCTTTTTCTGCCTTTCTTCGTCGACTCTTTTTCTTTCTTCTTCCTCACGTGCCAATCGCTCGTCTTCTGCTTTTTTCTTTTCTTGCTCGAGAATCCTTGGCTCCTCAGCCTTCTTTCGTTCTTCCTCCTCGACTCGTTTTCTCTCCTCTTCTTCTCTAGCCAATCTTTCGGTTTCTTCCCTCTTCAATCTCTCCTCCTCTTCTCGTTTTAATCTTTCCTCTTCCTCTCAACGCTTTCTCTCGGCTTCTTCCTTCCTTATCTTGATTTCTGCGACCCTTTGGTTGTATTCCTCTCGTCACCTCTGCATTTCCTCATCCTCCTGCAAATCTGTATCATCAAAAGGGGTTTGAACAGAGTCCGAGACCCTTGATGAAGTTACGGCTTTTGGAGTCTCTGGTTTGGACGAACTTGCGTCTGCAACATTGGAGATGACCGGAGGTTCGCCGAAGATCGGTGGGGTTTTATTGAGATCGCCGGTGACGGCCTCCGGTGGTTGATTTTCGTCGGTTCGGCGGCGGACCGCCGGACGTGTGAGTGCATCGGGATGAGAGGTTAATCTTTTGCTTCTAGCCATTTTAGGGTTTTGGGATTTGTCTGGTTCGTGAAAAAGAAAGAAGAAGATGGATAGTGTAGGTGGTTTATGGAGAGAGAGAGGTTTTATTTTTGAAAAGGAGGGGTTTTTGGCTTTTGAGAAGGAATGGTTTTTAGGAGAGAGAGAGAAGGACAATGATGGTTTCTCTTGGGAATAGGTGGGGAGATGACAAGTGGCAGGAAAGGATGACATATGTGTAAGAAAAAGTATGATGTGTGTCAGCCTTGGGCCCCCCAAACCGTCTCTTCATAAGTCAGACCGAGAGTGAGGAGCGTAGTGACCAGCCTCTGCCCACTGCGAACCTTTTTGTTCCAAAAAGTGCTAAAATTCTCCTACACACATAGAAATAAACTACCATGCAGAATTAAAAATACCAAATTTAATAAAAAAGACAACAATTAACTGAAATAAAATATTTACAAACAGCGTTGACTTTCTCTAACCATAGTGAGGTGGAGAGTGGGCGGGGATGTGGGCACTCTCATGCAGAAAATGCTTTACCCTTTGTCCATTGACTTTAAAGGTCTGACCCGATTGTGGAGACTTCAACTCAACTGTTCCAAAAGGACTCACCTTGACAATGGTGTATGGTCCCGTCCATCTTGATTTTAGTTTACCTGGAAAGAGTTTGAGACGGGAGTTGAACAATAGTACCTGTTGTCCTTCCATGAACTCCCTATGGTTGATCCTTCGATCGTGCCACATCTTGGTCTTCTCTTTATACAACTTTGCGTTCTCATAGGAGTGATATCGCAACTCCTCTAGCTCATGCATTTGTAAACTCCTTTTGATTCCCGCAGCATCCTCACTCATGTTAAGCTCTTTAAGGGCCCAAAACGCCTTGTGCTCTAATTCAATTGGTAAATGGCAAGCCTTGCCAAAAACTAATTTAAATGGAGATATTCCCAAAGGAGTTTTATAGGCCGTTCGATAGGCCCAAAGAGCATCATCAAGTTTGGTTGACCAATCTTTTCGGTGCGGTTTAACAACTTTTTCCAAAATTCCTTTGATCTCACGGTTTGAAAGCTCGGCCAAACCGTTGGTTTACGGATGGTATGCGATGGCCACTCTATGATGTATGTCATATTTAGCAAGAACCGAGGCCATGACTTTGTTTATAAAATGGGTGCCTTCGTCACTAATCAATGCCCGTGGTGTTCCGAATCGAGTGAAAATATTTTTATGCAAAAATTTCACCACGGTGTTGGCATCATTAGAGTGACATGCAATGGCTTCTACCCATTTCGAAACATAGTCTACCGCAACAAATATATAAAAATTATTGTTGGAATTTGGAAAAGGTCCCATGAAATCGATTCCCCAAACATCAAAAAGTTCAACCTCTAAAATGTTGTTAAGAGGCATTTCATTTCTTTGCGATATATTCTCCGTACGTTGACATTGCTCACAATTTTTCACAAATTCATACGAGTCTTTAAAAACAGTGGGCCAAAAGAATCCACTTTGCAAGATTTTTGCAGCGGTACGGTTTCCACCGAAGTGGCCACCGTAGTGGGATGTGTGACAACCATGGAGTATTTGATGTTGCTCACTCCCATGGACACAACGCCTCAATATTTGGTCCGCCCCTATCTTGTACAAGAAAGGATCGTCCCAAACGTATTGTCATGTGTTGTGTAAAAACTTTTTGAATGGTTGTCCACTCATCCCGTGGGGCTTAAGTCCACTTGCTAAAAGGTTTGCAATATCAGCATACCAAGGAATATTATTTTCACGATGTTGAGCAGATAATAATTGTTCATCGGGAAAAGTTTCTTTTACCGGAGTGGGATCAGGAGTGGGATCAACAGTGCCCACTGTCTTCTCGAGCCTGGACAAATGGTCGGCAACCTGATTGCTTGTTCCTTTTCTGTCGACGATCTCAAGGTCAAATTCTTGCAGCAATAAAACCCATCTAATCAACCGTGGCTTGGAATCAGCCTTGTTGATCAAATATTTGATCGCTGCATGATCTGTGTGCACTATGACCTTAGTCCCTATCAAGTATGACCTGAAACGATCAAAAGCAAACACCACCGCAAGTAATTCTTTTTCAGTAACAGTGTAATTAATCTGAGCTTCAATCAGTGTTTTACTTGCATAATAAATGGGGTGAAAAACTTTGTTCTTTTTCTGTCCGAGAACAGCCCCCACAGCCCAATCGCTGGCATCACACATCACTTCGAATGGGAGTGACCAGTCAGGAGTGGTCACTATGGGTGCTGTGACTAATGCTTCCTTGATTTTTTCAAAAGCTTCTCGGCATTCTTGGGTAAAAATGAAGTCTTTTTCATGTTGTAACAGGTTACATAGGGGTTTTGTAATTTTCGAAAAATCCTTAATGAACCTCTTATAAAAACCTGTGTGACCCAAAAAACTTCGAATACCTTTCACCGTTGTAGGTTCGGGAAGTTGTGCCACTACCTCAAGCTTGGCTTTATCAACTTCCAACCCTCTTTTTGAGACAAGGTGTCCTAAAACAATACCCTCTTCGACCATAAAATGACATTTTTTCCCAATTTAAGACTAGGTCGTGGGTCTCACATCTCACTAGGCTTTTCTCTAAATTTCCCAAACAATTGTCAAATGATGTCCCTATCACAGAAAAATCGTCCATAAAAACTTCTATGGTATCTTCTATCATGTCGGTAAAAATGGCCAACATACAACGTTGAAAAGTGGCGGGGGCATTACACAATCCAAATGGCATTCTCCGGAATGCAAAAGTGCCGTAGGGACAAGTAAAGGTGGTCTTTTCTTGGTCCTCGGGTGCAATGTGGATTTGGTTGTATCCGGAGTATCCATCTAGAAAACAATAAAATTCCTTTCCCGCTAACCTATCAAGCATTTGATCGATGAAAGGTAAGGGAAAGTGGTCTTTCTTAGTGGCCAAGTTGAGTTGTCTATAGTCCATGCATATCCTCCATCCCGTGACAGTCCTAGTGGAAATGAGCTCGTTCTTTTCGTTCTTCACTACAGTCGTCCCTCCCTTTTTAGGGACACATTGGACGGGGCTCACCCAACTACTACTAGCAATGGGATAGATAATACCAGCATCTAACCACTTCAAGACTTCTTTCTTAACTACCTCCTTCATGATGGGGTTCAACCTTCTTTGAGGTTGGACTTTCCCCGGGTGGTCACTCTCCAAGTTAATCTTATGTTGACATAAAGAGGGGCTAATTCCTCGAATGTCCACTATGGTCCAACCAATTGCCTTCTTATGCTTCATCAATAAATCTATCAGAAGTTGTTCTTGTTTCTCGCTAAGTTTTGAAGAGATAATAACGGGAAGCTTATTATCCTTAGCGAGATAAGCATATTTCAAGTGGGAAGGCAATGGTTTAAGCTCTAACTCGGGGGGGGGGGGGGGGTTGTTCTATTGAAAGGGGTTGAACATCTCTATCCTCAAAGTCCAGAGGTTCAAAGGCTGCTACTATGGCGTTACACTCATCCTCAAAAGTGTCATCACTCTCAGATTCAGAGTGCTCACTCTTACTGCCCACTGTGGGCACTGTTTCAAAATCGTGGATTTCATTAATCAAACTCAAAGCAAAACAGTCCTCGGTATTTATATACTTAAGAGACTTAAAGACATTGAAGGTCACTTCTTGGTCATTAACTCTCATCGTGAGTTCTCCTTTGTGCACATCAATCAAAGTTCGTCCGGTTGCTAGAAACGGACGTCCTAAGATGATTGGGATTTCTTTATCGGCCTCATAATCTAGAACTAGAAAATCGGCGGGGAAGATAAATTTATCCACTTGGACCAAAACGTCTTCTATTTTTCCCTTGGGATAGGCAATGGACCGGTCGGCTAGTTGTAATGTAACGGTTGTGGGTCTAGCCTCTCCAATACCTAACTTCTTAAAAATGGACAGCGACATTAAATTTATACTAGCTCCCAAATCACAAAGTGCTTGACCTACTTCTTGTCCTCCTATTGTGCATGGAATGGTGAAACTACCCGGGTCTTTCAACTTAGGTGGAATCTTGCTAGTAAGAAGGGCACTACATTCTTCGGTCAAAGCCACAGTCTCAAATTCACCCAACTTCCTCTTTTTGTTCAAAATATCTTTTAAAAACTTAACATAGCTTGGCATTTGCTCAAGAGCTTCTACCAAGGGTATGTTAATATGAAGCTGTTTAAAAATGTCTAAATTTTTTTTAAACTGAACCTCGACATTTTTAAGCTTCATTCGGTGAGGAAAAGGTATGCTTCGTGGGTCAATCTGAGTTTGTTGTGGTATTGGCTTTGGAACAGTAGGTATTGGCACAGGTCCAAAAGTGGGAAGGTCAGGGATGTCGGTCCTCACTGTGGGGACCACAGTGACCTGAGGAGTGCCCACTGTGGGAACCACAGTGGGTATTTGAGGCGAATCATCAGATTCGAAAACGATATCTTGCAGATCCTTTCCACTCCTTAGTGTTATGGACTTGATATGTTCAGGTCCTTTTCCTATTACCCTAGCGTGTTCGGTATCACTAGGTAACGTTCCTGGTGGTCTATTCTTAACTTCAACGGCTAACTGTCCTACTTGGGTCTCTATATTCCGAATGGCTGCTTGAGTTTGATTCATAAAACCCTTGAGAATTGATTCAAGTGACAGTTGGGTCTCAGCGGGTTGAGTAGATCGTGATTGGTATTGTTGTGTGGTATTGTTGCGAGGATTAGCCTTGGTGAAAGTTTGGTGGGGTCTGCCCACTGTGATGTTGCTGAAATCCAGGGGGGTTGTGTGGTCTTGATTGGCCATGACTCGCCCCGTGGGGTTGGAGTCCTTGATTTCCAGACCAAGAGAAATTCAGATGGTTCCTCCAACCTGGATTATAGGTTTGCGAAAAAGGATTGTTCCGTGGGTTGGTCTCTATGACATTAACAGATTCGGGATTTGCCGGACAAAAATCAAAAACGTGCTCTTCTCCACAGAGGGAGCAGTTTTCAGGGAGATGTGTTGCGGAATTGACTTAGCCTCTATTTTGATTTAAAACGATTTTGGTCAAGGCCACTAATTGCGCATTCATGGTTTTAAGTGCCTCGGAATCGATGGTGTTGGTCTATGGCATGGGTGCTCTCGGATTTGACCATTCGGTATTGTTGTTGGACACTTTTTCTAAAATTTGATATCCTTCGTTGTAAGTCATACTCGTAAATGTTCCACCGGCTGTTGCATCTAAGATGATTTTGGCTGCATTGGAAAGACCATTGTAAAAGGTCTCCAATTCGATGCAATGCGGGATGCCATGGTGTGGGCACTTTCGAAGTAATTCTTTAAATCGTTCCCATGCATCCGAAACAACCTCATCTTCTTCTTGTCTAAACAAAATAATATCATTTCGAAATCTTACATTCCTTGTGGGAGGAAAGTGTTGGTCCCGAAGGCCTATACAAGTTTGTAGAAGGGGGGGGGGGGTTTGAATACAAACACACAGATTTTACTTTTCTAAATTGTTTATTGATAAATCATTAACAATTTACAGCTTGTTGCGGAAACAAGATTAAGGATAAACCTAAATCTATACAAGTTGGAACACTAAGGTTTCTTGCACTAAGAGAGATAAGGAAATTACTAATAATAACCTATCTTGAGATAAGAGATTGAACTTGTCCAGAGTTAGAAAGTTACTTCAAATGAAGTGGGTTCATCTCTTTATATACTGCATGCATTTAATGCAAGTCAGTATACACTTTACACGTGTCATCAGCTGGTTGGTTGCATGTCATTGACCTTTGTTGACAACCTTAGTAGCCGCATGGATGAACAGTGTAGTATCAGAGTGGTTGTACGATTTCAGACAGTCGGAGGGTCTTTTCTGACATTTCGTACGGAGTCGTGCAAGGGAGGTTAAGACAAAAGTACTTTGTACGAAGGACTTCATGATCAGCTTTCGTTGATTCAGCGATCTATCATTTCATATCAGTGAATGATAGAGTTCAGCGATAGCTGAAGTCTTGTACTTGATACTTCACGTTGAGTGGACAAATCTGAGTCTTCACTGATCCGCATCAGTTCATTAGGAGACTTGTCGCTGGTTCTTGAGCTTGACCTTCGACTTCAGCGTAGAACCTTTGTTGACGTGAAACTTGTCTTCAGGGATCATAAGTAAACAACTAACTTATCAGCGATCATCATAATGACTGAACAGACTCAGAGCATTAATGATGAACAGTTTCGCTGAATGTTTAACTTAAAGAGCGAGAGTTCCTATCAGCGGTACTGTAAGATCTTAGTACTTATCAGCGATAGTGAAACTCTGATACATATTGTTTACTTACAATTTTCACTAAGTATAAGAGAGGGTCATTATCAAATCACTGAGGGTTTGGATCAACAATCTCCCCCTATTTGATTATGACATAGCAACAAAGAAAATTGCTATTTAATGAAAACATAAGGATAAAAAGAACTCATAAAATATTTGTCCCTTTTACTATTTTATGGGATCTTTTCAGTACTGATGGAGTAAAGTACATTCGCTGAAATCTTTCTTTAAAACTTTGAATCAGGTTACAAAGAGAAATGGAAAGATTACAAGTACAAGCGAAATAAATTACAAGTACAAAAGGATAACTGATAAAATAGATGAAAGAGGCGATCCTATCAGCTTACAAAGGTTCTTCCTTAATGAGAAGTTCATCAAGGGTCATTGATGTGGTGGGAATCATCCAGTCAGGAACGGTTACACCTTGTTTTCTTTTGATCAACGCTTCTTCAAAAATCAAGGGTTTCAGATGTCGTGTCTGAGGGTCATTCCTGAAGTCACACCAGTAGATGAGATCTCTGAGCTGTTCGATTGGAGTGATTGGAAGCTCAGCGATCCGTTGAAAACGCTTTCCACCATCGTAGTCATGAAAAAATATCCCGTAGGGTTCGCTTATGACTTTGCCAGGGATGAAAGTCTCACCAGGAGGAAGAGATGTGTCAAGCATGGAAAGATCAGGATCAGGACCAAGGACTTCAGCACGTGAAAAACCAATACCTGTTTCATTTCGAATGACAGGGCCATCAATTGAAGATATAGATTTCTTCGTCTTCTTCGCTGAGGCCTTTCTTTTCTGACTTTTGAGAGGAGGAGGAGGAGGAATATCCAAACAGGAGTAGACTAAGTCGATTTGTTTGTTGATCAACTTTTCAACATGTTCCTTGTATTTCGACTTGGACTTCTGGATGGCTAACCTGATCTCCAACCATTCAGAGAGACCGTACTTCGTTATGGCTTCAGCATAGAATTTTTCGGACTTCTTATCTTCTCTGAATATCTCGATTTCTGCGATTGAAACAAGGGTTGTTCTTCCAGAGATGAATACCTTGATGATTTTGGCAGGAGAGTCTCTGTAGTTGACCTTTTCTTTTCACCAGGATAAAGTTGACTGAGACACAGTTCTCTTTTCTTCAGTTATCTTCTTGGCGTTTTCCCAGAGCCGACGTTGAACATCAATGGGAACTCTTTTCAGCTTGGGGTCTTTTATTGAACGTTTAGAAAGCTGGATGGCGTATTCTTTGTCTTTTTCTTCAGCTTCCTTTCTTTCAGCGAGTAGGCGTTCAGCTCTGAGGTGTTCCTGGTATTCAGCTTTGGAAATTCTGAACTTTGGAGGAACTGAAGGAAGTTGATCACGCCTTAGAATGATTCGCTGATCCTCGAATCGCTTTATTATCTCCTCTCTTCTTTTCTGATCCTCTTCACTTAGCTTTTGAGGAGCTAAGGAAGGTCTGCCTCTGTGCGAGAGTAGCTGTTCTTCTGGTTCATCAGTCTCAGAGATTAAATCTAAGACTAGGATTATTTCTTCAGCAGCAGCTGGTATTTTTGGTGAAGTCGCAGTTGTGGAGCCTTCAGCGATATCCTCAAACAGGGGAGAGGACTAGCTGAAACACAGCGATCTTACGAGTAAGAACTTGGGTAGAATCAGATAGAGAGATATGGTTCAAGTGTATAGGATTGGGTAAAGGAACTGATAGTGTATGATAGAGGAGGGATGGAGTGAGAGATGATTAGTGTACCTGACAAACCGGCTTTTCAAGCAAGATCATCAGATTGTCATCTTCAGCGACGCTTTTGCCTTTGCCTTTCTCAGCTCCAGAGGCTGAGGGCTTTGTCTTTGTCCGCTCCCCTGAAGGTTCATTTATCGAGATTCCCTTAAGAGCTTTGATCTTCGGAGCAGGTTTGACGATAAAGAAGTCATCGTCATCTTCGTCATCATCATCATCATTCTTTGGAGAAGAAGATGGTTCATTATCAGGGATGTCGACGGCTTCATCATCTTCTGCTTCGGATTCAGTTTTCTCAGCTTCTTCTTCGAGTTGCTCCCCCTCAGATACAGAGGCGAGCTTCTCGGTTTCCTCAGGGTTTTCATCTCCCTGAGGTCCAGCGGTGGTTTCTTCAGTATTCGTCTTCTCTCCCCTGACAGATTCATCATGGGAAAGGTCTTCAGCGCTCTTGGCGAGGTCTTCAGCGCTCTTCTCCCCCTCTTTTTCATGATGACTGGGGGAGGAATGGCTAGATTCAGCAGCGTTGGTAGGTTCTCTGTCTTCTTGGCCAGAGAGACCTACACAAACTTCAATCTTTGCTAATCCGTCTTCAAGGCCAGAAATAGCAGGATTGATCTTCCCGAGCTCAATGCGATCTGCCGCTGTAAAATGTTCAGATTCAGGGACAGGGGCAGGGGCAGGAGCAGGAGCAGGAGTATTCGCCTTGTGCAGCAGCTGTTCGATCATAGTCTTCATCGAACCAACGTCAGTCTTTACAGAGCTTAAGTCAGTCGTCAGAGTGTTGACATTTGTCTTCACAGCAGACATATCTCCCTCTAGTATTCCAACCGATGTCTTCAGCGTTGTAAATTCGCTGGATATGGACGAAACTGAGTTTTTGAGAGAGGTGTAGTCTGTGTAGATATCAGCGAACACCTTGGCGAAGTCGCTGAGAGTCTTATCAAGTTGCTTCAAGTCATCTGTGGAAGCCTTCTTCTCCACCACTGTTGTCAGCTTGTTCAGATTCTCTCCAGCGTTTGTTACAGCTGTAGAGTTATTGGAGAGAGTAGTGGTGAGACCTGTCAGCTTTGTCTCCACGGACTTCAGAGAGGCGTTGATATCTCCCAAATTAGGACCTGTAACATATAAAAACTTGTGAACAGAGGAAAGCTCTGAAGTTTGGGGTTTAGTCACAGTGTTTATGGGTTGTTGTTTACCTGCAGGAGGATTGGTGAATTCATCGAAGTCACGGGTTCCTGAGTAAAGTTCCATGTCATCTTCAAAAGTGCCCATGGATTTTTCTGCAGGTCCTGTCTTCATCATTCCTGGAGAATCAGCTTTATGTTCCGAGGGAATGATGGCAGCTCCAGTTAGATCTGGAGTAGTGACCAAATGAGTGGAGGGAGGAGCGAAGGATAAGAGTGGGGTTTGGGTTATGAGTTCAGCGTTGGATTCGCTGACAATCACTTCATCAGTCTTTTGAGAGACTGAAGGAGGTTGGGTAGGTTCCAAGTTTGTAACCTCAGCGTTTAGAGACGCTGAAATTGGGATAAAAGGGATGGCTTGTTCAGGTGTGGCAGAGCGTACCACTGAACGTTCCTTCAGCTCTGCAGAAAGAGCTGAGGAGTCTTCAACATGAGATTACTGGGGTTGCTCCTTTGTTTTCTTGATCCTTTTAGAATCAAGTGGGGTAGATGAATGTTTCCTTTTCTTAGAAGGAGAGGATTTTGTGGCCAGGGTATCAGCGATGGGTATTGTCGCTGAAGGAGCCACAGAAGTAGAAGAAGAAGGGCTGAGAAGAGTTAAGAGGGTAGAAAGACGTACCTCATTTTCAACAGGTTTGAAGTCGAGTACCTTAGGGCCAATCTGAGAGAGTTTTAGATCGCCCTCTTGCGGGTAGCTGTCCTTCAGGCCATATTGAAAGATAGCGCTGATGAATCGGGGGTAGGGAACCCAAGCAGGCCTGTCAGCGGCAGAGTCTACTCTTTGCAGCAAGTCATCATAGATGAGAGATGCCCATTCAATGTGTAGACCTTTCAGCAGAGCGTATCCCATAGCTTGCTGAGGTTGAGCGACTTGATCAGAAGAGCCGGTCTTGGCAGTCATGCAGCTGATAAGGTGAGCGAAGATGAAGTTCATCTCGCTGGGCATTTTCGATTTCTTCAGCAGTGTTAGCTTCTTCTTAGGCTTCTTGTCTCTGCCCATTTCCCATACATAGCCCATTGCATCAAAAAATGCAATAAGAGCTTCTTTGTCAGCGATCTTCTTATGGTCAGGGAAAGGAACAAAAGGTTTTTCCTTTGTAGCGATGGGAAAGTTCAGAGCTTTGCGAATGATGGCAGGTGTGATCTTTATCGTGCCATATTCAGTATCGCAGAGGATACAATCAACTGTTTTGGAGGGATCTTTGGCGGATGGTAGCTGAGAGTGTCTGGCAGAGTACCAGAACTGAGATAGTAGCAGCTGACTTGCAGGGGGTGAAATGGTCAGGGCTGTTGAAATGCAGCAATTCTTCAGGAAATTCACAGCATCTGTCAGATGTGTGACTTGCTTTCGAGGAGGAAACTCGAGAAGCGCATAAAGGTTGTTTATCTTAGTCCAGTCTAGTTGATCAAGATTGAACTTAACTTGTGGACCCTTGAGGATTTCCACTTCCTCAGAGTCAGCGGAGATGTTCTCAGCGGTAGTAGGAATGTTAGATGTTGCCATTTCCTGTATTATCAGTTCAACCAAAGATGTTAACAAATAAGAATAATCTTAATGTGGAAAGAATTTCCAATAAGATGTTTCGAATTTTATCCATTTCATTCAGACACAAATGTCTTAATGAAGATTAGGGTTTTTCATGTTTTTGAAACGAAATGTAAAACCCATTTTCTTGTTTTCCAGTTTTCTATGAAGAAATAGATTCTGGAAACGAATGAAGAACAAGTTTAAGAATTTGCATTTAAACTTGAAGAACAACCATGAAATGGTTGTGTTCATAAAACCACGAAAGAAAATGATTTCATTTTACGAAGTTCTTTTGTTTGATCTTGTTAAAACAATGAGAAGATCGGAAACAAGTTATACGCATTTGGTAATAAATAAGAACATATTAACCTTGAGTTTTGATGAAGAAGATGATGAACAGTTGTTGAAGTTTTTGAAATCACAAATGCAACAGTGAATTCTTTCTTGCGGAGGAAGATTGATCGCGTAAAAGAAAAATATAAACAAAGAATTTGTTTATATAGAGATTTTAGAAAGAGAAAATCTTGAGCGGGAAAAGATTTTCATCATGACACGGACACGTGTTTGCATTTGATTGGAAGTTTGAACGAGACGTGCAAACGTGTGTCAGGAAGATAAAACGTGCCGGGGTTTTATCCGTTGCAATGACGTCACAACTGTCCTTTCATATTCTTGGTTGTCTCTGAGGTTTTGAAAAACTCAGAGATACTTTTGAAAACATGAAGCACTGAATGAAAATATTCAGTGAAGGTTTTAAGAAATTTCAAAATATCGCTGTTAAGGAAGAGATATTCAACGATGCATTTAGTTTTGAAATCTTGCATTTTCATGCGATTGTCAGAGAGAGAGAGCATACCTTGATATCAGTGAATCAAGTTTATTCAGAGAGAAGATGATAGAATGGGTTATACAAGTTGATTTTATCCTTTCGCTGATCAATGTGAACCGTTGAAGATTTTATCCTTCAAAGTTCAGCATTCCAAGCTCGCTGATGAGAAAGTTGAATCTTGTCTCATCAAGAGGTTTGGTAAATAAGTCAGCTAACTGATAATCAGTTGGGATAAAATGAAGTTCTATATCACCATTCATCACATGATCTCTGATAAAATGATATCTGATTTCTATATGTTTGGTCTTTGAATGTAGTACTGGATTGTTTGCTATAGCGATGGCACTTGTGCTGTCGCAATAGATTGGAATTTTGGAGAGCTGAAGATCATAGTCTAGTAGCTGATTTCTCATCCACAAGACTTGAGAACAACAGCTTCCAGCAACTACATATTCAGCTTCAGCTGTGGAAGTGGACACTGAATTTTTCTTTTTACTTGTCCAACTTACCATCTTTCCACCCAGGAGCTGACATCCTCCTGTGGTGCTTTTCCTATCCATTTTGCAACCTGCAAAATCACTATCTGAATAGGCGGTTATATCGAATCCTGAATCTTTGGGATACCAAAGACCTAGATTCGCTGTACCCTTAAGATATCGAAAGATTCGCTTTACAACTTTCATATGAGATATCTTAGGTCCAGCTTGATATCGTGCACACAAGCATGTTGCAAACATAATATCGGGTCGGCTAGCTGTTAGATACAATAGAGAGCCGATCATCCCACGGTACATCGTGACATTTACAGGAACACCCTTAGTGTCCTTATCAAGTGTCAGCGGTGGTGCCATAGGGGTTTTCATAGCTGAACTTTCAGTTAAGTCGAATTTCTTCAACATATCTTTAACATATTTTCCCTGATTTATGAAAGTTCCTTTCTCAGTTTGCTTAATCTGAAGACCAAGGAAATATGTTAGTTCACCCATCATGCTCATTTTATACTCATCTTTCATTCTATCAGCGAAACGAGTACAAAGCTCAGGGTTAGTAGAACCAAATATAATGTCATCAACATATATTTGAACTAAAATGATATGACCTTTCACTTTTCTAAAAAATAGAGTTTTGTCAATCTTACCTCGCTCAAATTTTTCAATATGGAGATAAGTAGAAAGAGTGTCATACCATGCACGAGGAGCTTGCTTCAAGCCATAAAGTGCCTTATCCAGTTTGTAAACATAACCTAGACGCTTAGAATCTGAGAATCCTGGAGGTTGTTCCACATACACTTCTTCATTCAGCTTTCCATTTAGAAACGCTGACTTAACATCCATCTGATGTACTTTGAAGTTTTTGTGTACAACATATGCTAAGAATAGACGAATAGATTCAAGTCTTGCTACTGGAGCAAATGTTTCGTCATAATCTATACCTTCCTCTTGTCTGTATCCCTGAGCAACAAGTCGAGCTTTGTTGCGAGTTACAATACCATGTTCGTCCAACTTATTTCGATAGACCCATTTAGTGCCTATTACTGTTTTATCAGTTGGTCTCTGAACAAGTTTCCAAACTTTGTCTCTTTCGAATTCAGTCAGCTCTTCTTGCATGGCGCTGACCCAGTTTGGATCTTTGAGGGCATCATCTACTTTCTTTGGTTCAGTTAGTGAAATAAAATTTACAAATAAACAAATATTACCTGCACTTCGTCGAGTCTGAATCCCAGCGTTTGGATCACCAAGAATTTGATCAATTGGATGATTTATAGTCCATCGCTGAGCCGGAGCATGAGACGCTGACTCAACTTGAACTGGAGGAGCTGAAGATGAAGCTTCAGCGACGTCAGGAGTATTAGCCAAGAGAGGAATGGATGCAGTTGTCATTATATTCACTGATTGCTGAGAAGTAGATGGAATGTCTGAGACATTTGGTTCAGCGTTAGGTATAGTGTTTATAGGAACAACTGAGACCCAAGAAGTTTCAGCTTCACTGTCCTGCATATTTGGAATGATAGGACTATCATCTTCTACTGGATGAGCATTAGTGGGAATATCTTCTGAATCACCAAGATGAGAAAACATCCATTGATTCAGTTCTTCAGTATCAGCGGACGGTTTAGAGTTCGCTGAACGGGATTCGTCAAACGTGACGTGAATAGTTTCTTCAACAGTTTGTCTTCTACGATTGAAGACTCTGAAGGCTTTGGAAACTGAGGAGTATCCAAGAAAGATTCCATCATCAGCCTTAGGATCAAACTTTCCAAGAGCATCTCTGTTGTTCAGTATAAAACACTGACATCCAAAGATGTGAAGAAAGCTGATTGAAGGCTTTCTCCCGTGAAAAAGTTCATAGGCTGTCTTTTTGAATCTTTTGACTATCAACGACCTGTTTTGGGTAAAACAAGCAGTGTTGACAGCTTCTGCCTAAAACTGAGTAGGCAGGTGAGAATCGCTGAGCATTGAACGTGCAGCTTCAATAATTGTTCTATTTCTTCTTTCAGCGACTCCATTTTGTTGCGGTGTTCTCACTGAAGAAAAGTTGTGAGAAATACCCTTACTCTCAAGGAAGGAATCAAGAGAACTGTTTTTGAATTCAGTCCCATGATCACTCCTTATTGAGCGAACGGTCAGATTGTTCAGGGTTTCCATCTTCCGAACAAAATTGATGAGTTCTTCAGGGGTGTCACTCTTAGAACGGAGAAACATTACCCAAGAGAAGCGAGAGAATTCATCAACTATGACCAGCGTATATTTCTTTCCAGCGATGGATTGTTTGTTAACAGGGCCAAACAAATCCATATGGAGTAGTTGTAGAGGAGATGACACTGAAGAAACTTGCTTTGACTTAAAGCTTGCTTTGGTCTGCTTCCCTTTTTCACACGCTGAACATAACGACTCTTTGGCGTATGAATGCTGAGGTGGACCATTGACTAACTCTTTTGAAGAAAGAGTGTTCAGTGTCTTAAAATTTAGATGAGATAGCCTCTTATGCCATAGCCAGTTGACATCAGATGAGGCCTTTGAGAAGAAACAAGAGTTCTCAGTGGTTGTTGAGTCCATGTTTATTACATAAACATTTTCCAAACGATAACCGCTGAGAGCTATCTTCTCCTTTTTGTCAGTGACAAAGCAGGATTCCTTAGTAAAGATTACTTTGTTATCCATGTCGCAAAGCTGACTGATGCTTAGAAGATTATGCTTCATCCCTTCAACATATGCGACTCTTCTGAAGGAGGTTGTACCATTTGAAAGTACACCCTACCCTCGGGTATGTCCTTTTCCATTTCCACCGAAAGTCACAGAGGGACCCTTCTCTTCCTTGTATTCAGCGAGCAGGCTTTTCTTTTCAGTCATGTGTCTAGAGCATCCGCTATCAAGATACCAGATACCCTTCTTAACCTGCAATACAAAGGAAGATTAGTTTTTCTTGGGTACCCACTTAACCATGTATACACGTTTTTCAGTGGAAGTAGTTGGAATGGAAGGTTCAGCAGTCTTCCCAGCATTTGAAGATTCAGCTTTGTCTTTCTTCACTTTGGTTAATTTCTTAACTTCAGTGGTAGGATTCACCTTGACCTGATTTGCACCAGGGTTGGTCTTCTTTGCCTTGGGGGAAATCTTCACCTTAGCTATCTTTTCAGCTTTGGTGGCTGTGGGGCACTTACTAGAAATATGATCGGTAAGTCCACAGTGATAACATTTCCTATAACTAAAAGTAGTTCTAGGACCATTTGAATGCTGAGCTTTTAATTTCAAATTAGAAGTGCCAGCACCAAGTAAACTATTGGCTTTAGAAATGGGACGAACATTCAGTTCTTCAGATTTCTTACCAAGGACATCCACTCTGAGTCTAGGAGTAGATCGCTGAATAGATCCAGAGATCTGATTCCTTGATCCAGAGGGATGAGCCACTGAAGCTTTAGAAGCATTCAGCTTTGGTACTAAGGTACCCTTCTGAGGATTCTGGTAAATAACAATTCCTTTACCTTTGTCTTTAAAGACAGAGGTAGGTTTTGAATAAACCATTTTCTCCTTGCCTTTTGAGGAGGTAGGAGTTTCCTCAGGGATTGGTGTAACGGACGAGGTGCACTGAGAAGATGAAGTATCAGCGACTGAGGATACGAACGTTCCAAATTTAAGCATTGAACGCTCAGTGGTTGGTTTTGGAGTTTCATATTTGTAACCCAAACCACGTTTATCACTCAGGGGAATCTGAGACTTTATTATCTCGGTGATCTTTGTTGAAGAATTACACCATCCTTCAACAGTAGCTTTTTCAGCCTTTAATGCAGCGATAGCTTCTGCTCGTTCGATTTTGACTAGCTGATTTAAATATACTTGATCTTTAAAATCTTCTTCAATTTTAGAA
This sequence comes from Saussurea involucrata, assembly GCA_033807775.1. NCBI lineage: Eukaryota > Viridiplantae > Streptophyta > Magnoliopsida > Asterales > Asteraceae > Saussurea > Saussurea involucrata. Next base: position 70,562,335 of record CM066317.1, read on the forward strand.
AGGTTTTCTATTTGAAGGTGGCAGTTTTTAAGCTTTTCAGCGAGATCAAGATTTTGGTTTTCAACCACAGTTTTGCCGTTCATGGCTTCGTATAAACTTCTAGTCAAGAGATCGATCTTACGGAGACTATCAACTTCATCAATATTTGCAATATTGGTAAAGAAAGAAGGTGATACCTGAATAGCAGATGTTGAAGTGGAGGGAATGTCTGAACTTTCTTCCTCTTCTTCAATCTTGGCCATAAGACATAGATTTGCTTCATCATCTTCAGAGTCAGATGATGATGCTTCTTCATCAGAAGCAGCCCAATCATAGTCAGCCATCAGGCCTTTATTCTTCTTCTTAAAGCTTTTCAGGTTTGCATATTTTTCTTTCAGCTTTGAATATTTGTCATCTTTATTTCTTGGAACAAAGGGTTTCTTTGTAAAAGCTGAGGGTCTAGAAACTTTCTTTGACCTGCACTCGTTAGCGAAATGTCCTGTCTTTTCGCAGTTAAAACAAGTAGCAGTAGCCTTATCAACAAACGCTGATGATCTAGGCTTGTCAGTTATGGAAAGAGGTTTGTTCTTTCTAAACATTTTCTTTTTGGAAAATCTCCTGAACTTCTTAGTTAGGAGAGCCAAAGATTCATCATTATCTGAATAATCAGAATCTGATGACCTTTCAGAGTTACTTTCTAACTCAGTGATAGTGACCGAGGGTCGCTGAGTAGAAGGTTCCTCTGAGATTAAAGCAACAGGGGTGCTTTTGGAATTTTTTACAAGATTCTTCTTAAGATGGCTCGATTGCTCATGATTCAGCAACGTGCCATATAAGGTTGAAAGGGTCATTGATTTTAGATCCTTTGATAGCTTGAGACACATAGAATAATTGTCCCAGCTTTCAGGTAAACATTCTAGAAACTTTGTCAGCACTTCAAAGTTAGAATATTCCTTACCAACAGTTTTCATATCTATAATTAAACAATTAAAACGTTGGTGAACTTCAGAGAGAGTTTCATTCTTACCAGAAATGAAGCTTTCGTATTGTCTTACCAGGTTGATCTTTCTTGAGTCCTGGACTTCAGACGTTCCTTCATACTGAACACATATTGTGTCCCACATGGCCTTTGATGTTTTCAGGTTCATGACGGAATGGTAGACTTCGTCAGGAAGAGCCATGGATAGTATGGATCTGGCTTTTGTATCTATAGCCACTTTCTTCTTATCTTCGTCAGTCCATTGAAAGATTTCCTTAGGTACCAGCCTTTCTGGAATAGCATGTCTATTCTCAGCGGCTGGAACAGCAACATCAATTCTTACAGGGATGAATGGACCATTTTCTAGATAGTAAGGCATAGTAGGATCTACACCTTCTAAGAAGAGTGTCATCCTATTTTTCCATAAGTTGAAGTTATCTTTGGAAAATCTAGGGGGTTTAGCAAGAGAACCATTGTCTATATAATTTGTGTTTGTGTTGGTGGCCATTTTCAGATAATAGCAAGGAAGAGAAATATCTTAGATTAGATCTTGTTTATGAGGTTAAACAAATCCGCTCTGATACCACTTGTTGGTCCCGAAGGCCTATACAAGTTTGTAGAAGGGGGGGGGGGGGGTTGAATACAAACACACAGATTTTACTTTTCTAAATTGTTTATTGATAAATCATTAACAATTTACAGCTTGTTGCGGAAACAAGATTAAGGATAAACCTAAATCTAAACAAGTTGGAACACTAAGGTTTCTTGCACTAAGAGAGATAAGGAAATTACTAATAATAACCTATCTTGAGATAAGAGATTGAACTTGTCCAGAGTTAGCAAGTTACTTCAAATGAAGTGGGTTCATCTCTTTATATACTGCATGCATTTAATGCAAGTCAGTATACACTTTACACATGTCATCAGCTGGTTGGTTGCATGTCATTGACCTTTGTTGACAACCTTAGTAGCTGCATGGATGAACAGTGTAGTATCAGAGTGGTTGTACGATTTCAGACAGTCGGAGGTTCTTTTCTGACATTTCGTACGGAGTCGTGCAAGGGAGGTTAAGACAAAAGTACTTTGTACGAAGGACTTCATGATCAGCTTTCGTTGATTCAGCGATCTATCATTTCATATCAGCGAATGATAGAGTTCAGCGATAGCTGAAGTCTTGTACTTGATACTTCACGTTGAGTGGACAAATCTGAGTCTTCACTGATCCGCATCAGTTCATTAGGAGACTTGTCACTGGTTCTTGAGCTTGATCTTCGACTTCAGCGTAGAACCTTTGTTGACGTGAAACTTGTCTTCAGGGATCATAAGTAAACAACTAACTTATCAGCGATCATCATAATGACTGAACAGACTCAGAGCATTAATGATGAACAGTTTCGCTGAATGTTTAACTTAAAGAGCGAGAGTTCCTATCAGCGGTACTGTAAGATCTTAGTACTTATCAGCGATAGTGAAACTCTGATACATATTGTTTACTTACAATTTTCACTAAGTATAAGAGAGGGTCATTATCAAATCACTGAGGGTTTGGATTAACAGAAAGTATTTTTGTAAAAATTTACCCGCAAGATCTTGCCAAGTGATTATCGAGTGAGGTGCATGTGCGTTCAGCCAAGACTTCGCCTTGTCCCTTAATGAAAAAGGGAAAAGCCTTAGTCTTAATGCCTCGCCACTAACACCTTGCAACTGAAAGGAATCGGTCATTTCTAAAAAAGATTTTAAGTGCGAGTGCGGATCCTCAGATGGCGATCCTCCAAATTGACCCATGGCTTGGATCATTTGAAACATCACCGGTTTGAGTTCAAAATGCGTTGTTTCAAGGACGGGCCTTCGAATCCCGGAGCCTAAATCACTAACTCCGGAGGTAGCATAGTCCCGTATTTTTCGATCTTTGCTATCGGCGATCGTGATTGTGGTCTCCACTACAGGTGGCGGTATTGCAACCATGTTCATAGTGGGGATCACAGGGGGTTGTCGATTTCTGTTTCTGAGTCTTCTTCGAAAAGTTTTCTCTATTTCAAGATCGATTGGTAACAAAGGTTCGTGTTGTTGCCTTGGCATGCAACACGAAAAGCTTAGAAAAACGAGTTACTCGGGCTCGGACAAAAACTAATGTCTTGAGATTTAAAATCACGCCAGTCCCCGGCAACGGCGCCAAAAACTTGTTACGTGCGAAATATGTGTTTTAATCGCAGTGGGTTGCAAACTGTTCAAAGCGGGAAGTGCAAGTGTACACTGTCCACTATGATCGTCACAGCAAGTAATAGTTGGTCAAATACCAGATTCGTTTCCACAGGGACTGGACAATCAAGACAATACGGTTCTTATGAGCTCCTTTTACAAGTTTCAATTAGAGAGGAAAATAATACTTTGGTTTGGTTTGGTGAAATAGCTACTTTAAACGATTTACTAAAGGTTAAAAAGGAGGAACGTAGGTTGGATTTTCCCTAGATTTTATATCAAATCCTCGATCCTTAGAAGTGATCCTCGTATTCGTGGTGGACATTTTCGATAGAAAAGCCCGGTTACAAAATACTCACACCGTTAGAAAAAAATCCCATACTCTTAGTACTTGTTGTTTTGTCAATGGTAATCTCTAAATGGACCTTTTCAGGCCTCGATGGAATATGTAGGGACAAATACTCTAAGTGTTTTTAATACACAAATTAGCTTGCCTACTACTCCAATGGGCAGAGATTAGCTCACTGTGCCGACCTCACTTTCGTAAGTGTCATAAGAATTCTTTCGAATCCCCTAGCATCATTCAAGCTCGTGTCACTGCGTTCTACTCATTTCTAAGTTAAGAACTAGACCTTAGATCCTTGCAAGTGATCGACTTGTTCGCATCTTTGGATAAATATCGAGAATGAATGACCAAAACACAAATATTCTAAGTATAAAGATTACTCAAGCATTTTTAATAAAATCCAGGTACTTCTCCTTCCTACATCCCAAAGGATGTTTAGCCTAACATTTCCGAAGTAAAGAAAACAAAAGATAAAGATTTGCACATAATAAAACTGATAGTGGATTGAATAGTACTCACAGTGGGGAACGAGAATTCGTCCCTGTCCACTGTGTTTTACGAACTACAATTAACTAGGAAAGGAAATTACAGAAATTAAAGCTAAGTTAATGCAGTAAATAAGAGACTAAAACTAATGTGGTAGATGAGAGAAATTAAAGCTATTCAACTATCTAAACTTAACCCAAGATGATTGTAAGATTCCAAGATTGTAATAAATGAACCCAAGTGCTCCTTTATATACTAGGAGAAAGAGTTGGGTATTACACAAAAGAGATGAGTCTTCCAATGGGTAAAAACTGTTGTGTTGTGGCAGAAATCAGCACCTTGTGCAAACCAATTACCCAATGGACCCTTTTCCAAGTCAATCTCCAAGTACATAAAGGAGTACTTGTTGCAATCTTCAATGTAGATGCCATTTTGTACTTCCTCCAGCCATTTCCCTGCTAATGAACCTTCTTCCTCCAGCAAATTAAGTCCCAACTAGTAGTTTCTTTTGTCTTTCTTGATCAGCTCGAATAGTGGGCAGCCGGAGTGGGCACAACAGTGATCACTGCAGGATAAAATGTGAAAAACACCCAAATTCTACCAAATAGTTTATTAAACACTAAGGTTCGCTCCTTTTGCTCATTTTCGAGATTTATACCAAGAATGGGGGTTTTGAGAGGCGGAATGGCTAAATTTGACCGAATAAAATAGGAAATACAAGGAAATAATAACTCTAAAAATAGAGTTATCAACGTTCATCGAGGATTTTCTCTAGATGTGGTCCCACGGATGGCGCCAAACTGTTAATGCCAAAAATCGCACCAAAGGGACAACTTAAGGTCGATGTGGACTTAAACAACTAAAGAAAGAATCTTTCGACGAGACGTGCGACGAGGATAAAAATAAAGAAACAAGGGATTTGATGACGCAGGAAAAACCTCAAACGAGGAAAAAACCTGCGGACCATAAGGGGTGTCGTCGCTGCACTATGGTCGCCAATCAGGGGCGATGTCCTTCGGTACTGGTGTCGATCGTATAGAGATTACAATACAAATGAAGAAAATGCTTCGAAATGTAAAGTACAAGTGTTTGAACGTAAAAATAGGTGTTTGTCGTGTGCGAAACAAAGTGTGAACTGCTGGGCGATGGCTATTGTCGTGCGTCGAGAGTGATACTTAGAATAATGGTTCTTCACTTCAGGTGTTTTTGAATATTGCTTCGGTTGTTAATTGCCGGATATTCGATGTTCAGTGTTCGGTCCTTGAAATGATGATTGAACTCGGTCTTTATAGTCTTCAGGAGCTTTAATTAGCTCATTGATTGCTTCATTTAACAGCTATAACGGCTGCAACGGTCTGTAACGGTTGTCGGAGTGATTATCCATGATGATCATCGTCCGTTACGGCTATCGATCGTTGATGGTTGCGTCGGTTATATCCGTTGCTCCTTAATGAATTTGACTCCTGCATTAAACACTTAACAAATGTAACAGTCATGGTTAACGTTAGTTTGGTCGAGGTCACATGGTTCTATGCGACGGTCGTGCGGGACGGGCGACGTTATGGTCGAGTGTCGTAAGGAACTCTCGACTTACCTTTTACGGGAGATGACGGATGTTTTCTGGGTTCTTGTTGATACCTTATCTTAATACAAGATATAGCTTAGGACATGTGTCTTACCTGTTTTGGTCGCGGTCGAGCTACGTGATTTTTTGCCCAAACAACCCCGTTGGTGGTCGAGTATGTAATTGACATTTTGTAAATGAAACTTTGAACTTTTATTTTATGCTTTGTATATTCGGTAAATGCCACGATATTTGTGAAACACAGGAAATTATATGACTGAGGTATAACAACTGAGAACGTAATACACAATGATTTTGTCATACATTACAGTAGATACATGCGACAAAGGCCTTAGAAGAAGAATAGCTAAAACACGAATTATGCAAGCAAACATGTATTTGTGCGATCAAAGTGTATATTCAGTGTATTAAATTTTTCTAAGTCAAGAAACTTAGATCACGAGATCGTTAAACTTTGCAATCGTATGGCTAAGTCATGCGATGAATTTGAATCGTGCGTCCCTGTAAAGGGTGATCAAGTCATAGACTTCGTCGTTTATGTCATGCGACCTGGCGAAACTAGAGTCGTTTGATTATTGTCGTGCGATTCTGCGGAATAAACAATGTCAGAGGTTGGTCGTTTGGCTAACCAACGACCCTCCGATGCTTAAGTCAGTAGTCGTTCGTGATGATAAACCGTATGAAAGAACAAATGGGTTTAGAAAACATACCTGTTGGAATTCCTCTTTTCTTGGTATTTTCCCCCCGTCATTTATTATTTATTTTTTCGGGAAAAAATGGATTATGAATGACGGATTGATACAGAGATCTTGGGAAGTATCATTTACGTTTGTGTCGACCGTGTTTTCGTGCGACAAGGCAAGCCGGTCGTTTTATTCCTGTAGGACAGGCATAAGTTCGTGATCAAGGATAGAAGGACAAACCTGTCGAGACCTTAATGTCGTGTGGCGGTTGCTGGATAGTTCATTTTCGCGGCTTCAAATTAGACTTTTAGCATTCTCGAGTGACTTTCGTCTCGCTTCTGATTTCTTGGATTCCCCATGGCGTAGGGAATTTCAGGGTCTGATGATACGTCGAGGGGACGGCTTTCATTTCATGGATCCATGGTCGACCTAAGATGAGGTTATAGGCCGACGCACAATCGATGACGCTGAACTTGGTCTGCTTGTTGATTCCTCCGGCATAGATGGGCAAGATAATATCTCCATAGGTGCTTGTCGCTTCTCCATTGAAACCGCCAAAAGTTGTCGAGCGTCGGGTGATTTCCGAACGATCGATTCCCATGGCCTTGAGGGTGTCGAGAAAAATGACATTCGCTGAACTGCCCCCATCGATCAAGACTCGTCGGGTCAGACAGTTACCAATCGTGAGTTGAATGATCAACCCGTCATGATGCTTCTGATATGAGTCGCCGAGGTCGTCTTGGTCGAATACGATCTTCATAGCTTCCAACTCTAGATCTCCTCTGGGTCTTGATGAACGCGGAATAGGTCGATCGTCGGGCGCTTGACTGGCGTGACCCTTGGCTGCGGAATACGTTAGACCACATACGTCGGAGCCACCAGTGATGCAATTGATGACCTTTGCATGCTCGGGGGTTGACGGTCGATGGTCGGTACCTGAGGTCACATCGTCGATGACATCTTTTAGATTACCTTTCGGGACGTGATATGCTAGCTCCTTTTTTAGAGCTATACAATCGTCTGTCGTGTGACCATGGTCGACATGGAAGTCGCACCACGTGGATTTGTCTTTCTTGGCATCGTGTTGATCGGATTTCTTTGGCCATCGAATAGTCGCTTGGGCGGCCTTCAGAGCTTCGACCAAGTCCTTAATGGACCCTTTGAATCCATAAGAGGATATCTTGGGGTATTGAGGAAACTTGGTCGCGGTCTTGGCCTCTGCTTTCGTCTTGAATCGGACGTTCGAAATCTGGCACGCGGGCTCGACTTTGGAAATTGCCTTGGTCTTGAACTCTGGCTTTCTCACACCTAGAGATCTTTTGTCGTCGGTATGCTTGCGACGAAAGGCAGCGTCGTCCTCTACCCTCATATACGCTAGGGTTCGGGCTCGGACGTCTTCGAAATTCTCCGGAGGATACTTGGTCAGGTCGGTATATAAACCTGAGCTGTCGTCCAGACCACGCTTGTAGGCTTCGATCGCGGTCTTGATGTCGCAGTTGCGGATACTAATCATCTCTGCATTGAATCTATTGAAATAACTTCGAATAGACTCATTAGTCTTCTGCACGACATAATATAGGTCGCTGGTCTGCTTCTCCATCTTGCGACTGCTGGCGAACTGCTGAGAGAACTGGTTGACCAACTCGGCGAACGACCCGATGGATTTGGGTTTGAGATTGATCAACTAATTGAAGAGCAGGACCAGTGAGAGTTGCACCGAAGCTTTTGCACATGCAGACCTCCTGATACATGTGTGGGATCGAGATCGTCCACATGAGTTGCTTATACTGCGCGACGTGCTCTGTCGGATCAGTCACACCTGAATACTTAGGTGTGAAAGCGGGGATGTTATATTTCTTCGGAACTTCGACAGTCGCGATCTCGTCGATGAAAGGTGACGCCTGAAAGCCTGATCGAGGCTCGACATCGACGGGTACGGCTGCCCCAGGTAGCTTGGCGAGCAAAGATAAGACGCGCTCGTTCTGATCTTCTAGCATCTTCAGCCGTTGGGCGACGGGGACAGGAGGTACGCCCGTCTGCGGATTGACACCTGAACTGGTGCCATTGCCATGCGATGAACCATTGGTGTCCCCGTTGAGAGGGACAGAATATGGCTGCGACCCATAATGAAACTGCTGTGATCCATTCTGAAACGGCGGTGGCCTTATGTGCTGAGGAGGGACCGTCCCGTACTGGGGATTTGGGTTGAATGGCCTCGACTGCTGGTTCTGCATGAACGGACCTGGATTCTGATTCTGAGTGAATGGACCTGACCCTGGACCCGGATTTTGCACGAATGGCCTAGGACCATTTTGGCCGAATGACCCTGGACTGGGATTCTGGACGAATGGTCTAGGACCATTCTAAGGTCCAAAAGGATTTCTCAGCCGCGCAATCTCTTCAGATGCTCTACGACTCTGCTCGACCATGGCATTGATTTGATTTCGGGCGACTTCAAGCTCCTGATACATCTGGGCAATAACGTGCTGCTGATATCCAGGGGCTTCCATTTTCCTGTAATAGAAAACAAGAGAAAACTCCAAGAAACTGTTAGTACCACGCACGTTTGTCGAAGATTTTCTTTAGATGGGGTCCCACGGATGGTGCCAAACTGTTAATGCCAAAAATCGCACCAAAGGGACAACTTAAGGTCGATGTGGACTTGAACAACTAAAGAAAGGAATCTCTTGACAAAAGCGTGCGACAAAGATAAAAATGTAAATGAGACAGAGGATTTGATGACGCTGGAAAAACCTCAACGAGGAAAAAACCTGCGGACGACAGTGGATGTCGTCGCTGCACTATGGTCGCCAATCAGGGGCGATGTCCTTGGTGTTACTGGTGTCGATCGTACAGAGATTACAATACAAATGAAGGAAAGACTTCAAAATGTAAAGTACAAGTGTATGGAATGTAAAACAAGTGTATGTCGTGTGTGAAAACAATGTGTAAAACTGTTGGTCGAGAGCGAAAGTCGTGCGTCGAGTGCAGTTCTTCGAGTGAGAGCATTTCGCTTGTAGTGTTCTTCTGAGCTCGGATGTTTAGCTTCTGTGTTTGATGTTCTCTGATACTTTGGTGTTGAGCAGGTGTCTTGAACTGATGATTGAGCTGAGATTTTATAGTCTTTGGATGACTTTAATTGAATCATTAAGATCCTTGATGATTGTTGTAACGGTTGTCGTCTTCAATGTGAGTTTAGATGCTCATAACGGATTTCGTCGGTTATAGCCGTTGTCCATTAATAACTTTGACTCCTGCATTAAACACTTGAACAAACATAACAGTTGTTAACGGGTTAGTCGATCGAGGTCGTACGGTTTTATGCGATGGTCGTGCGGAACGGGCGACGTCGAGGTCGAGTGTCGTGAGGAAGTTTCGACTTACTTTTTAGAAGGGACGACGGAGGTTTCTTTGGTCTTTGTCGGGACCTTATCTTAATACAAGGTATAGCTCATGACATACGTCTTACCTTCTCTGGTCGCGGTCGAGACCTGTGAAATTTTGCCCAAACAGTTGACATCTGTCCCGCAACGGCTCCACGTCGCCATGGCGACACAACCTTTTCGCCTCCCTTAGTTCAAATCGAACCAAGACGGTTAGGATTCGACCAGACCCTCTCCCCATGTGACACATGTCAAGTTACTTCGTCAGATTTAAAATTTGAATTTCATGCCAAAATTCAAATTTTAGGGGCAAACTGTTTGGGTAAAAATCCACACCTCACGACCGACGATAAATAACACATATGACATTTAGGTAAGACCATTCTTGTATTAAGATAAGGTCCTGTAGGTTATTTACAATTGTATATTTGGTCTTACATTTCTACGATGGTCGTAAGTTTAATACGACCGACGTCCGTGGCTCAAGACGGTTGTACGACCATGCAAATCGTTAACAGTCAACAACCGTTTTCTTTGTTTCATTAATGTAGGTCTAACAACAATCATTGCACAACGGTCGTAACAGACGAGCTCTTAATGGCAATAAAGGTCTGACAGCGGTTACAAACAAGACATCAAGACGCATTTAAAGCTACCACAAGCTATATAAAGGCCTGCATCACACTTCAAACGGACAATCCAACTTCTGATATCTGAACATCACAACATTTCTACATTTCGACGTCAAAACATTTGATTGAATATCGCTCACGTAAGTTTCACACGACGAGCAGTTCATTCCGCACGACAACAGTCTATTTCGCACGATTTGCGCACGATGCACTACTTTAGCTTACGATTAAGTTTACTTTTACTCTTATTGTAATCTATTGTACACTCGACACTTGTTACAAAAGGATATCGCCCCTGTTTGGCGACCATAGTGTACTGTTGACTTCCCTAAGTCGGTCGCGGTTTTTTCCCTCGTTTGGGTTTTCCGCATCACCAATTCTCCCGTCTTATTTATTTTTTACCTGCGATTGTGTTGTTTGTCTTGAGATCCTTTTCTTTAGTTGTTAAAAGTTCCACATCAACCGTAAGTTATCCTTTGGGTGATTTTTGGCATTAACAAGGGCCCAGGCGGAGTATCTCTCCGTGAAGTTGGAAGACCTCCGGAGTCATCTGAAGACTAAGTCTTAGGAGAAAGAAGAGCTCTGGTGTCGCCTGAAGGAGGCATTGGAGAGAGCCTCTGCCTATGAGGCATAGGTCACGGCGACTAAAGTATTCCTCACCGTGCGTGAAAAATAGGTGGAGGAACTTCGGTCGCCGGTTAAGGTCACGGAGGCCAAGACGACGACCTTCGAGGAGAAGCTCCTCTCCTTTGAGGCGCTTACCCGTCTGAAGGTCAGGGCGGCAATCATGCATTGTCACATGCAGAGGAAAGATCCCATAGATGGCGTTGAAGCCGAAGTCACGTCCTATCTTGAGAACGTCGGGACCGAAGAGGATCTCGATCAGGAAGACAAGATCGACGACGGCGACTCCGCTGAAGCCGGAGCTGGGGAGAAAGATGCGGGGGACGACGACTCTGGGGTCGTCTAGGGCACTAAATAGATCTTTTTTATGCTTCTTGTATTTGTCTTTCAGGGGCGACCGTTGGTGGTCGTGCCCTCGCATTGTAATGCTTTAGTTTTTAATGCAAGTGCTTTTTTGTCAAACGAGAACTGTCGTTATACCTTTTACTTTGTAGATAAACAAAATAAATAATAACAGCATAAATCGTATGACCTAGATCAAGCGATTAAAGCAAAAAGATATCCATGGTTTAAATGAGAGGATGTAGTACGACAACGGTACTCAAGTTTTCCCTGTGTTGATCATGCGGCTAGGGCGAAATATTTCTAAGTATGGAACCAAAGTCATGAGACTTATCCATTGAAACTTAGATCGTAGGATACCTGTTGTAACATAGTAATAATCGAAGTACTTACGATGTAGATCGTAAGATTTCAATCGTAACATATCAGTCGTGACATATCAGTCGTTAAGACTTTGCTTTATACGATACAGATCGTAAGACGGACGTTCGTGCGATCCTGCGGCCCTGCAATGCATAGAGTTAGGGGTGGTCATTGGTTTGACCAACGACCCTCTGATGCTTAAGTCAGTAATCGTTCGAGGAAAATAAATCGTAAGAATTTTGTTTCAAAAGAAGTATTTCTTTAGATGTACTGCGTTCCAGCTACGTGGGATGTCTTGATTGTCGAGGGTTCGGAGCTTGTAAGCACCTTTTCCTACAACTTTGGATACTCGATATGGTCCTTCCCACTTAGTGGACAACTTACTTGTGTTTCGCTCCTTAGTGTTTTGGAATACTCGTCGTAAGACGAAGTCACCTTCCTGAAAGACTTTGGCCTTAACATTTTTGTTAAAATGTCGTACGACGACTTGTCTTTGCGATGCCATTTTGATTTAGGCGAATTCTCTTAGCTCTTCGAGAGCATTGAGATCGTAGCTCATGTCCACCAAATTGTGGTCGACGGATGTATGTCTCGATGTCGGGAGTTGCACCTCAATAGGTTGGACTACTTCACATCCGTAGACCAATGAGAATGGCCTTTGTCCTGTTGACGTTCATGGCGTCGTACGATTGGCCCATAGGACCGATGGGAGTTCTTCGACCCATATTCCCTTTGCAATCTTGAGTCTTTTCTTTATCGAGTTGATGATCACTTTGTTGTTGGACTCTGCAAGACCGTTAGATTGAGGGTAACGTGGAGTTGAGGTTGTAAGTTTAATATTACGACCTCGAAGAACTGTTGCGTTCGATCACTTATGAATTGTGATCCATTGTCACATACGATCTCGAAGGGAACTCCGAACCTGCAGATAACGTTAGTTTGGATAAAAGAGATAACCTCTTTGTCCCGAACCTGGGAGAAGGCAGCTGCTTCTATCCACTTAGAAAAGTAATCTGTAAGGACTAATAAAAAGACCTTCTGCCCAGGGGCAGGAGGTAATTTACCGACGGTATCCATTCCCCATCTCATGAAGGGCCATGGGATTAATGTCGCGTGCAAGGGTTCAGAAGGCTGGTATGTCGTACCTGAATGTCGCTGACATGAGTCGCAGCTCTGGACGTACCTGATGGCATCCTGCCTTAAGGTCGGCTAATAGTAGCCTTGTCGGGATATCTGATTTGCAAGACTACGACCACCAGAGTGGTTACCACATTCGCCATCGTGCATATCTTTCAGAATTTTTCTGCACTTGCTCCTGACTATCGACACATCTTAGGTTCAGGCCCGTCGATGATCGTCGATAGAGTCTATTGCTGATCATAAGATATCTTGAAGCTTTAATCGAATTTTTCGAGCTTCCATTCTGTCATCGGGCAGTTGGTCATGTATAAGATAATTCTTGATGTCGTACGACCAACCGTTCTCTTCGTCGAGAACATGAATCTTCTCGGAATCTTCGATAGACGAGGTAGCCAGATGGATCATAGGGATGGCATCGAACGACGGCTTGTTGAGTGCTGATCCAAGATTTGCTAGCGCATCGGCTTGAGTGTTTTGATCTCTAAGGATTTGCTCGATCGAGAATGGATCAAACATTTTCGATTTCTCTTTGGCTATATTAAGATAGGCTGTCATCTTGGAGTCTTTTGCCGCAAATTCTCGGTTCATTTGGTTTACGACCAATAGGGAATCGCTTCTGATGTGAAGTCCGGTTGCCCCCAAGTCGTGGGCCATGCTCATGCCTACGGTTAGGGCTTCGTATTCTGCTTCGTTGTTGGTGGCTTTGAAATCACATCATATGGAATACACCATCTTGCCCCCTGTGGCGACTTTAAGATGACGCCAAGACCTGCTCCTCTGGCGTTTGAAGAACCGTCGACGTGGAGTGTCCAGGTCGTGTTGTCTGTAGTTGCCACAATATAGGATTCGTCATGGGCTTCTTTTTCCAGTTCAGGACTGAAATCAGCGACAAAGTCAGCTAGGACTTGCGATTTAATTGTCGTACAAGGCTTAAAATCGATGTCATAACTACTGAGGTAGATGCTCTATTTTGCTAGTCATCCTGTCAATTCAGGCTTTCTTAAGACATACTTGAGAGGAAAATTAGTTACGACAGTGATAGGATGAGACTCGAAGTAGTGTCGTAACTTCTTGGCAGCTGTGACTAGCAATAGTAGTAATTTTTCCATGGACGTGTACCGCGTCACGGCATTTAGTAGAGACTTACTAACGTAGTAAATTGGGAGGTGTTGCTTGTCGTCCTCTCTAGTTAAGACGGCGCTTACAGAGTGAGGACTTACGGCGAGGTACAGCTGTAGGACTTCGTTGTCTTTTGGTTTCGATAGCAGGGGCGGAGCTGCCATGTATTCTTTTAACTTTTGTAACGCCTGTTCATGGTCGTTTGTCCAATCGAAACCCCTGTTTTTTCTTAAGACATTGTAGAACAAATGGCATTTGTCAGATGATCGGGATATAAACCAGTTCAGTGCTGCCACACGACTTGTGAGTCGTTGTACTTCTTTGAAGTTTCTAGGCGATTTGATACTGATCAGATCTTTGATTTCATTAGGATTAACCTCTATTCCTCTTCCTGTAACCATATATCCCAGAAATTTCCCGGCACTGACTGCGAAGGAACACTTCGTAGGATTTAGCTTCATTTGATATTCCCGAAGGATGTCTAAAGACTTCTTCAGATGGTCAACGTGATCGGTTGCTTGTTTGGACTTGACGAGCATGTCGTCGATAAAAACTTCCATCGTGCCGCCAAGGTGTTCCTTGAACATCTTGTTGACCAGTCTTTGGTACGTCGATCCTGCGTTTTTCAAGCCAAAAAGCATGACCTTATAACAGTAGATGCCCTTATCTGTCATAAAAGCAGTTTTCTCCTGGTCGTCGGCATGCATTCGGATTTGGTTATATCCTGAGTAAGCATCCATGAACGTTAGAAGTTCATGTCCTGTAGTTACGTCGACCATAACGTTGATATGGGGTAGCGGGAATGGATCCTTAGGACATGCCTTGTTGAGATCAGTGAAATCGATGCACACTCGTCACTTCCCGTTTTTCTTTTGTACGACCACGACATTGGCTAACCAGTCGGGGTATTTTACTTCTCTGATTTTCCCGGTCTTAAGCAAGTTGTCGACCTCATCGTTGATTACCTTGTTTCGCTCAGGGGCGAACTTGCGACATTTTTGCATTATGGGCTTGAACGATGGATCGACGTTCAACTTGTGAGAAATAACGTCAGGATTTATGCCGACCATGTCCGTGCGTCCATGCGAAACAGTCAGCATGCTCCTATAGAAAGGAGACTAACTTTTCTCTTATGACGAGATCTAGTGATGCCCCAACAAGGACGACTCGATCAGGCTTGTCCTGGTCTAAGACAACTTCTTCTAGTCGAAAGTCATCAGTAGACTCAGGGACTTCCTGGATCTGTAATTGCTAGATGTCTTTCTTCCGAGGCTTCAACGTCGCCTTGTAGCAATCATGTGCTGTCTTTTGCTCACCTTTGATCTCCTGTACTCCCCATGGCTTGAGGAATTTGATGGTCTGGTGATAGGTCGAGGGGATCGCTTTCATGTCGTGGATCCATGGTCGACCGTGGATGATGTTGTAAGCTGACGAACAGTCGATGACATTGAACTTTGTCATCTTATTAATCCCTTTAGTATACACGTGGAGGATGATTTATCCCAAAGTGTTGGTCGAATCTCCGTTGAATCCTACCAGAGTTGTTGAACGACAAGTTATCTCTGTTTGGTCGATACCTCTTGCTTTGATAGTGCTCAAAAAAATGATATTAGCTGAGTTTCCTCCGTCGACCAGAACTCTTTTGGTCGAGCAATTGCCAATAGTAAGCTGGATAATTAATCCGTCGTGATGTTTCTGCCAGTTGTCTTGGAGGTCGTCTTGATCGAACGTGATGGGCATTGCCTCCAGTTCCACTTCGTGCTTCGGTTGGGACGACCGAGGGATCGAATGTCCGTCCGATGTTTGACTGGCGTGCCGTTTGGCTGCCGAATAAGTTAGGCCATAGATGCCTGATCCTCCTGTCACACAGTTGACGATTTTTGCATGGACAGGGGATGTTGGTCGCGTGTTGTCAACATGCGCCGATTATTTGTTGATCAAACCTTGGAGGTGGCCCTTGGGAACGAGCTAACCCATCTCCTTCTGTAATGCCAAGCAGTCGTCTGTCGTATGACCGTGGTCGCTGTGGAAGTCGCACCATTTGGTCTTGTCTTTCTTGGCATCATCTTTATCGCTCTTCTTGGGCCATCGAATAGTCGACTGTACGTTCTTGAGAGCTTCTACCAAGTCTTTTGAGGTTCCTTTGAATCCATACAAAGAGATCTTTGGATATTGAGGAAACTTTGTCGTAGGATTGTTCTTTTTCTTTTTGAACTGAACGTTCGATATCTGGTGTGCGGGTTCTGCTTTGACGTTGGTCTTGGATTTGAAATCAGGTTTCTTCACTCCAAGTGATTTTTTGTCACTTGAATGCTTACGCCAGAAATCCAGGCCGTCTTCTACTCTCATGTATGCCAATGTCCTAGCTCGGGCGTCTTCAAAGTTTTCTGGCGGGTACTTCGTAAGATCGACGTATAAGCATGAGTTGTCGTCGTCGAGACCTCACTTGTAGGCGTCGATTGCGATCTTAACGTCGCAGTTTCGGACGCTAATCATTTCTGCATTGAAGCGATTAAAGTAACTACGGACGGAGTCTCCAGTCTTTTAGGTGACGTAGTACAGGTCGCTGGTATGCTTCTCCATCTTGCGACTACTAGCTAATTGTGGTGAAAACTGGTTGACTAACTCTGCGAAGTTGTTGGCGGACTTGGGTTTGAGGTTGATCAACCATTGGAGAGCAACACTTGTAAGGGTCGCACCAAAACTCTTGCACATGCATACTTCTTGGTATCGATGTGGGATCGACACGGTCCACATCAATTGCTTGTACTGGCCGATGTGCTCTGTTGGGTCAGTTATTCCTGAATACTTGAGCGTAAAGGCAGGAATACTGTATTATCTTTGGGACGTCGACAGTTGCAATCTCGTCGATGAATGGTGATGCCTTGAATCCTTAGAGGGGCTCGACATCAACAGGGACGGCGACACCAGACAGCTTTGAGAGTAAAGATAGCATCTTTTCATTTTGATCTTCCAAAAGTCTCAAGCGTTGGGCGACTGGGTCGTCCGAATTAGACAATGTACCATTCGGAGGGATGACTCCTGAATCCTGAGACGTCATGCCGACCATCGTATGGAAACCGTTTCCGTACGACGAACCGTTAGCTTCTCCATTGAGGGGAAAATTTATGGGAACTGTCATTGTCGGTTGAGGGATCGTCGGGATGTGGTAAGGCACGACTCCGTTGTACAACGGGGGCGGCCTTAAATTCTGAGGGGGAAATTGCCCTGAGAGAGGATTATTGACAAATGGCCCTGGACATGTCTGGGGTGTTGGTCTTATGAAAGGCGCACCAAAAGAAGGTCGGGGAGCGTTCTGAGGTCCGAAGGAGTTGCCTATCATTGGATTCCTCAGGAAATCAATTTCTACGGCTGCCTTTTGGTTTTGCTCGTTTAAGGCTTGGATCTGGATCCGTGCAGCATTCAATTCCATGTGTAGCTGAGCGATTGGATCTTACTGAGCTGCAATTTTCCTGGAAACAACAAACTTCACAAGATTGTTAGTACGATGTATGCTTGGCTTGAGATTTTCTCTAGATCGGGCCCCATGGTGGGCGCCAAACTGTTAATGCCAAAATTACCCAAAGGATAACTTAAGGTCGACGTAGAGCTTTAACAACTAAAGAAAAGGATCTCAAGACAAACAATGCAATCGTCGACAGAAAGTAAATGAGACAAAGGAATTTTGGTGACGCGGAAAACCCCGTCGAGGGTAAAAACCACGGCCGACATTTGAAGTTGAAGGTGCACTATGATCGCCAAACAGGGGCGATGTCCTTTAGTAACAAGTGTCGTGAGTACAATAAGAATAAAAGTAAACTTAATCGTAAACTAATGTCGTGCGTCATGCGTAATTGCGTTGGATCGTGAGAAATAAACTGTTGTCGTGCGTAGCTTTCGTGAGCGGTGTTTTCTCAAATATTCTCTGTTGTTGTTAATGCCAAAAATTGCACCAAAGGGACAACTTAAGGTCGATGTGGACTTTAACAACTAAAGAAAAGAATCGTTCGACAAAGACGTGCGACAAAGACAAAAACGTAAATGAGACAGAGAATTTGATGACGCAGGAAAAACCTCAACGAGGAAAAAACCTGCGGACGACTGTGGAAGTCGTCGCTGCACTATGGTTGCCAATCAGGGGCGATGTCCTTGGTGTTCCAGGTGTCGATCGTACAGAGAATACAATACAAATGAAGGAAAGACTTCGAAATGTAAAGTTACAAGTGTTTTGAATATAAAACAGTGTGCGTCGTGTGTAAAAAATGAAGTGTCGTGCGTCGAGAGCGATCTTCTATGGGTGATTCCTTTGCTTCGAATGAGTGTTCTTCAGAGTTCGAGTATTTGCGTCTGTTGTTCGATGCTCTTGTTATCTTTCTCTATGTTGTTTGCTGTGTTTCGTTTCGTCCCCTGAACTGAGAATTGAGCTTGGAATTTATAGTCTTCGGGCACTTTAATTGAATCATTAAGATCTTTGATGATTGTTGTAACGGTCGTCGTCTTCAATGTAGGATTTAGATGCTCATAACTGATTTCATCGGTTATAGCCGTTGTCCATTAATGACTTTGACTCCTGCATTAATCACTGAACAAACATAACAGTCGTATAACGCGTTAGTCGACCGAGGTCGCATGATTCTATGCGACGGTCGTGCGAAGTAGGCGACGTCGAGGTCGAGTGTCGTGAGGAACTCTCGACTTACCTTTTAGGAGGGACGATGGAGGTTTTTTGGGTCTTTGTCGGAACCTTACCTTAATACAAGATACAGTTCATAACATGTGTCTTACCTTTCTTGGTCGTGGTCGAGGCTGGTGAAATTTTGCCCAAACAGTTTGCCCCCAAATTTTGAAAGTAGGATGGCAAATTAAAATTTGAAATTTTGCTTGTCGGGTGTTCAGGGTCTTGTGTTTAAAATTACCTTGGTCGTCTTGGAACTGAATTGGTTCAATTCAAACTAGAGAGGGAAATCGAAGAGAGGATAAAGTCGTGACGTCATGCCGACGCACGATGGTGTTTACCAGCTGTCGATGACAGGTGTCGATGATCCGGGTGGTTATACGAAGGGACGAGGGTACGTGTCGATCATCAAGGGACTCAATCATTTGCATAAATAGAGACCTCAATGGGTCTATTCTGATTTACGATTTCGAAGAGTCTTAAGCGAAGATTTCCTCTTGATCTTCTTGCCGTTCCTTGCCTGATCATTACTAATCCTGCGAGAATCTGCGACTCAGTTAGGTTTTTCGAGGTCTTAGAGCGCTTATAAGGTACGATTTCTTCGAATTCTCCAGTCTGTTTTAGAGGTGTCGATGGACCCTGAGAGCAATATTCAAGAACAATCGGATCTTGGTGACCTTAGGAGGTTAGCTAAAATCCCTGCGTGGGTCGAATTAATTTGCACAGGTCATATTCGATCGAACGAATGTCCCGAGGGTTATATCGTGATATACGAATATCCCTTTAAGATTGGCTTTGAATGGCCCTACTCACCTCTAGCTAAGGCTTTTAAGCTAGAATTTGACTTAGCACCGGGTCAGCTAATGCCCCAGTTTTGGCGAGTTGTACAAGTGATCGAGCGTGTCACTAAGAATTGGGAATCTCCCATGAATGTACGCGACCTCCTTTTGGCTTATCAAGCCAAGAAGGATGGGAGTCATCGCTGCAGTTTATACTCTAGATTTAAAGGTGATCGGGTTCTGGTCCTTAGGACCGCTGTGAACGATCGCAGGTGGAAGACTCGGTACGCATTTGTGCGTAAGTCAACCCTTGACTCTGAGAGTGATTGGATTAGGGCCAGCTGGAATACATCGGGTGAGCTTTGTACTTTTTTTTTGTCTGTCGTCTGCGTTTTTTGGTTTTTAACTTGTTTTTTATATGTCGACAGCCATAAAGTTCGAGGACGTGAAGCCTTACGCTAATTCTCAAGCAAAGATCGACGCGTTCTTAGAGTTCAGCACTGGGGAACGGTCGTTTGTCGTACGACAATTGGTGGACGACGACGAGGATTTAGTATACTTAGGAGAAAATCAGGGGGAGAAACGTGAGGAAGAAGGGGAGTCGAAAAAAGAAAGAGAGATGACTGGTAAGCGTACCTTCTTATTTCTTTAGGTGTTAATTCGAATCTTCTTCCCTTGTGATTTTCATAATTTTTATTCTTCTGTGGTTTCCAGGGGAGTCTCAACCACGGATGTCGCGTGTCTCTGCTAAAAGAGCAGCTGAGCTCGAGCTTGCTCGTAAGGGCAGGGAGCAGAGGCAGAAGCTTATGTCCACTGGTCCAGATGTTCCGAAGAAGACGCGGACGACGATTCTGAGGGAACCGTCTTCGGGAGTTCACGACTCGTCTAGAGTCGTTACGTCTGAGAAGGCGAAGGTCGCATCGCCCAAGAAGTCGTCTTCCGATGCGATCGATGCGACACCTATTAGTTATGCGCCTCCGGCGGAAACAACGAAGTCCCCGTCAGCCACGTTGGATCCTTTGTCGGCCGGCAAGGGCAAGGATCAGCCGACGGGAGGGGCTAAGGTCACGACGGTTAATTTTACATTGCCGTCAGACATTATGGCCAGTAGTGTCCTAGACGGGACGAACTTATTTCCTCATCTGGGGAAATATCTGCTCCCTTCTTTCCGGGAGCGTTTCGTGGGGTTTCCTATCGAGGAAACGGGAGCTCATGTCGCCGGGCTGGCTTTCATGGTAAGTCTTTCTTTCAAGACTTGGTTCATTCGTTACTGTCGTTTTCGGTGTCGTATGTTTATTTACCATAGTCATTTTATGGTTTTGCAGGCGTTCCAGGCTTCCCTAACTTTGCGGGGTGAGAAAATGAAGATAAAGGATTTAATGTCTATTGCGCACGAGAGGGAGAACGTGGCGTCGGATAGGGCGAAGGTCGCCGCTGAGCGCGAAGAGGCTCTGTTAAAACGTCTGGATCACGCCCGAAAACATTTAGAGGTCGTCGGTCGTGCGAAGGATGATGTCAGTCATCGCCTAGTGTAGTCCTTATCCATGATTGCCGACCAGAGGGAGGAGATAGAGAGGATTAAAGAATCTTTGGCTACAGCTACAAAGGAAGCTGAGGATTCCAAGTCCAAGGTAGAGGGTCTGGGGAAAGAGGTGCAGGATGCTAAGGATGAAGGAAAATCCTTTTTTGCCATAGCTCGTCTGACTGCTAGGGCGACGATCATGAGGCGACATCTGTCGGGGAAGAATCCTCTTGCTTCGGCGTCGAAAGAACTCGACATTTACTTGAAGGGCGTCAGATCGGTGAGAGACCTTGATTCGGATGACGAGAAGGACATTGAGGAGGAGGTTGTGGACGGAGGTCTTCATGGTGGGACCTCAGGCAAGGATGCGCCTGATGCTCCTCCTCAAGTTTAGGAATTTGGTTATTTTTGTTTTTATTGATCGACCGTTGGTGGTCGAAATGTAATTGACAGTTTATTTGGTGAATGAAATTTGGGCTTCTTTTGAATTCGCGATTTTATGAATAAATACAACGTTAATTGTAAGATTCACTAAGTAAAGAATAACCAAGAAGTCATGCGACTTAGGCATCCATCGTAACATAACAACTTAGAATGTAAGACATAATACACGCAAATCGTGTAAATAATCATAAGAACGTGCGGCTAATGCGTATACTTAGAATATAGAATCTTTCGAAGTTGAGAAATCTAATTCAAAAGTTCGTATGATCTCGCGACCGTATGATTAGATCATACAACGAGCTTGGATTATATGTCCCTGCGAGCGGTTGTCTATGAATTGCGACTTTGCAAAATTCAAATTATATAATAAACTTGACGTGCGATTCTCCGGACATACGAGATCAGAGGTTGGTCGTTGGCTAGCCAACGACCCTCCGATGCTTAAGTTAGTAATCGTCGTTGTGAAAAATCGTATGAAAAAATAGAAAAGGGTTTAGAAGACGTACCTTTTCTGACGCATCGTGCCCAACTACGTGGGACGTCTTGATTAATGCTACCATCTTGCCCCCTTGTGGCGATTTTAAGACGATACACTAAATGTCGTCGTGAATCGCCACAATAGAAGGTCTATTTTCGCGGCTTCAGAGTGGTTTTATAGCAATCACGAGCGACTTTTGGCTCACTTTTGATCTCTTGGATTCCCCACGGCGTAGGGAACTTCAGGGTCTGATGATACATCGAGGGAACAGCTTTCATCTCATGGATCCTTGGTCGACCTAAGATGATGTTATAGGCCGACGCACAGTTGATGACACTGAACTTGGTCTGCTTATTGATTCCTCCGGCATAGACGGGCAAGATGATATCTCCAAAGGTGCTCGTCGCTTCTCCGTTGAAACCGACCAAAGTTGTCGAACGTCGGGTGATTTCCGAACGATCGATTCCCATGGCCTTGATGGTGTCAATGAAAATGACGTTCGCTGAACTGCCCCCATCGATCAAGACTCGACGGGTTAAACAATAACCAATCGTGAGTTGAATGATCAACCTGTCATGATGCTTCTGATACGAATTACCGAGGTCGTCTTGGTCGAATACGATCTTCATAGCTTCCAACTCCAGATCTCCTTTAGGCCTCGATGAACGCGGGATAGGCCGATCGTCAGGTGCTTGACTGGCGTGGTGTTTGGCTGCGGAGTACGTCAGACCACACACGTCGGAACCACCAGTGATGCAATTGACGACCTTTGCATGCTCGGGGGTTAACGGTCGATGGTCGCTAGTTGGGGTAACGACGTCATCGATGATATCTTTGAGATTTCATTTCGGGACATGATACGCTAGTTCCTTTTTAAGAGCTATGCAATCATCTGTCACATGACCATGGTCGACATGAAAGTCACACCATTTAGATTTGTCTTTCTTAGCGTCGTCCTGATCGGACTTCTTAGGCCACCAGATGGTTGCCTGGGCGGTCTTCAGAGCTTCGACCAAATCCTTAGTGGACCCTTTGAATCCATAAGAGGATATCTTAGGGTACTGAGGAAATTAGGTCGCGGTCTTAGCTTCCGCTTTCGTCTTGAATCGGACGTTCGAGATATGACGCGCAGACTCTATTTTGGAAATTGCTTTCGTCTTGAACTTTGGCTTCCTTACACCTAACGATCTCTTGTCGTCGGTATGCTTGCGACGAAAGACAGCGTCGTCCTCTACCCTCATGTACGTTAGGGTTCGAGCTCGGACGTCTTCAAAATTCTCCGAAGGATACTTGGTCAGGTCAGTGTATAAACCTGAGCTGTCATCCAGACCACGCTTATAAGCTTCAATTGCAGTCTTGACGTCACAATTGCGAATGCTGATCATCTTCGCATTGAATCGATTGAAATAACTGCGGATAGACTCACTGGTCTTCTGCACGACGTAATACAGGTCACTGGTCTGCTTCTCCATCTTGCGACTGCTGGCGAATTGCTGGGAGAATTGGTTGACCAATTCAGGGAATGACCAAATGGACTTGGGTTTGAGATTGATCAACCATTGGAGAGCAGGACCGGTGAGAGTCGCACCGAAGCTTTTGCACATACAGACCTCCTGATACATGTGTGGGATTGAGATCATCCACATGAGCTGCTTATACTGGGCGACATGCTCTGTTGGATCGTTCACTCCCGAATACTTGGGCGTGAAGGCGGGGACGTTATACTTCTTCGGGACCTCGACGGTCGCGATCTCATCGATAAAAGGCGACGCCTGAAATCCTGATCGAGATTCGACATCAACGGGCACGGCTGCCCAGGTGGCTTGGCGAGCAAAGATAGGACGCGCTGGTTCTGATCTTCTAGCATTTTCAATCGTTGGGCGACGGGGTCATTGGGGTCGAGATTTGCCCCTGCTTGCGGATTGACTCCTGAACTGGTATCATTGCCATGCGACGAGCCATTGGTGTCTCCGTTGAAAGGAACAAAATACGGCTACGACCCATTCTGAAACGGCTGCGACCCGTTCTGCATGGGTGGTGGCCTTATGTGCTGAGGAAGAACCGTGTCGAACTGGGGATTTGGGTTGAACGGCCCCGGCTGTTGGTTCTGCATGAACGGACCTGGATGTTGGTTCTGAGCGAATGGAGCCGATCCTGGACCTGGGTTATGCGCGAATGGTCGAGGGCCATTCTGACCGAACGATCCTTGGCCTGGATTCTGAACGAATGGCCTAGGACCATTCTGAGGTCCAGAGGGATTCCTTAACCGTGCGATTTCCTCAGCTGCTCTGCGACTCTGCTCTGCCATGGCGTTGATTTGATTTCGAGCGACTTCAAGCTCCTGGTACATTTGGGCAATGACCAGCTGCTGATTTCCAGGGGCTGCCATTTTCCTGAAACAGAGAACAAAGAAAACTCGAAGAAACCGTTAGTAAGACGCACGTTTGTCGAAGATTTTCTCTAGATGAGGTCCCACGGATGGCGCCAAACTGTTAATGCCAAAAATCGCACCAAAGGGACAACTTAAGGTCAATGTGGACTTTAACAACTAAAGAAAAGAATCGTTCGACAAAGACGTGCGACAAAGACAAAAACGTAAATGAGACAGAGAATTTGATGGCGCGGGAAAAACCTCAACGAGGAAAAAACCTGCGGACGACTGTGGAAGTCGTCGCTGCACTATGGTCGCCAATCAGGGGCGATGTCCTTGGTGTTCCAGGTGTCGATCGTATAGAGAATACAATACAAATGAAGGAAAGACTTCGAAATGTAAAGTTACAAGTGTTTTGAATATAAAACAGTGTGCGTCGTGTGTAAAAAATTAAGTGTCGTGTGTCGAGAGCGTGTGTCGAGAGCGATCTTCTATGGGTGATTCCTTTGCTTCGAATGAGTGTTCTTCAGAGTTTGGGTATTTGCGTCTGTTGTTCGATGCTCTTGTTATCTTTCTCTATGTTGTTTGCTGTGTTTCGTTTCGTCCCCTGAACTGAGAATTGAGCTTGGAATTTATAGTCTTCGGGCACTTTAATTGAATCATTAAGATCTTTGATGATTGTTGTAACGATCGTCGTCTTCAATGTAGGATTTAGATGCTCATAACTGATTTCGTCGGTTATAGCCGTTGTCCATTAATGACTTTGACTCCTTGGTACGTGCGAAATATGTGTTTTAATCGCAGTGAGTTGCAAACTGTCCACAGTGGGAAGTGCAAGTGTACACTGTCCACTATGATCGTCACAGCAAGTAATAGTTGGTAAAATACCAGAATCGAATCCACGGAGACTGGACAATCAAGACAATACGGTTCTCATGAGCTCCTTTTACAAGTTTCAACTAGAGAGGAAAATAATACTTTGGTTTGGGTTGGTGAAATGGCTATTTTAACGATTTTACTAAGATTAAAAAGGAGGAATGTAGGTTAGATTTTCCCTAGATTTTATACCAAATACTCGGTCCTAAAAATGATCCTTGTATTCGAGGTGGGCATTTTCGCTAGAAAAGCCCGGTTACAAAATACTCACACCGTTAGATAAAAATCCCATACTCTTAGTACTTGTTGTTTTGTCAATGGTAATCTCTAAATGGACCTTTTCAGGCCTCGATGGAATGTGTAGAGACAAATACTCTAAGTGTTTTTAATACACAAATTAGCTTGCCTACTACTCCAGTGGGCAGAGATTAGCTCACTATGCCGACCTCACTTTCGTAAGTGTCATAAGAATTCTTTCGAATCCCCTAGCATCATTCAAGCTCGTGTCACTGCGTTCTACTTATTTCTAAGTTAAGAACTAGACTTTAGATCCTTGCAAGTGATCGGCTTGTTCGCATCCTTGGGTAAATATGGAGAATGAATGACCAAAACTACAAATATTCTAATTATAAAGATTACTCAAGCATTTTTAATAAAATCCAGGTACTTCTCTTTCCTACATCCCAAAGGATGTTTAGCCTAGCATTTCCGAAGTAAAGAAAACAAAAGATGAAGATTTGCACATAATAAAACTGAAAGTGACTTGAATTAACTGCTCACAGTGGGGAACGAGAAGTCGTCCCTGCACTGTGTAATACGAACTACAATTTAAACTAAGAAAGTAAATTACTGAAAATTAAAGCTAGTTACTGCAGTAAATAAAAGACTAAAGCTAATGTGGTAGTTGAGAGAATTTGAGACTAAAAGTATTCAAGGATGATAACCAAGCATGCATTTAATGGCACCCAAGTGCTCCTTTATATACTAGGAGAAGGAGTTGGGTATTACACAAAAGAGGTGGGTCTTCCAATGGGTAAAGACTGCTGAGTTGTGGCAGAATTCAGCTCCTTGTGCAATTCTTTTATCCAATGGTCCCTTCTCCAAGTCAATCTCCAAGTACAAAGAGGTGTACTTGATGCTATCTTCAATGAGAACTACCTTGTACTTCTCCAGCCATTTCTCTGCCAAATGAACCTTCCTCCTCCAGAAAATTAGATTCCAACTAAAAGTTTCTTTTTCTTTTCTTTTTGTTCTGCTCGAAGAGTGGGGAACCGGAGTGGGCACTGTATACGTCACTGCGGATGAAAAATCGTGAAAACACCCAAAACTTCCCCAAATAATTTATTAAAGACCATGGTTCACTCCTTTTTCTCGTTTTCGTAAATCATACCAAGAATGGGGGTTTTTAGAAGTGAAATGGCTAAAATTGACAAAATAAAGTGGAAAATAAATGGAAATAATAACTCTAAAAATAGAGTTATCACAACCTCAAACTTAAATCATTACTTGTCCCCAAGTAATAAAAAGAAAGAAATAAAATGAAACACAATGCAATTGAATCTTTGAGGGACTTACATACTTCTTGACTTGAATGAGCGTTTGATCTCCTTCCTCCGATACTTCCTTCGGTCCGAAACTTGAAAATTTCACTTTTGTGTTTGACGAAACCTTTCCCTTTTTTACCTTTTGATCAATAGGGCTTTCTTGGGTTTGAAGGGTTTATGGCTTTGAATCTTTTCCCAAGGGTTTTGACAAGAATTTCCAAACATGGACCGAAGATCTCGCTTTGAGATTTTTATTTCAAGAAGTGGGTGTTTAGTATTTTGCTATGATAAGTACGTACACTTTCATGCTTTATTTGGGTATAAGGAGTATGGCTATTTTTGTGAGGGTGGGTATTCTGATGGTCCAGAATAGGCACACCATCTTTTTCTGGGAGTGAGCACTTTGATGGTCCAGAAAAGGCACACCATCAATTTTGTTAGTGCTACTCCGATTTTCTTCTGTTTTTGTATTTTTGTGTTTTTTTTTTTTGGGAGGGGGCTACGGCTTACCCACCTCAAACTTGGACTTCACAGTGTCCTCACTGTGAGCAAACTGGAGGTCACTCTGGAAGTTCCCACCTCAAACTTAAAATCTCACAGTGTCCCCACTATGACATAGAAATAACGAACAAAGGTGGTGGTTTGGGGTACAAAAAGGATCGTGTTTGGATGCGAAAAATGGCCTATATCATTTCATGGTATCAAGTTGAGATTCGTACTTACAAAAGGGACCTTTTTAAGTTGGAAGCCGAAAGTTGTACCTTAAGATGGAAACGAGATCAAACAAGCAATCAAACAACAAATACGTTAGCTCCCAAAAGTACCTACCCAGTGGTAGGATTTTCATGCATTAAAACGCCAAAAAGAAATATGTAGCAAACATTGTCAAAGCCTAGCCATAGGCACAAAATATAAAATAAACATAAATTAAAATTGTTTTTGAGAGCAAAAGAGTGGAACCAAAGTTTTAACAAACCATTCAACGGGTCGGGGTGGCCTCTGGTGAACTAGCAGGAACGTCTTCATCAAATTCGTCCTCACTGTCATAAACTGGGCAGATATCTTTCGGAAATTCTGGGAGCTGAGCAGCTAAAACGGGGTTGGTCTCTTTCACAAACTGACCCATCACTTCATCCCGTTCTCTTGTGTACATCCAAAATTTCTGCGTGGCCCGGTTCTGATATCGCTGCTCACTTTCCAGCAACTCGATCCTGTATGTGAGCTTCTTCAAAGCTGCCAAAATCTCCGCCGTCTGGTTGCTTGACGAACCTGCCTCAGTCGGACGCCTCGATGTATCCGCAGTCCGCACATCATGCTCCTCAGCGATGATCACAGTGGGCCGGACAGTCCCCACTGTGGGAATTTCTTCTTCATGTTCATGTGGAGGAGTGTTGATATGCCTTCCCATCTTGCGAATGGTCTGCACACTAATGTTGCTTGTTGAGTCGAACCACTGATCCTCCACAGCGGAGGGTACACCTGCGTCTATCATTAGTAACGTGATAAGGCAAGGGAGGGGCAACACAACCTTCTTTCGGGTCCTAGCTTGATCGATGGCAGCGTGCATGACCATCCCAACATTTATCTTCATTCCTGTGAGCAGACAGTACAAGAGGGTACATTTGTGCATGGACAAGGTGGTATCGTGTGATGTTGGAGATAAAGAGGCCCGAAGAAATTGAAACCAAACAGCGGCCTCGGTGACGAGGGAGCTAGCGTTTAGACAGCGTCTTCGACCATCCTTGTTCCATGGCTTTCCTTCGACAGCTATTTCTTTCAAAATACGGTCCTCATCCTCGGGGGTCATTTTCTTCAAAAACTTTGTAAACTCACACTCATTTGGGCCACGCCTTCCTAACACTCGGTTGATTGTTCCTGGATTATAACATACTTTCTTTCCTCTAACTACCACGATGGGGTCCTTTGATTGAGAGGCTTCGGCATAAAATTCTCGGACCAACGAGGCATTAGCGCGTCGATTGGCCTCGGCCAAAATCGACCAGTCTTGCGCGATGATCCTATCTTTTACAAAAGAGTTGGCTTCAACAAACTCGGGGTCAAAACCCCTTTCCAACCTTAGCTTCTGGGCTGCAATGCATTCGTAGTGGGCAGCCACCTCTGAAGAGGTGAACTGCCTAGGTACACCACTGGGGGCATGAGCAGTGCCCACTGTTGAGTGATGTGGGTGTAGGGTTTGAACATGGTCATCCCCACTGTCAAGTTCAACAGAAGAAGCACTTAAAGCAGGTTCAAAATTAGTACCTTTCTCTGATGGTCTTTTTGCTGATTTCCTCGGTGTTGTGGTCACCGTAGACCTGGTGACCACTCTCCTCTTCTTTAAAGCTCGTAGAACAGGACTCTCCCCACTGTGGGCAGTCTTCCCCACTCTTCTCTTCTCAATACTATCCCCAAGCTTTCTGTAATCTTCTTCATAATCAGAATGTACTTTCCTCAGCAGTTCTTGTTCCTCAGAAAAAATCTCTCCCTCCGCCTTTTTCCTTTCTTCCTCGAAGATATTTGCTTGCTCAGCCTTCAATCTTGCTTCTTCCCTTAGATTTTCTTCTTCTTCTTTTCTGCGCCTTTCTTCTTCTCGTCGTCTTCTCTCGACCTCTTCCTTTCTCTTTCGAATGACCGACAATTGTTTCTCAAACTTCTCTGCCAATCGCCGCTCCTCTTCTTCGGCCAGCAGTGCCTCGGTTTCGAAGTGGATGATACTAGTGTCGGAGACTTGAGAGGATGCCTTGGCTTTTGGGCTTTCTTGCTGTGAAGAACCCACATCAGGTGCGCCGGATGTTATGGGGTTATCGCCGGAGATGATGGGGTTGTCACCGAAAATAGGTGGTGGTTCATTTAGATCGCCGGTGACATTTTCCGGCGGGTTCTCTTCTGTGAGACGACGGCGCACGGCTGCTCGTGTGGGTGCATCGTGCCGGATGTTCAATCTTTTGCTTCGCGCCATTTTTTTTTAGGAAGGGTTTTAGGTTTGTGGGTTTTCTTTGAGAGAGAAATGGAGAAGATGAAGAAAATTGGTGTTTTTAGGGAAGTTAAATTAATCTGATTGAGGGTGATGGTTTTTGATTTGAGAGGGAAAGGTTAATAGGAGAGAGAGAGGGGGAGATAATGATGGTTTATCTTGGGAAGGAGGGTTCTTGACAAGTGGCAGGGAAAAGTTGAAATTTGTACTAAAAAGCATGAGGCGCGTCAGCCTTGGGCCCCTCCCAAACCGTCTTTTCCT
The DNA here is from genome assembly GCA_033807775.1 of Saussurea involucrata. Lineage (NCBI taxonomy): Eukaryota > Viridiplantae > Streptophyta > Magnoliopsida > Asterales > Asteraceae > Saussurea > Saussurea involucrata. Next base: position 70,592,119 of record CM066317.1, read on the forward strand.
ATGTCAGACCGAGAGTGAGGAACGCAGTGACCAATCCTTGCCCACTGCGAACCTTTTTGTTCCAAAAAGTGCTAAGATGCTCCTACACACATCGAAATAAACTATCGTGCAGAATTAAAAATACCAAAATTCATAAAAAGACAATAATACTGAAATAAACTATTTACAAACAGCGCTGACTTTCTCTAACCATAGTGAGGTGGAGAGTGGGGAGGGATGTGGGCACTTTCATGCAGAAAATGCTTTACCCTTTGCCCATTGACTTTAAAGGTTTGACCCGATTGTGGGGATTTCAACTCCACTGTTCCGAAAGCACTCACCTTGACAATGGTGTATGGTCCCGTCCATCTTGATTTAAGTTTACCTGGAAAGAGTTTGAGACGGGAATTGAATAATAGCACCTGTTGTCCTTCCATGAACTCCCTATGGTTGATTCGACGATCGTGCCACATCTTGGTCTTTCCTTGTACAACTTTGCATTCTCATAGGAGTGATATCGCAACTCCTCTAGCTCATGTATTTGCAAACTCCTTTTGATTCCCGCGGCATCCTCACTCATGTTAAGCTCTTTAAGGGCCCAGAACGCCTTGTGCTCTAATTCAATCGGTAAATGGCAAGCTTTGCCAAAAACTAATTTGAATGGAGACATTCCTAAAGGAGTTTTATAGGCTGTTCGATAGGCCCAAAGAGCATCATCGAGCTTGATTGACCAATCTTTACGGTGTGGCTTAACAACTTTTTCCAAAATTCCCTTGATTTCACGATTTGAAAGCTCGGCCAAACCATTGGTTTGTGGATGGTATGCGGTGGCCACTCTATGATGAATATCATATTTAGCAAGAACCGAGGCCATGACTTTGTTTACAAAATGGGTGCCTTCGTCACTAATTAATGCTCGTGGTGTTCCGAAGCGAGTGAATATATTTTTGTGTAAGAACTTCACCACAGTGTTAGCATCATTGGAGTGACAAGCAATGGCTTCTACCCATTTTGAAACATAATCTACCGCAACCAAGATGTAAAAGTTATTGTTGGAATTTGGAAAAGGTCCCATAAAATCTATCCCCCACACATCAAAAAGTTCGACCTCTAGAATGTTGTTAAGAGGCATTTCATTTCTTTGCGATATATTCCCCGTACGTTGACATTGCTCACAATTTTTCACAAATTCAAATGAGTCTTTAAAAACAGTGGGCCAAAAGAATCCACTTTGCAAAATTTTTGCGGCGGTACGGTTTCCACCGAAGTGGCCACCGTAGTGGGATGTGTGACAACCATGGAGTATTTGATGTTGTTCACTCCCATGGACACAACGCCTCAATATTTGGTCCGCCCCTATCTTGTACAAGAAGGGATCGTCCCAAACGTATTGTCGTGTGTCGTGTAAAAACTTCTTAAATGGTTGTCCACTCATCCCGTGGGGCTTAAGTCCACTTGCTAAAAAGTTTGCAATATCAGCATACCAAGGAATTTCATTATGATGCTGACCAGATAATAATTGTTCATCGGGAAAAGTTTCTTTTACCGGAGTGAGGTCAGGAGTGGGATCAACAGTGCCCACTGTCTTCTCGAGCCTGGACAGATGATCGGCAACCTGATTGCTCGTTCCTTTCCTGTCGACGATCTGGAGGTCAAATTCTTGTAACAATAAAACCCATCTAATCAACCGTGGCTTGGAATCAGCCTTGTTGATCAAATATTTGATCGCTGCATGATCTGTGTGCACTATGACCTTCGTCCCTATCAAGTATGACCTGAAACGATCAAAAGCAAACACCACCGCAAGTAATTCTTTTTCAGTAACAGTGTAATTAATCTGAGCTTCAATCAATGTTTTACTTGCATAATAAATGGGGTGAAAAACTTTGTTCTTTTTCTGTCCGAGAACAGCCCCCACAGCCCAATCGCTGGCATCACACATCACTTCGAATGGGAGTGACCAGTCAGGAGTGGTCACTATAGGTGCTGTGACTAAAGCTTCCTTGATTTTTTCAAAAGCTTCTCGGCAATCTTGGTAAAAATGAAGTCTTTTTCATGTTGTAACAGGTTACATAGGGGTTTTGTAATTTTTGAAAAATCTTTGATGAACCTCCTATAAAAACCTGTGTGACCCAAAAAACTGCGAATACCTTTCACCGTTGTGGGTTCGGGAAGTTGTGCCACTACCTCAAGCTTGGCTTTATCAACTTCTAACCCTCTTTTTGAGACAAGGTGACCTAGGACAATACCTTCTTCTACCATAAAATGGCATTTTTCCCAATTTAAGACTAGGTCGTGGTTCTCACATCTCACTAGGCTCTTCTCTAGATTTCCCAAACAATTTTCGAATGATGTCCCTATTACAGAAAAGTCATCCATAAAAACTTCTATGGTGTCCTCAATCATGTCGGAAAAAATGGCCATCATACAACGTTGGAAAGTGGCTGGGGCATTACATAGACCGAACGGCATCCTCCGGAATGCAAAGGTACCGTAGGGACAAGTAAAGGTGGTCTTTTCTTGGTCCTCGGGTGCGATGTGGATTTGGTTGTATCCGGAGTATCCATCTAGAAAACAATAAAATTCCTTTCCCGCTAACCTATCAAGCATTTGGTCAATGAAAGGTAAGGGGAAATGGTCTTTCTTAGTGGCCAAATTGAGTTGTCTATAGTCCATGCATATTCTCCATCCCGTGATAGTCCTAGTTGGAATGAGCTCATTTTTTTCGTTTTTTACTACGGTCGTCCCTCCCTTTTTAGGGACACATTGAACGGGGCTCACCCAACTACTACTAGCAATGGGATAGATAATACCGGCATCTAACCATTTCAAGACCTCTTTCTTAACTACCTCTTTCATGATGGGGTTCAACCTTCTTTGGGGTTGGACTTTCCCCGGGTGGTCACTCTCCAAGTTAATCTTATGTTGACATAAAGAGGGGCTAATTCCTCGAATGTCTGCTATGGTCCAACCAATTGCTTCCTTATGCTTCATCAACAAATCAATCAGAAGTTGTTCTTGTTTCTCACTAAGTTTGGAAGAGATAATGACGGGAAGTTTATTATCCTTAGCGAGATAAGCATACTTTAAATGGGAAGGCAATGGTTTAAGCTCTAACTCGGGAGGTTGTTCTATTGAAGGGGGTTGAACATCTCTATCTTTGAAGTCCAGAGGTTCAAAAGCTGCAACTATTTCGTTACACTCATCCTCAAAAGTGTCATCACTCTCTGATTCAGAGTGCTCACTGTCATTCCCCACTGTGGGAACTGTACTCCCCACTGTGGGCAGTGTGTCAAGACTGTGGATTCCATAGATCGAACTCAAGGCAAAACAATCTTCGGTGTCTATATATTTAAGAGACTTGAAAACATTAAAAGTTACCTCTTGGTCATTAACTCTCATCGTGAGTTCTCCTTTGTGCACATCAATCAAAGTACGTCCGGTTGCAAGAAACGGACGTCCTAAAATGATTGGGATTTCTTTATCGGCCTCATAATCTAGAACTAGAAAATCGGCGGGGAAGATAAATTTATCCACCTGGACCAAAACGTCTTCTATTTTTCCTTTGGGATAGGCAATGGACCGGTCGGCTAGTTGTAATGTCACGGTTGTGGGTCTAGCCTCTCCAATACCTAACTTTTTAAAAATGGACAGTGGCATCAAGTTGACACTAGCTCCTAGATCACAGAGTGCTTGACCTACTTCTTGTCCTCCTATTGTGCATGGAATGGTGAAACTACCCGGGTCTTTCAACTTAGGTGGAATCTTGCTAGTAAGGAGGGCACTACATTCTTCGGTCAAAGCCACAGTCTCAAATTCACCCAACTTTCTCTTTTTGTTCAAAATATCCTTTAAAAATTTAACATAGCTTGGCATTTGCTCGAGAGCTTCTACCAAGGGTATGTTAATATGAAGTTGTTTAAAAATGTCTAAGAATTTTTTAAATTGAACATCGACATTCTTAGGCTTCATTCTTTGAGGAAAAGGGATATTTCGTGGGTCAATTTGAGTTTGCTGTGGTATTGGCTTTGGAACAGTAGTCTTTGGAGTAGGTCCAAAAGTGGGAAGGTCAGGGATGTCGGTCCTCACTGTGGGGACCACAGTGACCTGAGGAGTGCCCACTGTGGTGCTCACAGTGGGTTTTTGAGGCGAATCATCAGATTCAAAAACGATATCTTTCAGATCCTTTCCACTCCTCAGTGTTATGGACTTGACATGTTCTGGTCCTTTTCCTATCACCCTAGCTTGCTCGGTATCACTAGGTAACGTTCCTGGTGGTCTATTCTTAACTTCAACGGCTAGTTGTCCTACTTGAGTCTCTATATTTCTAATGGCTGCTTGAGTTTGATTCATAAAACCTTTGAGAATTGATTCAAGTGACTGTTGGGTCTCAGCGGGTTGAGTAGATCGTGGTTGGTATGGTTGTGGGGACTGCCCACTGTGATGTGGGGACTGCCCACTGTGATGTGGCTGAAATCCAGGGGGATTGTATGGTCTTTGCTGGATATGACTCGGCCCTTGGGGTTGGAGTCCTTGATTACCAGACCAAGAGAAATTCGGATGATTTCTCCAACCTGGATTATAAGTCTGCGAATAAGGGTTGTTCCTCGGATTGGTTCCTATAATATTAACAGATTCGGGATTTGCTGGGCAAAAATCAAAAACATGCTCCTCTCCACAGAGGGAGCAGTTTTCAGGGAGATGCGTTGCTGAATTGACTTGGCCTCTATTTTGATTTAAAACGATTTTGGTCAAGGCCACCAATTGCGCATTCATGGTTTTAAGTGCCTCGGAATCGATGGTGTTGGTCTTTGATATGGGTGTTCTCGGATTAGACCATTCGGTATTGTTGTTGGACACTTTTTCTAAGATTTGATATCCTTCGTTGTAAGTCATACTCGTAAATGTTCCACCGGCTGTTGCATCTAAGATGATTTTGGCTGCATTGGAAAGACCATTGTAAAAGGTCTCCAATTGGATGCAATGTGGGATGCCATGATGTGGGCACTTTCGAAGTAAATCTTTAAATCGTTCCCATGCATCCGAAACAGCCTCATCTTCCTCTTGCCTAAACAAAATTATATCATTTCGAAACCTAACATTCCTTGTTGGAGGAAAGTATTTTTGCAAAAATCTATCGGCAAGCTCTTGCCAAGTGGTTATCGAGTGAGGTGCATGTGCGTTCAGCCAAGACTTCGCCTTGTCCCTTAATGAAAAAGGGAAAAGCCTTAGTCTTAATGCCTCATCACTAACACCTTGCAACTGAAAGGAATCGGTCATTTCTAAAAAAGATTTTAAGTGCGAGTGCGGATCCTCTGATGGCGATCCTCCAAATTGACCCATGGCTTGGATCATTTGAAACATCACCGGTTTGAGTTCAAAATGCGTTGCAACAATATTGGGTCTCAAAATTCCGGAGCTTAAATCACCAACTCCGGAAGTAGCATAGTCCCGTATTTTTCGATCTTTGCTATCGGCAATCGTGATTGTGGTCTCCACTATAGGTGGCGGTATTGCAGCCATGTTCATAGTGGGGATCACAGGGGGTTGTCGATTTGTTTTCTTGCTTCTTCGTGTTTTTCGCGACGTTTTTTCTATTTCGAGATCTATTGGAACCAAATGTTCGAGTTGTCGCCGTGGCATACAATACGAACAGCTTAGAAAAACTAGTTACTCGGGCTCGAACAAAAACTAATGTCTTGAGATTTAAAATCACGCCAGTCCCCGGCAACGGTGCCAAAAACTTGGTACGTGCGAAATATGTGTTTTAATCGCAGTGAGTTGCAAACTGTCCACAGTGGGAAGTGCAAGTGTACACTGTCCACTATGATCGTCACAACAAGTAATAGTTGGTAAAATACCAGAATCGAATCCACAGAGACTGGACAATCAAGACAATACGGTTCTCATGAGCTCCTTTTACAAGTTTCAACTAGAGAGGAAAATAATACTTTGGTTTGGGTTGGTGAAATGGCTATTTTAACGATTTTACTAAGATTAAAAAGGAGGAATGTAGGTTAGATTTTCCCTAGATTTTATACCAAATACGCGGTCCTAAAAATGATCCTTGTATTCGAGGTGGGCATTTTCGCTAGAAAAGCCCGGTTACAAAATACTCACACCGTTAGTTAAAAATCCCATACTCTTAGTACTTGTTGTTTTGTCAATGGTAATCTCTAAATGGACCTTTTCAGGCCTCGATGGAATGTGTAGAGACAAATACTCTAAGTGTTTTTAATACACAAATTAGCTTGCCTACTACTCCAGTGGGCAGAGATTAGCTCACTATGCCGACCTCACTTTCGTAAGTGTCATAAGAATTCTTTCGAATCCCCTAGCATCATTCAAGCTCGTGTCACTGCGTTCTACTTATTTCTAAGTTAAGAACTAGACTTTAGATCCTTGCAAGTGATCGGCTTGTTCGCATCCTTGGGTAAATATCGAGAATGAATGACCAAAACAACAAATATTCTAATTATAAAGATTACTCAAGCATTTTTAATAAAATCCAGGTACTTCTCTTTCCTACATCCCAAAGGATGTTTAGCCTAGCATTTCCGAAGTAAAGAAAACAAAAGATGAAGATTTGCACATAATAAAACTGAAAGTGACTTGAATTAACTGCTCACAGTGGGGAACGAGAAGTCGTCCCTGCACTGTGTAATACGAACTACAATTTAAACTAAGAAAGTAAATTACTGAAAATTAAAGCTAGTTACTGCAGTAAATATAAGACTAAAGCTAATGTGGTAGTTGAGAGAATTTGAGACTAAAAGTATTCAAGGATGATAACCAAGCATGCATTTAATGGCACCCAAGTGCTCCTTTATATACTAGGAGAAGGAGTTGGGTATTACACAAAAGAGGTGGGTCTTTCAATGGGTAAAGACTGCTGAGTTGTGGCAGAATTCAGCTCCTTGTGCAATTCTTTTATCCAATGGTCTCTTCTCCAAGTCAATCTCCAAGTACAAAGAGGTGTACTTGATGCTATCTTCAATGAGAACTACCTTGTACTTCTCCAGCCATTTCTCTGCCAAATGAACCTTCCTCCTCCAGAAAATTAGATTCCAACTAAAAGTTTCTTTTTCTTTTCTTTTTGTTCTGCTCGAAGAGTGGGGAACCGGAGTGGGCACTGTATACGTCACTGCGGATGAAAAATCGTGAAAACACCCAAAACTTCCCCAAATAATTTATTAAAGACCATGGTTCACTCCTTTTTCTCGTTTTCGTAAATCATACCAAGAATGGGGGTTTTTAGAAGTGAAATGGCTAAAATTGACAAAATAAAGTGGAAAATAAATGGAAATAATAACTCTAAAAATAGAGTTATCACTCCTGCATTAATCACTGAACAAACATAACAGTCGTATAACGCGTTAGTCGGACGAGGTCGCATGATTCTATGCGACGGTCGTGCGAAGTAGGCGACGTCGAGGTCGAGTGTCATGAGGAAATCTCGACTTACCTTTTAGGAGGGACGACGGAGGTTTTTTGGGTCTTTGTCGGGACCTTACCTTAATACAAGATACAGTTCATAACATGTGTCTTACCTTTCTTGGTCGTGGTCGAGGCTGGTGAAATTTTGCCCAAACAGTTGTATGCTCTGTATTGTGTAAAAAGTGTTGAATGCGAAGAAGTTGTTCTTCCAGATGTGGCACAGGCCTTTATATAGCTTTTGGTTGCAATTAATGTGTCTTGATGATTGTCGTAACCGCTGCCTGGTCTTTAATTGTCATTTATGGCTCGTCCGTTATGACCATTGGGCAATGATTGCTCTTGGACCTGCATTAATGAAACAAAGAAAATGGTTGTTGACTATTAACGGATAGTATGGTCGTACGACCGTCTTTAAGTCACGGTTGTCGATCATAGGAGTCTTACGACCATCGTGAGACTGTACGACGGAGGGAGTGGTCGTAAGTAACCTGCAGGACCTTATCTTAATACAAGAATTGTCTTACATAAATGTCATGTTTATTTTTCTTCGTCAGTCGTGAGGTGTGGATTTTTACCCAAACACCAACCAATCAGGGTACTTTACTGTTGATCCCACTTTTGACTCAACAATGATATATCAACCACAAACAGTTAAAAACAGAGTATAAATCAGTGTAAGTGCGGAAGCGTTTTGTAAATGGTTTGAGTTGATTTATGGTAGATTACACACAAAAATAGAAGAATGAAGCTGTAAATAACAAGATTATAGCTCAATGATTCATCTCTATTTGATTCTCCAAGATTACACCAAGAACACCGTGAGGTATGTGTTTATAGATATATGCTCTAAACTGGTGTTTGTGTGTTGTGCGAATGTTACAGAAAAGGTCTGGTAGAACCTTCTATTCATACTAGACGACATGGGACAAACATTAGACAAATAGTACACGGGTACAAGAGACAAGGTCGTGGGACTGATCCTAATACACGTTACTGTAGTGCGCCGCAATCTGCAAAAGCTGCAACCTCTCTAATGTTGACACGTGGAAAGCAGAGGATCACGCCTTGCATTATTGATCTTCAGAATCTTCGTACAGTAGAGGCACGTGAGTGGCACGCTTGTCCTTGTCTTTCTCTTCAAGCTTTTTGTCTTCTGAGTCTTCATACCACAGAGGCTCTGTCTAGAGTGACAGAAGCTCTGTGACCTTGTCCTCTGATGATCTTCTGATGAATGACCAACGAAGGTTCTGATGCTCTTGGTGTCCGGCAGAGGCTTCTGCCAGTGTCTTCCCTTAGCCTATTTTTCAATACTTTTTACAACAGAAGTTGGAGCTAACAATCTTCCCCTATGTATTGAAAAACAAAAAATTAAAAGTTGCATGATTTCTTAGGCTAAAGAGAACAAGAGGTGAAACATTTGACCTCTGAAAAAAAACTATTCATTGAGTCTATGCCAGAGGCATTTACATTGATTTAAAAGTAAGTTACATAATCTTGAAAAATAAACAGAAGCATTAGATAGTTGCAGAGGCTAGATCCTGGCGTTTGGGAAATTATTAGATCTGAGTTTTGTCAATAAACTATGTGTTGAATTCTGACTAGAAGGCTCAGAAGTTCTGAAGTGAAGAGTCAGAGTTCTGACTAAGAAGACTCAGAAGTATTGCTCGGAAAGTTGGCCAAGTATAGAAGTCTGAGAAGAAGAGTCAGAAGTTCTGAGAAGCCTAATCAGAATAATGTTCAGAAGTTCTGAACAACATGTTCAGAACTTATAACTAGATGCTTTACTTTGTATTTAGTTAACTAATTAGGACACGTGTATTGTTCCTATTAGTCTTTCATATTTGTACTGTAGCTTTAGTATTTCCGTTACAGTATATACAGTGGTTAGCACTGTTACGCTAACTGACATTCCCGCATATATTTGTATTCATCTTTTGTAATCTTTGAGATACTCTCTCTCTAAGATCTGTAAATCTGTTCTTCATTGAATACAAGTTGGTTCGATCATATTACTTCTCAATTACTGTTCTATACATTGATATATTGATTGTAAGAGTGGATCCTAAACTTTCAATTGGTATCAGAGCCAATCAACAAACAAATTCATTCAAGATCGTGTTCTCGAGGGTTTCGTGATCGCATTCTTGAAGTTTTCTTGATCAATTCGTCAATTGATTCCGCTGCTATTTGAATTTCTTGAATTCTTAGCAATTCTTGAAATTCTCTCTGTGTTTGTTCAAGAAATTGAATTTGTCTCTCTGTTGAAATATCCAACATTCATGTCTTCAAAAGAGTATCTAGCCATGGGATCTGAAACAAAGCCACCTGTTCTCATACCTGAAGAGTACCAGCAATGGAAAATCCGAATGATCCAATTCTTGGATAACATAGATGAAAATCTGATGGTTTCTATCCGAGAAGGTCCTATCGAAGTCTATGTCGATGTGGCTGCAACTCCTGAAACAGGACAACTCCAGAAATTCCTGCAACAAGGGTGAAGAAGAATTTCTCCCAATACACAGCTGAACAGAAAAATAGGCATGTTATAGACAAAAGAGCTATCACATTGATGACATTGGCCGTCCCAAATGAAGTTCTAAACAGAATTGACAGTGGATCATCTGCCAAGGAAATGTGGGATGAACTGGAAAGACAAATGTTAGGAACTGGCATATCAATACAAGAAAAGTTAAATCAAAGCATAAATGCTTATGAAATGTTCAAGGCTAAAGAATCAGAAAGTTTGACCCAGACGTATAGTAAATTTTGCACTATACTGAATGATTTGAGAAGAAATGGGCTAAAAAAGACAAAGTCAGAAATAAACTACAAATTTCTGAACAGTCTAAATTCAGAATGGTCATCGTTTGCTATCAGTCTACAAATGAATAAAGATATGTGTGAAGAAGATCTCAATGATCTATTTTTTGTACTTAATCAGCATGAAGACTCTGTTAAGATTGTTGTTGAAGAAAAGAAAAATGTTGCAGAACAGTTAGCTTTTCTGTCAAAGTCCAAAATTGTTAAAGCACCCAAGAAGACTGCGTATCTATCTAAGATACCAAAGCTGGAGGAATCTGATAAGGAAGAGGGATCAGAAGAAGATGAAGATATCAAAATAATTGCTGAGAAGTTAGCTTTGTTGACTAACACTTTTAACAAGAGGTATGGAAAGGGTAAATTTCAGGGAAATTACAAGAGAGAGCAGGGAAATTCAGATTTCAAGAGAAGAGAAGAAAGAGGAGAGAGTAAATATGAAAAGAAGGAAGAGAGAAGAGAAGAAAATAGTGAAGAGAAGGAAGAAAGAAAAGAAAAGAATATGTGCTTCAAATGTGGAAAGTCTAGTCACTATGCAAAGGATTGCAAAGTAAAAATTGTGAAGGATTATGAGTACTACACCAAAAAGGCTCAGCTAGCCAAGAAAAGAGATGATGAAGTGGCAATGTTAGCTGAACAGGAAAATTGGTTGTATTACACTTCAGATGAAGATGACTGCATTCACTTTTCACAGATGCAGAGTTATATGGCAAAGATGAGGAATGAGGATGATTCTGACTTTGAAGATGCTGATTCTGAGTCATCCACTGAGGTACATTCTGCACTTGAAATTGATTTAATGACACAGATTGGTGACATGAAAACTGAGTTTGTTAAACTGAGAAAACAGATAAAAGGAGAAAGAAGTCTGGTTAACAAATTCAGAATTGAAAAAGAAGTAATAAGAGAACAGTATGAGGAATCTGAGGTTGAGAAACAGAAAGTTAAAACTGAAAATTCTGAATTGTTGAAAAATCTTTCTGAATTAAAAAATGAGCTTTCAAAGGTTAAAGATGAAAAGGGTGATTTACAAATAAAGTTTGATATGCTATTTGAGGAAAGAAAGAATTTGTACACCAAAATCAAAGAATTAGAAGATCTTAACTTGAAAAGAGGTCAGACTCAGCAAACATTAAATTTTTTAACAAGCAATGTTAAAAATACAAGATTTTATAATCCAAAGAAGGGATTGGGATTAGAAGAAAATGTTGTTTTGAAAAGAGCTCCAGTCAACTTGTATGATTTTGAAAAGCTTCAAGTTCCTAAACCAAAAATTCCAGAAATTGTTGAAATTTTCATCAGACCTGCAAGTTCTATAACAAGTTCTGATAGTTTGTAGAAATCAAATTCTAAAAAGACAAAGGAAACAGTTTCTGAATCAAAAACAGAAAAATTAGATGTTTCAGAAGATAAGGTTAAGAAAGAAATTTCTAAACCAACAGAAGAGAAACCCAGATATAATGACACTAAATTCAAATATGACTCTCTAAATGTCAGTTAAAAAAATAAACAACAAAGTTTTTCTCATTCTGACATAGAAAGTATATTTGACACTAGTAAGGTTTCTGAAACAGTTAGTCAGAAATCTGAATCTTCTAATCAGAATTCTGATTGTTCAAGTCAGATCTCTGATTCTGAAGGTCAGAAATTTGAGTCTGATAATCAGAACTCTGATTCAAAGAGTCAAAATTCTGAGTCAACTAAATATTATGAAACAAAGTCAGAAGACTTTTTAGAACTTGAAAAGAGATTTAATCTTGTAAGTCAAGAACTTGAGGACTTAAGGAAATCTTTTGATGAACTTGAAAATGATTACTGTGAAGTGGATTTTAAACTTGAAGAAGTTGTAAAAGAAAAGAGTGTCTTTATTCAGAAAATAACAGAGCTTGAGAAACTGAAAGCTGAATATGATCTTTTCAAGATTAATGCTCTAAAAGTTAATGATAAATTCTTTAATGAATCAAGTACATATGAAAAAGGTGAATCATCTACTTCATCCTCTAACACAAACAAGTTGAATTTTTCAGAAAAAGAGGAAAGCAAAAGGAAAGATGATCTGAAAAGAGTTTCTGAGAAGATTGGATTGAATTCTGCTTCTGTACCAAAACCACATAGTTTTTGTAATAAATGCTCATGTACTTTGAAAAATAGCAATAACAGTGAAAAGACTTATGGTACAGATCTGTTGTTACTTGCAAAGAAAAATCTCATTTGTGTTCAATGTAGTAGTGATTCTTTTCAATATTCTCAGAAATGTCCAATCACAATAACATCTGTTTCTTTTATAAGAAAAGATATTCAGAATACAAAAAAAAAAGAATGTTTTTGTTCCTCAAACTCAGAGAAAAGAAAAGATAAAAGAAGAAAACCCTCAAACTAAAATCAAAGGAAAGAATGAGAAAGAGCTTAATATGAAAGAAAAGAAAGTTGAAAACACTGCAACATCCAAATTTAAAACTTTCAAGAAGAAATTGAACAAGTTTGTGAACAGAAAATGTTCTGACTTCATAAAAGTTCAAGGTAAATGGTGTTTAAAGAAAGATTTTGAATGGAAAGTAAAAGGCACTTTTGTTAAATCAAATGACAAAGCTAACAAAGAAGGACCCATTCCAAAATGGGTACCTAAACTAACTGATTGTTTTTGCAGGGTTGTCATGTGTGGTTTTTAGATTCAGGAGCTTCAAGACACATGACAGGTCAGAAGTCTTTTCTATCAAATTTCACAGAAAAGGCTGGAGGAGCAGTTAACTTTGGAAATAACAGTAAAGGTCAAGTTAAAGGTTATGGGGATTTAACAAAAGGAGATCTTACAATTCAAAAAGTTTTCTATGTTGAAGGATTACAACATAATCTTTTCAGCATAAGTCAATTTTTAGACAGTCTTTGTCAAATCAAGTTCAAAATAACAGGTTGCATGATTTTAACTGAGAATGATCTTAAAGTCTTCTGGGCCAAAAGACATATGGACTTATTTGTGGTTAACTTTTCAAATTACAAACATTAAATCCTGTTTGTCTTTTATCAAATTCAACTACAAATGAATGCTGGCTGTGGCACAGAAGATGTTCCCATTTAAACTTCAAAGATCTGAATAATCTTGTTGCAAAACATCTGGTTAAAGGTTTACCAAAGATTAAATTTGAAAAAGAATCATTATGCTCAGCTTGTGAAATGGGCAAGATGAAGAGGAGTTCTCACAAATTAAAAATGGACTCATCTTGCAAAGCACCATTGGAAATGATTCATACTGATCTTTGTGGTCCTATTTCAGTTCAGTCTATGGGAGGAAAGAAGTATATGCTTGTAATTGTTGATGAATATTCCAGATACACATGGGTTGAATTCTTAAGAGCTAAGTCAGAAGCTGCTACTACCTTGATAAACTTTATCAAAAGAATTCAAGTGTTCTTACAACTTCCAGTTCAGAAAATTAGAAGTGATAATGGAACAGAGTTCAGAAATGGGACTCTTTAGAATTTTTTAGAAAATTCTGGGATTTCTCACAATTTCTCTGCAGTCAAAACTCCTCAACAAAATGGTGTTGTTGAAAGGAAAAACATGACTCTAGTTGAAGCTGCAAGAACTATGCTGGCTTATTCAAATCTTCCAACTTTCTTATGGGCTAAAGCAATTGCAACTGCTTGCTTTACACAGAACAGAACTTTAATCAATAAAAGATTAAATAAGACTGCTTATGAACTGATAAATAAAAGAAAACCATTAATCAAATTCTTTCATGTCTTTGGTTTCAGATGCTATGTTCTTAAAGACAGAGAAAATCTTGGTAAATTTGATAAAAAGGCAGATGAAGGATACTTTGTGGGTTATTCATTAACTTCCAAAGCATTCAGAATCTACAACAGAAGAACCAAGAGGATGTGGAAAGCATCAATGTAACATTTGATGAAGCCAGAATGAAGACTTCTGAACAAGACAGTTCAGAACTCATGCAGAACAAGACAAAAATGACTTCTGATACAAATTCTAATTTTATTTGTTCAGAACACAATTTATTGTTTAAGGATGCTTTTCTAGAACTAATTTCTGATTCATATGCAGAGTTTGATAAAGGTCCATCTGAGGATTGCCCAAATTTGATAAATACAAGTGATGAAAATTCTGAACCTTGTACTCAGAATTCTGAACCTTATATTCAGAACTCTGAACAAGTCAATCATAATTCTGACTTCATTGCTCAGAATCCAAACTTGGATGGGACACCTACACATATATCAGAACAAGGGGATAGTTCAGAATTGCAAGCCATCATTGATGAGAATGATACAAATAACAATTTTTCAGAGATTGATGTGCTTCCTAGTTCACACAAGTGGACTAAAGATCATCCTATTCATCAAGTGATAGGTGATCCATCAGCAGGAGTAAAAACCAGATCAGCTACAGCAAATGAAGCAATGTTTGCTGGTTTCTTAAGTGTGATTGAACCTAAGAAAGCCAATGAAGCCTTATAGGATCCAGATTGGATTTCAGCAATGCAAGAGGAATTGCTCCAATTTGAAAGAAACAAAGTCTGGAGAATAGTTCCAAGGCCTGAAGGTAAATCTATCATTGGAACTAAATGGGTGTTCAGAAACAAAAAGGATGAGTCAGGTGTTGTTGTCAGAAACAAGGCAAGATTGGTTGCTAAGGGATACTGTCAACAAGAAGGAATTGATTATGATGAGACATTTGCAACAGTGGCAAGAATAGAGGCAATCAGAATATTTTTGGCATATGCTGCACACAAAAATTTCAAAGTATATCAAATGGATGTCAAATCAGCCTTTCTGAATGGTATACTTAATGAAGAGGTGTATGTTCATCAACCTGAAGGTTTTGTTGATCCAGAATTTCCTGACCATGTTTATATTTTAGATAAAGCTTTATATGGTCTAAAACAAGTACCAAGAGCCTGGTATGACACTCTTACTCAACACTTGTTAGTTTCAGGGTTCAAGAAAGGTAAGATTGACACAACTTTGTTTTTAAAGAAACAGGGTGAGCATTTAATTCTTATTCAGATTTATGTTGATGACATAATATTTGGCTCTACTAGTGCAGAATTATGTGATGATTTTTCTAAAGTCATGAAATCTGAATTTGAAATGAGCATGATGGGTGAACTGAATTTTTTCCTTGGTCTTCAAGTCAAACAATTACCAAATGGTATTTTTATAAATCAAGGAAAATATGTCAGAGACATTCTGAAAAAGTTCAAGATGTCTGATTGTGCTTCTATGAGAACACCTATGGCAACTAACATAAAGTTAGATGCTGATCTCAAAGGAGTTTCAGTAGATAACAAACTCTATAGAGGCATGATTGGATCTTTACTTTATCTAACTGCAAGTAGGCCAGATATCATGTTTTCTACTTGTTTCTCTGCTAGATTTCAGTCTAACCCAAAAGAATCACATATGTTGGCTGTCAAAAGGATTCTAAGATATCTCAAAGGGTCACCTGATCTAGGTTTATGGTATCCAAAAGAAACTGACTTTAAATTGACTGCTTTCACTGATGTTGATCATGCAGGAAGTAGGTTGGACAGAAAAAGTACTTCTGGTGCTTGTCACTTTTTGGGGGATAAGATAGTGAGTTGGGCATCAAAGAAGCAGAATTGTGTGTCCACATCAACTGCTGAGGCAGAGTATGTTGCTACTGCTTCATGCTCTCAAACTTTGTGGATGAGAACACAACTCATGGATTATGGGTATCAGCTCAACAAAATTCCAATCTACTGTGACTCAGAAAGTGCAATTGCCATTACTCAAAATCCTGTTCAACATTCAAAGACTAAACACATAGATGTGAGGTATCATTTTATAAAGGACTATGTGGAAAAGGGAACTATAGAGATGCACTTTGTGCATACAAAGTATCAATTGGCTGACTTGTTCACAAAGCCTCTTGATCACAAAAGGTTCTCTTTTCTCATATGTAAAATAGGAATGCTTAATCTGACTAATTGATTATATTTTTTTGATAAAATTTTTCTAAGTAAGATTTTTTGAGTAGTGTACTCAGAACTCTGAGTCTTGTATTCAGAATTTCTGACTCTTGAGTTCAGAACTTCTAAGTCTTGAGTTTAGATATTCTGAATCAATACTTCAGAAATCTAACTTTTAAGAAGTCATTTATGAGAAATACAAATATTTCAATTTGTGGATTATTTTCTTTCTATTATTTTTCTATCTCATCTCTATGTCTCATATATGTTTAAGTACATGCTAAAGTCAAGGGGGGCATTAATATCTTCTGGAAATCATTTCATAATGCTTAAAAGGTTTGTTTTCATTTCTTATCTCTGATCATTCTAAGACGAACAAGCTTTTGATGATAAAAGTTTTTGATTACTTGTTCAAACTATGTCTGAATTTCAAAAAAAAAATTCATATTCAGATGTAAGATTTTAATTTTTTTATCTCAAATTATCATTATTTGAACAGAATTATGATGATGAAATATTTGTCTATCTGTTCAAACCTCTTCTGAATAATAAAAGATTTTACATTCGTCAGAAGTTGATTTTAAATAAATTTGGTTACAAGGCAAAATTCTTCTGAATCAAGGACTCAGAACTCTGAGTAGAATAATCAGATCTCTGATAAAGGAAAGTCAATCTTCTGAGCGTGTTATTCAGATCTTTGACTTGTGTCAATATTCTATCCAATAACACGGGTCAGCTTCATATTTGGTTGATTATGCCACGTATTTCATTTAAATCCTCTGTGGCATTTCAAATGTGTTGACTCCGCTATAACTTTGACATCGTTTTTTCGACAAACCCTTCAACTTCGCGGATTTTAAATAGGTCTTAAAATCCCTCTTTCAAATTCTTTCAAATTTCAGAGCAAAAAGTGAGATACGAATCAATCCAGAGTTCTTTGAGTTTGTTTTCATCTTAATCATGTCTGGTTTCCGAAGAAGTAGTCAAATATATCTGCATTCTGCTAAGTCTTTAATGGATTCATCCGATTCTGATAATGATGAAGTACAAAATAGAGTTGTTGAAGAAGTAGTAATAAGGAATGATGAAATAAATGCAGAAGATGATCAGATGGCCGAATCAGAAGGAAATGCAGATGAGGGAAACATGAATGTTGAACATGAACAGAGTGCTGCAGGGTCGATAATGTCAAATAGACCAATCTTTGTGGAAAGGGTTGTACCTGAAGGCGAATGGTTGAATTTGTCAGAGAACAATTGTGTCTTATTATTTGAGGAGAGTAGATTTAAGCCTGAACACAGAATCATAATGGTGTTATTCAAATATCATCCCTACAGGAAATGGTTTACAAGGTGCAAAACAGTCCTTGTTCAATATTTGACACTAGTAAGGTTTCTGAAACAGTTAGTCAGAAATCTGAATCTTCTAATCAGAATTCTGATTGTTCAAGTCAGATCTCTGATTCTGAAGGTCAGAAATTTGAGTCTGATAATCAGAACTCTGATTCAAAGAGTCAAAATTCTGAGTCAACTAAATATTATGAAACAATGTCAGAAGACTTTTTAGAACTTGAAAAGAGATTTAATCTTGTAAGTCAAGAACTTGAGGACTTAAGGAAATCTTTTGATGAACTTGAAAATGATTACTGTGAAGTGGATTTTAAACTTGAAGAAGTTGTAAAAGAAAAGAGTGTCTTTATTCAGAAAATAACAGAGCTTGAGAAACTGAAAGCTGAATATGATCTTTTCAAGATTAATGCTCTAAAAGTTAATGATAAATTCTTTAATGAATCAAGTACATATGAAAAAGGTGAATCATCTACTTCATCCTCTAACACAAACAAGTTGAATTTTTCAGAAAAAGAGGAAAGCAAAAGGAAAGATGATCTGAAAAGAGTTTCTGAGAAGATTGGATTGAATTCTGCTTCTGTACCAAAACCACATAGTTTTTGTAATAAATGCTCATGTACTTTGAAAAATAGCAATAACAGTGAAAAGACTTATGGTACAGATCTGTTGTTACTTGCAAAGAAAAATCTCATTTGTGTTCAATGTAGTAGTGATTCTTTTCAATATTCTCAGAAATGTCCAATCACAATAACATCTGTTTCTTTTATAAGAAAAGATATTCAGAATACAAAAAAAAAGAATGTTTTTGTTCCTCAAACTCAGAGAAAAGAAAAGATAAAAGAAGAAAAGCCTCAAACTAAAATCAAAGGAAAGAATGAGAAAGAGCTTAATATGAAAGAAAAGAAAGTTGAAAACACTGCAACATCCAAATTTAAAACTTTCAAGAAGAAATTGAACAAGTTTGTGAACAGAAAATGTTCTGACTTCATAAAAGTTCAAGGTAAATGGTGTTTAAAGAAAGATTTTGAATGGAAAGTAAAAGGCACTTTTGTTAAATCAAATGACAAAGCTAACAAAGAAGGACCCATTCCAAAATGGGTACCTAAACTAACTGATTGTTTTTGCAGGGTTGTCATGTGTGGTTTTTAGATTCAGGAGCTTCAAGACACATGACAGGTCAGAAGTCTTTTCTATCAAATTTCACAGAAAAGGCTGGAGGAGCAGTTAACTTTGGAAATAACAGTAAAGGTCAAGTTAAAGGTTATGGGGATTTAACAAAAGGAGATCTTACAATTTAAAAAGTTTTCTATGTTGAAGGATTACAACATAATCTTTTCAGCATAAGTCAATTTTTAGACAGTCTTTGTCAAATCAAGTTCAAAATAACAGGTTGCATGATTTTAACTGAGAATGATCTTAAAGTCTTCTGGGCCAAAAGACATATGGACTTATTTGTGGTTAACTTTTCAAATTACAAACATTAAATCCTGTTTGTCTTTTATCAAATTCAACTACAAATGAATGCTGGCTGTGGCACAGAAGATGTTCCCATTTAAACTTCAAAGATCTGAATAATCTTGTTGCAAAACATCTGGTTAAAGGTTTACCAAAGATTAAATTTGAAAAAGAATCATTATGCTCAGCTTGTGAAATGGGCAAGATGAAGAGGAGTTCTCACAAATTAAAAATGGACTCATCTTGCAAAGCACCATTGGAAATGATTCATACTGATCTTTGTGGTCCTATTTCAGTTCAGTCTATGGGAGGAAAGAAGTATATGCTTGTAATTGTTGATGAATATTCCAGATACACATGGGTTGAATTCATAAGAGCTAAGTCAGAAGCTGCTACTACCTTGATAAACTTTATCAAAAGAATTCAAGTGCTCTTACAACTTCCAGTTCAGAAAATTAGAAGTGATAATGGAACAGAGTTCAGAAATGAGACTCTTCAGAATTTTTTAGAAAATTCTGGGATTTCTCACAATTTCTCTGCAGTCAAAACTCCTCAACAAAATGGTGTTGTTGAAAGGAAAAACATGACTCTAGTTGAAGCTGCAAGAACTATGCTGGCTTATTCAAATCTTCCAACTTTCTTATGGGCTAAAGCAATTGCAACTGCTTGCTTTACACAGAACAGAACTTTAATCAATAAAAGATTAAATAAGACTGCTTATGAACTGATAAATAAAAGAAAACCATTAATCAAATTCTTTCATGTCTTTGGTTTCAGATGCTATGTTCTTAAAGACAGAGAAAATCTTGGTAAATTTGATAAAAAGACAGATGAAGGATACTTTGTGGGTTATTCATTAACTTCCAAAGCATTCAGAATCTACAACAGAAGAACCAAGAGGATGATGGAAAGCATCAATGTAACATTTGATGAAGCCAGAATGAAGACTTCTGAACAAGACAGTTCAGAACTCATGCAGAACAAGACAAAAATGACTTCTGATACAAATTCTAATTTTATTTGTTCAGAACACAATTTATTGTTTAAGGATGCTTTTCTAGAACTAATTTCTGATTCATATGCAGAGTTTGATAAAGGTCCATCTGAGGATTGCCCAAATTTGATAAATACAAGTGATGAAAATTCTGAACCTTGTACTCAGAATTCTGAACCTTATATTCAGAACTCTGAACAAGTCAATCATAATTCTGACTTCATTGCTCAGAATCCAAACTTGGATGGGACACCTACACATATATCAGAACAAGGGGATAGTTCAGAATTGCAAGCCATCATTGATGAGAATGATACAAACAACAATTTTTCAGAGATTGATGTGCTTCCTAGTTCACACAAGTGGACTAAAGATCATCCTATTCATCAAGTGATAGGTGATCCATCAGCAGGAGTAAAAACCAGATCAGCTACAGCAAATGAAGCAATGTTTGCTGGTTTCTTAAGTGTGATTGAACCTAAGAAAGCCAATGAAGCCTTATAGGATCCAGATTGGATTTCAGCAATGCAAGAGGAATTGCTCCAATTTGAAAGAAACAAAGTCTGGAGAATAATTCCAAGGCCTGAAGGTAAATCTATCATTGGAACTAAATGGGTGTTCAGAAACAAAAAGGATGAGTCAGGTGTTGTTGTCAGAAACAAGGCAAGATTGGTTGCTAAGGGATACTGTCAACAAGAAGGAATTGATTATGATGAGACATTTGCAACAGTGGCAAGAATAGAGGCAATCAGAATATTTTTGGCATATGCTGCACACAAAAATTTCAAAGTATATCAAATGGATGTCAAATCAGCCTTTCTGAATGGTATACTTAATGAAGAGGTGTATGTTCATCAACCTGAAGGTTTTGTTGATCCAGAATTTCCTGACCATTTTATATTTTAGATAAAGCTTTATATGGTCTAAAACAAGTACCAAGAGCCTGGTATGACACTCTTACTCAACACTTGTTAGTTTCAGGGTTCAAGAAAGGTAAGATTGACACAACTTTGTTTTTAAAGAAACAGGGTGAGCATTTAATTCTTATTCAGATTTATGTTGATGACATAATATTTGGCTCTACTAGTGCAGAATTATGTGATGATTTTTCTAAAGTCATGAAATCTGAATTTGAAATGAGCATGATGGGTGAACTGAATTTTTTCCTTGGTCTTCAAGTCAAACAATTACCAAATGGTATTTTTATAAATCAAGGAAAATATGTCAGAGACATTCTGAAAAAGTTCAAAATGTCTGATTGTGCTTCTATGAGAACACCTATGGCAACTAACATAAAGTTAGATGCTGATCTCAAAGGAGTTTCAGTAGATAACAAACTCTATAGAGGCATGATTGGATCTTTACTTTATCTAACTGCAAGTAGGCCAGATATCATGTTTTCTACTTGTTTCTCTGCTAGATTTCAGTCTAACCCAAAAGAATCACATATGTTGGCTGTCAAAAGGATTCTAAGATATCTCAAAGGGTCACCTGATCTAGGTTTATGGTATCCAAAAGAAACTGACTTTAAATTGACTGCTTTCACTAATGCTGATCATGCAGGAAGTAGGTTGGACAGAAAAAGTACTTCTGGTGCTTGTCACTTTTTGGGGGATAAGATAGTGAGTTGGGCATCAAAGAAGCAGAATTGTGTGTCCACATCAACTGCTGAGGCAGAGTATGTTGCTACTGCTTCATGCTCTCAAACTTTGTGGATGAGAACACAACTCATGGATTATGGGTATCAGGTCAACAAAATTCCAATCTACTGTGACTCAGAAAGTGCAATTGCCATTACTCAAAATCCTGTTCAACATTCAAAGACTAAACACATAGATGTGAGGTATCATTTTATAAAGGACTATGTGGAAAAGGGAACTATAGAGATGCACTTTGTGCATACAAAGTATCAATTGGCTGACTTGTTCACAAAGCCTCTTGATCACAAAAGGTTCTCTTTTCTCATATGTAAAATAGGAATGCTTAATCTGACTAATTGATTATATTTTTTTGATAAAAATTTTCTAAGTAAGATTTTTTGAGTAGTGTACTCAGAACTCTGAGTCTTGTATTCAGAATTTCTGACTCTTGAGTTCAGAACTTCTGAGTCTTGAGTTTAGATATTCTGAGTCAATACTTCAGAAATCTAACTTTTAAGAATTCATTTATGAGAAATACAAATATTTCAATTTGTGGATTATTTTATTTCTATTATTTTTCTATCTCATCTCTATGTCTCATATATGTTTAAGTACATGCTAAAGTCAAGGGGGGCATTAATATCTTCTGGAAATCATTTCATAATGCTTAAAAGGTTTGTTTTCATTTCTTATCTCTGATCATTCTAAGACGAACAAGCTTTTGATGATAAAAGTTTTTGATTACTTATTCAAACTATGTCTGAATTTCAAAAAAAAAATTCATATTCAGATGTAAGATTTTAACTTTTTTTTATCTCAAATTATCATTATTTGAACAGAATTATGATGATGAAATATTTGTCTATCTGTTCAAACCTCTTCTGAATAATAAAAGATTTTACATTCGTCAGAAGTTGATTTTAAATAAATTTGGTTACAAGGCAAAATTCTTCTGAATCAAGGACTCAGAACTCTGAGTAGAATAATCAGATCTCTGATAAAGGAAAGTCAATCTTCTGAGCGTGTTATTCAGATCTTTGACTTGTGTCAATATTCTATCCAATAACACGGGTCAGCTTCATATTTGGTTGATTATGCCACGTATTTCATTTAAATCCTCTGTGGCATTTCAAATGTGTTGACTCCGCTATAACTTTGACATCGTTTTTTCGACAAACCCTTCAACTTCGCGGATTTTAAATAGGTCTTAAAATCTCTCTTTCAAATTCTTTCAAATTTCAGAGCAAAAAGTGAGATACGAATCAATCCAGAGTTCTTTGAGTTTGTTTTCATCTTAATCATGTCTGGTTTCCGAAGAAGTAGTCAAATATATCTGCATTCTGCTAAGTCTTTAATGGATTCATCCGATTCTGATAATGATGAAGTACAAAATAGAGTTGTTGAAGAAGTAGTAATAAGGAATGATGAAATAAATGCAGAAGATGATCAGATGGCCGAATCAGAAGGAAATGCAGATGAGGGAAACATGAATGTTGAACATGAACAGAGTGCTGCAGGGTCGATAATGTCAAATAGACCAATCTTTGTGGAAAGGGTTGTACCTGAAGGCGAATGGTTGAATTTGTCAGAGAACAATTGTGTCTTATTATTTGAGGAGAGTAGATTTAAGCCTGAACACAGAATCATAATGGAGTTATTCAAATATCATCCCTACAGGAAATGGTTTACAAGGTGCAAAACAGTCCTTGTTCAATATATTCAACAATGGTGGAGATATCTTAGGTTAGAAGGAAACAAGTATAAATCTGAAATTGGAGGAGTAACGTTTGCCTTATCAATTCCTGCACTGAGAGAAATGCTAAATCTTCAAGAAAAAGATGATGTACAAAGAAGGTCAGATTTTGAAGACTCACCTTTAACTGAAGAATTAATTGCAGAGTTTATGAAGTTAGGATACAATGAAGGATTAAGGACTCTTAGTTTGTTCAGAAGGAACAAATTGCCACCAATTTGGGCATGTTTCTTTCATGTGGTGAATAAGTGTTTGTCAGGGAAGAATAGTTCTGCAGATCAAGCTTCAAAACAGATTCTTCAAATCTTTCAAGGTTTGGTAAAGAATAGGCATTATGACTACACTGCTATACTTTGGGAAGACATGAAGAACACGTTTGAGAAAAATCAGAAAGCTATTCAAAAGAAAACAAAGGATACACCTTTGTCATACATACCTTACATAAGGTATTGGCAACTTGTGATTTGGTATGCAATGCAAGAAAACAGAACCATTCCTAGAAGATCGAATGAACAGCATGGCCCTATTTTCTATTTGGGTAAGATGTCTTCTGTTACTAAAATCCAGCATTATCCTAATCATAAAATTTTGCCAAGATCACTTAGGAATTACATACCAAGGGAGAGTGAGATTTTAAAAGTATATTGCACCTCTATGGGAATTGAAGAACCTCAAATCCCTACCCAAGAGGACCAACCTGAGGAGAGAGGTGAGGGGTCTAGTCAAGTTAGAGAGGGGGAGGATGTTCAAATGGGTGAACATTCTGAGAGAAATGAGGGGCAAAATTCTGAGAGCTCGGTTAGAATATGTGAGGAAAAACAGAATGAGGGTGGTGATGATGAGAGATTATCACCAGAGGTTCAAACAGAAAGAGATGCCTCTGCACTAGCTAATCTTAACCAGGTAACCACATCTGCTATTGGTTCACAATTCTTGGTGTCCAATATTGAAAAAATCACCATGGACCTAGTGGTGGAACTTGAACAACCCATCCATACCCACTCAGAAGCATTCCAACATGCTACTGTTTCACATAAATCAGGGGAACCATCCCAAACTCATTTGGAGGGAGGTGATAAATCCCAACCTGTTATTCATTACATTGCGTCTGGATCTCACAGTCCTATCCAAATTGAGCCTGAAATTCCTTCTAACACTTGCACAAATCAGGAATTTCGTATTCCTAACAAAACATTCATAGACACTCCTAATTTTGGATGTCAAGGATTGGATGGAAGACCTGGTGAGGTGAACATTTCAAAAGCCTCATTAAAATGTGCATCTGTTGTACAAGATGACTTAGTGTTATCTACAGGCCATGAGCCCTCTGGGCACATGAAAACTGGACCATCTGTTGGTTCAGGTTCACAGTTAGACTCATCTGAATTTGCAAAGATTCAAAATCAAAACAAGGTGCTGGGGGATAAAGTTGAAAAATTGGAGGGAAAGGTGGATAAACTGAATGATGAGGTGAAGGACTTGAAAAATATGTTGGAAGGAAGGATAACATCTGTTGAAACTAAAATGAATGATGTGAAGCTATCTTTGGAATCTCATAAAAAGGAGATCAAGGATATTGTGTCTGAATTTCAGAAGGATTTGATTAAACAAATGCAGAATATGCAAGAGTCTTTACTTAAAGCACTAAGTACTTCTTTGGCTTCAACTTCTAAACCACTTCAAATTGTTCCACTATCAGAAGCTGAACCTGAAGGTGTTCCTGCTCAGAACCTCAAAAGGAAGTTTGATGATAATGAATTTCATGATCATCAAAAGGGGGAGAAAAAGCAAAGGTTGAGTTCTGATGATGATATTGGTATAGAAGATTTTGAAATAGCAGATATGCAGTTAGCCAATACAAAGAGCACAAAAGTTCAGACAGATGAAAATGTAAAGATAGTGGATACTCAGATAGTTCAGATTGACAGTTCAAATACAGAGGATATGGAGGTTGAATGTACAGATGGTGCTGATTCCGATAAAACAGAAGAATTGAACTTAGACACAGAGATGGAAGTAAATTCTGATGAAACAGAAGCCATTGAAGAACCTGTGTTAAGGTCAGAGGAAACAGTTGAGAGTTCAGTTGTTGAAAACAGGTGTACAGACATTGTTCCCTATGTCAAAGTTATTTTGTTGGACTCTCGGTCAGAAGAAAGGAGACTGAATGAGGTATTGATCAGAAGGATGCAAAGTGAATTAGTCAGAGCTCTAAATGTTCAGAATATTCAAAGAGTTGTGAAAACAGTAAAGCCTATTGATCTGATGGGAGAAGAAGATAATACTGTTGATTATTCTCAGAAGTTTCAAGAGGAGTTTCAGCTCAACTATGCTGATGATATTGATACAACAGAAGAATATGAGAGAGTGGAAGAATACTTTATGCCTTCAGAATACCTATTCATAAAGCCAATTGAAATTCCTAAGATTGACTTGCCAATCTTAGAGGAGCCTTTATGTGATTTTATTCTGGAACTAAGTGATGTACCACTTGCTAGACAATTTCATGATGATATCTTTCCAGAGGAAATATATGAGAATCTGTATCACACAGAAGGAGATTATGTAGTTTTGGAGAACAATATTGATGGTTTCATGGATGAGAGATCTCAGATGACTTATGCAGAAGCTTCAAACAGATTCAGAATTCCTGATTCAAGATTGCATATTCAGAAAAAGATTGAGAAAGTGTTGATGTTTCAAACAGAAGAGTTTGATGGTCTGATGTATGTAAAATTGGAAGTACTGAAAGAAAGAAGTGTATAAGTTTCCATGTCCAGCTTTGATTTTCACAGATTAACTCTTGATGATCAGATCTTCCTAGTTAAGTTCTTTGCCAGTATTGAAGAGACCTGGATAGAGATTGAATGCAGAAGACTTCTAGGCATTTCAGTTGGCTATTGAAGGAAGAAAAGAAAAATGCAACTTGAGTTTTCCATCAAAGATTTCAGGGTTTGGTGTGAATTTGAAGGGATTTATAAATGAAGGAATGGAAACTGAAAGATTTGCATATACAGTTCAAAGAAGACTTGAAATATTCAAATTAAAGGAATTGGTGAAGTATAGTAATGCAACTTTGAGTTGGTTACTAAGTGAAATGAAAGGAAGTGCTACTACTGAAAGAGAAAATCTAAAGAAAAGATGTGTGAATTATGTGGAACAAAGATTAAATCTCAGAAGTAAGATCAGAAGCTGTGGTGAATGGTTGTTATCAGAAGTAAATCCCAAAAAGATGTTGCACAGTGACTTTGTATTTCCTGCTGAATATGAAGTGAATGAAATACTTTCAGATGAAGTTGAAGAAGTTCAAGACATAACTCCTCAGAATGTTCAAATGACAAGTGTTGATCAAGCTGAACAATCTGAACCAAAAGAAGATGAAATATCTATTGATTTGAATGGATATTTTCTTGAATTTGATCAACCCAAGTTTTTCAAGCCTAAAGAGATACAATTTCTGGATGTATATTATGACAGACCAAAAGAGACTCAGATCTGGTTGGCAGAGAAGTCAAGGTGTCTCGGGAAATCAAAACAAGCTGTGTATTCAGATTTCTCAATAACATGGATCAGAGAACTAAAGGTTAAGCAATTCAGAAAGCAAGAGTACTTGTCCTTTGAAGTTTTGAGAGAGGATGGAAAAGTGTACTATTTTACTGATGCAGACTTTGAGAAGTTGTCAGTAGTTGATTTCTACAGATTACATAGTCTTTTGTGCTTCAAAGATTCAAGCAAAGACAAGAATGAAAGAAAGGCAAGAAGTGTGGTGATTGAAGCTATGTTCTATATCTTAAGGTGGCATTGTTATACAGATTTTCAAATAGCTCTGTATCTACAAAGGCCATGTGTCTATCTTTCAAATCCCAACACAGATCATGATCAGAAAAATGTGTTGAAGACTGGAAGTGTATCTAAGCATCCAGAATTGGGAGTCTTTCTAAAGAACAAAAGTGAAAAGATATTCTTCAGAGCAAAGGAAATTGCAAAGTATAGTTCTGGAACTTTAAGGATCATTAAGCACAATTTGGAGAAAAAGATGCTGAAGGTGAAGCAAGCCAACATGACACAAGAAGTGATCAATCAGCAAGTTGAAACCATTCAAGAAATCATTGGTAAAATTGACAAGAGGCTTACTCAGAGAAATGTGCTTTTACAGAAGATTGTTCTTGCCTTAAAAGAATTGGATGATGCAAAGTACAAGTTTATTTGATAAAAAGGGGGAGATTGTTAGATCTGAGTTTTGTCAATAAACTATGTGTTGAATTCTGACTAGAAGGCTCAGAAGTTCTGAAGTGAAGAGTCAGAGTTCTGACTCAGAAGTATTGCTTGGAAAGTTGGCCAAGTATAGAAGTCTGAGAAGAAGAGTCAGAAGTTCTGAGAAGCCTAATCAGAATAATGTTCAGAAGTTCAGAACTTATAACTAGATGCTTTACTTTGTATTTAGTTAACTAATTAGGACACGTGTATTATTCTTATTAGTCTTTCATATTTGTACTGTAGCTTTAGTATTTCCGTTACAGTATATATAGTGGTTAGCATTGTTACGCTAACTGACTTTCCCGCATATATTTGTATTTATCGTTTGTAATCTTTGAGATACTCTCTCTCTAAGATCTGTAAATCTGTTCTTCATTGAATACAAGTTGGTTCGATCATATTACTTATCAATTACTGTTCTATACATTGATATATTGATTGTAAGAGTGGATCCTAAACTTTCAGAAATCATTGATGGACTTGGTGAGTCCTCCAGATTTAAGTTCTCTGTAGAAGTATGCACAGAGATCTCTGAAGCGGATAGTTGCGTCGATTACTTCTATCAACCTGTTGGCATACTGTAGATCTACATGCTCTATTCCTCTGCTATTCAAAAGATCTGCCCTTAATTGGAGAAGTGTTTCTGTGGCGTACTTCTGGCAGTCGTACTCCACAAATACCTTCTTCCTTCCATATGGCTCAAGGAAAACATATCCAATCTTGGGTATCTGGATGATGATGTGTGGTTCTGCAGAGGAGGGGCAACTGTCTTCTGGGATTGTGAGGCTGATTCTCTTGACTCCAAGGTCCAGAGCCACTTGGAAGTGAATCACGCTGTAGATCAAGAGCTTTTCCCTCATGGCCTTTTTGATCTCATCGTAAGCTCTTTGGTGCTCTTGCCTTTCCATGTAATTTTTTCTTGCCCGGCTAAGGAGTTCTTGCAGGTCGTATGGTGACAGATTTCTCAGGTCTGCATCAGAGAATTTAATCTGGGATATGTCCTCTCTTACCACAGTGTAGAGGTTGTACCAGAAGTTCTTGTCCTTTGTGTGTGACAGTTTGCATTGCAGGACTTGTTTGATTGTCGACTCTGAGAAAACGTCCTTGACAGGTTTGGCTTTATCCCGGAAGAACCTATCTCTCTCCTGTTGGATGATGTCGTGGCTCAGAGTTGGTTTTGGCAAGGATCATTGATGGCTCTACTATAAAGGTATTTGTGCATGACTTCTTCCATTTGTCGTTGAGGAACATGGGGTGGAGGCATTGGCTTCCTCAGAGCTTCTAGGTCTCTGATGACACTTGCCACTCTATCGTCTGTTGGCTTGGACTTGGGGTCTTTGATGGGTTTTTCTGACAGCGGAATTCCAAAGGCCCAATCTTCCTCTTTTGGTTTGGGCGTGATGAACGCGTCGAAAGAGCTCTTCATGAGCTTTTCTGCGACTTGAGGCTTGGGTTTCTTTGACTTTGGTTCCTCTGTAGCAATGGACTTTCCCTTGTCCTTAGTAGATACCTTAGGTATGGTTGCCTCTGTTGGTTTTGTTGGTGGTTTGGTTGAAGGTTCTTCTGTTGATTTGGTTGGGGGTTTGGTTGAGGGTTCTTCTGTTGTTTTGGTTGGTGTAGGCTCTTCTGCTGATGTTCCCTCTGGATAAAATTTGTGCAATGTTTTAGCAGTTACGAATTTTGGTTTGAATGTTGCTCTGGCCTGTTCTCTCTGTATTGGCTTCTGTTGAAGATGGTTTAGAATTTCTTTCGTGGTTGGTTTGGGTGGTTTGGATTTGCTCAGATATCTTCTTGGTTTAAGAGTTGTGGTTTTTGTTTTTGGTTTGGGTTGGGGTTGTTCTTCTTCAGGTGTGGGGGTGGTAGTTTAGGTTCTTCTGTGATTGGTTTTGGTGTTGGGGAGGGTAAGTCTTCTTCAGATGTAGATGAGAGTAGCTGGATTTCTTTTGCTGTTCGCTTGGGTGTGGGTGAGGGCAAGTCTTCTGTTGGTTGATTTGTTTCCACAGAGGTGGGTGTTGCCTCTGTGGTCT
This sequence comes from Saussurea involucrata, assembly GCA_033807775.1. Classification (NCBI taxonomy): domain Eukaryota; kingdom Viridiplantae; phylum Streptophyta; class Magnoliopsida; order Asterales; family Asteraceae; genus Saussurea; species Saussurea involucrata. Next base: position 70,621,774 of record CM066317.1, read on the forward strand.
TCTGTTCTTGTGATTGATTTGATGTTTGGGTTTGTGCGGGTACCTGCGCTAGAGGTTTGATGGCTAACGTCTTTGGTGGTATGGCTCTGCTGGCTCTTGTGCTCTTCCCCCCCTCAGGATGATCTGATGGCCCATCAGAATCGCTATCAGAGTCATCCTGCCTTTTCTGACCTTTTCGACCCTCTGCTGAGCATGAAGTTGGTGGTATCTTTGGTTGGCTGTTGCGAGCATTTTTGCGCAGAGGTCATCGCACACACTCAGCAGATATGCTACTTCTGCCTCGAACTTGAATCTGAGCCTTCCCACACTGCTCTGAAATTCTTTTACGTACGACGCGTTGGCAGAAGTGAAGGCTTTAATGAATTCAGACATCTCGTTCAGAACGCCTTGGCCTAGGTCTGTGAGCTGAGCCCTTGTCATGTAGTTAGATGGTTTCATGGCTTGTGTTTCAGCTGTGGTTTGCTCTTGAACCTTTTCTAAGGCCTTTCGAAGGTCTTCTGTGGTTATACCAGGGGATGCAGAGGATTGTGTAGACAGAGTTTTGGCCACTTTGAGTGCCTTCTTCAGTTGTTTGGATAGATTGGTGATGGAGGTTTCGATTGCAGAGGTGGAAGTGGTGTCTGGTGCAGAGGTGCTTGGAGTTTTCTTCAGCAGGGCATTTGTGCTCTTCACCTCGGTTGTAAAAGAATCAACTTTGGTGGTCAGTTCAATAAGGGCCTTCTGCGAGGACTCTGCAAGAGATTTGACAGAGCTTTGCAACTCAGTCAAAGAGGTGGTCACAGAGGTCACAAAGGTTTGGAACTCATCCTTTGCAACATATGAACCGGGGGTCACCTCTGGGTGAACACATCCATCCACAGAGTGAGCCTCTATTCCTGAGACGCCTACTTTCGTTCCTGTTTTTGCATTGAGAACATTAGGACTTCCTTTTGATCCTCGAGCAGAGATTTTTAAGGCCTCAGACTCTACAGAAGTTCTGTCAAAGATCCTTTTCTGATCCACTTCAGAGGTGGGGACAGAGGTGTCTTTGAGTGTTAGAACTGATGTTTATCAAAAAGCCTAAGTGTTGATATCTGAACTGAAGACTCAGAAGTTCTGATTCAGAAGTCTAGCAAAGATTACTAAGTGCGAAGTCTGAATAGAAGGCTCAGAGTTCCGAGTAAGAGACTCAGAAGTTCTGAAGATGAAGTTGAAGAAAATGTCCAAGTGGTCAAGTGTATGTTCTGAAGTGCTTAATCAGAAGAATGTTCAGAAGTTCTGAACATGTTGTTCAGAACTTATGTCTTAGGACATTTTCAGTTTTATTCTGTTACTAATTAGAACACGTGTAATTATTCTATTGGTTTGTCATTTATATGTACTGTAGCTTTAGCTTTCCTTATAGTATATATAGGAGTTAGCAACTGTAAGCTTTTCTCACAGTATACTGAAGCACAGAAACATAGACATGCAATCGACAAAAGACCAGTAACCTTGTTGACTTTGGCTATTCCTAATGAAGTTTTCAATCGAATTGATAGTGGTACATCTGCTAAAGAAATGTGGGTTGAACTGGAGAAACAGATGCTTGGTACAACCAAATCTATTCAAGCAAAACTGAATCAATGCATTAATGCTTATGAAAGATTCAAAGCAAAGGAAAGTGAGAGTTTAACTCAGACTTATAACAAGTTTTGCACAATATTGAATGATCTTAGGAGGAATGGGCTGAAGAAGACTAAGTCAGAGATCAACTACAAATTTCTGAATTGTCTTAATTCAGAATGGTCATCTTTTGCAATAAGTCTCCAAATGAATAAAGATATGTGTGAAGAAGATCTGAATGATCTGTTTTGTGTGCTAAATCAGCATGATGATTCTGTTAAACAAGTTGTTGAGGAAAAGAAAAATGTTTCTGATCAATTAGCTTTGCTTTCAGAAAGAAAAACCAAGGTCACCAAAACATCAAAGAAAACTGTGTTTTTGTCTGAAATTCCAAAGTTAGAGGAGGAATCTGAGAAGGAAGAAGGATCTGATGAGGATGATGATATCAAGTTGATTGCTGAGAAATTGGCATTGTTGGCAAATACTTTTAATAAAAGGTATGGAAACAAGAAATTTGAATGTAAGTACAGAAGAAGTGGACAGGGCAGTTCAGATGAGAGATACAAGAAGAAAGATGATAGAGAAGAGAATAAGTATGAGAAGAAAGAAGAAAATAAGTATGAGAAGAAAGAAGAAAAAGAAGAGAGAAGAGAGAAGGATTTATGCTTCAAGTGTGGGAAGCCTGGTCATTTTGCAAGGGATTGTAGAGTGAAGTTTGTTAAAGACTATGAGTATTATGCAAAGAAAGCTCAGTTAGCCAAAACCAAAAACAGTGGGATTGCACTCCTAGCAGAACAAGAGAATTGGCTGTATTATTCATCGGATGAAGAAGATTGCATTCATTTCTCACAAATGCAAAGTTATATGGCTAAGATGGGTGATGAAGATGATTCAAATTATGAAGAAGGAGGTTCTAAATCTTCAGTTGAGGTACACTCTAGTCTTGAAATTGATTTAATGATTCAAATTGGAAATATGAAATCTGAATTTGTTAATCTCAGAAAACAGATAAAAGGTGAAAGAATCCTGGTTAACAAATTCAGAACAGAAAAGGAAATACTTAAAGAAAGATTTGAAGAAACTGAGGTTGAGAAACAAGATGAAAAAGTTGATTTGCAAATTAAATTTGATATGTTGCTTGATGAAAGAAATAATTTATATACTAAAATCAAAGAGTTAGAAGATCTTAATCTAAAAAGAGGTCAAACTCAACAAACTGTAAGTCTTCTCACAAGCAATGTTAAAGATACAAGGTTTTACAATCCAAAAATGGGATTAGGTTTGGAGGAAAATGTTATTTTGAAAAAGGCTCCATAAAATCTTTATAATTTTGAGAAATTTCATGTTCCTAAACCAGAAATCCCAGATATAGTTGAAATCTTTGTGAGACCTGCAAGTTCAATAACAAGTTCTGATAATCTACAAAAATCAAGTTCTGAAAAAGCAAAGGAAATCATTTCTGAACCAAAAGTTGAAAATCAGAAATTTCAGAAGACAAGGTTAAGAAAGAAATTTCAAAACCAACAAAAGAGAAACCAAGATACAATGATGCTAAATTCAAATATGATTCTCTGAATGTAATTTACAAAGATAAACAAACAAGTTTCTCCTATATTGACATTGAGAATATATTTGAAGCATCCAAGGTTTCTGAAAACAAAGAGAATTGTGAAACAGTTAGTCAGAATTCTGAGTCCTCTAGTCAGAATTCTCATTCCATTAGTCAGAATTCTGAGTCTGTAGGTCAGAATTCTGATTCTGTTAGTCAGAACTCTGAGTCAACTAAAAATTCTGAGTCTAATTCATAAAGTTTCTTAGAACTTGAAAAGAGGTTTAAACTTGTTAATCAAGAACTTGAAGAGTTAAGGAAAAGTTTTGATGAACTTGAAAATGACTTTTGTGATGTTGATTTTAAACTTGAAGAAGTTTTAAAAGAAAACAAAACTTATGTTCAGAAAATAGAAATGCTTGAGAAATTAAAGACTGAGTATGATCTTTTAAAGATTAAAACTTTAGAAGAAAATAAGAAATTCTTTGATGAATCAAGTACATTTGAGCATGGTGAATCATCTGGATCATCTACTAATTCTAAAAAGTTGAATGTTTCAAAAAAAGAGGAAAGCGAAAGGAAAGATGATCTGAAAAAGATTTTTGAGGAGATCTTGTTGAATACTACTTCTGAACTCAAAGCTAGTAGTTCTTGTATTAGATGCAATTGTAATCTGAATACTATCAATAAAAGCAAAAAGTCTTTTGTTTCAGATTTGTTGTCTCTTGCAAGAAAGAATATTAAACGTGTTCATTGTGGTAGTCAATCATTTCAACTTTCTCAGAAGAAGATAACTCAAAAGTCTAAATCATCTTTTAAGACAAAAGCAAAACAGAATTCAGATAAGAAGATTGGAATTGTTTCTCAAACTCAGACAAAAGGAAAGAAAATTGAAAACATTTCTCAATCTAAATCAAAAGGAAAGAAGAATGAAAAATTGTTTCAATCTAAAGAAAAGAAGACTGAAAGTGTTTATCAGTCTCAACCTAAAATTTTTAAAAAGAAAAGAAACAATTTTGTGAACAGAAAATGGTCTGACTTTATAAAAGTACAATGAAAGTGGTGCTTAAAAGAAGATTTTGAATGGAAAGTTAAAGGAACTTTTGTTAAATCTGTGAATGAAGCTAACAAAGAAGGACCCATTCTAGTATGGGTACCTAAATCTAACTAAATGTTTTTGCAGGGCTGTCATGTGTGGTTTTTAGATTCTGGAGCATCAAGACACATGACAGGTCATAAGTCTTTGTTAAAGTCATTTATTGTTGATTTAAAGTTCAAGGGTTTAAATTGTAATTGTTTAATTTGAGCTTATTAGTGAACGGGCCGTGGGCTTGTTAACCACGGGCTCGCCATATATAATGTTGATTAGCCTTAGAAAAATAGGCTAGTTGTCTCATTTGCTTTCATCACTCTTTATTGTAATTCTCTCTAATATTGAAAGCTTAATCAGAGATGACCAGTTGAAATCGTATACTATATTGTTTAATCTGTTGATTTCATTGTTCGTTGCACGGATCTGAGACTCTCAATTGGTATCAGAGCAGACGGACAAATTTGATTCAAAGCCTTTCTATTGATTTTTGGTAAGATTTTGACTTTTCACGTCTGTGTTCATCTTGGAAAATCAAAATCTTGATTCTGGTAAAATTGTTCGATTTTGCTTATTGGGTTCTGTTAGTATTATTGTTATTGTTGATTCTGCAAATTTTCATAACCTAATTCGTTCAATTGAGTGATTAATTAAGCAAATTAAAGTCAAAAGTTTTGAGTGTGTTCTTCACTAAAAATCAAAATTTTACCATCAAAACTTGTTGTTTTTGCTTTATAATCGATTGGGTTAGTGTTATTTTTGTGTTTGATAGTGTTTCTAATCTTTCAGGAACATTTTTTGAGTAACCCTAATCGAGTTTCAATCGATTTGGAAAAGTCAGCCGCAGAGTCCGGATAGAACTGTCGCGGTTTCCGGACAACTCAATACTTTCCGGACGTTTGTGTTATTTCTATCCGGGTAGTCAAATCTTTCCGGGTAAGTCATTTAAACTCTAATTTATCCGGGTAAGTTTCCAGTAACCAATCTTCCCGGACAATCTTGCATCCGGAAAGAATTTTATCCGGAATCTCTTATCACCCGGTAAGAATCTCATCCGGAAACCCATTCCATCCGGAAAGTCTTTCACCCGGTAAGCTCAGTTTTCCGGATTCCTTATCCGGAAACCACCCGGACACATAATCCGGGAGCTGTTTTGAACTCTCATTTTTCAAAATTTTCTAGTGGCGCTGCCCCTTGACCCCACCCGCCAACCGGGTAGCGGGACCCCCGTGCTAAGTCGCAGGAGGGGGACATTTAAGTATCCTTGATACTGTTTCACTTTGAATCGAACCATCGTCTGACGATCACTCCAGTGCAACTGAATATGTTTTATTCCCCTCAGTCAAAGGAAAAGACAAGTCAGGTATGTGAATCTAACCAACAAGATCTCCTTAATCAAGTGCAATCACTCACTGAACGGGTAGATTCCTTTAAGGCCACCTCTAAAGAACAACTGCTTGAGATTAGATCTTTAACCGAAAATCTAGATGTTGAAAAGAGAATAACTGAAAAATATAAGTCTGAAAATGCTAATCTAAAAGACAAATGCAAAAATCTCTCATTAGCACCTAAGGACTTAAGGGCCAAGTTATCTGAACTTCAGTCTCAGTTTGATTAGTGCATGAATGAGAAAGAAGAAATTGTTTATCAATGTTCCTCTCTTCAAATTCAGCACAAGGAGTTTGTTACTAAAATTCTTGATCTTGAAACCAAACTCCACAAAAGGGGTCAAACTGATCAAACCATTTTTCTGAATAAACCCAAAGAGTTCACGTACTTTAACAAAGAGTGGGGAATCAGATACGATAACCCACACTATTTGAAAAAGGGTAGATACCAAACACCCACTTTGTATGATTTTGCTTGTTTTGGGTTAGATAAAAAGTATCCGGAATATGCTATTCAATGGACTGGTCCTCTAGAACCTGAAAAGGAAGAGGAAACCGAGGAATATAAACGCGCACACAAACGAGGAATACAACTTCCGTTTTGTTATGAACCTTTAAATTATTCCTATCAAAAGAACAAAAAGTATCTCTCAAATGACTACTTCGACCCATACAAGGTTGCTACACTCAAGGATTCCTCCAAAAAGGATGAGGTCCAAGTAACCACAACCAAGACTGCGACGGATGAGTTTAAACTCTATGTTCCCCCTCTCATCTTGGAAGCAAATATTGTCGAGTTGGAGGAGTCACTTGAGAAAGAAAGGTCTGTTTTTCAAAACGAAAAGAAAGCGCTAATTCAGGAACTTGAGAAACTCAAATCTGAGAAAACCGAAGGTGTATCAAATGAAGAAAAGGAAACTCTTCAGTGTGAAATCAATAAGCTCTCATCGAGACTGTCTGAAGTGACAAGAGAAACGATGAAAGAGCATATGATAAATAGTCAACTCCAAGTACCGCTTGACTTGCTCCAAACTGTGAAGCAGATTTCACCTGAACTTTCCTCTAACTCATCTGACACATCCTCGTGTAAAGCCTTCATCGGAAATATCTCTTCGCAAGAAAGTAAAGTTTCTCAAGATGAGTGTGTTAAAAGGAATCTAAACTCTGATTTTTCAAACGCTTCCGCACCGAATTCCCCAAAGCACAGCGTGTTCCTCGCCTTCCTCGACTGATCCAAATCCTGAAATTCTGGATGTCAATTTTTCAGAATATATGAACTCCGAAGGCCATTCTGATGAAGAGTTTGAATCGTTCCCTTTCGACAAACCTCTTCCAAGTCATTCTGACTTTTTGTCTCCAGTGGTTAATCGTCCGGTCAATTTTCAAAAGGGCGACTGTTCTCAATCCAAGACTCCGGCTGTGATTAAGATTCTTAAAAATGCTTCAAGTTCTCAAAAACAATCACAGCCGAAGCAAAAGACCGAATGACCGACCGCTAAGATCCCTGTTTCCTCAAAAGTCACTGACCGTACTGTCCCTGTTGTTTTGGATAAAACCGGTCGTGCCAAACAAGCAAAACTAAAGTGGCCAGCCAAGGAATCTGTCGAGGATTCTACATCAAAGTCTTTCAATACTGTCTTTGTCCCTAGAATGAACAAAAACGATTGTGCTTGGAATCATAGGAATAATTTTGTTAAAAGAGATGTTAATTTTTCGATGAAAATCTATTCCACTTAGCAATTGATTCAATTGTCACATGATTGTTTGTGTTGTTCTAGTTATGGCTGGAATGACTTTGATGATATCAATAACAATGATTGGTTTGGGTCATATCATATATATAATCATACACCCAAACGCAAACCCCGTAAAAACAAAAAGAATCATCATTTTCAACGGGGGCCCCAATCAGAAGTTAAACCAAAGCAGGAGAGGAAACCTAATTCAAAACCAGTTCCTCCTACTAAGGTTAAAACTACACCTAAGAGGCAACTTGCGTCAAAACAGGCTCCTTCGAAAGGTGTGAAACCTAACCCTTCGGGACCCAGGCAAATCTGGGTACCCAAGGTCCGCTAAACTTGTTTTGCAGGACAGTCATGTGTGGTTCTTAGACACTGGATGCTCCACACACATGACCGGAATGAGGGAGTGTTAATGCAAAAAATCGCACCAAAGGGACAACTTAAGGTCGATGTGGACTTAATCAACTAAAGAAAGGATCTTTCGACGAGACGTGCAACGAGGGAAAAAATAAAGAGACAAGGGATTTGATGACGCAGGAAAAACCTCAAACGAGGAAAAAACCTGCGGACGACAGTGGGTGTCGTCGCTGTACTATGGTCGCCAATTAGGGGCGATGTCCTTCGATACTGGTGTCGATCGTACGATGATTACAATACAAATGAAGGAAATACTTCGAAATGTAAAGTACAAGTGTTTAAATGTGAAAACAGGTGTTTGTCGTGTGTGAATACAAAGTGTAAACTGTTGGTCGAGAGTTGTCGTCGTGCGTCGAGAGCGATACTTGAGCTTTCCTTCGAGTGTTCTTGAGTTCGCTGTAAGATTCTGGCTTTCAGTACTTAATCTCCAGAGTTTGAATGTTCTTTGCTATGAGCTTGGATGTTTTTCTCTGCCGTGTGGCGATGTTCGCTGGAGTGTATTGGATGTTAACCGATGTCCGGTAAAATGAAGCTTTAGCTTGTCTTTTATAGCCTTTGCGTCATTAATTACCTCCATTAATGATTCGATCAACGGCTATAACAACTGGAAACGGTCGCCGGAGTGATTATCCATAATGATCTTTGTCCGTTATGGTCGCTTGCTGTTAATGGCTTTGACCCCTGCATTAAATACTTAACAAATGTAACAGTCAAGGTTAACGTTAGCTTTGGTCGAAGGTACAATGATCTTACGCGATGGTCGTACGGGACGGGCGATACTATGGTCGAGCGTCATGGGGGACGTACGACTTACCTTTTACGGGCGACGACGGATGTTTTCTGGGTTCTCGTCGAGACCTTATCTTAATACAAGATTTGGATTATGATGTGCGTCTTATCTGCTCCGGTCGTGGTCGTACGACGTGGTTTTTTGCCCAAACAGTTTGCCCCCAAAATTTGAAAGAAGGATAGCAAATCCAAGTTTTAAATTTTGTCAGTCGAAAAATATGACAAGTGATAGGAATTACCTTTGTTACCTTGGAACTAGGCTGGTCTGCTCTTAACTGAACGAGAAGTTGAAAAGGAAACGAGGTCGTGACGTCATACTGACACACGATGATGCTTACCAGCTGTCGAGGACAGGTGTCGACGATCCCTGCGGTCATACGAAAGGACGGGGACGCGCAGCGGTTATCCAGGGATTCGACTTGACATGATCGACTGCATAAATAAAGATTACGACGAATCCTTTCGTTTCTTACGCTGAGTTTATTTTGGAAAGAAATTCCACTTTGCTCTTCTTGCCATTCTTCTTTCGAATCCCTTTGATTTAGCGGAGATTGTTTGGGATTTAGAGCGTTTATATAACGCATTGCTTCTTCCTTTCAGCTTTCACTGCCTTCTTTCCCCTGGTAAGAAATGTTCACTGACCCAGAGAGTTCCATCGTTAGCCCGGAAGATTTAGCCGACTTTAGGCGTCTAGCGAAGATTCCCTTAGAAGTAGAGCTAACAAGTCCGGGGACTGTTCGTCCTAAGGATTGCCCCGAGGGGTATTTCGTGATATACGAATATCCTTTCAAGATTGGCTTCGAATGGCCGTTTTCGACTTTGACTAAGAATTTGATGTGATGCTTTGGTTTGTCGTCGGGGCAGTTGATGCCTCAACTCTGGCGGGTTCTTTTGGTTATTGAGCGTTTGTCTGCGGATTGGGACCCCCCTAAGTCTTTGAATGATTTATTGGCAGCGTACCAAGTTAAGGGAGATAAGCGCGGGCGTTATAGCCCGTATTCCAGATATAAAGGCGATCGTGCCTTAGTTTTGAATAATGGAGTGAACGATCAGGGGTGGGGGTCCAGGTATGCGTTCGTACGTGTTGATTCGCTGGACGCCGCCAGCAAGTGGATCCGTCCCGACTGGAATATGGGAGGTATGCTCTTTTTCGATCATAGTATGGTTTTTCTAACCTTTTATTTACTCTTCTCCTTTTGTTGTCTTCAGATATAAAGTTCGGCGTTCCGTACCCGAATGAAGGTTCTCGTGCCAAGATTGACAGATTCCTTAGTTACAGCGTCGAGGACCGTTCTTTCGCCACGTGGCAACTGGCGACCGAGGACGAGGATGTAGTGGTGGACGTTGTAGAGGAGGAAGAAGGAGAAGGAGAAGAGGAAAGTGGACGACAGGAATCGACAGGTGGGTGTATTATGGTTTCCTATCTTTTACCATTTATTTCTTATTCCTGTCTGATGCTTCGCATTTTTCCTAATCAGTGCCAACTGAAAGGAAATCAGTTTCTAGGTCGAGAGGGAAGCAAATCATGCGTGCCCTTCGAGGAGGAGATGTTTCGACAGTTGGGTCGAGCCAGAAGAGAACCAAGAGTACGATCCTGAGGGAACCGTCATCGAGGGTTGATGACTCGTCGAGAGTTGTTCTGCCTAAGAAGGCGAAGGCGTCATCTAGCCGTCCTGGCGTGATGGACGCGACACCAGCAAGTTATGCGCCTCCGGCGACGGTGACGAAACCGGTGTCTCAAGTGTCGATCCCAATACCTGCCGACAGGGGCGAGGGATCGTCGGCCGAAGTTATGACGGTCAATTTTACATTACCGTCTGACTTTATGGCGGATGGTGTCCTAGACGGGACGGCGTCGTTCCCTCATCTAGGGAAGTATTTGCTCCCGTCTTTCGGGGAGCGTTTTCACGGAGTTCCGGCCGGAGAGATGAGATCTTGAGTTGCCAGTCTGGCGTTCACGGTGAGTGTCAATCTTTCATGACTTGTGTAATCTTCGTCGAATGTTCTTGAATGCACCTTTTATTTTTCACAGTCGTTCCAGTCTTCCTTGGCGTTAAATGCTGAGACGTCAAGAGTTGAAGATCTGATGGCGTCTGCTCTTGAGAGAGAAGCTGTAGCGTTGGAAAGGGAGAGAGCGGCTTTAGATAGGGAGAAGTTGGCCATGGCGCGTGCCGATGAGCTGGTTGTCCAACTTTTCGATACTCAATATGAATTGCAGGAGATTCTTGCGGTAGGAGTGGCAGATGGAGGCCCTCAGGTCGGGACTTCGAGCGAGGATACGACCAATGTTCCTCCTGTCGTCTAGAATTTTTTATTTCCTTGTTTGTTTTTGCCACTTGACCTATCGGGGGTTGAGTATGTATACGGTGGTTTATGAATATATATCTTTTGCTTATGCTTTATTCGAATCACGTTTGATTATAAAGTCGAACATAAGATACATATGAAATCATGCGACTAAGGCAGACAAGAACGTAAAACAAATATAAAAACACGCGATTAAAGTATTTTCTAAGTTAATAGACTTAGGGGTAAAATCGTTTAGACTCTGTGATCGTACGACTGGATCGTACAGTGAGTTTGTATCGTATGCCCCTGTGGAGAAATAATAAAGTTAGAGACCTGATCATTTATGTCGTTCGACCTTGCGATATTAAAGTCATATAGTAGACTTAATGATTACTGTCGAGCGACTCTGCGATAATCTGTCGTGCGATTCTGCGATAAAATGATGTCGGGGGTTGGTCGTTGGCTAACCAACAACCCACCGATGCTTAAGTCAGTAAATGTTTTGCGAGAAAAAATCGTACAAGAAAGAGTTAGAGAACGTACCATTTCAGACTCTCTCTATTTGCCCCTGTCATTTATTACCGTACTCTTTTTGGGAGGAAAAGATAGGTTTTAAATGACAGAATGACACGAGGAAATATTGTCCTGCGGTCGACTATGTTGTCGTGCGACGAGGCACCATAGTAGATTTATCCCTGTGGAAAAGATATTAATTTAGGGATAGAAGAAACAAACCTGTCGAGAGCCTGATCTTGTGACTTTAGTTTATTTTCTCGGCTTCAAGGTAGACTTGTAGCACTCACGAGCGACTTTTGGCTCACTCATGATCTCCTGGATTCCCCATGGTGTCGGGAATTTCAACATTTGATGATACGTCGAAGGAACAACTTTCATATCATGGATCCACGGTCGTCCTAAGATGATGTTATAGGCCGATGCACAATCGATGACACTGAACTTGGTCTGCTTGTTGACTCCTCCGGCGTAGACGGGCAAGATTATCTCTCCAAAGGTGCTCGTCGCTTCTCCATTGAAACCGACCAAAGTTGTCGAACGCCGGGTGATTTCTAAGCGATCAATTCCCATGGCTTTGATTGTGTTGAGAAAAATGACATTTGCTGAGCTGCCTCCGTCGATCAAGACTCGACGCATTAGGCAGTTACCGACTGTGAGCTGAATGATTAGCCCGTCATGATGCTTCTGATACGAGTCGCCCAGGTCGACGTGGTCGAACACAATCTTCATAGCTTCTAGCTCCAAATCTCCTTTGGGTCTAGACGAGCGAGGAATAGGCCGATCATCGGGTGTCTGGCTGGCATGACACTTGGCCGCTGAATACGTCAGACCACACACATCTGAACCACCGGTGATGCAATTGACGACTTTCGCGTGCTCGGGGGTCGACGGTCGATGGCTATTAGCTGGAACAGCGACATTGTCGATGATATCTTTAAGATTTCCTTTCGGAAAATGATATGCTAGTTCCTTCTTCAATGCGATACAGTCGTCTGTCGCATGACCATGATCGGCATGGAAGTCGCACCACTTTGATTTGTCTTTCTTAGCATCGTCCAGGTTGGACTTCTTTTGCCATCGAATGGTAGCTTGGGAACTTTTCAGAGCTTCGACTAGGTCCTTTGTGGATCTTTTGAATCCGTAAGAGGATATCTTGGGGTACTGAATGAACTTAGCCGCGGTCTTGGCCTCTGCTTTCGTCTTGAAACGAACATTTGAAATTTGGCGCGCTGGCTCTACTTTGGAAACAGCCTTTGTCTTGAACTCTGGCTTTCTGACGCCTAGCGACTTCTTGTCGTCAGTGTGCTTGCGACGAAAGGCTGCATCGTCTTCGACCCTCATATATGCTAAGGTCCGAGCTCGGACGTCTTCGAAATTCTCTGGGGGATATTTGGTCAGGTCGGTGTATAAACCTGAATTATCGTCCAAACCACGCTTATTGGCTTCGATTGTGGTTTTTACGTCGCAATTGCGGATGCTGATCATTTCGGCATTGAATCTATTAAAATAACTTCGAATAGACTCATTAGCTTTCTGCACGATGTAATATAGGTCGCGGGTCTGCTTCCCCATCTTACGACTGCTGGCGAATTGCTGGGAGAATTGATTAACCAACTCAGCAAACGACCCGATGGATTTGGGTTTGAGATTGATTAACCATTGGAGAGCTAGACCAGTGAGAGTTGCTCCAAAACGCTTACACATGCATACTTCCTGGTACATAAATGGGATCGAGATCGTCCACATGAGCTGCTTATATTGCGCGACGTGCTCAGTCTGATCGGTCACACCCGAATACTTGGGAGTGAAGGCAGGAATGTTATACTTCTTTGGGACCTCGACGGTGGCGATCTCGTCGATGAAGGGCGACGCCTGATACCCCGAGCGAGGCTCGACGTCGATAGGCACGGCTTCCCCAGGCAACATGGCGAGCAAGGACAGGACGCGTTCATTTTGGTCTTCTAACATCTTCAAACGCTGAGCGACGGGATCGTTAAGTTCGGGATTTGCCCCTGTCGAGGGATTGGCCCCTGGGCTAGTGCCATTACCATGCGACGAACCATTGGTGTCCCCGTTGAACAGGACGAAATATGGCTGCGACCCATAGTGGAATTGCTGCGGTCCATTCTGAAACGGCTGCGATCCTTGCTGGAGAGGCTGCGATCCACCTTGAGGTCCATTCTGAAATGGCTGCTGAAATGGTTGCGACCCTTGCTGGAAAGACTACGACCCATTATTCACGGGTGGTGGCCTTATGTGCTGAGGAGGAACTGTCCCAAGCTGAGGATTTGGGTTGAACGATCCTGGCAGTTGATTCTGCATGAACGGGCCTGGATGCTGATTCTGTGCGGATGAACCTGGAT